>OZ035877.1:20715977-21927257 GCA_964034865.1 Eristalis intricaria
GCGACTAAGCAGCACTTTGCTGGATTTTCGCAGTCCTTCATTTTATGACCCTTTTCGCCACAATTGAATCACAGTGCTCATCTCTTTCGATCTACGCCGCTTGCCGTTATCCGTATCGGAAGCACCTGAAGCACGTGTAACCTCTATTCTACGTCGGTTTCTGCACTAAACCCATACTATTCTTATCGTTGGGGCTTTTAATGTCTCGTAGGCGGCTCTTAAGTTTACTTTTACGATCACTATCTTTAAAGAGCTTCTGTTCTTGCCTGTTATTCCAACCTTTATGTCCGAAATGAGATCGGCTGTCTTTTTCCGCTTGTTGGACTTCTTCTACTGTGGCCAGTTCATCCACATCTCTGATCTTCAGCGACATTTTTGGTTCCAAGCTTTGGACACTTGCTCTATATCCTAGAATTTTCTTTTCTTTCTCTTGTCTTGGATCCGAGCTGTAAGAGGACATCTCCAGATTTCATTTGCTTCTGAGTTAGCCTTACATTGGATTTCTCTTAGGATATCCGCGTACTTCTTGTATCCTTTTGGCTTTATGAGGATAGCTTTGGATCGAGGCTTACCTTCCATTCTTGTTCTATTGTTCTCCTTTAATTTCCTTTTATGGCTTTGCTGAGGTTTATCCTCGGCTTTGGTTTTTGAGACCTTCATGAGAGCATGTGCTCTCTCTCTTCCTTAGGGATTCACTTATTCTCGAAGATTTTCCTGTGAGAAATTGTATTTTATCATCTCCTTTTACAAGAGGGCTTGAAGTTGATCGCTTGGCAGGGATCGGCTTATTCTTCAAGGCTCCGGGTAATTTGCCGATTTCTTCTCTGGCCGTCTGCTCCGCAATTTCTGGCTCCAGAGTTTGACAGCTGTGATCTACCATTTTTTTGGCCTCTTTTCGCCCATTTCTGCTTATCCATAGCCTCCTCTAATGCTGCCGTTTTTAATATCCATGCTTATATTTTTCTGTTTGGCACATGCCATTTCATGGATTTGAGAATTTCCGTCCATTCCTCGAGTTCCTTGTCGTAGTCGTTTTCTATGATTTCGCGCATTCTCCCTTTTCCTTCAAAAATATTTCGACTTACCGGTGTTTTGAGGACTTGTGTTTGCTTTTGACCTGTGGGGGTACTTGCTAGTCGTGGAGGTGTCTGAGTTAACTTCGAACATTTCCCAAAAGGGTATCTACTGGCTTCACTTGTAGCTGTGTGGTCTGTAGGATCCAAGACCACCCCTGACAGACGCCAGTACTGGGGATCCGACTTCGTGCACAGTAAGAATTTTCCTCCTTTGTTAATAATAATGTTTTTATTATATTAATTAAAATAATAATATTAATAATAATAAAAATAATTATAATAATAATAATAATAATAATAATAATAATAATTGTAACAATAACAATTGTAATAATCAAGAATACAATAATAATTATAATAATATTATTAATAGCAATACTCTTCCCGTCGGGAGTTGCACCTGAAATGTCTGAATAGGCAGGAGGAACATATTCACAAGTTCCATTGTGGAAAACAGGGTATTGGAGTGGATTCCGTTAGAAGGAAGAGTAAGGATCTTAAAGCTCAGGCTTAACTTGGGCTCTGGTGCAGGTGTGTGCACCTAATCTGGAGTCAGAGTACGCGGCTTTCCTGGATGAAGGTGATGCTGCCCTTGATAGGATGGTAGGGTGACTTGCTCAAGTTAGTGGTGACTGCACAGATGTGGCCTCACTATTGTATCGGGTCACATATCGGATGATTAGAGGGTTTCATAGGAACGCTCCTTCTCTGAGCACAGATATTACCTTCAATGTAGCAAGCACCCCTCCAAAAGCAACTCCATTCCGAAATATAAGGAAAACCAACTAGGTTAAGTATAAGAAGGTGATCAATTATCAGCTACTCAATTTTTTAATTCCACTAACTTCTTCAGAACTTGATTCATCAGAGGAGAAAATAACCGAAGTCATGAATCAAGCTATGATCAATTCATGTCCCATCAGGAAAGTAATTGGGAAACCTAAACTCCTCTGGTGGCGCTCAGATTGGCGATTGGGACTCTTATGAGAGATCTCTCAACGCTCATCTACCAACTTTTATAATTCACGGCTTCCACCTCTTGGGGCTTCTCAACTTTGCCATTCGGAGTCGGCATAAAACTGTAGATCCCTTCCACTAGTGAAAGAACAATAGCACGCACAACACGAGTAGTTGCTAACAAGCTAGGCCCAGGTCCGCCTCGGACTGCCGCGCCACCAATATATTATTATTATAAATTAAAGATATCACCCTGGAGATTGTTCTGTGAAAAGATCGAGAAAGTCTCCGAGCCCTATACACTAAGGAAGGTACTAGTATCAGTCCCAAAATGCTCTGCTTATAAAAAGGCAGATGGATCCTGCACTACATGTCTCACGAAAAGTTTGGTGCTTATCATCGACACTCACTTTCCAGGCATCTGAGATAGAGTTGACCTCACTAACACTGTGAGTCTTCCTACACTTCATGCAGCTCTCTTCGAGTGACGACCAACAGTAATAGCACCACCTTCAAACCATACAAAATGGCAAGACCCGATGGCATCTTTCTTGCGGAGCTACAATAGGTCGTTGACCTAATTTCTTTTCGTCTGACCACCACATAATTTCCACACATATTCCAGAGATGTCTTGATCCAGGACATGTACCTAGACTCTGGAGAATGAACACTGTTGTCTTCATATCGAAGGCAGTTAAGTGTGAAGGATCCAGCCTAATCAGTCTATTATCCAGCCCAATCAGTCTATTATACTTCGTGCTTAAGACTCTCGAAATATAGATTTACACATAAGACTGTACTCCTAAGTCTTGGTAAATAAAATGTCAATCTGGCTAAAAAAACAATGTAATATTAGGTATAGATAGTGTGATCTGATGAGACTGCGATTAAATCAAAGTGTGCAGGACGAATCTTAGGCGTTATAACTGGGCACTGTGCCATTGATATTCACGCCTCCAGACTAGGTATCCCCTATAACGATTTCTGCAGATGTTTCAGAGGTGAAACAATTTCACACCTTCCTTGCAATTGTAGTGCCCTCTCGTCTCGCAGATTCGGTCACTTGGACACCTCATATTTCGTCGACTTGGCAGAACTAGATTATATTAGCATAAGTCTCAACTTCATAGCTTTATTAAAAGTTCGGGCCTACTTTCGCTTATGTGTGGCTATCTAATGTGATTGATGGTCATATTTTGAGAGCCAATCAGTCACTACACACAAACTATAGCAGCTGTGTTCAGGTTAACAACACCTTCACAGTGAGCGTTTGAATGCGCCCTATATAATATGAATGATATATACGATTCTACGAAGATTCCAGCGTGAGCTCTATAGGTTTGTGGCCGTATGTGATGATTCTAGTATGAACATTAGCGTATAAAAACAGAGGTTATGGTAATTATGGAACGCCTATTGAAACAGGTGGATCAGTTTTAGTACCGCGCCACCTTTTCATGAGTGATAGTAGGAGTAGTGCTGAGCTTTTCTGTAGGATTGACCAAGCTGGGTCAATTTGGAAACAATTGAAAGATAAGTAATCAGGAATAACGAGCTTGGTGTCAAAGCCAAGTCAGAATCACGGTAGTACGCGAGGGAGTCTTCGAACAGAAAGTGCCACGACACTGTAAATTTAGGTTGGTCTTACTATGATGTAGATCTTACTTAAATAGATGTAGAGCCTGTATTCCTCACTCCAATGTAAGCAGGTCGGCCATATCACCGCACAATACCTGCAGCCAGTGCGCTTCTACGGATGCAACAGTGTTGGGGTAGTGAGGAAACGATGTCCACAGTGTTCACTTCATTCGTCCCATTCGGAAAAAAGGGGTCCGTCCGAAAAAGGTAATTTCACAAGAGGGTAGAGCAGATGTTCTTCGAGAAGTTCAGGATGATGACCATGTTCCCTTGCTATGGTCAACCAAATGTTATCGGTTCATTTCAACAGCTGTGGATTTCTTAAAGATCGTTCTAGGAGATTTCAATGCGAAGCTCGGTAAGGAAGACATCTTTGCCAAAGTCATTGGGAAACACAGCGTGCACGACACCACATCCGATAACGGACTCAGGCTGGTGGACTTTATCACGGGACGTAATCTCTCTGTAGATTGCACGCGGTTCCACATCTCAACATCTATAAAGCGACCCGGCAGTCCCCAGATCAATAAACCGTCAACCAGATTGATCATGTTGCGATCGACGTCAGACACTCCTCCAGCATTCATTCTGTCCTCATATAACTATAGAGGGATAAGTCTCCTGAACATCGCATACATGATCATCTCTGCTGTTTGGCGTATTCACCTTTAGCCGTTTATAAATAACCTGATAAATCCATATCAGTATGGCTTCACGTGAGGGAAGTCCACCTTCGACCAGATTTTCACACTATGGCAGATCCTGGAAAAGACACAAAAAATGCAAATCGACACCCACCACCTTTTTGTCGATTTCAAGGCCGCATATGACAGCGTGCATAGGGACGAGCTATACAACGCAATGTCTAGTTTTGACATTCCTGCCAAATTCGTCAGGTTGTGCAGGATGACTATGGAAAATTCTCGCTGCTCCATCAAGGTCAGTAACACCGAGACCTTCAATGTCAAAATAGGATTTAGGCAAGGCGATGCGCTGTCATGTGACTTCTTTAACGCCATCCTGGAGAAGATCGTGCAAGATCGTCACATACCGACACTAGAGGCACGATCTTCCAGAATCCTGTTAGCACCTGTTAGAATTCGTGATTGGCAGAACACAGCGAGCCGTCAATGAGGGGTTTACTGGCATTGAGCCTGAAGCGGCTAAAATGGGTTTAGCGGTGAATGAGGGCAATACGAGGTATTTGCTGTCACCAAGAAAGGACACACAACATCAACGTCTTGGACAGAGCTCACAATGGGCAGCTTTAACTTCGAGGTAGTCAAGAACTTCGTCTACCTTGGCTCTGCAGTAAATAGTACGAACAACATCAGTACCGATCAAACGCAGAGTAAAACTTGCCAATCGCTGTTTCTATGGGCTCAAGAGGCAATTGAGTAGTAGAGCCATCTCTCGAAGGTCCAAGCTGACTTTATACAAGACCTTGATCATCATCAGTCCTGCTGTACGGCGCCGAGGCATGGACAATCTCAAAAGCGGATGAGGAAGTCCTTGGTCTCTTCAACAGAAAAGCTCTGCGTGCGATCTTTGGTCCTGTTTGCGTTGACGGTTTCTGGAGGAGAAGATTCAACCACGTACTGTACGGGCTATACAGCGACATGAGTCTAATCAGGCGTCATCGGATCCAACGCCTAAGATGGCTAGGCCATTTTGAGCGTATGGACAACTCAGCTCCGGCTCGAAGAGTCAAGAGTAGTAAGAAGAGTAATAGAGGACGCCCGCGTTTGAGGTGGCGCGCCCAGGTGGAGAAGGACCTCAACCAACTTGGCGTGCGAGACTGGAGACAGCTAACCAGAGACCGTGCCAGCTGGAGAGGCTTGTTGGTTGAGGCCCAGGTCCACCCCGGACTGTAGCGCCAAATAAAGAAGAAATGATTTCTTCTATCCTGGACGATCGGGTGTTTTTTTTTTGATATTCGGTGTACATAGATAGATCATATGCGGCTACTACATAAGCAAAGAAATGTCAGAGTTTGCTTTCCTTATACGTTCCTGTATGTTGCGTTCTCAGCTCAATTTGCTGTCAACTATAACACCTACGTATTTGGCATGATCAGTGAAAGTCATTCCCCTCTCTTATTTGGCTTCGGTGGGGCTCGAGTTCCGTTTTGGATGGGTTTACAGCCAGTCCGACGTCGTATTTCCAAATCGCCATGGCTTTGAGAGATGTTTCCTTCAAATTCCTTAATAGTTCTAGGAAATTTGCCTGTGACGACTAGTGCGATATCATCAGCATATGAAATGGGTTTACACCCGATCGAACTCAGTCTTTTGTGCAGACCGTCTACTATTATGATCCCGAATGGAGAAAAACGGGCACTCCCTTGGGGTTTGCCCCTAAGGACTCTTCTTTCCGCACAGTAGTTCCCTAATTGTGATTAATTTTTCTATACTTCAATACGTTGTTCATCCACTGTTTGATACAAATCGCCAAAATTGGTGCTGTTGAATATTCCTTCTATATCTAGTAAGGCTATTGCTTAAGAGTGACTTTTCAGACCTTTGAAAACCAAGGAATGGAGTTCTGTTGGGTAAACTTTGCGATACGCAAGCTGGTTTGGCGATATTATTTTAAATATTCTCTCTTATATGCATGTCCTCCAGTCTCTCCAGAGTCTTAACTATAAGCAATGAGAGTGTGATGGCTCAGAAGTCTTTGTTACTGCTATGATTCGTTTTCCCACATTTCGATTTGCTCTTCTCCAGAATCTCGGAGCGTCTCAGACACCTTCTGAATATAACAGTCAGCCATGATTTTATTGCTTTAAAGTCATGTTGCACTCTCCTGATGTGAACACACAACTGCTTACTGCCCATTTCAGTTTTTTTTCTCTTTTTCGCTGATTTCTCTTGAGCTTTCTTATTTCCTTTTTTGTAGGTTTTAAGGCTTTGATAATAGAAAAGAATTCATAGAGGTCGTGAGAATCTGCACTCAACTTGTTAATATCATTTTTTGTGCTTGGTTCTGCACATGACTTACGTAGTGCTGTAAGATATTTTCGTACCTTGACCAGTTAGCTATCTTTGGATTGCTAAAGCTGTTGGCCTCTGGTGTAATGTGTTCAACAAAGAAATTGATGAATCGATGACCTGAAAAGGATACATCCTTAGATACAGCCCATTTCTTGACATATATGTCTGGACTATTGGTCACCATAGTGATGTCCAGAACTTCCTGTCTTAATCTAATAATGAAGGTTAGCTCTGAGCTAACATTACAAGCCAAGAGACTAGAGTCTGATAAATAGTCTAAAAGTTCCTCACTGCTTCCCCACAGCGTATGGTGCACATTGGGGGCATAGCAGTGACAATGGGGATGTTGGAATTTCCTGCAGCTTTTACTGTTTCCCTTACTGGATCCACCGGAACCAGTCCCTCGTCGTCAACGGGCATGTATGCCGAAGAAACACAAAGCTTTCTCCTTCCAACTGAGATAAGCTCCAAACATGTGAAGCGTGGAGTACTGGTGGTGGTAAGAGAAAAGCATTTAGTGAGTTTTTGGGGAGAATTAAGGTTCTCATTTTACCTGAGTAACTAACATACAGGATGGACCATTTTACGCTCAATTCAGAGATGCGATTGTCTTTCTTGATCTATAGCTCCTGAATGAGGGCGATGTTTTCTCTTTATGAGACAGAGAGTACGATTGACATATGATGCCTTGGAGTGGTGTAGATTTATCTGCACCATTTTCAAAGTGTCAGATTACACTCCTTTATAGTAACATTACCTTCCGATTTTGATGATTTGTCACTGTATTTCTCCATTAGGAGCAGGTCTTCCTCCTCGCCCCCACTAGTACACCCGGACGTTTCGAAGGACTGGCCTTATTCGATGTTGTTGCCTCTTCCGTTTGTTTCTTGAAATTTATGCCAAGGTTGCTTAGCGACGAAGCCATACTCGATATGAGTGACTCGTTTACATCCGCAACTTATAGGTTGATTTGTTTCGGCTCAAAGTTCAGCTCATATCCCTTATCTTTTCGGATCGGTATCGATTCCTGATGGAAATTATTCATGAGGTATTAAACTTGCGCTTTTAGGACTTTCTGGATTTTGTGTTCTTAGCAGGATTGCAAGTGATCATCAATACTTGGATGTTTCCAGACTCTGGCACGAGGTCTGACTGAAAGCTGAGATCAGTGGCTCACCACCATCCCACATTGGGCCAGGGTTCCTAGAATTTAAGTATCACTTTTGTCAGGAGCTCTACTGAGTCGGTCTTTTAAACGTAAAGTTCTTATGAGCTTCTACATCCTGCACTCCCATTACGGGTTTGCGTTTCGACTTGCCAAGCGTCCTGTTTATACTAGACAGCCCCCTTGCTATTGTTCTGGTTCAACATCGGTCGAACTCCCTTTTCTTCCTATGGCTATTCTTCCCATGGCTTGTGGTACACCGATTTCGGGTTAGTTGCCCTCCGCCTCCAGAATCTTGCTCACTAAGCGCAAAAATATTTTTTTCCTTGACTGTCCAGCTTTCTTTCGGCATTTTGTTTAACCGATTCAGCTAAATATATTTCTGTCTATTTCTAAATATACAATAATTCTGTGGTTGTACACATCGATTGCCATGCCTATCTTGACGTATAGCAGCGTAGTATGGCCTGCCTTAAAGCCACCAACTTAAAACTTTTTTATTTCCGATGGTAGGTGGAAATCTTCGCCAGGACTATGGCGAACGTTCGCACATAGAAGTTTGAGATTTTTACTTACTAAAACCACCTCCCTGAATTTATTAGGTGGAAATCTTCGCCAGGACTATGGCGAACGTTCGCACATAGAAGTGTGAGATTTTTACTTACTAAAACCACCTCCCTGAATTTATTAAGAGTACAACTAAGTGGAACACTTAACCAGCTGTTTGTATTTCATGATTTAGGTACTGATCGTCAATGAAAGTTCCTGATCACGCAGCAACCATGCGCACGTAGACCATCCGCCGAAATCAAGGGCTTAGCCCTTTGAAGTCAGCGCAAGACACTAGTTTCCTCAAGGATCGGGTAAACTGCAGAAATTGTGTGCTCTTCTAGGCGGCGCTTATGTTCATAAGCAAAGTTCTTAACTTCATCTTGGAATGGTAATATTCCAAGATCTCTGTGGATATCGTCGTTTCTGATATCGCATGGTGCATTAACGATAGTTCTAAGCACCTTATTTTGAAAAGTCTGTATTATGTTGATATTGCTTGCTTTGGTACAACCCCAAAGTTGTACGCCATATATAGTCAGCATGTATAGTCAGTAGACTACAGATTGAACAAATAGAAAACGACTATTCCTTTTCCTCCCTAGATTTGGAAAGACCTTTTATATGTTATTTTCCAACTAGGAAGGAATGGAACTCCAATAAGCCCATCAACAATTCGACCTCCATCTATGTATACACGGATGGATCGAAGATGGAAATGTGCACAAGAGCAGGAATTTTCTCCAAAGTTTTAAACCTGCACTGCTGTATCAGACTCTGCATCTGATCACTGCAGGGTTTTCCAAGCGGAGGTCCTGGCTGTCAAAGAAGCGGCCAAAATGATATCGTTGTTGGAGATACCACCGGTTTATATTACCATTCTAATCGAAAGTTAAGCAGACAGGTCATAGAGACATAACCCGCAAAGAGGTATCAGATAACCTTGCCAGGAAAGGGGCCGAAACCGACCCATACCAGGCAATCCCACGTATTAATCCACCCCTGGCAAACGTCAAGAAAAAAGTGGATGACATAATCATGGAGTAAGCTAATGAAAGGTGAAATACTCTAAACATTTGCGAGACTGCACTAATGCTATGGCCGAGGCTCAACAGCACAATCCAATAGACACCTTCTATATAGCAAAGGAATGCTGACAATGTGGTGGGCGAGTTAATCGGCCATAATTATTTGAGACATCATAGGAACAAAATGGGACCTCAGGATAACATATGCAGGGTCTGTGGGGACTAAAAGGAATTGAAGACACCCCTCACTAACTGTGTCAATGGCCCAGCTTCTGCCTGTTCAAGAAGAATTGTTCCTCCAAGAGCGCCAGGAACTTGCAGACATCATCAACTTTGAAGACACCGTCAACTGAAGTACGAGTAGAGTACAGGAGGCTTAAAACCCCCTTGGGCATCGGGTCCAGACTACCTGAGTGAGGCATGGCTACACCATGTCTACCCACTTACCTAACCTAACCTATCCATGTAGTCAAGGTTAAATTGCATCCCTGATGTCGTTGCTGTCCAAGTTACTTTTGTTTCTGTTTCACTTAGTACTTGTTCGTTTGCGTATTTGGTTTTCGTTGATCTTGCTATTGTTTTGTTTCCGCTTTTTCTATGTTTGAGTTTAAATTGTTTATTTTAGGTCCCACGAGTAAACAGTTGGAAAAAATGAAGCTACCATAGCATAACCGGGTCCACTAGGGCAACAGCCAACACTTACGACAGGCATTGGCAAGCGTCCCTGGAGGAGCTCGTTAGCGGTTTATTTGCCCCTAAACCATTCAACCTTCGGCACGGTTTGCTTTCTGCTCACACCAGCACTGGATTTAGCGGTGGCTGTCTATTTGCCTCTGCAGGCCGTGAAGTATGTGTGACCGTATCAAGCCCTCCCCCCAGAGTCGTCGGGTATCCTACTGAGCTCCTTCCTCACGGTAAGATTGCCAGTCTCGAAGGAGGAAAAAAAAACTGCAGATACAATATATAACTAATTTTAAGTGATTTTTGATTACTCTATACAATCCACCATACGCATCAGACATCCCCCAACAAATCTCCCGTTCTCGTATAACTTTGGTTTTATTGCCAGATATCTGAACTTCTGAGAAACCTAAGAGAAACTGTCTTTATGTTTAATTTGTATATACTGTAACTTGTCAATATTATAATACTGTAGTATACTAGAAGATGTTACAGAGAAGAAAGTACAGAAGTGTTGGAAAATACCCTACTAAGTCTGAGTCGGAAATACAAGAGTATTTTAGACTTTACCATCAACTTATTGTACCTACTACCACTACGTGAACCCTGCTTCAGTATTTCTGTGATAAAAATGGTTTATCGTTTAATAAAGACACTTTGCCAACAAGTTGTGCAATCGGTAAAAAATCCATTATTAATTGACATTTTTGATTATCTAATCGAGGAAAATCCTCTGATATGATTAAATTAAATTTTTTGACGAGCCTTACCAATGAAAGATTGACAAGCTTCAGATCTTTTCGTGATATTGACATCTCTGATCTTGATATCTACTACATGACGGAAGTCGAAGATAAGGTAGCCTTATTTGATTACCTTGTTTCAAAAATAAATTATGAATATGTTCCTCTACTTACAAAAATAATAAAACAACAATAAGTGTCCCTGTTACAATAATCGTATTAAGTCAAGCATTATAGAGAAAAAAGAATTTTTTAGGTGATTTAAACCTTTCGACACAATACAAAAATATCAATACAAAATAGCTCGAAATAAAGTAATTGCTAAGAAAACACTCTAAGCGAACCTATCTTGTGCAGAAAATTAATACTCTGTTGAGTTCACGAGGTCTTTGGAAAGAACAATAGGAAGAAACATAGGTATGAACAACAATAAAAATATGTGCAAAAATTGATATGGGCTCGAGTGATATGAAAAAAATGTTTACTGCGAATATTCCAAATATCAAATTCCAATGAACGTGTGTAAACTATTTTTATTTATTTTTCATTTATTTATTTCATTTCGTCAGCACGCATTCGCTTAACATAGTACTAGAATAGTATATTCAATATTTCAACTATTTTATAATTTAGTTTTACATATATATACTATTTTTGAAGCACTCCCGCGAAATGTGAATATCAAAATGACTATACATTTAATTAAAAGATTTCAAAGCCCTAGTGGTAGGTTAATTCTTACCAATGTTTGGGACTATTGATACGGTAACACAAGATATCGCAGAACATTTTATGTGAGCGTCTTCTTGCAATAAGAGCCAATAACCCGCACATTGCTTTGTAACAAGGCTCAAAATACCAACGCATTTTGATGAAAAGATAGTTTACAAAGCATCATTCAACTTATTCTAGGGCTTATCCTAGTGGATATGATAAATTGAGCTCCAAATAACATCAAAATATTCAAGGATCGATCTAACAAGCACCAAAAGGGATATCAAAGTGTGGGTTTCAGAATATTCATTTGAATTTCTTTTGATAAGCCCAACTAGCGAGTAGGCTTCTGCAAGTGAGCTTTTTATCAAGAAAGACATAAAGATATTTTTTTTTCTCAAATTTTTCTAAAACTTAACTGAGCTCTTGAGAAAGATATAGCAAAACATTTTTTAATATTAAAATTTAAACAATTTGCAGCGCACCACCCATTTAAGTAGGTTGGGTCCAATTGCATTTTCTTACAATCATTTATGCTTTGTATTTTTAAAAAAGATTTAAGGTCATCTGCATACATTAAGCAGCTACAAAAACTTGAGATTTTATTGAAATCATTAGTAAATTAGGAAGAACAGGGAACCCAAATGACTTGTGAAACTCCAGTCGTTCAAGAAATCGAAACTTTTCAGGTTCATAGGCATTAGCTTGTGGTTTACAGAGTCAAAAGCTTTGTCTGTATATACGACAACAACTGAGTAACCCTGTTCCACGGTAATTTATAAATTCCCCTGTAGTTTTCGACATTGGTGTTGCGGATGGTAAGCACCTGGTTTTGTATTAGGCTTAAGTCTACTCATAGCAACTTAAGTTTCAAGAATCTTCTAAGTTATGTGACCAAAGTTTATTTTGGTAGTAAAGTAATGGAAGGACAAAAAACTGACTCAAACAAATTTGCAAACAGCTTAACAGAATACAAAGTACTTTTGAATACCGTGTCTTTATATTTAAAACATTTGTATAGGCAGCCCAATGGAACATCGCTTTGGATTAATATATGTCCAAAAGGATTTTGAATCATTTTTAAGTTTACTTTTCTACTCCGATATTGCTTGATCAATGAAGCAATTACACATATTAGTTAAACATTGATTATCAAAATCGATATTCCAATCGAAAGAGTTAAAATACTAATTCAATCAATCATTTTTCAAGAAGTTAACGGAGCGAACAAAACTATGGTTCCCTTTTTGATAACTATAGAGATTTATTTCAATTAACAATTGATTATTATTAAATGATTTATTTAAAAGTAGAGAAGGTGCTTCGGAAACTTTAGGTTCAACTTAATTTAAGTTTATAAATGCAAGATCTAAAATTCCATTTTAATAATAAGGTATTGAGTTGATTTAGCATAAATAAATTTATGGTATAAATTCGTATCTCCAATGTTAAAGTCTCCGAGAATATAGATAATTTCAGAGTCAGAACAATTAATGTTCATGAATTTGAAGTTAAAAATATATTTTTATTAAGTAGCTATCTATTTTACTTCCTGAAGGTATAAAAGAGTCAATGGAATTACTGCACTTGCATCCGATGGCAACAGCGATGCAAATTTGTTCGCCATCTAAAATTGGCGGAAAATAAATGTGAATCTGCTTACTAACCTGCGCATGGCTTTGAACATACATGGCGCTGCTATATATAACATTTTCATAATTTTGTGAGGTGTGAACTACGATATATTTTATTTCCTGGACGCTTTCATTTTTAACGTTATTAATTTTGAATTTTTTTTCTATATCTTTTCTTTAATTAAGAACGTGTTACTAAAAACCTTCGTTGGAACTCATTTATTGTCAAAATGACGTGTTTTTGAAGCTTCTTGGACATTGACCTGTGGAAACACTGGATGCAAGCATGGTAAGAAAAAAATGTACTGAATTTAAGAACACAAAACATTTGCCGTAATACGGAAATCGATCAGAGTAGTGTTTCACCTAATATTTTAATCGATGACAATATAATATATATTCACAATATATATATATATCTTGGTCCGACCAAAAACTCATCTCTTAAATGTCGTGATGCCATTGCAGAAAGTGTAAAAAACAATTTACTATGGGTTGCGTAGCTTGATGCACTTAACTTATCTCCTCAACCCTGATATGAAAATAAGACTGGTATGCCGTATTTGTATGTACCCGTGTCGTGACTTCACTTTTAATTGAAAACTAAATACAGCATTCAATGTATTACTGTTAGTCAATTTGAATACTACAATTAGATCAATATCGTGATATGAAATTTCTGTTGGATACTACTTAACAAAATTTTAAATATACCAAGAAGAGTTTCGCGGTTGATTTTTTTGTTTTGCAAATATAACATGAACCAAAACTATAAAAAATTTTAAATAATCAAATAAATGGTAATTTTTATTCAAAACAAAACAAAAACGGAACATAAAAAAATGCATATACTCATATATTCACCAGTCTTAAAAATTGTTCAAAAACAGAAAATATCAATATCAATGACTTATGTGAAAATCTTGTAAAACTAGAATTGGAAACAAACAACTTAGTTCCATATCAAATGGGGTGGTCACTACAAAATATTTATCCAATGTGGCCCCAAATAGGAATTCAAATAATTTGCTCCAGAATAATGCACAAGTCAGGTGTAATTTCTGCAATAAGCACAATCACATGTACCAAGAGTGTAGAAAGCGGCAAGAGACACCATTCTGTTCAAATTGTCGTGTGCACGGCCATCACAACACCAACTGCAGAAGGAGAAATAATACTCAAGATCAGCAGTATAAAAATACTAACTTAAGGCCGTCTGTAAAGGCAACGAATCCAAAGTGATTTCTGTCTAAGGATCGGACAGAGGATCGGATCGGAGGAAATTACAGACTGCTACACGAAAAAAAGATGGGACGAAAAGAATGAAAATCAAAAAAACTAAAAAGTTGCCGTATGATTAAAGAAATCACGGGTCAATCATACGACAACATAAGTGATGAATCTAAGAAGAGTACTAAGAACAGTATAGTTGCGATCCAAATCGATGTAGGATTAAAAAGAAAATTTAATTTTTTAGTGGATACTGGATCAGATGTAAGCATAATTAACGAGGAAGCACTGGGAACAGATGCAATTTTAAATCAAAGTGATGTCATCGACATAAACGGAATTTTTTCTAAAGGCACTACACTAGGGTCTATTGAAGTTAAAATTCTACTAGATCCTCCAATAAAGTGTAAGCCATATGTCACGGAAAAAATTCCTACTTTGAATTGCGATGGCATCCTTGGCCAAGACATATTATTCAAGTACACTAACATTGAAGGGCCAAATAACCTGCTAAAATTTCTTCAGAAGACAGTGCCAAAAAACTCATTGCCTATTGTAAACTCTACTCAAATGTTACCTTCGCAAGGTAATGGAGCTATTAATAGAATCACAGATTCAGTTCATCATGTCTGTCAAACATCTTGTCAAGATGATGGGTCCAATAATTCAATGGGAGAGGAGAACAAAGTTGTCACTGTTAATATTTCTACCACCATACCCCCCCGTAGTGAAGTATTTTTAAAATGCTCATTTGATCTTCCTGAAGGTACTGAACTCGTATGTCACTGCAAAGAATTATGCCCAAAAATTTATCTAGCTTCATCCGTGAGTCAAATTAATAACGGTTCAAAAGTAATAAGTTTAGTCAACTTAAGCACTCTAAATGGTGTTTCCATTGACTTTTTTCCATTCAAAAACTATATACAACTAAAAGCGGAGGAAAGGCCACAAAACTCTTTATACACAATTAATACCAACAGTTCAATTCCGGAATCACACAACGAGCGTTTAAATAAACTTCTCCAAGAACTTAAGTTTCGGGAAGACCTAAATCAGGAAGAGCGATCATCAATACAAACTATACGTGAAAGATATTCTAACCTCTTTCATCTCGAAGGAGAACGGCTACCCTATACTACAGCTGTCTACCACAAAATCCCAACAGTGCATAATAGCAGCCCTATAAATACAAAGCAATACCGTCTACCGGTGGTACATAAGACCGTTATAAATGAGCAAATCCAGCAGATGGTTAGGGACAAAATTAGAACACATAGTCAGAGTCCTTGAAATAGTCCTATTTTGTTAGTTCCCAAGAAATTAGACGAGAATGGTGTTAAAAAGTATAGAGTAGTAGTTGATTTTCGAAAAATCAACGAAATAACAATTGGCGATGCTTTATCGTTGCCTAGGATTGAGGATATCCTTGATCAATTGGGTAACAGCCGATACTTTTCCACCTTAGACCTGGCAAACGGGTATCACCAGGTGCCAATTAATAAAGATGATAGACAGAAAACGGCTATTAGTACGGATACGGGACACTACGAATTTAACCGAATGCCATTCGGCTTGAAAGGAGCTCCAGCTATCTTTCAACGCCTTATGAACCATATTTTAAGTGGTCTACAGGGCATTAAATGTTTCGTCTATCTAGACGATATTGTAGTGTATGGAAAAAACTTAACTGACCATAACACCAAGCTCATTTCCAATTTAGAACGTCTGGAGGAATTCAACCTCCGTTTTCAACCTCGAAAGTGTAAATTCCTTCAACGAGAATTAGTATACCTGGGGGATAAAATTACACCCATGGGAGTACTACCAGACGATCAAAAAGTTAAGAGCATCCTCCAGATACCGTCGCCAACAAATACTAAGGAAACCCAATCATTTTTAGGCATGATTAATTTCTACAGAAGGAGCATTCCAAACTTTTCTAAATATGAAAAACCATTACGGGATATCACTCACAAGGATAAAAACTTCAGATGGAATACGGAATGTGAAACAGCCTTAAGAACTTACAAAAATTATACCAGTCCTCCTATTCAACCGACGCTAGTGGAACGACTATAGGAGCCGTCCTATCTCAGAAAAAGGACGGATTAGATTTGCCTATTGCATTCTCCAGTAGAATCTTAAGTCCGACAGAAGCCCGTTACTCTACTATTGAAAGAGAAGCATTGGCCATGGTGTGGGCTGTACAAAATTTTAGATGCTACTTATTGGGCCGGAAATTTACCTTATACACAGATCACAAACCATTGATTCATTTTTTCAAAATCACGAATGACTCAACCAGAATATCAAATTTTAAGTTCAAGTTGGCGGAATACGACTTTGATATCAAATACAAACCTGGAAAACAGAATGTTGTAGCTGATGCACTCAGTCGAATAGGCCCACAAAGTAAGGAAAGTCCAAATATTCGCGTTGTTATGAGAGCACAGAAGCTTAGCACTCAAATTCACAACACAGATATTGACAGGGATAATTCGGTTGAAGGTGGCAGTGAAAAGAAGTCAAGTGCAGTCATACGGCATGAAATCATACGCGATAAATCGCCGAGTACAGACATTTGTATCAGGAGTGATGAAAACTGTAAAAGTGTTGATAGTGAAACAGATATATCGATCGAAAATAAATTACAAGGAAAGACTATCTTCCTGACAGATTTAGACGAAATTAACAACGTTCTCAAAAAATACCACGACTCGCCATTAGGTGGTCATCAGGGAGTTCTCAAAACATATCTTCAAATTCGGCCATATTATAAATGGAAAAATATGTTTGGAACCATAAAAAAATATGTCAAAGGATGCCGAAAATGCCAAGTAAATAAAAAAACTAAACGTACTATTATGCCTATGATGGTATCTGTAACCTCAAAAAAGCCTTTCGACAAAGTATTTATGGACATTGTCGGTCCTCTCCCAACCACTATCCGCGGTAACAAATTTATCTTGACCTTTGAAGATGATCTCACCAGGTTAATGGACTGTTACCCACTTCCAAACGGGGAAGAAGAAACCGTTGCAACGGTTTTCTTTGATGAAATCATATGTAGATATAGAATTCCCAGGCAATTATTAACTGATGAAGGAGCTAATTTCTGTAGTGATCTTTTTAAGAGATTGTGCAAATTTCTAAAAATTAGTAAGCTGGAGACAACTGCGTATCATCCACAAGCAAACGGCGCTCTAGAAAGAAATCACGGTCCCTTAATAGAGTATTTACGATCATTCTCCAGTACTAATCCAGTAGATTGGGACGCTTGGCTTCGTCAGGCCATGTACGTCCATAATAATACTCTCATGCTAGTACCAAACTAACACCGATGGACGTGTTGTTCGGTTTCACCTGTGAAATCCCAAATAGTATAAAGAGACAACCCTCTCCCGTCTATGACGACAAAAACTATTTTTTAGAACTAAGGCATAAACTACAAAAGGTGTATCACTTAGCAAAAACAAATTTAGACAAAAGTAAAATTAAAACCAAGGCATATTATGATAGGAAAGTTCACCCGCATACATTTATGGTAGGAGATAAGGACATTCAGGACATGGCCAGAAAAAATAAATTGTACTCCCTGTATAAAGGCCCTTTTGAAGTAAAGCAGATTCACAACGATGTTAATACGACGATTTTGCGAGGTTCAAAACTAGAAAAAGTACACAACAATAGACTGAAACCATATTTTGAAAGTGTTTGACAAAATCTTTCAGAATCTAATCCCCCTTGTTTTCAATTATTGTTTCATTTCTTTCAGTTTCTGACAATAAACAAAGCTTCATTTATAGTTACACGATGTATTACAATCGTTGTGTACTCCAAGTTTTGCTGGAGAAATAGAAAAAGTGGAATGTGCGACAGGAATATATTTTGACAACATCGGAGAAGTCCAAATTATCAACAGTCATTGGAGTACTATAATTTAACAACATATTTGCTTGAAATGACAGAAATGAAAGCATACCTTAAGCGTCTGGAAGAATTTTGTGCGAATGAAGTTTTTCCATCAGCGACACTGTATGCCAACTGTTGAAGCGATTCATCATCGACTTGACATCATAGAAGAAAATAATATCCTATTATTTAATTTAAATACGGAGAAATACGGTAGAACCAGGGCAAGACGATCACCTTTGGTCATTGTAGGGAGCTTGGCACATGGGTTGTTTGGAATTTTAGATAGCGATTATGAACAAATATCTAAGGTAAATGATAACGAGAATCATTTGTCAGAGTTACTCAAGAAACAGACTTCTATAGCCAACTCCACTGCTAACATTTTGAATCGAACTACTTCACAGATAAATAATCAATTTAAGGTTTTGAATGCGTACCTAACTGTATCAGAAAAATCGATTAAAGACTCCTTTAAAGAAAATGAGCAAAGGCAAGATTTGGCAGCGTTGGCCTCGTACTTAATTCTTATGTTGACAAACTTTGAAAGATTGCAGAGGAATTTGTTAGATGTCCTGCTTTATCTTAAGCATGCTAAAGTAAGCCCTCAAATAATAACTCCGAAACAACTTATTGTTATTCATTAGAAGCCATATTCCCGGTACTCTACGGTTGCCTAAGAGTCCAGCAATGGATTTTTACAGAATGGCTACCGTTAAGTGTCGGGTGATGGAGGGACTTATAGTTCTGGAAATGCGATTGCCTTTGATAGAACTTAAAGATTATCAAATCTCCGGACTAAATTCGTTACCCATCATCTATAATAATTCCAGTTATTTTATCGAAACATCTTCGCCTTATTTAGCGATTTCTCTGGCCCGAGACAAGTTCTTTCCGATATCAGAATTAGAGCTTAATCTTTGTAAAACCTTTTCACTAGGACAATATTTCTGCTTGAACCAGTTTCCTATTTTTAGTGAGCATTCAAATAAGAGAGATTTCGAAGTATATATCTCTTTTGATTTGGTCAAGTTTGGTGACATAGTGCATATTCTGCTGGAAATATTTTATTTATTTGTTGAAGCAGCTGAAAAACCCGCGTTAAAAGAAGGATATTCAGAATGTATGAGGTTACTGAAATGCTGTAATGGTGTCCATCGCTCTATTAGTCGATCAATAGCACTTTCCATCTACAGCCATCGGATATTTTACATATTGAATGCAGTAGATTTATTTTTTTAGAAAATTACTGCAATAGCAGTAACGTCACGACCCTGGCAATCCGTCCTGGTATCCGTATAAATTTATCCCCGTATGGACTACATTTGTTGAGAGCGCTGCTTCTATAGATAAGGCGTTTCCAGTTCCACTGTCAGCCTATGTTTGTCGATAAAGATGCATTTCTGACTTCGAATTTTCTCCTGAGGTTAGGTTCCCTTCTTGTTTGAATAAGCCCTTTGCGCCAAACCTGAGGATAAAGTGAAATCGGTAGACAAATGCCGGAGTACTTACCAACTTCTTCCACTGCTAAGAGTTCTTAACCTCGATTAGCATTTTATTTGGGACCTTGAACTGATTCATACGTCCTTTTATTTCATCATCTGTTGACACAATATCGGGGTGGTTTGACCACTGTTCACGTGCGAGATACAGGAACTCTAGCTCTCGTTACCCGATACTCTAGGAGTTGCGGCATACCCTGCAATTAGTTGCATTGAAAGCCAGAGCCACTCCCCATTATCTAACTTCTCCAGAATTTGCCCGCTGCGAAAGGCAGCGAATTATCCATTTTTACGTTCATCGGAGTTCAACCATGCCATGACCACCTTTGAATCCGTCCCGAATTGTCTAGAAGAGATTTTAATTTTCAAGGCATGGATAAACCCTTCAGTGAAGCTGGTTTTTGTCGTCAGTAAACAGCATACGACATGCTCTACTCCCCATCCTTAGAAAGATTATGGCAGCGTATGCGTTCTCGCTCGCGTCAACAAGGATGTGTAGCTGGTTGTTGGACTCGCTTTCGGTCTAACTTGTGAATAGCATCTAGGTATCGGGTTTTCTCTACATCCGGTTTTCCATTTCACCTCTGGGCTGTTATCATTTCATCTTATTGAATATCTGATCGCCATATCTCTTGCAAGAGGTAGTTCGCCAGCAGTTTCAAGGGGTCGTAGATTGACATAAGAATGCGAAGAACTTCAATTATGTACATGAAAGTGTTGGCTTAAGGTGACCACCACATTCCTAAGACTTCCTTAGTTCGTTGTTGTTATGAAATATTTAAGTCCCTCTGGCCCATGTTGAGTTAGCTCAATGCTTTTGAGAACGTTTGCGAAACAGACAGCTAGTTTCTCATCTCGAACCATACTTGCTTGTGGGTGTTGTATATATCCGCATTTAGTAGAATCGCTTCCTCATTCGAATATACATTGTAAAGATAATCATCCACATAGTGGTTCTGAATAATTGGTCCCACTGCCGTCGGGTATATAGCTTCGAAATGGATGGCATTTCGGTTTTTAATGAACCGGGCGCTACTGGGTGAGCATATTGCTCCAAACGGCATGAGCTGCCATTTGGCGTACGTTTCAGGCTCCAGCATATTCTCGTCTTACCGCCGCAATCTTTGGAAATGTTGATCCTCCTCATTTATGATGACCTGTTGAAACTTCTCCTTGATATCTCTACAGATGGCTACTCGTTTCTGCTTTTTCAATAGCATATCTACTACTCATTAATATGCCGTTCACCTCTGCTGCAACGGCGTATTTTAGTTGACAACGGAGAATATTGGTAAGTACCATTCTAGCTAATGTGTTTGTTCTGCCGGTGTTTCGGGCAACTTTCGGGAGTACTCTCTAAATATTCCAGTATTCGCAGCTTCATTCTATTTCTTAGTTCAAAATCTCGTGACATTTTTTTTTTGCTTGGGTTGGTGAAAATCTTCAACAAGACACTATGTGACCCGCGTCCACATAGTAGTGTCAGATTTTTACTGACTAAAAGCACCATTCCCTTTGGGTTTTTCTGTACTACAACTAAGTTTCCTTATCTAGTAGTTTACTTTTTAGTTTTGAGATGTATTCACGTGTTGCAGGTTGACCTTCGTTAAAATCACCTGCCATAACCATTTTATTACTATACTAGCCAAATCGAACGGTCTCGTTGGAGTCGGCGTACTAAACGTCTCATGTCCAAAGTTTGGAGGATGGCATTGTTACAACGACCATGAAGTCTTATTCTTAACTTTCGAGTGGAGTGTGGTATTTCTTCGTCGACGGTAGTTATCCCTAGGTCCCTTTGGTTACAAGTAACCAGTAAAATTCTCTATACCGTTGTTCGAGCTCATCCCGTTGCTTTTTCACGTGGGCCTTCCACTTGATTTTCGCATCGAGAGTCATACCAAGATATTTTGCTTCATTAGCGTACGGTATTTGTACAGAATTAATGAAAACTGGTAGATTTTCAATATTTCTGTAGGTAAAATTTATATGCGTTGATTTGGTGTCATTGGGAACAATGCGCCAGCGTTTTAACTATTCGTTTATTTTGTCCAGAGCTCGTTGAAGTTTTTCAGTTGAGGACTCAACTGAGCTTCCCGTTACCAGGATCGCTGTGTCATCCGCAAATGTAGCCACAAGTGTACCTTGAGTTTGAAGTATGTCTCTAGTGTACAACAGGTACAATATAGGGCCAAGGACACGCCATTGAGGGACTCCTGCTCGAATTCCTTTAAACGGAGTATTCAGTTCCGTGACTGTAAATACCCTGTTATCGATTATCGAGATAATATTCTAGTATCTTATACAAGCTACCGGTAAAAGCCTGCTTAGTGTGTATTTTAGGCCTCTTTTTGAATACGTTTTAATAAGAGTTTTTCAGAAATTTTGGATATTATTGGTAAAAGCGATAAGGGTCTGTACAATTTTTTGTTGCTTAACGGTTTTCCATGAGTCTGGAACATAAGAGAAGCGTTAATTAAGTAGAGGAGTTTCAGGATTTGTGCGGTTACTAGATCATAGCCAGGAGCCCTGTTGTTTCTTAGATTTTTGATTGCCTGTCTGGTTCGTTTAGCGATACTCTTTCTATACTAGAGCTGTCAGATATAGAAGTTATACTTAGATTATCTACCAATATTTGTCCATCAAAAGGCTGAAATGTTTCCTCCAAATATTCGGCAAAGAGATCCGCCTTTTTTTTATCACTTTTTGCCCATTCATTATTGTTCTTCTTGTTTGGCGCGGCTTGCATTTGGGGCTTGTTGATATTTTTTACTGCTTTCCAGAATGAGAAGTTTGTACATTTCTCATTTGTTAAACCTTCAAGATAAGTCGATATCTCGTAGTTTCTAAAAACTTGAAAAGCTTTTTTTTAGTTGATTGCACAGGCGATTTAGGTATGTTTTATGTTGTGGGGCGTGAGACTGCTGCCATTTCTTGCGCTTTTCTTTTTTCGAAGATAAGTTCTGGTGGCGAGGACTGCGAGGAGTATTTCTCATAGACATGGTGTAGAGACCCGATAGATTTTTTAACTCATACTTCCATAGGAGACCTTGATATCGCGATCTTATACGATGTGTGGTTGCCTTCAGTAAGTGTAAGGCTCGCTGTTCATATTTGTATAAGCAAAATTCTAAAAGTTTGTTTTTTTTCGTCTTCTCGATCTCGTAATAGCTCTTGACTGTTGAAGAGTTAGCTCGGATTCCTTCTCGCATTCACAGATGACTCCTAGTTACATATTCCATGTACGGTTCATAGATTGTCTAAAGTCTAATATCGTTGATGGATGCTTAAGGTGTATGTTTACAGTTGCCTGGTTTGAGTGCCGATTTAATCGCTGCAGGACTGCTACTCATAGTTGGATCTTGTGGTGTAAGTAGACCAGTGTGGCGTGTGCTTGGTGTTTTGACAACTATGGTTGGTGTATTGGCTACAGAAGCGTCTCCATCTATGAACGCTCTGATTGCTGAAGAGCCCAGGACAGGAAAAACCCGACAACCCGACTTACCTTCCGTAAGTACTTTTAATCGACTTGGTTTGGTAACGTTGCGAAAACGCAACATTGGGACAAACGACGAAACTTAAGTAGGCTCCGAAAAATATTCCTTTCTGATATTTTTTTTTCTTATATTTTATATATATTTTTGCCAACAGCGGTTATTGATGTTGGCGTTGTTTTTGTTGTGTAGCGCAGGTGCCGTATCATTATAGTATACGGTTAATTTAGTAATTGGATTGGAAGTTTGCAACAATTTTATAAAGTACATATATTAATTCATTTCAAACTTTGCCTTTCGCAGTAGGCATAAAACTGCAGGTCTCATCCACTCGTAGTCGAACAATAACAGTCGTCGTCCTCGGACTGTCACACCACCCATATTATTATTATATAATTATGATACGCTGGAATGGCAATTCCGTTGTTACAGTGGCAACCAATTGCGAGTCTGCTCAGCCAAATATCATTGCTAAACGATAAAATCGGAAGGAAAACAGAAAGATTTCCACACCACAACCATATATGATCGTTATGTAGAATAAATCTGCGGTATAAATATTGGTGGTAAGAAAATTATGGTGGTCATTGCCATGCACCATTGATACATATCAATACAATAGACTTCACAATAGTGAATGCTTGGACACTGCACAGAATTGGATACACGGAAAATCTATCAGCTGGAATACAGGTCTGAATTACTTGGGAGTCTCTATCAACCAATTCGTTTTTAGATAAAGTTGGCTACATTATGGACATACGTAATTCCTCTACATTCACTTTGCTTAAAGACTTATCACACTTAATTTTATTTTATACGTATTGCTCCAATGTTGCGTTAACGCAAAAATCAAAAAGTGGACGTGGTTGATAGAAAAAAAAAATTAAAACATGTAAAATGTTTATAAATTCTCAATGACATGGCAATGAGTTAAAATATTTGCAGTTTTCTCAATATTTATATGAGTAGTCCTAAATGGGTTAACAACAAATAAGCCAGCTGCAGAGAATTTGATTTTTTTAAGAAAATTAACTTTTTGTTTTGCGAACATTGTGTGTATCATCGTTCTGCTTTTGCAATCTAAGTTGGCTATATATTCTGTTACAATTTTATTCATTTCATTGCTCAGTAGGAAGCGGGAGTAAAATTCGTTGGAAAAGTGAATCGCAAGCATTTAACTTTAGTAGAACAAATTTAAGTTTTCACACATTGACTGCCATGGCTATCATATGTGATATGTACTATTTACAAAAGCTGACCGATATTATAGCAACGGTGACTACTACTTACTATGGCCCTGGAAAGGAGGATACTGAAAATGCCTGATCTACCGTAGATGGTAAAAAACAGAACAGCAGAAGAAGAATTTACTCACAAAAGGTCACTATCACAAATATAACCCAACGCGCCAACAAGTCCGGTGTTAAAGAAAGTGACGGTTGGGCTAAAAAATTTGAAAAGAGATTAAGACATTTCACAATTTGTACACTATCTACTCAATAGAATGCGTTAAAACGTGTGTGCTCGGTAATGTGAACAATCTTGCTCTTATGTATTTGTCTAATTTTCATTAGTTTTTTTTTTATAATAAAACTTGCATCATACAAATGTTGTTTGTAAAAAAAAGATGTGCATTAATAGATACATATACAAATGATCTACACATAATAAATAAGCAGCAAATCAAAGAAAATACATATACTACATTATTTTCAATTCCTCCAGAATGTGTCAGAATAGACGTATTAAATGTTTAGCCCCTCAAACATGATATCATATTGTACACAGGCACATAAATTATATATGATGGGTTCAGTCATTCTCGCTCGCCATGTGTGCAGTTTATTTCAAACAGCTATAAATTATGTCCGCGCAGTGAAGATCGTGATTTAAATAAAGAGTAAAACATTGACCGAATTATGAAAAGAAGGAACATATTGTGATATTGTGTTGTATATATTTGCATTTGCTTGTGGACATACATAAATATTACAAGCGGAAGTTTTATAATTAGATAAAAACATTGTATAAGAATTATGTAAAAAAAAATAGCTTTGTCATTCCTGGCAAACTCGTCAGGTTGTGCAGTCAAGGTCAAGGTCGGAAGCGAAATCACCGGGATCTTCAATGTCAAAAAAGGTTTTTGACAAGGCGACGCGCTGTAATGTGAATTTTCCAACATCATTTTTGGGAAGGTCGAGCAAAACTCTCTAGCCAACACAACAGGCAAGATCTTCCAAAATCCGTACAGTTGCTAGACTATGTGGACGACATTGGCATGATTAGTCGAACACACCTAACCGTCAATGAGGCGGAGGTTAAACGGAGATAGCATTAAAACGGAAGTCCAAAATAGGTTAAGCGGTGAACGAGAGCGAAACTAAGTATATGCTGTCGTCGAGAAAAGACGCGCAACATCGACGACTCGACATGAACGTCATCATAGGCAGGTATAACTTTAGGGTAGTCAAGGGCTTCCTCTATCTCGGCTCGCAAGTAAACAATACGTACAACATCGTTACCGAGACTAAACGCCGAATAAATCTTATCAATCCCTGTTTTTGTAGGCTCAAGAGGCAATTAAGTTATATTGAGAGCCCTCTCTCGAAGTACCGAGCTAACGCTATACTAGACCTTGCTCATCCCTATCCTGTTCTATGTCGCTGAGGCCTGGACAATCTCATAAACAGATAAAGAAGCCTTTGGTCTCTTCGAGAGAAAAGTTTGTATGGGCTTCACTGTAATATGAGCCTAGCCAGGCGTCTACGTCTTCAATGCCTAAGATGGCTAAGCCATGTACAATGCATGGACAACACTGCTCTAGTCCGAAGAGTCTTCGTCTTCGAACCAGTGGAAAAACGTAATAGGGACGCCCACGGAACCGATACCGCACCCAGGTGGAGAAGGACCTCAATCAACTGGGCATGCGCAAATGGAGACAGCAAAGCTGGAGACTGTAGCGGACTGTACCGCCACCAGAAGAAGTTTGATTTGGAACCGTTGAAAAGTCCCTACGACAGCCAGTAACCGTTGGAAAAAATTCACATGTCGAAGTTTCTTCGCCTCAAACCGTAAATGGTTGAATCTCCATCGACACTGCTTCACATAGTTGATACAATTAGGGAGTCTTTGTATGGACATTTTTTTATGTTATTTACGTGAAGGGTTATATATTTTGTAATTGTTAGAAAATAAAAATTAATTAATATATAGTTGTAAATACGATTATTTTATTTGCTTTCAACTTTCGTCTCGAAGCCGAAGGAACTATCGACTGCTGGGGATTGATCTGATAATTATTTGAAATATTTCCTTTCACCGCAGACAGTGGACTTTGTCAAGGTTACTTCTTATCACTTCTGCTTTTCATTCTATTCATTTCGTATTATAAACATATATATTATTTCGTCATTATTAAATTTTTCACCTGAGCTCGCCTATTACAAAACCATTTCACTGGCAAATTTGATCACAACCAGTTTCATTCAGTGTCAGATTTTTAGACTTGTCTTGAACATTTTCCCCTGCACGAGATTCACCTCTTATATTAAACGCTTATAGGGAAAAAAACGCATCCTAGTGCACAATATAATCAGCCTTATCGCGAAGAAATTCTTCCCCGGAGAAACTATTCCCGCGAAAAATTATATTTTCCGTTGAAAATGATTGACATTTTTATTTCATTTTATATATTTAAAACTTCATCTCGTCGAATAAAAGGCAAATAAATACTATTGTGGATGCAATGGACAATAGTCCCGATATATCAAGAAGATATCATTAGACAAAATCTAAAATTCTTTCGGGCATACATACCACTTCAATGACGATGGTAAATGTTAATTAAAATTGGATAACCAGTTGGTTTTTGGATATTTTGACTTTTTTACTTTATTTACAAGATTTGTATAAACTGTTACTACCCTATTTACCATTATCTGCTGGACCGCTAGCGTATACAGAAATATTCGAATATATACAGTGGGACCTCATAATTGGGTCACTGTAAAAGTGAACCACAGACAAACAATTCTGTGGCTAAAAAACAACCTCCAAATAGTGACAAAATAGATATTATGTAAGAAGATACGATAGAAATTATGTAAGTGTCACAGTTGATTAGTTGGATGTGTACATCTACGTACTTATGTAAAGTACTCGTTAATGAGGAGGCTGATAATGATGTTGATTGCTTCTTTACGATAAGGAGCACGAGAAGAGTGATTAAAATGATGCATATAATTGTTATGTAAATTCACATAAGTGTTTTTTTTTCTAAATAATTGTTCACTTAGTAGAATCATCCACCTAAGTAGTAAGAAAAACAGAGAAAATCATACCAGGCAAACATTGCAGTACATCTTGTCCGTTTAAGGGAATTCTTCCTTTATGAGAGATGTCCGTTAAGAGGGAGTTCATTGAGTAAAATAAAAAATCGAAAAAAAATTACAAAAAAATAAAAAAAGCACTTACACAAGCCGGATCAGATGAAAGCCAAAGTCTTTCGGGGATAATTTTATGCTCACCGAACGGCGACATTTTTCACGCAAGAACTCTAAGCATTACCCATGAACAAAATTTGTAAAACTTGGAATACAAGCCTGAGTCTGTTAATGCGACTCAGTCAAAACATTAGCCGGCTGCATCTTTTTAATTATGCTATGTATTATGGACTTCTGTCAGCTGAAAACACACAAAAAAAGTAACCAAAAAAGAAAAGAAATAAAATACAAAGAATGCAGAAGAAAACCACGTTCGCGAACTGAAAATACTCGAACATATATATACATATGTCAATGTATGTATGTAAGATCTACTGAAATTATTTACGTAATAAAAATAAATGATATGTATGTTCGTTAAACATATGTAAGATTATAGAAAGAATGTGGTCATTCGATTTTATTCGCCCCACGTCAACTTCTAAAGGACAAATATTTTGAATTTGTTATTGCACAGATTTCTATACATATGTATATTTATATATCACTGTGAATGCACATTTAAACAATTGACTAAAAACATTCATTAAAAACATAATTTTCATTAAAGCAAAGTTCACGAACGAGGTCGATGAATGCAACAATGCAACATCAAGAGTGTTTTCCTTAGCAAAGGTCATCACTGAAGAATGAATCGGATTTTTATCATAATCCATAAAAAACAACGGTATGGTTAGATTTTCATTTGGATTGCATTTTTTTCGTTGATGAAAATAACCGTCACGTTACAGTTAATGGAAAAGGACTGGATGGCGCAGTTGGTTAAGTGCCTGCCCTTGATTAGTTGGATCCCCGAATCGAATCCCAGTGAAAGCAAAGTTAATACGCTTTTATCTGGTTTTCAAATCTGGTCCAGTCACCATGCCCCGTTGCGCTTAGAAATAACTTCAGAGAAATCTTCAGATTCAAGTGGAAAGGGACCTCAACCCACTATGCGTGCGAAACCTGCCGCAGCTAGATACGCGCTTGTTGGTTGAGACCCAGGTTCATACCGGACTTTAGCGCCACCTTAAGTAAGTAAGTAAGACCTCAGATACGGATTTATAATCACTGACTAGATAAAATCTGTGAACTTCCTTAGAACTGGACATCCACCAATAAAATTAAAAATGTCTTCCCTTGGCAATAGGTTTCAAAGACTGCAATAGATATAAGATCTTGACTGTTGTTGTTGATTTAATTTCGTTCACATACATACATTATGGTTAAGGTTGTATGGTGAATCGATGTACGAAGGATGTAGCCATATTAATACAATCTTTTCTGGGCTCTAATCGCGTAAGGCGACAATCGTCTCGCGATAGCGCATCGATGATAGTTTCGCCTCATGTAAGCATAAAAAAACGATAGCGTCTGAGAGATATCGTTTTGTCTGCTTCGCGTAGACTGAAAACTGTCATTAACTATCGTCTCGCAGACTGATTTTTGGCGATACCTATTTCAGTATCGTCTCCTATTAAATGAGAACAAATTGTGTATACATATCTTGTTCTACACTTTTGAAACATTTTTAGAATGATAGGTCGCATTTGCATTAGTTTTGTTCGCAAACTGAAATCAGAATGTGTTAGTGAAATTTGAGAGGAATGAGAGCTCTGATGTCATTTTTGCGTGAGAGTTAATATTTTCAAAGCACTCAAACTGTAACGATAGGCGAGACGATAGTGAGTGTCTTACGTGAAGCAAATCATCGACGATATCATCGAAGAGAATCAAAGGACGGTAGTCGTCTGAAAAGTTACGCGATGAGAGCCCTGTCTTATTCGTCTAATCGTAGAGCATATTTTTTTATAACGTGAAGTGAGTCATCGTGAAATGGAATGGCATTCCACAGCTTGACCAATAAAATTATTGGTTGCTACGCTGCAACATCCAGTCCATACAAAATAGCGGTAGATGGGTTTGGTATACTCCCAAGCCTTCTCAAGTACCATTCTTAGAGTGAAAAACTGGTCGGTTGTAATTTTCTGCCGGGACAAAACCACTAGGCACACAAGACTTTATCGTTGACAGGTTGGGTTTCTTAAAAGACAATGACCCCAGTTTGCCAATCCAGATGTCTTGCTGCATTCCCAGGCCACCTTAATGACACGAGTAAGCCATGAAACGCCCTCTTTACCCATTGTCTTAAGCCTTTTAGCCCGGTTTTTTTCAACTTTTAGCGCTCAAGCGCCACCGTCGGACTATTCTCCGCCCCACTCAAAGCTACAGGTCTCCCATGCTAAGTGCCCTGTTCGGGATTGGACAGCTCCGAAAAGTGCTCACTCCATCTATGGTCGCTTTTCAACTTCTCACCGAACTTCTCTTAGCATTGAAGTCACCCTCCAGGATAAATGAAACCATAAACTGCAGCCTTATTTAAGCAACCTGTTCCTGTGGTTTCACACTGGTCACATCATTAATCATGATGTTTTAAACAATGGTAGATCTAGAGTCTTATATCGAGTTTTAGATAGGGCCGCGCAGAAACAAATGAGATGCTTTACAGTTTCAGTTTTCTTTGCAGTTTTTGCATCTATCAGTGGGAATCCGGCATAGTCTATCAGGCCCTACGAGTATACTGCTTTAGACATGAATCAGTCCTCTTCCACGCATTTTTGACTGTTATCAATAATTTATTATCGGCTTCATTGAAGAAACACTTTTTCAGAGCTACGATTCATAATCTGTCAGATAACAATGGTACTTCAAGCAACATCCGTAACCCCTGGAAGACCAATTGGATCGTGTATTTAAATATTCTCCAAAAAACAATAAACAAAGGAGTCATTACAGAGCCATGCTCTTTAGGCGGTATTGACGACATGGTAGGGAGAATTACAGCAGCTATGAATTCTGAATTCTCTGCAGCAAGCCCTGCAAACAGGCAGAAAAAAAATAGGAAACCGCAATGGTGTAACTCCGATTTGTCTGCATTACGCAAAGAAAGCAGTAGGTGTTTCAACCGAACAAAATTCTCAAGGGCAGCAGCGGAATGGGATCTCATAAAAGCATAGTCTCAGGAACAATAAAAAAAGAAGTGAAGACCGCGCAAGCCTGGAGAGCTTTCTGTGGAAACATAGAAAATATTAAGGATTGTGGTCGGTTGAGTTATATACTCTCAAAATCTCCGACCATGCCTACGTTTATCCAATCGTCGGAAGAACGGACGGAATCCCCTCAGGAAACCATTAAACTCCTAATCAACACTACTAATGGACTGGGACACTTCCCCGGGGACACAGATTCCAGAGAAATTTACAACAGCAACTCGCAAACAGAACTGCACTACAGCTCTACCATACCGGATGGAATCCTTACGAAATCCAAGCTGGACTGGGCGGTTAAAAGTTCAAAAGTTCCAAGCCCTACAAGTCCCCAGGCATAGACGACATCAGACCGGCTGAATTACAGTACGGACTGGATACAATATCGTCATAAGGGTCGTTTTTAACAGCTGCTTAAGATTCAGATACACTCCTAAATTGTGGAAGAAAACTAAGGTGGTTCATACCAAAGTGCGGGAAAGCCACACGCACCAAAAGACTTCAGACCCATAACCCTTTCCTCTTTTCTCTTGAAAACCTTGGAAAGTATAGTGGATCTACATATCTACTTATCACCATCCCAATATGCGTATCGCAAAGGTTTCTGTACAGAAACAGTACTTCACTCACTATTCAGCACCATTGAAGAATCTCTTATTAACAAAGAGTATACAATGGTTGGTTTTATTGATATAGAGGGAGCTTTTAACAACGTTACAACGCTCTAGATAGACTCAATGTAGTAGACAATATTCTAAGTTGGATTGGCAATGTCCTATCCCGAAGGCACACCCAGTCCGAATTAGGTCAACACAATATAACCAGGAAGGTATTCAGGGGAACCCCACAATAGGGTTATTCTCCCCCCTTCTTTGGATATTGGTAGTGGACGAAATTCTTAAGGAACCTACGCGGACGACAAATAACAAATCCATAAACCGATAAGCAGAATTCAACGATCAGCGTGTATATCATGTAGCCGCCATGGAAACACTGCTACAGCTTCTTCCCATGGATGATGGATCAAAAGCATACAAGGGCACTGGTCTAGAAGTATTTGCGGTATCGCCGGACATATCCTTTTCCCTGTCTCTTTTCCGCTAATAGGAGATGGAAGGAATTAGATACATGTAGGACTTTGAGGCTTATTTGGCCCTATCTAAATCCAAAAAAAGCAAGTACACTCCTAAAATTAAACAGGAATGTAATAAGGAACGTAGTGGGCGCCATCACCGGCCACTGCTTTCTCGGTACCCATGCCAGAAGAATGGGAGCCCACACAACGACTATTTCAGAAGCTGTAGAGACGAGGAGGAGGAAGAAAATACGCTTCACCTCCTCGGGACTTGTCCAGACCTTGCAAACACTGAAATGATATACTAGGCAACTAGTTTTTCAGTAACCTCTAGGAAATTTCACACTTAAGGATACAAGACATAGCTAAGTTTATCAGTAAAACAAATTGGCTGTAAATCAGCACAGGAGTGAATTTGTCAAAATAGGCCACTAGAATACCATTAGGCTGTCTCCAGGTTTTTTTTATTTTCTTTAGTGTAGTCCCTGAATTGAATTGAAGAGGAGGCCGTGTAAAGGAACGGAAAGTGAACGGGAAGTAGAACAAGGGATCTAAGCAGGATCTAAGTGGGCCACAACTTCTACACTAGTTGCAATCACATAACCTAACCTAACCTACGTCAAGCTTAACTAGTTCGTCAGCTGTTTCATTTCCCTGGATACCTATGTATCCGGGATTCCACAGGAGGGAAACTTATTACTACAGAGCTGCTGTAGCCCATCAAAACAATTAAGTATAATTTGGGCTTTATTGTGTTACTTCTAAGTGATTTATAACCAGCCTGACTGCCTACATAAATATTAATGTGCATGTGTATAGCCCTGCTTGAAAAGTCCCTGGACCCTTGCAAACGTTTTTTTTTTTTGCCGTCGAAAATGCGGTTCTAAGAATCGACAGCCGCCATATATATTTTGATTGTACTTCAAACCAATAATAAAATTTTCGAATACCCCCAATGGTTTCTGTGTGTTTTTTTAAATTTGTCAAGTCGTCGTTGGAGCCCGATATATTAATAAGGCTTATAAGTTATATTTTAAATTCCTCTTTACCTATAATTTCTGCATTTTTCACCTAGACAAATTATATAATTTACACACACGTTTGCATGTCATGCACAATTGTCCATGGGATCCACACACTGAAACCACAGACTTGCATAGATTGTCCATAAGGTTTCTAAATGATCATTGCAAAATCAGTGATTGTCTTTGTCCTTTTCCATAGTTAAGGCGAATAGAGATTTATAATTATTTAAATAGAATTCGAGTACATACCCTTCACTGGTATCCTCAGGATAACCCATGATAGATATATGGTAATAGAATTTCCTTTGCTCAATAAAATAATGTCAATCGAATTGGTCATGATTTACACAAACAAAAGTTTACCATTACGTAATTTTACAGGATTAAGTTTTCGCAATAAAATTATTGGTGAACGAACTTTTTTTTACTTTCATTTATTAAACTTGTAGTGGGATACCTAACCTCTTAAGCTTCTGTTAAAAGAAATTGTATAAATACTATAGTTAAGGATGCTTACATTGGTTTTTTATGTTCCGAAAGATCCCGTTATATAATACTGTCATTTGTTGTCATGACGTGAAATAGCTGCTTCCATCGTTGACGGTCCTGATCGCGCTTCTTACAGCCATCAATACCAAGCTGTCTTCGTCTTTATACTGTAGATTCGTCCTCCCTCTCCTTCTCGAACGAAGAGACTCAGATTTGAAGACCATCTTAGTAGTTCATGCGCTCGATGTGGCCGACCAAAATAGTCACCGGAGATTTGTCTTCTGCATCACATCCACATCTTGGTAAATCTCGTAGTGTTCGGAATTAAGTCTTTTCTCACATTTACCTTATTCGCAGATACATGTGCAAGACGTCTTTTATTCTTTTTTTCAAGTATAAACTTTGCAGTTTTGCACATCGTCCAGTTTTCAGCTCCCTACAGCTTGGCATATCATTATTTTGGTAATTCGAGGTTTTCAACCAGGTTGTTTCGATGAACCGAAGTAGCACCAGTTGCCAAGCCTGATTCTATGTAGGATCTCCATTAGAAAGTCGTGCTTGGAGTTCACGGTAGCCTGTCTGTCGTCGCAATCTGATAATTACGATTGAAAGCTTATTGATCAAGGGTCGGAAAAACACACAAAGCTCCCAGCTATGTCAGGTATAATTTTTTGAATCCTGGGATGAAGATGTCCGTTAGCTACGAGGCTGTGATCGGCAATAGGACTCATACGCCGCTGACTCGCCTATTAGACTTGATCTCCAATTGACTAGATGGCGGGTTAGCAATAGCGCGTATACGTATTATTCTATCATGCTTGGATAGAAACTTGAGATGCAGAATTCTCTTTGAGCATTGTCAGTGTATCGAAAGAGTGGTGAATTATGAAAGTTGATAAATTCGGAGACTGTACCTAGAACCTAGAAAGTAGGGTCGACGCACCTACTAGCTACAACGCAGCAGCTGCCGAGTTAGCTCTGGTAAAACAGTCTCCCCAAAGAATGAACGCACCTTCGATTATAACCAGAGGATCGGCGAATTAACAGGCGCCTTTTGATAATCATTCTTAACTTGAAATGTGTATATCAGAAAAGATTACATTGCCATTCTTCAAACCATTTACTGGTAAGCATGGTACAAATTAAACTATCGTAAATTTTTTCTTATAAAAAAATCTTTATTACCGGCAGCGATTCTGCCTTCTAAACGACTGAATTCCAATGTGTACTAAACTCTACCTTTAATACATATTTTCTGGTGCCACTGCAATTTGCCACCTCGATCCATCCATGCGTCGATCGTGGAAACGCTGCTGACGTTGCGCCTTGATAACCGGTGTTTGCTTCGGCAGACTCGCTGCGACGTGTGTTGGATTCGGCTGCGCGTGTTCCTGTTGAAATACTATCTTTCTTACATTGTTTTGCGTTAACTCCTCCGCTCTTAAGAGTGAACGTCCGCGTTCACTTAGAAGAAAGGTATCTGGCTAATGCGAGAGGTCGTTGGGGAAGGTAATGGTATGGTTGTTTCAATTTCTGTGGCTTTGTCTGGTGGATTTGTAGTGGTAGTTTTATCTGCTGGTGACTTGGGACTTATTGTGACATTTCGGAAGATTGATACTATGATTTCGAGAAGAAGTAGACAAATACGAATATTTAGTATTGTACCGCATTTGACCTTGGACCTCAGGAGCTGGATGTAGTGTGTGTTGTTGACGTGGAGTGGGTTGAAATGTGTTGACTCGAAAGATTTGAATGTTCTTTTCCCAATTTGAATGCTGCTGTTATGGTATTTAATCAGGAACGTGCCATTGAGAGCAACTTGTTCATCGTCGATTATAATTTCTCCATCGTATTGATTCAGGAAAATGATGTAAGATGCCAATTCTTCAAGGTCTGGAATGTGCAGTTTGCTATTTAATAAATTTGGTATACAACTGGAGTTACTTAGATTTATTACATTGTTTTCGTTACAAATTGATAACTTATTTACAGTCTTACAATTTAGATTTATTCCATATATTTCATTTTCACATTTTAAAATTTCATTGACTTAAACTTGTATTGTCTTATTTCCTTTCTTTACTGGTTTAATATTTAAGTTATTACATATTTCTTCACTAACTGTAGGTAGACTTACCATGTATAGAATTACAAAATCATTGAAAGCTACTTTTATTTCTGAGAAGTCCATTGCTTCTTCTACATCTTTGAATGATATATTTTTATTATTTATTATTTTTTCAATTACATTTACTTCATTTCTTGATAAAATATAGGAGTTTATAATATTGACCTTTGCCCAATGTAAGGAGTACATAATATTTCTTATTTCATCTTTTAGAATATCTAATCTATATTTAATATTAAAAACAATTGCATCGATTAAATCTGTACCTTCTTTTACAATTTTTCTTATGGTATTCGTTTTATTAATGATATTTTCAATTTTATTAACTAAAAGGTTATTTATAACTTCTTGTCTATTATTATTTTCGAGTGCATTATTATTATTATCGGGAATACCTGCTATGAACTTCCGGGCGCTTCCTAAGAAGTCAAGCGATCTTTTAGCTTTACGCTGCTTAGGGATTAAACGTGTAAGGAGGGATCTAATGGATGAGATTTCTTGGGATAAAAGGTAGAAGCTGGGATGGGAAGTTTTTAGGTTTTCTCTCATATACGATTCTATAGCACTCAAGACTTGCGTATATACGGATAAGTCTATTTCATGAATTAATTTATAAGTGCTTGTTTGTAGTCTAGATTGTCCAGTGTTAATAGTCACTAGTCGTGTGTTTGTATAGTCCAGTTTTTGTACGTCACATAAACAGTCAGTCAGTAGCCATCTAGAAGGAAAAATTTAGAAATTAAGATTATATGTGTGATTTGTGGACGACTTTGTCTGATTGGGTGAGAACAGTAGTTTCTGTTTTCTTTAATAACTTCTTTTGAATATCTTGGAGATAGATTTGACCCTACTCTCTTGTTTCTTCTAACATAAATGGTTTCTCCAATTGAATAATCTTTTATTGGGCGTTTCCCTTTATTGTAGTAAGTCAAATCTTTTCCTTGTTTATCTCTCAGTTAAGTCTGAGTTTCAGAACGAATCTTATGAACTTGAGAGGGATGTTTCTACTGAAGAATATATGAACTGGTTTCTTTTTTGTTACCAATGTATCCAGAAATTCTAGCTGCTTCACTGCTGCTTCGAGGAGTTCCGTGAAGGAGTTATGAATCTGCTCTTTTTTGATGCACCGCATTAGTTCACCAAGAGTCGAATGAAATCTTTCGACTTGACGATTCAAGTGGCTGGTGTAAGGAGGTGTGGTAAAAACTTCAATGCCAAATTCATTTTCGATCATGAACAAAATTGGGGAAGAGTTGAAAGACTTCTCATTATCGAATACTATAGTCTTTGGAATTCCATAGGCAAATATGATCTCTTACGTAGTCTTCAATAGCCTTGGTTTTTATTTTCTTGACCTGAACGTACTTGGAAAACTTACGATAATTAGAGAAATTATCTTCGTGATTTCTTGAATCATCCCTTGAATTCGTTCTTCCGTTCTTATGCAATTAGTTACTGTAGGATTTTTAAATACGTTTATAGGTGATTCAACGCTGAATATGAATCCATGTGCTGAACTTCAACTACTGTGTATTGTGGGGGTAGGGGAATGTATTTCGGATCGGATAGGGGGTCTGGAGAGTGCGTCTGCAACTACGTTTGTTTTGCCGGGCTTGTATTTAAGCTCGTAGTTGTACTCCTCCAATATGGCTTTTCATCTTTTTTATTTATAGCTTTTAATTTATAGCATAAATAAAAAATGGTGGTCGGAGTGAATTATAACCTTTGCTGATCCATAGATATAGTTTCTAAAATTTTTGAGTGCTCAAATCTTTTTTTTCTTTGACTGCATAGCTATCTTCAGTCTGACTTAATGTTCTGGATATGAACATGATGGGCTAATCTCCCTGTTATAACGCAGCAGCCTAGGGCATAATTGGAGGCAGCGGTTACTAATTCAAAGGGATTCGTAAAATCTGGATATGCGAGTTTGAGGGATCGGATACCGATCCGGAACGGTTATGCTATTCAGTTTCCGATAATCTATCACAAGTCTATATTTTTTCTCGCCAGAAACATCAGCTTTTTTAGGCAAGGATGAGTTGTATGGGGATTGTGAGGGCCTAAGTATTCCATCATTGAAAAGTTGTTTTATTTGTTTTTCGACCTCGCTTTTAAGAGATATAGGGTAAGTGTAAAATTTGGTATATACACGTGAATCAGATGTTGTATAATTTTTTCTCAGGCTCATCGAAAAGTTTAGGAAAATCGTCTTTAATTTTACCAATGGATAACTTTTGTTCTGAGGACATGTGACTTGTTCGAATATTGATAGCATTTACTTGTTGGGAAGTAATTTGTTTGATACGCACTTTCAATTGATTGTTAATAAGCATGTAATTGTCTTTCGTATGGATGACGGCTGAAAGACTCTTTAAGCTATCGTTTTCGAGTATAGCGTGGAAAGATTTTAATTTTGGCATAAGGAAGAACTTTATTTCGATGTTTTGAAGACCGAATAAACTAACGAAAGTGTGGTGAGTAACCTGTACGTTACCACCGATAGAATTATAGCAAATTGGTTTTTCGGTTGGTAATGGGTTATTTAGTAAAGAAGATTGTATATAATTTTTGTTGGAGCCAGAGTCTATCAATATTTTAAGAATGTTTCCACTCTTCGTCTTGCACATTCGAAGTATGGCAGCGAAGAGTCATTTAATCTAAAAAATGGATGTCACTTAGTTCCATAACATTGTCTAAGCTAGTTTTTTTCCGGTTGTGTCATCTCGGTGTATTCCTGAAGAGTTTGGCTGTGTTCGTTGGAATTGTCCACGTTGGCTTGCATATCCTCATGTTGGTTGATCTTGTCTTTTTGTGGCGTACTACCAAGGTATAAATTTCTTTGCATCTTGGCCGGTTGTACTTGGTTCGAGTGAGGAGCTGATGGTCTTTTTATTGCTGGAGGCCAATTTGCCATTCGAGGTCTATTGACATAGTTACCCTTGTCCGTCTAGATTGTTTGTATATACATAGGTTCTGGTGGAGGCTGCCTAGGAGTGGCAAAATATTGTAGACGTTGTAGTTGATGTGGTTGCTGATACTGTCGGTGTCCAAACTGTCTCTGGGGCCTTGTAGGTGGAATAGGCATTGGGTGGTACCGGGGTGGCATCTGTAGAATGGTTGACGACTCGGGGCTGGTTGAATATTTCCTGGATGGATGCGTTGCCCTGCACTAACGCCGTCATTTTGGTACTCTAAAGTACCCAAATCACGTTTGTCCGCGTAGTGTAAAGTTAGGCATCGGGATATGCAGTTCCAGTCTAATGGAGTATTGTAAGACTCCAGGACATGGTCTGCATTTCCAATTATTTTGTTCCTGATTATATTTAGAATTCCGATTCCGTATTTAGCTGATCCCTTGATAGAATCGTAAATCCTAAGGATACGCTCTACACTTTTACGCCATGAGCTGAATTCACCTGGATGAGCAGTGAATTCACGCAGACCACGCACTACGTCCGGTATTTTGTCAAGATCATTAATGTTTTGATTCGAAGAAATTGTCTGATCAATTCCCCCAAATTGGTCCGCGTGTGGATTTAACATGGAGTAAATGAGAGCACGGCCCTCAATACTTACTTTGCGTATAATAGTACTAATGAGAGACTCGAGTGGGGGATTCATAACAGGATTTTCGTTGGTTCTTCTATTATAAGTTGAAACTGTTTGATTCGCTTGAGCAGCTTGAGCGTTTTGAGCAGCCTGAGCGGCAGCCTGATCAGGCATGGAAGGTCTTACAATTGGTTCGTTATTCATTTTTACGACAGAACAAGATAATGAAGATAATCAAGAGAAATTTGAAGTACTTTCTCACTTTCTTCAATGAAAATCACGTTTAATAAAAATAAGTTTTAAATTATATCTTAAGTACTATTAACATAAATGGTATTTGCAATATTTTCTTAATTCTTACAGTAATATGATGATCTTCATCCTTTGGGTGATTGAGGCTAGCTGCTGCTTCCCGTTTGCTATTGCGAACATTAACATTCTGCTTTGTACTTAATACATATCACACGAAATTTGAATTTAATGCATATCTTTAATTTGTTTAAATTTTTTCTAATCATAGTAAAACATTGCATTTCTATCGGTATACATTTATGAAGTGAAATTAAAACCACCAACTGAAAAATTAATTGAAGTAAAATATCGTATTAGAAAATATTATACAAAGCATCTAGATTTACCCCTTCCAAGAGAACTTTGACTTTTGATGTGAATGCTTACTGCGTTTATTTTATTGTGAAGTACGAACATTAGGGCATAATTTTCAAACTTTGTAACGTTTATTTTTAATATTAAAGCTAATATGAAATGAAACTACAAGTTAATAATAATCTTAATATGGGTGGCGTGACAGTCCAAGGTGGACCAAGGCCTAGCTTCTAAATACAACAACCACCCGTGTAGTGCGTGCTATTGTTCTGCCACTAGTGAAAGGGACCAACAGTCTAATAACGACCTGAAACGCAGAGTTTGAGAAGCTTTTTACCCTTTGAGAGTATATCTCAATCGTGAAATCTCTATCGTATATTATGAATGTTGGTAAATTCTGAGATCGAACCTGGTACCCTCTGCCTAGAAGTCGAAAGTACCCACCACGCCACGGATCGACGCTGATCGTCTGAATACTAGTTACTAGTTACATTGCATTGGATTTGATCCTGTGAAATCATAACACATTTGCACTAAACAAGAGTCAACAAAAGATATTCTCCCATTACCGTTTCTAAATCTGTGAGTGTAAGTAAATAAAATCTTTGTCAGTTGTTAGGTATGTAGAAATTTACTGTTCTAATTTTACAAAAGTAATGAATGAGAAATACGTTTGTTATTATGTGTTGAATAATTGTCGGAAGTATAATGTCTTGTTGTGGAAATGAGCATAGCAGTATATCTGGGCATAAACCAATAAACTTTGAACCTATAAAGGGAAGTAGTCGTCTGCATTTATCCATCCAAAGTACACATTATTAATTTTACTGATTACTCCGTAAGTATGATATTCGGAATATTCAAAGCTTTCTATTTCACTGGGCTTACTGTTTTATCGGCTGCACATTTGTACGTGAATGATAAAAAAATCTTTATTGCAACCGACCACTGACCAATCAATGATATATCTTATCGTAGCTTACTTTTCCGATCAATTTTAAGATTTTTTACTCACAAATAAATATAATATCTACGACAGAGTATTTGGTTCACTTTATTGTGGCAATAAACCATATTTGACATGAATTTTCAATCAGAATTTTAATAGCACAAATAATAACATGGATATCAGAGTATACAATTTGATAGCGAAACATAATAAAAATATTATTTACAACTCTTACCACATTATCGGTGTGGGACAGTTTTTTTCTTGCTGTCTTATCTAATCACCGGGGTTTTATGATGAACCCTATCTCAATATTAATCTATCAATACGCACGGCTTCCAATCTGGAAATCAGCAGTGCAATTAGATGGCCGGCAATGTACAAAAACGAAATAGGAAATATTTAGTGGTGAGGAAATTAGGCGGTAGGCAGGTAAGTAAGCAAATAATTGGTGGTAAATCTATACGTCATGTTTTTTAAAGCATTTGAAAGACTTATCAACATTAATCGCTAATACGACGGTACTGCAATGAAAGCCGCAACTAGACATTTATCGTGGTAGTATAATGTGGGTATTAAATCTTCAAAGCAAGCGCAAAGTATTAATTCTATAGTGTGGGTACTGGTCTCCTATGTACATATACACATATTTAGGTTCATAGTGTATGTGAAATCATGATTCTTCAGCAAACACAATTATTACAAGATTCTATATTGAGCATACATATGTAGATCAATACTGTAGAATTTTTAGACTGCTTTGTACTTAATACATAAGAAATTTGAATTTAATGCAATTCATTACTTTGTTTCGATTTTTTCTAATTATAGTAAAACATTGCATTTCTATCGGTATACTTTTATCAAGTGAAATTAAGACCACCAACTGAAAAAGGAATTGAAGTAAAATATCATATTAGAAAATATTATACAAAGCATCTAGATCTACCCCTTCCAAGAGAACTTTGACTTTTGACGTGAAAGTTTACTGCGTTTATTTTATTGTCAAGTACACGATAATTGGGTACATCCTTATGACGGTTATCTGAGAAGGTAGGTATTTGTATTTCATTGCTGGAAGGAAAAGTCAAAGGAAAAAAACCTTTTATCTTTAATAAAATATTGATAAACTCAAATTAGAGTTTTTAAAACTAGATTTCAAACAAAACATTCTTAAAATTAACCTAGGAATTGCCATTCTAATCTACCTTACTAACCCAAACCTTCAAATAAGCTGATATAATCCTCACTTATAACAGGCTATCGTCTTATAGAATTATATATGTACATGTTATTAACAGTCTATTACGTTATAGTTTATGCATTTATGCTGTACAGTAGGACTGGGATAATGAATTTCTTATATAAAGTCAGAACTCAGACCTGTCGGAACAAAAATAGCGGTTGCCTGTAGTTATTCTGCATTCGATCGTGGAGTGATGTTGATATTAATTTTCAAAACGGAACCGTGATATTCGATGTTTTTGACAATCGCGAGGTAGCAGCTGCTCACTGTGATTTTATGTCCAAGACGTTGGTGTCTTAGGACAGCATGTTTGAATTTTTTCCGTTCATCGCTAGATGCATTTAAGCCATTTCCGTTTCAGGGCCAGCGAACCCATCATTGCCAGATCGCTCTAGAGTGCACTTTTCATCGTCATCCTTGACAGTAGATATGGCGTTAGATCGTGTATAGGTACAATCTCATATGCGGTAGAGTAAACATCACAAATCTGCCAACAATTTGACACCACACCACAACTATTTAGATCACAAAGTTTGCAGCAAACTAAGGCCCTTTTGAAATGAAGTAGGTGTATCCCTGACCCCCTAGAGTTACTAAATTAATATTTTAACTCCTTAAAAGTTTTTTTTTTTTCGTTTGCATAGGCGAATAGGTAAAGAAAGTTACTCAGCTGACCATGCTACTTGATTTCAGTAAAAAATTGATAAATATTTACTTACGCAATATTAATAAATCTATACTCCTGAAGCTATTATTGTTGAAACCAGATTTCATATTCGATCGTTCAATGTCAAAAACTCATGACAGAGTGAACATCGTTAGAGTGAACCATCCAATAAAGTCAATGCACATACATGTATATGTATTTTTAAAAACAATTAATCAGCTTTATTGTTAATTAATCATAAATTAAACATTCCCAATATTTCTTGTTTTTAGTTTTACATATCTTTCCCAAAAAATAATGAACATAAATAGTAACATAATCAAAAAAAAAATTTCATTATATACATTTTGACTATCTGAACTATGGTCTCTCGTGAGTCTACTGTAAATCACTACGGATACGTATAGGCCTACCGATATACCTACGACTAAGTTTTTCAAATTCTATATTTCGTGGAAACAATCCAAGTCAGTGAATAATTGTAAAAATAAACATGATAAATTTTGGATATTATATTAAATTTATTTCTTAAAAAACTAGATACCTTTAAAAACGAATAACATTTCATTTCTAATAAATTATTAAATATAATTTTATTACATTAACATTTATAATTTATTAAATCTTTTAAAATCGAGAAAAATATATAAATATTTCTTGTAGTCTTTGTCAATGGTTGTGTTTCCGACTTATTTTATACATTTGCAGGTGGACCGCAGGGTGCAGTCCTAAGTACTGTTTAACATTCTTACATCTAACTTCCCTTATAACAAATTGTGAAGCCGCTTCTTTTGCTGACGATACAGCTGTATTCTCATCGCATGATCAATCTTGATTTATCAATATTGATGGAAATCTAACCATAGCGATTGATATACTACTCTTCCAAGTGGAACATAAAAAATTGAAAAATTAACGCTGAAAAGATACAACCTATCCGTTTCACATGGAAAAGACGATGTTCTTTTCACTTTATGAAAAGACTTGTTATGTACCCACCAAATCAGCTAAGGATAAATAAGTGTGTTGTTAACTGGGAGAAGTCAGTTAAGTACCTAGGAATCAATATCGACAACAAACTAATATTTAATTATCAGATACCTAAGACAACCCATAAAGTAGGAATTGTTACCAAAATGTTGTAACCACTAATAAATAGAAAATCGATGCTCTCAACTGAAAACAAAATCATTACTTTCAAAGTCATATTTCAAGCGATCCTTCTCTATGGATGCCAAAGCCTTGGGAAACTGTGCTAACACCCCCACCTTCCTTGGCATCACTCTAGCAATGATCTCCATGTACGAGGGGGTATTGAATCAATCTCGCCGAGAATTCAAAAGCTGCTTTCGCGGATAATAAACTGATTCACCAACTTCCGGATTTAAAGCAAATTGTTTTTCTGTTTTGTGGTACTTTCCTTCAGAAAAGAGCTAATCTTGCAATAATAAATAATTGTTCACATGCTCTAGAAATGTTTTCATTTGAAAGATATATTGTATATGAAATCTCTGTATTTAAAATATTTAAAATTTGGGGTATTGCAAGCCAAATTATAAATTCCAATACCAATAAAAATGAATGAATGAAAAAAACCGCTGATGGATTAAAATTCTTATTTTAAATAAACATCAGAGCATTACGAAATTCCTAACGACGGCCAGTGCAATTTTCCCATTAGATAAATTACTTCTGAATATGCAGCTTAGCTTGGAAAATCATTACATCATTGCATTATTTCTCATATATTTACATATGGTGATCGCGGACATAATGGACGTTATTGATACATTCCCCTTCTTATCAACACATAATTATTTTGAATCAACAACTTGTTATAATTTAAGCTATTACCATTGTATATGCAACCTAGCTTACATTTATATGAGTAGTTTCATATAAAATGCTATCACTGAGTTTTGTTTCTCAATTTCTATAAGTAAACAAATTTATTTTGAATTCATCTTCATTCCTACACACATTATAGGGACGTATGGGATCAAGACTAACTGAAGACGCGTTGAGAATATATTTAATTTGAATGTCTCTAAAGTATTTATATTTGGTAATACATATTAAAAATGTCTGCAAAAACTACCTTGAAAAAATTAAACGTGCCATTCAATTGAATTTATAGCTTCATAATGAATTCAAACAGAAAGATTGGATTACACTTTGCATGTCATATGTGCATTTAATCAATTAAGAAACGAAAATAAAAACAAAAGCCAAAATCCAAGAACCACATTAGAAATGTGTCGAAACGATTTGTTATCAATAAAAACATACATTCCATTGGAATCCATGCGCAATAAGAACGTAATACTATTGGCACACTGATTGAAAAAAGGGAGGAGCTTTGTAGGGGAATAAATACAACAGCGAATCAGTACCTCGGTGGCACCTCGTGCTCTTGTATTGGAATTCTTAAGAAATACCCTCTGCATGTGTTGAATCTGCTGCCAGTGTTAATCTTTCCCAAATTCTTAGCAAGAAAATGTAAACGCTACACTTACTTGCCATGGTATGCATTGGAAGGTATCGCTACCTATGACGGCACATACATGCAATTATCTATTTGTGATTCTTGTTCTTGGACGAATGCGAATGAAGAGATCACATTTTAAGAATTGAACTCAAACCAACCCGCCATTGAGAACACTGCATTTTGCGTGAAGGGTGGAGTCAATCCGAATGAAAATCACACTATCGGTGTGTATTTGTAAATCGTGTCACATACCTATATTTAAATAACCTACTTGCACTTGGAGTAGGATTGTTCAGTTCAGTGAAGAGGCACGTTAAGCAAATAAATATAATATTTGGCTTGTACCTATAAGAATTATTTTTCGTAGGGCGTGGTTTTTGCTAAGCATTTGGATCTATAAGCGATATAGGTATGTACATATTTCTTAATTTTTTTTAGATATTCGCCTTCGCAATGGTATGGATATATTTTTATTTATGAACAAAAATTATTACAACGTAGGTAGGTACATATCAAGATGTTATTTCTGTTTTTGAATGCCTACAGTTAACATAAATTATAAGGTTGAAAACGGATATGTACCTTAGATATAAGTATTTTTTGTAGCTTGCCATTGGTACAATGAATGAACAACATTTATGATTAATTTCGCCTTCACTTTGATATTGTATTTTGGCAACTCATTTCAATAATCGTGCTAATAGGTATGTAAGTACTAAATAAATATATACCAACTTGTTTGATAACTCAGAAGTAGAAGCAATTCAATGAATCCTCATCATCACAGTTCAAAATCAATCTAAAACTGAAAACATTTATAATTAATAGGAACCCAGCAGCCGCAACAGGACTGATAGTTGTTGGAGATACCTATACTGCCGAAAAACGAAAATAAATAAATAATTTTAAATTTGGAACATTCTTTTGAATTAAATCTAATAAAGTCTTGCTCTATATTAGTATCACAAGTGTGATTAATATCGATCGATCACTAAATTAATCAATTTCATTGTTCAATAATTGAAATCTGTACTATTTATAGTGTGCAACATATCAAAGGTTCGGTTGATAGACGTATATGAATATTTATACAAATTGCAACAAGATTATCATTACGCTCGTTATTTCCTTTTCTTGTTGGCAGGTGACAACTTTCATGATGCACCGTGTATCTAATTGGTCACTACTTATATAAATATAACTAGGTAGGTACATAAAATACCTATCTAAATTGTTCTAGTTTTAACGCATCTCGCAGCAGGTGTTCTGTATTCTTAAGGAAAAAAATATTTACAACATTATTTTGATTGTTTTAATTCATATCATTTGAACTCATTCTTCATCATTGCTTTGTATATATAGGCTAAAGCAAAATAATATGGCAAATATTACACAATGTAATATAATTGTTGAATTATTATGACGTATAAGTATACATATACCAGAAGATATTTCAATTTCAAGCTATTCTTGAATTTTCTTCATAAGAAAAATCTGATCGTACAACGAAAATGATCCGTACAAGATTGAATTGCAAAATTCGGCGTTATTAGGCTAAGTGTACTTTCACGGCTCCACATGTGAACGTTTGCTCATTTTAGGATAACATGGCGACTTGTAACTCACCACATTCTTCTATGGCGTTGTGTCTTATAACGCCTCACAAACGTGACCAACATTACCGACATACGTTGGCTTAACAAATCCCTAGATAACATTATCCTCAAAGTGTATGCATGTGTATATGGATGTTGTGTATCAATATTAGTAATATCTGACAGGGTCGGAAAAAACATTGGTAAGTAAACATTTCAAACAAGTAGGTAATATACAAAAATGGGTTTGTCGATATAACCTACTTTAAGTAATCTACTACACAAAAAGGCGCGCGAAAATTTCGCTTTGCTATTTATTTGGCTGCTTGCGAAAATCGCTTATATAGATGCGCCAATGAATAACTCAACTGATCTAGCACAGTAAACGAATATGCAATTTTTAACAGATAACATATATTCCATCGAATGGATTATGTACGAAAAACGGAAAATTCAATGCTTTACAATCTCAGTAAAGCACTCTTAGACAAACTTAATCTTGTAACCTATGAACGAGAATATTGACTGACAGTCTTTACAGCACAGTAGATATTAAGAAAAATTGCAAAATAATAACATTATGACAGTTCTTTCTTACTTAAAATTTAAACAAACTTATAGCTACTTTAAAATAAAGCTTAAACAACTGGTTTAAGGTAATCTCTATATATTGCGTAAATATAATATATATGTATGTATCTTAACACTTAACACATCTTTATTATTTTTCTGCTTACAACTTATACTATCATACCCTAAGCTATGTAAATCGGTCATAGATTACAGCTTCGCTCAATACCGGTGACTCAATACCGCTGTACCGAAGCGGAGCAGACCCCTCTCGGCACGAAGTGCGACGGAGCGGTCGTAGTTGAGCGGTATATTTATGTTTTGTATCAGACCGTAATTATCTAGACAGACGAATACTTTTGGGATGACGAACCAGTTGTCACGCACCCTCTCGTTCTATTTTGGACAGAAAGAAAGCTCCATAGATCAGGTTATTCACCGAGTTCGTTCATCTGGCAGAATAAATTGAAAACATATTTATAAGGAAATTGCAAATTGTTTCCATTATGTGCACTAGAATAAAAATGTGGAATAAAATGCAACGAAAAACGAATAAAATGCTGACGAAATCAAAATAAATACAGCACAATCTCGATTTACTCAACTAATAGAAATTAAAGCAGTCGCACTAACCAAAGTTGTTGCACTTACAGGGTCACAAGTTTTCAAATAAAATAATAGTTTTGGCTGTGTTTGTGTAAAGAAAAAGGTAATGTGGTAAAAAAAATATATTTTTGAAACGAAAGCATATCATTATTGCTGAACATAGTTCTTACAAAATAATAAAATAAAAAGTTACAATTGATACATACGTAGTACAAAAGCTAGTTTTTTTATTAAATATATTGGATATTTTAGTGTTGTGCAAATCGAGAGGCTGCGCTAATCGAAGGTTGCATAAATCGAAGTTTGTGCTGTTTATCGAATTTGATAACAGTTTTCATACGATTGTTGCATTCATCAATAACATATGTTTTTCATATACTATGCCCTCTCATTATAACATGACAATAATGCAGTTTTAATCGTATTTTGTTTTGTAAAATGTTCACTAAATATACTCGTAGTTGGAAGTCATTAATTGGGTACCCAGTCATGTTCATGATTTTATGTACTTGTTGCTTAAGGAATATCACGAAATGAAATCCAGCGAAAACTACCATGATTTATGACGAGGTGAAAGATAATTTACTCACTTGAAGGAAAGAATATGTATTTTATTTCAATACTGTACTCGTTTTTCATCATCCTTAACCTTAATAGAAACTAACCTTTTTTGTATTAGCAATACTGAATTATTTGTACAATCATACAGGAATACATGTGTAGTAGGTACATATGTGTGCATATTTTATTATATATACAATTGAACTTTTCTAACTCGAACTTTTATCGGGAAAACTGATTTTCTCTCGCATTTTTCATATATTTTTTCCTCCCTAACTGGAACTACTCGAAGAGATATTTCACCCGTCGCTCGAATTTTTCTCATAAGCGTATAAGCGGAATTTCCTATTGGTATTTAAATTCCATATTCATACATACAGGCAATATCTATAAGTGTTTCTATTCAGTGGAGGATTTTGTAGAAAAGGAGAAGTGGTTGTGTAAAAAGCCCAAGCAAAATTAAAGTGTTCCTTAAAATAAACGAATCATTGTATTCCCATACGTTTAGACGTACACATAACTATGCCTATACAAAAATAAATATAATGATTAATTTTATAATATTAACCCTAAGTTTAATATGTATTATATATATATGCGGTGCAATATTAGTTGGGTTTCTTCAAACAATGAAACAAATTATAGAGCTGCTTCGGTCAATTAAATTTTGAAACTCTCAGCTTGTAGCCGGCAATCGCAACGCTATTAACCGCGGTGATCAATTTAAATTAAGAAGATTTTTTAATTGAAAATCTCCCTTCTTTCAATGGCAATTAATTGATCAATGCCATTTGGTTCATAGTGGTTCCGATCAAAAACGAAATTCATCCTTTGAATCAGCAATGCCGGCCAATCTACTCAAGAGGGCTTTAACAAGTTGGATGGCACCCAGTCACGCAATATTGTCGGCACTTAAATGTGAAAAGAACCCCTCAGATTTCGTAAGTCAGTTGTTTTAATTAAACGAATCAAGACAACATCCCACGCCTGATATACACACCCGCAATTCCGATACAGTGCTGCAGGTTTTAATGTTTGAATTTATATATGTGTTCACCATTTTATTGTTGCTTTGTAAAGTGCTTTAACCTAGCTCTGGATCAAGACCACTTATCAACACATGTGTTTTTGCCACATCTCAAGTGATTTTGTGAATAGCCCACGCTAGGTACTATCGATTCGTGCACTTATCTTCACTTGCTTATTTAGATTTTTTGATTTGTTTGTAAGTTTTGTAAGTTTTTTGTTTCTTAAATAGAAGGCATCTGAATAATTGGCTCAAAATCAATAATTTCTCTTTTGTCTCTGGTTCCATATCGGCTCAGGTATTTGGTCGATCACTTAAAAGAAAGTCTTTGTTATATCGAACGTTTTTTGCACTGTTTTTCTTATATTATTAATTAAGAAATCAGGCCGAAAACACCAAATTTAACTCCCGGAGTGCAACGCTTTTATTACATGTACCAATAACTCTGCACCTTTCTTTTAATTATGATCTTCTTGGTTGTGTGAACGCGTTAAGACAAGGTATTCCGGAGTTGTTCTAGTATAACCAATGGTGCTAGCGTGTTCCGGAATAAGTCTTCATAATTTCAAAAGGTGGGTACAATAAAATTTGTTTTTTTATGGTTGATTATAGTGTATTTCAATGAAAACTGCTTTAAAACATAAAATGGAAACTTAATGTTTTTTTTTAGAATAGCCGGGATAAGGTATTACCCAAGTGAGATGGGAATTTGTGTATATTAAAGTGTGTCCTAAATTCGGCTCGCTGAATTTTTGTTAGTGAAATAATTTTTCCTTGTAAATACTACACTACAATCAACTTGAGTGGCTCAACTATCCGAAAGCATGTAATCAGCGTGAAGAACACTTAGTTTATACGAAGCCGATACAAGAGTAGGAAATTAGGGCGCATATCGCTGAAAACCCAACAAACTCAATATCATCCACGGCCTGAAAAGTCAAAAAAAGGAAGAGTTAAAACTACAAAAGGCTGCTGAGATACAAGAAAGGAAACTGCAGTGGGTAAGAAGAAAAATGCAATAAAAGAAAACCAGTAGTTCGAAAAGGACCAAACAAATTTCTCGCTATCCAACCTGCATAACTGTCCAGATTTGGCATCTGAAAAACATTAGAACATAAGAGTCCTTTAACGAGGCAGAAAAGGAGGATTTTATTTGACATAACGTGAGAACTATTCCTCAATTTTTTTTTATTAGGTAAGTCCAAAGAAATTTAAGTTTTGTTTCGTTTTATCCCAATATATATAAATCAATGTTTGTCCTTTATAGACTTTTAAATGGTAAGAGATAGAGCACTAATGTCTTCGGCATCTTGTTCAGAATTCTGTGAAAAAGGTGTTGGTACCAAATTTTAATTTTTTTTTTCTTTTTGATGCAAGACAGTTCAAATAGTCACAATTATATTGTTCGGACACATGTTTAATGAGTTACAATCGAAAATGCTTAGCAACGCGAGCCTGGTACAGCTAGTTTTTAATAAATTCGTATGCGGTGAGAACCATATATTAATTCCTTAATTTGTTTTACAATGTCCAAAGAAGTTTAAGTTTTGTTTTGTTGTATTATTAATAAACTAGTAAATTTGTTTAACGATTTTCTCGTTTTATTTAAGATGTTGCCGATATCAGGCACATCGCTGGCCGAAGTTGGGATGCGAGTTGCCCAACACTGCCAAATGTTTACTCTTTCATCAAAATCTGACTTAATTAATTTTTAGAACAAAAATTATAGATTTTTAGTATCCCAATGCAATCATAATTAATTATAACGATATAACGATATATGTATATGTATATGTTAGTTTGACCTTACGAAGACTATTTCTTACTTTTTTTTAGTGAAAAGTTTCCTCTTTATTTGGTAGATCTAAGAAAATACTTAATAACATAATCTTTCCTATATAAAGCGATGTAACAATCTGTGGGAATGGGATACGAACAAGTAGAGAGGATGTGGTGCAGATGTCAAGTGGGCGATAGATGCGAGGGTGCAGAATGCAGATGAATTCGTTTGGTGTAAAAGATGACGTCAGCCTATTTGAATTGTTCAGCATATATTGGGTGTTTTTTAAAATAGCTTAGGTAACTTGAAAAAAAAATGTGCAGTCACTGAGATTCAGAGTTTCCCCAAGAATAATAAAATGTAAAAATGTACTTAAAACCAATCAAAACCAAAACCGTATACGTAAACAAAAACATGTAATTACTCATTTTTACATGACCCAACCAACCAATTAACAGTTTTTTTGATAATATCGGTCAGGTTTTTTTAGTGTGCTTTGCCATTTGTGCAAAACATAGAAAAATTGGATAAAAAATATATATGTTCATATTATTTTGCCCTCTTATCTTGTGGTTGGAATAATATTCCTGAGAAATATCGGTCATAATAATATCGGAAGAAATATCGGTCAAGCACACAAAAGAGCAAGAAAAGTGTTCATAGCTCAAAGGAAATATTGGGTAGGATCCATATTCACCCGGAGGCTAGTGACATTCAATTAAAGTCAAAATTGTAAAAACGAAATAGCAGCAGGATATTTAATACAATAGCAGTAGCAATTGATTTACAACAGAAAGTTAATTTAATTTTTGAGTTCATATTTGTTTAGGATATACAGTGGCGAGAAAACTGGATACATAATTTTCGTTTTTGTGGTTTTTCATCTATAAAATTGTTCCTCTACGACGGATTTGATTCAAATGTTCAGTTTCCGTCGGACTGGGACCTGTTGATTTTGAATCGTTTATACTCTTCTGCAATTCAGTTTTTATTTTCTTTGCAAAAATTTGATCGGGCCTATATTGTTTTTCCATTCTTTTTTCGTGCAGTGCTGTTTTTTAATTTTTAATAGTGCCCATTTCAGCCGAGGTCCTTATAAAAGTCCTCCCTTGTAATATTCTCAATAGCTTTTGTTTTTTTTTTAATCCGCTTTTACCGATCTCAATGAGGTGAGGATAAACAGTTTTTGGTACTCACCACTATTAGGATCTGAATTGTTTTTTCTCTTTTTGTACCATAAGTAAGTTGCGGTGGCATAGACCGAATTTCTGTGCTATTTGATTAATGATTAAATACTTTTTGAGATAGTAAAACGAAGCTGTTCTGAGTATTTTTTATATATTTGTATGTTTATATGTATATAATATATTATTTTTTTAATTTGAATTTTAAAAATTTAAAAATAAAAGAAGAAATAGAAACCTGATTTTTCAACCAGAATGTCGCTGTTTGCGTACGCTTAATATGAAGCCATGATCATAATGACGAAATTTATCATAAAGTATGATACGCTAAGTTTAGACCTAACGGTGAATGCACAGAAAAAGAAAGGAAAAATAAAAACGTGCAAATCTGGATATATGGGGTACTCATGGTTTTTATCTATTCAAGCCGCTTCTTTCATCGATACATCCTTCTTTTAGCAATTAAACACGAAAGCAACTCTGAAAATTTCAATCAAATCCGTCGAAAGGCAACAATCCATTTGTAGTGTGATATCCATTTGTATACTATCTGAAATTAATAAATGCTTATCCACATTAATAAATCCGTTTGATTTCAGACGTGTTTAAGGTACACATGTATATACACACATTCTAAAGGCAAATTGCTTATAAAACCAATAGTTATGATTCCTTATTTCTATGCATAAATTATTTTGATCAGACGCGTGCAACCGTTTAAGATATTTTTCACCACCTCTAAAGTAGCAGTTGGTTAAATAGCTGCCCACAAAATCGGATAATCCTTAAATTGCTCAACATAATATAATAGTAATTTTTCGTAATCCTTGTAAATTGAAAGGGTTCAGTTAAGGGTTGGTTTATTGTTGAATGGAAACGAAAGACAGCACCAGTTTCAATATTCCTGATTATTCTCTAGTGCGTGTGTCTGTAATTATAGGATGAAATTGCCGCAGGACAAAGAAGGTTTCTTAAGCTTCGGCACAGATGATACACTTCTTATGTATATACATAAATATGTAAGAGTTACATTCATACGACTGCAAAAACCGATACATCGTTCTTTATTATATCATGTCAAAAGGAACACTTGAACATACATATATACTTAAGTACATGTTTGTACATAGAATATAATATCAATTGCCGTCAGATCTTATATCCGCGAATAGGTACCTATCAACGTTGTAATAAAAAAATAATGTTAATTGAATTGCCTCGAAAACCGATATCTCCAAACACTGTCACATCGCTAATGCATTATTGATTAAATGCGCAAATACCCAAACACGACTTTCCCTTCTCATACAGTTTATTTGAAAACATCGCCACCAAAAATATATAAAGTTCCAATGCTTAAGGGTCTGCACAATGAGAAAACGACACCTATGAACATTAAGTTGTCAATAAAGGTAATTCATTATGTCGCAATGGAATACCCAATAGAACAACAAGTGTTTGTATATAATTTTCCCCATCGGCATCTCATCGAACGAATTTTGTCGTAGTCATCAACATCCCTTTGCCAGTAATGTATCTCCAATGTATAATAAAAGGTGAATATAGCCACATACATATTCACAGGGTAACGAATCCGCTAGCACGTAACGGCAACCTTCCATCCAGCCACAAATGCGATGAATTCGCGTGACACGTCACCTCAATTTTATAAAATATATTTTGAGCAATTTATTTTCCTATGGTTACAGTCCAGAACGTGCTTGTCTCGTGCTTCGTTTCAATGCTGTAAATATAAACACATATACAAACCCATAAAAACATATCCATTGGATCGTTGTTAAGTCGTCCGCATTCATACGCGTATACAATGCATATAGATTGGTTTGTTTTCATATTTGAACCACAAACTAATAAATGGTATCCTGTCCTCAAAAGCTACGATAAAAGCGGACCAATTGAAGTGTCAATTTCATTTCGTGGGACGAATCTGCCTGTCCCTTAGTTCCATTGGAGTCTTGCGAATGCTTTTGAGTTAAACAGCGTTGTTTCATATTTTCTCAATATTGCACTCCATGTAAAGACAAAATCATTTTTGTAATGTTCAATGTTTGTTTCTAATTTATAGCTGAAACGATACTGGGTACGCGAAGTATCTAGAATGTGTGACTCTTGGGATGTGATCCATAAAAATTGTGCATACATATGTACATATGTATATTGAAATATATGTAAGCATCCCCTGAATTTGAATATGTGCACAATTTTAATTTCGCAAACGGGTAATATTTAAATTATATTGCTCGCTTGGGAATAAGTGTTACATGCAATGAATTCTTTTTTCAATTCATAACTGCGAATGAAATATATACACTACGTTTTTTTCGAAATGTTGTAGTAATATAATTTTACAGTCCGTTTATTTATTAAAAACAATAATTTTACTTTGAAATGTGTATAACGAGTTCGGATTGACAAAAGTTTGACAAAAAAATTATTTATATAACACTTTTCATTTCCCTTACGTAATAAGTAACCCCAAGTAAAAGTCTTTCTAAAGTCAGTGTCTTATTTTAAGAAGAACCCTTCAGCGAGTACGAGAGAAGAAGTTATGCCAGCGGTCGTTTACATTACCATATTTCAAAGATTAAAGAGACCCCCATACCGTATCTAGAATTTGCTTCTTTCAATTTCCATATCAAAGAAATGTCTTATAATTGAATTCAAAATAATACATCGTAGTGAAGGTTAATAAAATGTAACAAAACGAACATATCTACAACTAATATTGAAGACATTCAGTTAGGCAAAAAATACTTACACACTTTTGAAAGGATTTATTTTTGAAATTAATATAAGTATGCGCATGTATTTCGAAACTATCATGAATTTTTTATTATTTAAAAATTTAATATTTTAAATTCATCATAACTCAGTTATCACTTTAAAAAAAAATACGAGTTATTACAATTTCGTATTCCAGTAACAATAGATAGATAGACTTTCGCCATAATTAAATGAAATTATAATGACCGCATAGTAATAAAAGAAATATTCTTTTGGACAATTATTACAAACTGCTAATTTAAAACAAGGAACGATAAAAGTAACCAAATAAACTAAAAAAATAAATCAATAATAAATACGTACATAAAAAATATTTCGCTTATGCGAGTATATAGAGTGGCGAGCATAATGGGTAGATCATTTCAGTTTTCGTGGTTTTTCATCAATATGTTTATATATATATACATTGGACTCTCGTTAACTTGAACACGTACAAAACCAGGACCGTTTAAGTTACTGGATCAAATATTTTTTATTCACTAATTTTTTTTTAATCACTAAAACTACCTCCCTGAATTTATTATGACTACAACTAAGTGAAGCACTTAATCAGTAGTTTGGTTTCATGATTTAGGTACTGATCGGCAGGATAGTCTCCAGTGAAAGTTCCTGCTATCGCACGAGATCAGGGAGTCTAGTCCTTTGAAGTCGGGGCAAGCCATTAATTTCCTCAAGGATCGGGTAAGCTATAGAGTTTATATGCTCTTCTAGACGTTCTGATATACCATGGTGCATTAAATATCACCTTAAAATGTAATCACCTTATTTTGAAAAGTCTATATTATGTTCATATTTATTGGTTTGTTGTCCATATGTGTTGGGATTTGCTTAACATGCTCCTTCCACCTGAGATTTCCGTAAAGAGTCTTCCCGAGGTATTTCGCTTCATTGTCAAAAGGAATTTGGACACGATTTAGGAAGACTGGCAAGTTATTAACGTGCCTATAAGTAAAATTAATATGGACTGAATTGCGTTCATTAGGGACAATTTGCCAGAAGTTCATCCATTCGTGTATGTGATCTAGTACACTTTGTAATTTTGTTGTAGACTCTTCAACCGTTTTGGCTGTTACTAAAATGGCGGTGTGGTCATATGAGCCTAGAACAGTGTGCTCTTGTGTTAAATCACTAGTATACAGTAAGGTTAGCAGAGGGCACTCCCTTGCGGTACACCAGCATTTATCTTTTTAAACGCAGAGTATTAATTTCCATGCTTCACACGGAAGATCCCATCTAGATTATAGTTCGCTAAAATACTATACAGTTTCTCCGGTAGAGATTGAACTTTTCCTGTAATTATGTCATAACCAGGCGATTTTTTTCGGTTTTAGCTTTCTTAGTTCTTCCTTGAGCTCTGCCAAGATAGCACTTCTCTCACATTTGATATAACAAATATCCATTACCTTTTTGTTACATCGGCATTCTTTTTTGGTACTGGACGTACAGTGCATAATCAGTTTAATGTTGTTTCTTTTATTAAAAATAATATGGCATAAAATATGTTTTTAAGACAAATTTTAAAAAAAAAATAATGTTATACATTGAAATACGTTTTGCAAACCCATTCTCTAAGATTCTGGAGAACTACCAATTCCGAGAAAGTTCTTTCGTTTTGACTGGCTCATTCGATGGTTTTTTCGAACAGTTCATCGCAGATACGTAAGAAATACTATAGGAATCCGCTTTTATGAAAATCGTTAAGGTGCAGATTCAAATTGTACACGATTTGCTTGTCACATAAAATTTGGTCAAGTTAGAGTAAGTAAAAGTGGTGGTTCGATGTGAACCTAATTAGATATTGAGATATCTATATACCGAACTCGAGGTGTTTGAGAAGGATATTAATTCTCTAATATCCATCGCAGAAATAGTTGTGTGGTTGATTTGTGGCATGATTTCCAATCGACCAGTGTCATATTAAGACCGCCACTAGTCTAGTAATATCATGACGACTTCGCCGAATGAGGTCTTCTGTTTTAGACAGTTTATATTTAGGTCATATTTTCCTTGATGTTGTACAGTTTGTCAGTCTGGCCTTCCAAGGTTTACTTTTTCAAAGAAGTGTGGAGATATATTAGTCTTAACGGCTTGTATTGAGATGAACACCCCATCTGCGAGCGATAGCTGAAGATGAGATCCCTGCCTAGCAAATTCACCGGCCATTTCATTACCGGGATGTCACTGTGACTTAGAACCCATATAAGGGAAATGAGCAGGCCTTCTAACGAGGCCAATTTTGAATGTGTGGCAAAGACAGCAATAGCTTTGATGGATGCTTGGCTCAATGCATATGGCAACCTTCTGCTTTGGCAAGTTCACCTTAGAGCCGTCATTGTAGATTGCCCAATGAAAATCCACCCACGTCTACCCACTAAGTCATTCCGTTCTTTCATTAACAATGTCAAAGTTATTTGAGAGATTAAATCGAAGGACCCTATAATCCGTTGGGGATGATGCAAGATCTCTTGGTATAAGATGCACTATCCCTGATCTTATACCAAGAGATATGACGATAGGTTTGTGGTGTCCAGCATCCAGACTCTGAGTCTGATACCGCTGTGAGCTGTAGTGATTTTAATGTGTAGGTCCAAAGGTTGAAGATGTAGCACTACAGTCAGGGCATTTGACGGAGTCGACCGTAAGGAGCCTGTGATGCCTATGCATGCAGTTCTCTGTACATTGTCTACTTTTGCGATATTGTATATTTTCCTCAGGGCCCGCCACCATACTTAGGTACTTGACGCTGGTAGATAGATAAAGCAGTTGACCGTTCACACGGGAAAGTGAAGTGGGTGTTTTGGTTTTAGTAGTGAAGAGCACCAGTTCCGTTTTGCCTAAGTTGATACCTAGGCTGCATTTTGAAGCCCAGATACATACTTACACCTCCATGATCTCACGGATCACTTCCTTGATACCAGGATAACCATATCATCCGCGTACCCTACTACTTTGACCTCTTCCCAGTCTAGTTTTAATAGAATGTTGTTCATGGCTATAAGCTAGAGAAGAGGAGAAATGACACCGGCACATGGAGTACCTCTACTGGTGAATATTATTATACGATTGTTTCCTAGCTTTGCTCCAACACACCGAGTGCAAAGTTTAGTAAGAATCCATAGATATAGAAACTTCTATATGGCGTTATTGAAGGCACATTTGTGTGTCCAAAAAATAGCTAGCGTTTATCTAATATATTATTAGATTTTTCAATTCTACGCACTGCTTCGTGGAGAGCCGTTTCTGTGGGTCTTACTTTGATGCTTGTTGGGACTTGGACAGGAGTCTCAAATGCGGTTGACCAGGATTCGTTAGAGAACCATAAAAATAAAGGAGGTCAGAATAATTGGCTGATATCTTTTGCGCTTTCATGCCCGCGTCTACCTATCTTTTTCAAGTTGAAGTGGTTTGGATAGATTTTTTTATTGCTCAAGTTATACAATACATAATGAACAAATCCAGTTTACCGAATAGTAATTTAACTCCGATATTTTCGTACTTTTTTATATAGCGGACACCACCACCATTCTCCCCAAATTCCTTTTAAAGAGCCTCGTGTATAATGTTCGCATTTGCTTTTGGCGTTTTGACATAGTTTTTTTATTGCGATAGCGTTCTTAATAAGGTGAATTCACAAATATGTTGAACTACATGTGTTTTGTTTTTTTAAATTAAAGTTTAAAAATAAAACCTTGATGTTTCAACTAGTATACCGCTGCTACTATGATGTCAAATCTAAAATAACGACGCGTGTAACAAAATATGATACTGAAACTTAATACCTAACGGTAAATGCACCAAATATATAACACTAATAAAAGTAAAAATTTATCGTGAAGTATCCAGCTTTGCACTATGTACATGTGATCCGTATGCTTTTTATTTGTAATTGTTCTTTCACTAATAATCGTAATTAACAACTAGTAATTAAATAAGAAAACATCTATTCAAATTTCAATCCAATCCGTCGTAAGGAAAATCGTTTTTTGATGCTATCCTGTTTTGCTCGCCACTGTGTATGTAAATATATATGACAAACTACATATAAGAAGTAGTTAGTATAGAAGTATAGAAATAGTATAGTTAGTATAGAAATGGAGAAACAGACTTATTTGTTTCAATAGAGAGGGTAATCATTACCTTTGGTAGGGGGATTCGTAGTGATCAGACGTGTTTTGGTTTTAATTGATAACAAATGGGTGGTAATAAGGTACGTTTTTGGAATTTGTACCTTTTTATCTTTTAACACCTAAGATAGATTTAAGTTTTTTTTAATTTTTAAAAGTCAAAAGAAAAAAGTGTCTAAGGGAGATGATCACATGTTAGCAGCAGTTAGGTTGACATGCCTTTTAAGGGAGGTTGCTCGCTATAAATCCGTTTCGCAGAGACTGAAATGCCAGTGTTGGCGAACAGGAATGACATCGTTTCCCATCATAAGAAAGCTAAACCACATACAGCTTCAGTTAAAAAATAAAAGCTGAATTCATTTGGCTAGGAAGTTATACAGCACCCACCGTACTCTCCAGACCTTCTAACTACCGTCTGCTGCGCTCACTTCAAAACTCAGAACGTATCTGGAAAACATTTTAAGTCACCTGAATTAGAATTTTAGAAAGATACATTATGTGTTTTTCAGAATAGAAAATAATATATTGTGATATCTAACAGGCTTTTATGCAGAAAATTGCAGAGACCTTGTTGAATAACCCAATATATAAACTTTGAATTTGAAATTATTGGTTTAGTCAAGATCTATATCTTGTGTATTATCCGTGCTATTGCTCTTTCGCGACTGCAGTGGACTTAGTTCTGTTACAACTCTTGTAATCTTTAATATTGGCAGCAACTCGGGAAATGAGATGCGAAATTTAATCCCCGTACCGGCTCGTGGGTCCCGCTTCACTTTCACACCACTTATATATAGTGTATATGTATTACACATACATACATACATGTACATATTTATATCTATTCATATGCATCCTCATTTTAATGTAGATATATTCTTTTAATTATCATTTTATTGACACTTTTCATACTCATCTTCTCCCACCCTCGGCAAGAAAAAGAACAAAAAGATGAGGTTCTTTGATTCCGAAGTTGGATTTATTTGTCTTTTTCTCTTTTTCATGATTCATTGATTACCAAAGAGGCGGCTTGCCTGAATTTCATAGATGTACATACATATGTTTCGCGGCAAGTGGGAGCTTATTAAACTCAAACATTGTGTATAATTCTGTGGGTGCGATGATGTCATTTATCTTGGCAATTGGATATGATTCACTTTTTAACTGTGTATGCCGTGGGTAACCAAACACTTTGAGAACGTCGCTGCTACTGAATCTAGACTGTTTGGCCAATTTCATCTGGTTTGGCAAATCAATTAAATCCAATTAATCCCCCAACACTCTTAATGAACTGTAATAGATGGGTGACATAGTGATATGAATTCACATATTCGAGAATATTTCTGAAGGCAAACAATCGACGCAAGTGCCACTGGATAGACTACAGATTTCCCCATATAATGAATCTTTCTCACGCTACCAGCAAAGGCCAATGTGACTTCCCCGAACTTTTGCATGATTTTCAGCTTGTATGGGCATGTGTGACATTTATAATAATTAGTGCAAGTCAAGCAAGGGGAATTGAAACTTGAAATACCATGTGAACATTTTATTACAAGTTTGGATAGGAATTATTAATTTTGTAATTTCTTTATTGTGATACGCAATTACATTCCATATGTTGTAATGAGTTTTGACAAAATAAAATAAGTTGCGAATACTTTTTGTAATGTTTTGTTAAATAAACTAAGACTATTATTTTGCTTGGGTAGGTAGAATTCAACATGAGGTAGTTTGTTTACAATGCATTCGCCTTGGATTTTTATCATTAATAACACCTCATAGCAGGACCGTAGCCAGAGTTGTATCTAAGACAGGGCATAAGTAATTACAGGTAAGCCGAAAATAAAAATTTATCTTGATCTGATCTGGTGAATCGATTTTCGTCGTACATGTGTAAAGCAGTAATAAATTGTTGGGAGGGGGTTGATCAAAATATTTTTTGTGGTTTTTCATCAGGTAGATAATAAATATTTGTACACAAGGTAAATTTTGATAACTGCAACAATGCACCTCCGAAAAGTAACTGCAGCTTTTTATCCATTAAGATTTATGCTATAGGTACCAAGCAGAATTTAAAATTACAGAATAGATAAAACAAAATTAAAGAAAATAAAAAAAAAAACTTTCCTTATAAAAGTCGAATTCCTCGATTCGTCACATCAATCGAAATACGAAGGAAGTACTTATTTCATTTAGATCAACAGACTTCCTGAATTCCTTGTCAAGGGTTCTTCTCTGGTTTTCTATATTTTGTCTTATTTGCGAACCCGAAGGGCATATTTCACGCAATCATCCACCCGATTCGATTATATTTTACATCTGGGTCCTACCTTCGCATTGGTTAGCTTTTTCTTAAATTGTATGATACGTTTCATCTGATCTCCGTTTAGTTATTTCATTTTGGACACATTTTATTATTGTAATGGCTTCTCTCCGCGCATCGGGCATATATGGCTGGGTCTGCATGTTCAAGCATGGTTAAGATTTGGTCTGGTCACGACCATGACCTACAATCTCACCAACGTCTTCCCCGTTATATTTCCGTCCTATTAAATTTCATCTAGTCAAAATCGCAGATTAATTACACTGGTCACCAAAATTGTGATTCTGGTCACCAAAATGAAATTGGAATTGTTGGAGTTTACGGAACGAGAAAAAGTATAAAAAGTATATGGCAAAATGTTTTTTTTTAATTTAAGGATTGAAACGACTATTTCTCGGAAAATTTTATTTCTTATTAAATTTAGTTGTTGTTTTTAAGCATCTAGAAATCATTTATATGACCTCTTTGGAGTCTCTCTCATAAGCGAACATCATTAGTTTACCAAAAATTAATGCTTTCGATTTTCCTTGGTATCGTTTCTATATCTCAGCGGTATCGTGGTGGAACTTCTCGCTGTGCTCATAGCGTTTCTGTACGTCATCTGAGCAAAAGATTACTTTTCTGTTGTGTTATCATTTACAACCTTTCTTACCGGCATGTGCTCCAAGACTCGGGCAATATTTTCTCCATCTATCTTCGCATGTTGAAAGAATTAACGTAACATGATTCATTGGTCAACAAATATATATATAGTATATATATATAAAAATTAACTTATAATAATAATCTAATGCTGATAGTTTTAGATGTTTTTCAAAATTTCCCTGCCACATACCAATGGCCTTCAATTGGCATTTCAACAATATCATAAAACTTATTGCTTGTACAATGTTAAGAAGTATATAACCAGTATATAGCAAAAATCGGTAGAATACCTGATATAGAAATGAACCGGATATAACAATATATTTTTAAAGTGCTGGTAAAACTCCGTTTAGCTCAGAGTAATGTCGGATATAACGATGGAATCAGTTATAGCGATGAAAATACACAAGATTTAAGTTTAAAACTATTTTTAAAGCCAACCAGGTTTTATATGTTTTAACCTATATATGTCATTATTATCACATAGTGGGTTCGTGCATTGACTCCTACTTAATTTTAGCGAACAGAAATTCAACTATATAAGTCATTCGGCTCTTATATTGTCAAATTTCGGTAGATACCGTCGCACCAACTGCCAGGTTTGTAACCAAGGGAAGCGAACAGTGCGGGAGATTCACGCGTCGCATGTGTACTGTAATCATATCAGCTTCGATTAGGCTCCGTACTTTTTCCTTCTTTTTGTATTTTTATTCTCAGAGTTATGTATCGGAAGCCTATAATGCGTGTATGGGGAAGAGAGAGAGAAACAAAAAAAAGTGTGCTAAAACCTTTCATTAAATTTGACAAAGTGATAATTTGATGGAGTGAAAGTATGGTACGATTTTGTACTTGTATTTAACTGACCTGACCAAACCGGCTTGCCGCGCATGACGGATGAGACTATTAAGATGAAATTCCTGTTCTTGCAATAGGCATGTGAAATCGCGATTTTTCTTATAAAATTACATATGTCATCTGCTTTAGGGCGCACCATAAGAAGCTTAGATTTCTTCGGTTAAGTCGTTAATGTTTGCAATTCTTGATGACAATGATTTGCAATCCATCTTAACTGGCCAAATCACAAAGGTAACTATTAGGGAACTGATAGGATTATCTAGTGTTACGACTATCTAAATATATATGTATAATTAAATACCCTAGAATTAAGATTTATGTAAAAGGCACTTGGAATACTTGCGAATACCGATTGATCAACAAATCATAAGCCCAAGAATTGTATGCCGTCGGCTTTGCATATTGTAGCATACAGGCCAATCATCGAATGTCAGATTGTCAGATCAATGACAAGGTTATGATAATAAACGATTACCCTGTCCGTTTCACTATTAGTGACGCTACCGAAAAGAACCATCAGCAGCACGTATCTTGTTACCTTCTAGAAAACGATATCAATAAGTATCACCAAATGTGTCACTAGAAACAACATTCTGGAGAAAACTTCAGGCATTGAAGCATTATTTTTGTACTATACTACAGACCACTATATTGAGTCAACCAACTGAATTTAGAATTTATCATCGAGCTGAAGGAAGACTATGTTCACCGCTTGGTTTTTCTCAGGGGGTTCTTAGGGGTACTTACGTAGATGCAATCGCCAACGCATGACCTCATAACACAATATGCATACCAGACGTCTGTTTCGATGTCTAGCATAGGGATTAGCTTCTAAAAGTAAAGTTTGTAGTTCGATACCCGAAGTTCCCGAAGTTAATTAATTCTCCGAAACTTTGATTCGTTAATGTTAAAAATTATTTTATACGTTTTACAATTTTATAATCTGTATATGAATACGCATTTATTTCGTAAATCGAAAGTAAACTCGTGTGATACCAGTCGTTAGTTATGAATGTTTTAAACACTATCGCGTGATACCAATCACTACACTTTCAGCGGCAGGACGCTTAAAACATAATGTAGACCTGAATTCAATTTTAAATTAATTTCAACAATTATTCTTACATTATATAAAACAATTTTAATATTCAGGTTAAATTAAAATCATTTTAATAAATTAAAATCAAAAATCAGTATCTAAATAAAAATATAAAGAGAAAGAGAAAATTCAAAAAATCAAGAGAGCGTGCTGCAATTATGGAGAAGGTGTTAAGGCGGCCCTAATTTTCACTTGCGGGCATATATAGCCATGTTATGCAGTAATATAAAGCCAAGTAAGCTTTTCTGACGGATCTCGCATGTTTGGTATTGAGCTTAATTTAGTATCCAAGATCAAACATAACAATTTGCCGCTGTCTACCAGGTCTGCGGTAGTACCGGACATTCAGGGAGGGTCAAAGACAGCAGCATCACTAGCACCGTTTTCTAAGGATTAAGATCGCACGCATTTGTTTAGTTCAGATTTGAAAACCATTTAAAAGCGTGTTAACTTTGCTTTCAGTGGAATTCGAACCGGGGACACCACTATCCAAGGGCAGACACTTAACCAAGTGCGCTATGCAGTCGTCTATTTTCAGGAAATAATGTTTAATAAATTGATCATCGTGGTTGTGGCGGCCGTGACGTTGTGGGTATGTGCGTCAACTCCAACGCAACAGAACATCGCTGCCTGGGTTCGATTCCCGGTATGACCTCTTTGTAGTCTTTGACAATGCTCAAAGATAGTACTTCTGTCTAGAAAAAGCTTATTAAAATTGTCAGTTGGGAGTCGGTATAAAACTAGTGAAAGAACAATAGCATGCACAACATAAGATGGTACCCGGTCCACACCGGACTATAGCTCCATATTTATTATCTTATTATTATGATTATTACTATCATTAATAGGTAAATAGCACGCATTAATTTATAAACTCAACAAAGAAATGTATTCTATTGTAATTTCGTTATTTAGTCAAACGCTTAAAAAATCATCCATTTTTGTGATAAAATGTACCTACCCGGCATTTGCTGACAATACTTGCGTTGTTTCTTTTATTATTGTTCTACCAGTGAATGCACCTGTCGTTTTGTGGCGACCCCAAACGGTAGAATTTGAGAAGCCTGACTAAGCACTTATACTATCATGTATTTATACGCCTGCACTTATTCATAGCATTCCTTAAGTTTGTTTTAACTCAACTTTCTTAAGGCCGATATCTATGACTGGTGATACTTATACAGAGGTTTTTTCAGACACTTGAAAATGTATTAGATTTCAATAGAAATTAATGCTCATATCCATGCATTTTTTAATATTTGAATATTTATATTAGAATTTGAAAAGCGTTTAGTGATTTCATACATACATATGTACACATATGCACATGTGCAAGATATGCACATATTTGTTTTGTATGTGATCCTTACACAAAGTTGACACAAAACAACCCTTTATCCGCTCAATACTAAATTTCCAATTAATTAACTTCTCGCGTGTCAAACACTGAAAGTTCTTCTTTCGAATACTTTTCATGCACAGAAATGCTTGCATTAATTAGTGCGATAACCAAGGTTTTGTATATTTGATAATCCTTTAGATGCTTCATTATTCTAGGTATTCCCTTGAGCCAAGGCGCGGTTTCTCATCCATGTATGAAGGAGTGGTTAGTCGTTCTACCTTGAATAGTTAGTCGACCGATTGAAAGTCGTGATAATAAAAATCAGGTAGCAAACATATTATAGGGTTTTGCTTTGGCGTTTATATTTTTATAATTTTCACAAATCCTGAATTCTACGATTATGTTGTCGTGGCAGTAAGTGATATACCAATGTTAAGGGTGTGTGTCAGGATGACTATTGAAAATTATTTGTCATTGTGTGAAATAATAAATTTATTCCCAATATTATACTTATTAAAAAACTTATCTTACTTGTTTTCGTAGTTAACCTTCTTAAATGGAAATATTTTTTTAAAATCAATTCGTTGTTTGGTAACTGGGTCTTTAGCACATTTTCTATGCATACAATTAACAACGACAATCCCTTTTCATTCACCAATCCCTTTTACGCTATCTATTTAGATGATTTCTTTTGGGAATTACCTGACCGTTCTTAAAACGTGTCATTTTATTAATGTAATTGCAATGTGACTCGAAATGAAGAGGCGGTATTTAGTGACAGAAAGCAAAAAGTTTCAGCATACTAGGCATTAATTGCACACACCTTAGTGTGAATAATTAGCTCTTCTATTTGATACGCTTGTTGAGGATAGATTAATCTGTAAAAGTCCGTACTGTTTTTTTTTTTTAATTTATTTCAATATTTTGTATGAAATATAAAGTATTACATAAACAGGATTCGAACACCAGACATTCAAGATATTTTTTAAAAATTTTAAAATTCTTGAAATTGTGTTTTCAGAAACTTTTGAATTGCTTATGTATTTATGTTTTTTGCCTTTTCATGGATGTCAATGAATATGTATATAAATATACACTGGTATTGGCTAGAATTACGGTTTCCATAATTGTGAATATAAATAATAATTAGTGTAATTTAGTACTCATGCATTTTTACCAATGTAAACATTGGAACTATGTTGAATATCAATAATAATATCCTCTTACCATACATATACTACAACTTCATTAAATAAGTGAAATAATTATTTTCATTAAAGTTTACCTTGCTTCAACAAACCAGTAATTAAATTAGTATTTCCCTGATGTCTGCATTAAGCAAGAATAAAAAATAAGCCCCCATCATACCATAAAGAAGGTGCGGCTCTCCTGCATTATTAACACAACTGTAACCCTTCTATTTGATAAAGGAACATAATTAAGTAATGGCCGTTCAGTCCCACGCGTTGCAAGAACGTTTCCTACATGGGAGGTGCAAATGTTTCTAATTGAAGATATCATCAATTTGAAGTCCTTGTGTTGAGTAAAGAAAACCCATCAGAACTACCCCTTTTACCGACCGTTTGAAAAGACATATATCATTTACATTTAAAATTGTTCATTGAGTGGAGACACTCACAGACTATTGGTGCATAATTTAGTTATTCATTATACAGATTTCTCAAGGAACACAATAAGCTCGATAATTGTTTCCACGGTATGGTGTATTTGTAGATGTTGTAGAAAATATTGACTAAGTACTATACAAATATCTATGCGAACAATATGTTTTCTAGAATTATGAAGCTATCAACATAAGCTACTAAAATTTTATCTATAAATATGTATATATATGTACCTTCTATGTTGTACCTATTCAGTCGAAGCGGAGTGTATGTATTTTGAATTTGAATTCGATTTCTAAATTCCGCGCATTTAAAAATTAAATGGAGATTCCATTAAAAAAATTGTATGCGGAATGGTGTTTCAAAAATATTTGCAGCATGATTATAATGATTATACTTATTCGGACCATTTTCAGAAATTGCGATATTGTAGGACATCAGAAACTCGTCAAGACTAAAGAACCAATGAAAACCCAAATAAAAATGATAACGTCGTTAAAATATTCTTTACTGTTTTTCTTTAATTGACTTTCTTCGCACATGCGAGCTGTGTTTTCGTCTGGAAACTAACTAACTTCGCGGGTAACTAACTAATACCAGGGGTGTTGCGAATATTCGAATCCGCATCGGCAAAATTCAATACGGATGTTCATGCGAATGCGGATGTTGTTTTATTTGATTTATTTTTATATTGTATATATTTTTTGGGACTAAATCAAATAAAAATATATGAACATTTAAACTCATGTCAATCATTCGACAATTGCCCATAACAGCTTCAAAAGATTCGGGATAAGAATAATATATAGAAAATAATCGAAGGTTGTGTCCAGTTGCTGAAACCAGGGTTCAGCCGCTTTGAGACACTCATATAATCTGTAATTACAATAACTCAAATGCGTATGAAGAATCTGGATGATCATTTAACTAGATCACAGGTCACCACATTAAAAGCGGAAATGTCTTCTAAAGTCTTGGTCTTGGATGAATACAGGTACATATAACTAGTAAGTGTACACATATAATATATTTGTATGTACGGTGTAGTTTCGATTTTTGAAACTATGTTTTTATTAGGTAGTTAAACCTGTTGCAAAAATTGAAAACTTGAATAATCGAACAGATATTAAAAATCACTCTAAAAAAGCTTACGCAATATACTATTTAATGTAATCTGGGTATAAGATACCCAGAACCCCTATTTCATAAAAAAAACAATTCATTTCCGTCCACCCGACCCGGATGAAGTGAAGATAGCCATATCTTAACTGAAATCTAACAAAACTGCTGAAGCTGACGGCCTAGGCTGAGACCTTTGGTTTTAGACAGGGCGACGCGCTGTCATGCGACTTCAACAACATCATTCTTGAGAACTGTTCAAAAATTCGCACGGCAAAACCAGGGGAACAATTTTCCAGATGTCGCATATGTCGACGAAATTGACGTAATCGGAAGAACACAGCGTGACGACGTGTATTGTAACGATGGCTTAACACTAAGCAAACAACACAAAACACACTTCCCATTGTTTTTAGTCGTTTACAAAACTAGGTTTCTATATTCAGTAGTTTTAACTTCATTATTTGTACGCGTGAGACAGGTAGATTTTCGATAAGATCAACTTCTGGAACAGTTTATATCGGCCTGTACTCATTGCGCTGAATTCAACGGTTTCATTCGCTGGAGACGGCGCACGAGGTTTTTCATGTCCAGTGTTTGGAGTATGGCATGGTTACAATAACCATGAAGTCGAACTCTTATCCTCGCGAAGTTTTTTATGTCTTCGTCCACGGTTGCGATCCCTAGTTCTCTTTGTATATCATTATTTCGTAGATATCAGGGAGCATTCACGACAGCCCTTATAACATTGTCTTGGAAAGACTGTATGAATTCTCTGTTACTTGCTTTAGTGCAACCATAAAGTTGTATACCGTAGGTCCACACACGCTTTAGCACTTGCTTATATACAAGCAGTTTGTTATACGCGCTTAGCTTGGGATGTCGTCCGAGTAGCCAGTACATTTCTCTATATCGATTCTCAAATTCGTCACGTTTTTTCTTTACGTGCGCCTTCCACTTAAGCTTAGCATCCAACGTCATCCCGAGATATGTGGCTTCATTTGCGTACGCTATTTGTACCGATTTAGTGAAGACAGGTATATTGTCTATGTTTTTGTAGGTACAATTAATATGCGTGGATTTAGCTTTATTTAGGGTAATGCGCCAGAGTTTTGTCCAATCGCATTTTTAGTTTTATTTACAGCGTGCTGCAGTTTTACGGTAGCGGACTTGATTGTGCTTTCCGTAACCTGAGTAGCCGTCGTCTGCGAACGTAGCTACTATTGTGCCCTCAGTTTGTGGTATGTCCCGGGTATATAAAAAAACTGAGTAGGGCCAAGAACACTCCCTTGCGGGACCCCGGCGGCGATGTCTTTAAGTTCCGTGTATTCCGTTCCTTAACTCTAAATATCCGATTCTTGAGGTAGGATTCTAAAATGCAATATAGATTTTTCTGAAATATCCTACTTTGTGTGTATTTCAAGCCGTCGTGCCAATCTTGTCAAAGTCCTGGGATACGTCGAGGAAAACGCTGGAGCAAACCTCTTTTTCCTATAGTGCTTTTTCGATTTCGTTGGTTATTCTAAATACTTGGTCAATTGTGAATGACTCTTCCTGAATCCAAATAGATGATCGGGGATAAGGCGTCTTTCTTCTATTAGTGGTTGTATTCGTTTCAATAGAAATTTGTCGAATAGCTTTGATGTTATAGGTAAAAGTGATATCGGTCGATACGATTTTTTGTCGTTTGGCGGATTACCCGGTTTGGGGACCATTATCACTTCTGCGACTTTCCACGAATATGGTACGTATAATAGTCTGAACGAAGCGTTTATTAAATAATGGAGCTTAATAATCGCTTTTTTGGTAATTCCTTGAGGATTTGTCCGGTAATTAAATCATAGCCAGGTGCTTTGTTACTTTTCAAGTTTTTTACTGCCGAGTTCAGTTGGCGACACCCGTTTTATTCTGAAGTTATCGGATATCGGAGGCATTTCGGTTGGATCATCTATCATCATTTGTCCATCAAACGGCTCAAACGTTTATTCTAGATGTTCAGCAAATAGGTCTGCCTTTTCTTTGTCACTCTTTGCCCATTCGCCATTGTCTTTTCGGATTGGTGCCGAATGCAGTTGAGGCTTTTTTATATTTTTCACTGCTTTCCAAAGAGAATAATTTGAAGTTTTTTCGTTTGTTAAACATTCAAGATATACCTAGATCTCGTGATTTTCAAGTCTTTAATTGCTTTTTTAAGTTTATTGCATACAAAATTTAGGTATGCTTTATGGGGTAGCGAGAATGTTGCCGTACCCTGCACGCTCTCCTTTTTTCGCGAATAAGTTCCTTAATTTCCGGCGGGTAATATGTTCCTTCTCCCTTGGCAACTTTTCTTCTTGGAGTGTTTTTCCATGCAGCGGTCTGGACACTAACTTCTAACTCATATAGTGTTTTCAGTGAGACATTCAACATAATTTTTGTTTCGCAATCATGTTTGAAACCCTCCCAGTTTGTTTTATTATTAGTTAGTCTAGGTTGTCCTTCTAAAATCGCCATAAATGATAAAATGTGTTCCAAGTGAGTCTAAGAGATCTACAAGCTCAATGCTTGTAAGCTTACAGCGCGGAGGAAGATCAATGGACGATATATTAATATCCGTTGTCTTATTTTTTACTCGAACTGAAGTTGCTTGTATTGCGTCCAGTTCTGTCGTAGAATTTATAGAATACTTGATGCAGTCCTTTATAAATAAGGAATAACCTCCCTTGGCCCTTCCCGAGTGATGGTATGCGTGGTACACACAAAATCCTCTTATTTTTATTTGCGATTCCCTTGTCTAAAGGGTTTCCGAGATCAAGCACACGTCAATGTTGGCGTTTTTAAGAATATCTCTAGTTCTGTGATTTTTTCCTTGAGACCATTTGCGTTCCATGTTAAAATGTTGATCGACTTGTTCATATTCATTTTGTTGTATGTTTTATACTAGGTTTGATCTCAAGTTTGGTTAGTTGTTAAATTTTACGTTACTGATTTTATTTTGTTCTTCAAGTTTCGCAAGTATTAAAGAGAATACTTGCGAAACTGGGTCCGTCGTAGAATCACTTTTTTTGTTCGTATGGTTCGATATAACGGCTTGGGCATACGATTTGGTAACCAAAGGTCTTGGGATTTCCTTTATTGTGGGCAATGTTACTGTATTTTGTCTCTCTTTGAGTGGTTCTGTCGTAGTCATGACTTTTTTCCTTGCGGTTTCTCTCCTCTCTCTCAACGACATAGTATATTGATGTAAAGCATCGCGCCTTTTTTGGAGTTCCTTTGCAACTTCACAAGCACGATAGTTTGCCGGATGCTTGCCTTTGCAATTTATGCAGGTCCGGATAAATGGGTTTCAGTACATTTTACACATTTCCTTTTGGCAGTACGGTTGTGTATGATTGAATCCTTGACATCGTTTGCACTGCGGTATCGTTCTCGAATGCGTGCGCATGGGCTCAATTTTGACTTCCATATTCAAGATTTTCTTTAAATTGTAAAAAACACCTACATTTTCGTTTCTATCGAAAGGGAGCATAAACAACGGAAGTCCATATTTGACCAAGATTTCTTTGCCGTCTTCGGTTTGTTGTTTTGTTTTTTTTTTTCAAAATATTTACGGCGTCGATAATGTTTAAGCCTTTTGTTTTAACGTTGCTTATAACGTCGTCTTTCGTGCATGACAGAGCGCACGGAGTGCAATTAATAGTTTGCGATCCATCCATTGCAACTCATGGCTTACCCGGCTCTATCGTCTCCGACAATGGAACGGCCTTCACTTCGAATGAATTTGGCGTATTCTGTAAAAAGAGACCTGATATCCCATATTCTTAGCGCAACCCCGTGAGTAGTTGATACCTTTGACTGGCAAGGTTTTTACTTAAGCAGCATATATTACCATCAGTTACAACTGGTAAGTCACCCGCCGAATTGTTTCTTAGGAGGATACCGACGACGTATTTCGAAAACCTGCAACCGGACAACAACTCAGTGCGCCAAGAGCCACCCAAGAAGAGTTCTCCAACAACTCTTGCAACACAATTTAATGTCAACGAACCAATGTAGGTGAGGAATACTCCAGTGGACCTATATGGATTCCCGCCTATTGGCAAGACAAAATGGTATCGCTTCATACGCTGGGACAAGAGAAGACGGTAAAACAATCAAAAGGCACTTAGATCAACTTAGCACTAGGAATCAAGACAACAGGACAGAGACGAATGAGGAAGAGCTGGAAGGTACAGTATTGCAGTAGCTTCCACGCTTCACCAAGAGCAGCCGGAGGCGTTCCAAAAGAAATCGCAATAAGAACACTACTTCAAGCTAAGGGGTGTTGTGTCTAAACACAATCATCGTTCAAGCGAGTAGCTAGCAGCTCGATTACTGTTTCCCGTAACTACATGCCGACGAAGTTAACCTCGTGGAAATCTGTCACTTTTGTTCCTTTGCGGCCACCATCAACACGTATAATCGTAATTAAATTTAATTTTTTTTATTGTTCGAATTACTATTGCCATTGAGTATAGAATTATCGTGCTTAAGTAAACAGATTTTGAATTCAAATAGTATTCTTCAGGTGCTAACTGGCCATTGTCTCATAGGCAACTACCCCAGACGACTTGGGCCCCGTACGACTTCTGGAGCAAACTACTGGGCAAGTATTACTTAAACTGCTTCGAAGATCTAAAGGACATCCTACTATTTTTTAAATCCACAAAATGGCTGTGAAATGGGTCAGAAGTAAGCACATATGACCAATCAATCCCAATAAGGAACACAACAAGATCAAAAGTCTAAACGCGTAAGAACAATTGATCAGTTGGCAGTGGGCATGATTTCATATGAATCATGCACTCACCCTACCTACCTAATTAATTTTTTTTCATGAAAATATAATATAAATAGTGGGAGACAAAAAATAATAGCTATGCCATTTGATTGGAGGCATGTAACACAATGTTAAGTAAATAAACTCTTTTCTAAGTTACCTGCTCTTTAAACAGTACTATGAAACATCTTAAGATTCCTCACGTTGATCTTAACAAAAAAAGGTTAGTAGTTTTGAATGTTGGCATCAAACTCCCTTCGGTTACGCAATAAATTCCAAAATAACATTTAATCAAATATCAAATCAAATCAAAAAGAAAATAAATGTTTCTGCATATTTCTTATAATAAAATAAATTCATATTTTTAGAGCATACTGTTCAAAAATTTAACTAGACAGTAAAAATATATCCCTTTTATGCCAATGCAAATGAAGCTTAATATTATTATCCGTTTCTCTAAATGACTTCACAATCTGGAACGATATTCCAACCGCACATTGTAACACACTATATAAAGAAAGCTGCTTGTCTATAGGAAAAAATAGGACTGTTTGCCCGAGACTGTATGAATGTGATGGAAATCTAAGCAATACCATTATTAGTTGGCCGAAAGCCGCAGATGCAATAAAAAATGAAGTCACCAGCCACTGCTAAAAAGTCAAATAACATTTATAAATTCAAACTTCAGTTCTTATATATCACCATCACAAAGCTAGAAGGACCACCTTAAAAAATCAAATTGATTTAATCAGTCAAAAAAAATTCTGTGAGTTCTGTGAAAAAATGAAGGTTGCAATAATGCAAAATGTAAGTAAGACCTTCACATTGGACTGCAATGACAAAAGTTACCAAAAACCTTCGCCGTCGATGAGATTTGATCTTTTAAAAATGCTCCACTAACTTCAGTTGACGGACTTTTTTTTTGTAGAAGGCATTCTTAAGACCAAATCGGAAACGTTTTGATTTCGAAAACTTAAAGAAAAATTTGAAGGCCTATGCAAATATAACGTTTCAAAATCAGACTAATTAACAAATTATGGATTTTATGTTATTTTGAATTATTTATTTAAATTAAAAAATTTAATATGTTTACGTTAACTGTGTGTTTGTTTTTATTATTATTATATATTATTTATATTAATGTCGTTGAATGTTATTATTTTAATTAATAATAAGAATAAATATATTTTTTATTTATTCTTAAAGACAGAAGAAAATGTGTTTTTAAATTGAACCGAAATTTAGTAAATTTAATTTTAAGTGCATATTTTGTAATTTTAAGAGTATATTTTGAGATTTGCATGCATGAATCCGAACCCTAATTATTACTATTATTATATTTTTATTATTGTTGAAGAGATATTCATTTCTTTTGCATATACGAAAAGTCTATTATCAACTTTCAAATTGATATCCTTTGACGCTCCGTAGATAATCTACACACAAAAAGAGCTTACCGTCGTTAAAATATGTGTTAAGTGAAATTTTTATTTGAAGAGCACGAGGGTTGCATAGGCAATGAAAATAAATTAAATAAGCTGTGCAGTCAAGAGGCACAAAGTGAAAACCAGGTTATTGTCGTACTGATTTAATTGTTTTTCAGAATCTATCAAAAATATAATGAATTATTAACTAAGCTCATGTTTGGGGGGCTGCTGACAATGGGTAGTTTTGCTCATGAGTAACAATATTTCTCATATTTGTAAGATTTCAAATAATCTTTCTACTTTTGAATAAGTAAAGTAAAATAGTTCATTCAAGCGACTTCAATAAAGAACTGATGCTAATCCAAATATATTCTATATGTCTTCAGCAAACAGCATCTCCCTTGGATGTGCACAAGTGAGAACTGGTGCCCTCTCGCTGACACCAACCCGCTAGTACTGATCCCGTGAGCTTTCTGCCAGTACCTGCTGCCTTGGAACAGTTTCATAGCTTGTCTGCTCTTCTGCCAAGGTAGCGAGGGTGCCAGCGACACTGAACCCTTTTCGTGGATCATCCATTCCATCGGGTTTTCCCTTAGGGGGCATCAGAGGACATTTTTCTTTTCCTTGGTCGTAGATGATTTAGAGGTCGCGGAGATATGAGCTTGGTTCACTTCCATTGCCCTCCTTTTTCTGACAGCTTGATGTTGGGAAACTAGAGCTTTTTTCCTGCTTGTCCTTTCGTCAGTTTGCGTGCAGTTGCCTGTTAGTGAGCATTGGAATTTGCGACTTTCCGGCAGGTGCTGGGTTGCAACGTTCTTTCGCCTCCCCTCCGGTTTAGCACTTTTGGTTTTATCAGCTCACTGCAACATCAGAGGTTTCACCCTGAAGTGATCTTAACTCCCCTGTTATTTTATTTTTTATTTTTGGGTTTATGTTAGTCACACGAGTAGCAGAGGAAATTATAGTCGACCACACCAGAGCCTCGCATTAGCTTACTAAGATGGCCTGGTTTCGAACGTCCAATGGGTACGGTCCACATGACACCCTGGATTAGGGGAATGATGCACTTAGTTCACCGCACATACCAATTTCAGCACTTCTGTAAAAGAAGTACCATTGCTTCAACTGGCTGGGGATCACTTTAATCCCCTGCACCGCGCCAAGTGTCCATCTCTTGGTTTCGAGCGTATCACATCTCATGCAGTGAGCGAGTAACAACGAAATTGAACAGTACAATACTGAAAACAGGAATTGATTTTTAAGTTATAGTTCCATACTGGGGGCGGGGTTGCCAGTTTGTCTGGCTATTAGTTTCAGTAGGTTTCGATCCACCGTTGTGCCAGAATAAGACATCTGGGGAAGCTTCGCACTCGAATGGTAGACGATATACCCGTCTTAAGAACTTAATGAGCCATAATCCATTAGACACTTCTTAATTCACTTAATTCACTTAGACCATGTTGGTCCATTGAGATATAAGCAGTCAGACTACCACCACTGATTGACCACTCCAGTGATGGTGCCGTTAATTTGATCCCAACGGAAAATGCTGAATGGACCAGATTTGAAAACCAGATATTATATTATCTATTAACTTTGTATTAACTTAGCTTTCACTGAGACTCAAACCGGTGACCCCACTAACCGAGGATAGGCACTTAACCAACTGCGCCATTCTTCACAATTGTATGTCACTATCAGCAAACGGTCCTCAGACTTATAAGGAGTCTATTAAATCGCAGTGGACTTATCAAAAAATATGAAAATATATGAAACTTGTCTGAGTCGGTTCAGAATATATTCATAAATGTTAATCATTATTTTACATGGAAATTACATAGCATATAGTCATCATTGCGGAAATATTTATGTACGAATATTTATAGGCAGAGCTCAGTTATATTTATGTGTCACAAAATCCTTTAAATAAGAACGATTATCTGTTGGGACTTGAAAAAATATTGTGATTGTTTTTCACGGGGGCTTTCTTCCCTGAGGATATTTACATGAACATCGTAAATTCGTTGAAAAGGGGTGCACCACAGTATTTGTTTTTTTTAGATACTCTGAAGATTTACATAAGTACTTACGCCCCGATAAAGTTATACGGTTAACGGAGAATATAATTGTATGTAAATCATGTTTATTTTTTCAATACTAAATAATAATGTTCAAAGAGGAAAATGTGTATCCAAAATAAAAGTAAAAGGACAATACAGAACGCAACATTTAAAGAAAAAAAACTATTTCTATTTAGTAAGGAAAATTCAATTGTTTATTTAATTTCAAAACATTCCTGAAGTGTGATAGTAAAGCTTCAAGTTTATAGACATGTACATACATACTAGTATGTATGTACGCCTTAAATAAAGCCAAATTCCCCAAGCGCTTATTTAATTTCACTTACATAAAGATGAAGAAGCTAATTGACGCAACTTTCAACCATAGAAGTACGGAGCAAGTACAAGTCCATTAAAACTTTATGAAAACACAATCGTTTCACTTTATCGCAATAATAATAAAGACTTTAGAATATCCTTGGGAATAAAACGAGCTTGACGCAACCCTAAACAAAAAGCCGCATGTTTCGTAATGTACGGTTTATGTAAGAAAGCGTGTTTCAGTAAGATGAACCCGTTGGTCGCAAATTAGAAAACTTATTTCCTCATCGTGTAAAGGCTCCGCAATTTATCTGTAACAACTTTGAAAACTTTTTCACAGAAGACCGAAAAATGGAAATTTGCTCATTTTGAAACAACTAGACGTAGCTAATGAAATTTTGACGGTACAATCATTTAAGACAATTAGCGAATAATTTGTTGTATTCAGATGAGTTCATTTCTCACCAGAATTGGTGTCGGTAGTCTAGTACCCATTTATGCAAAAGTTTATGTCATCACATTTTATTTTGTAAGGAGAAGGGAAAAGATGTTTACATGAATTATCTGGCATTCAATTGCTCTGGTCTAGGAAATAGAAAAAGTTGTGCAAAGGAAGTGTGGAAACGTGGCAATATGTATTTTCAATGATTTTTTTCAATAAAGTTGATAGTTGATAGGCAGTTTTGTTATTTATCTATCATATAATTATGTTCAAATGTATATACATTATGTATGTGAAAACATATTTTCAATCAATATGTGTTTATTAATATTACAGATCGATGTTGTTTTTGGTATAAGTAGTAGAACATACATACATAATATGGGTTGATATGAAAACGAAGTGTTATTGACTTCCTTGTAAGTTCTAAGGGAGTAATAACTTCTAAGGAAAAAACACTAATTAACGCTTGACACAAAGTGTATTTAATTTGGAATGGTGAATTCAACTAAATTAGTCTTATCCCATTGACTGCGTTAATTACTTTGTTTTCAAAATTATTTCATGCACCAAATTTGTTAATTATTCTATGTTTGGTCGTATATGCGTGCTTTATATTATATGTTCAAGGTTTTAACTCATGTCACACAAGTTAGTGTTTGACTCTTATTTGGGAAATTATCTAAGTTATCTGAGTAGTTCAGTCGCAGATAATTGGTATTCGGATAAATCGGGTATTGTGGATAGCTTCAGTTCGGTATCCTGCGTTTGTATGAATATGTATGCCGTAGTATAGTAGGACATTGAATTTAAAATGTATTCAGTTTTACACATTTTTAATTTCCTTGTTTTGTACATATACGTTAGGTCTAAACTTTTCATATCATACTTTTGATCATCATCATCAAAATTATATTGACTGTTCTTGATCTATGTTTATACGACGGACAAATCTGAGATGGTCAACAGAGAGAAGAGATGTGAACAGAAAGTCTAATATAAATATGAAAGTTTGAGACGACCAGTTAAATTCCATTTCCACATAATATTTCCTTTTATCAAGCGGTTGCTTCGTCAAACAATTGCAATTGAATTTCTACAATTTTCCTCTAGCAAAAAAAAATTCTACCCATAATGAATGTATCCCACTATTTGTATTTATTCCGTATATAGCAAAACGTATTTACCAACCCTTCGTACACCAGCACTATAAATCACACTTGAAGTCTGTTGACCAGCTGATATATTTCTGCTACGAATTATATCCATTTAAACCAATCTTATGTTAAAAATACACATATAGCACACGGGTTTGACCATGTGAAATAATTGTACTTTCCTCACATCAATCTCTAATAGCCCAATACCTTTAACCGAGTATGTACATCATTTTCGTATTTACTATTCCTCAAATCAATATTGTACCATTAAGCTGAACTAGCTCAGTTATATAATAAATGAAAAATGATTCCTCCACTTAGTATGTATATTTATGTCAAAAGAAAATAATACAAATACCCATAACATCTGTCCACGAAAACGTTCAAGAATGCAAATTTCAACAATGCCAGCATTTAGTGCTTAAAATTCAAAGAGCTCACCGTTCAACCCCTGCAAACCTGTCATTTAAATACAACTTTTTCAAATGTCATTATGACTTTATTCTAAACACGTTCGGGTTGTCTTTATAAACTCAATATTGCAAGAGTAATTTGATCTTGTTGTATTGCCATTATACCCATTATGTGTGTCGCCTTTTTACAGAATTCCATAATAATATAAGGGACGTGAAGATAGAAATTTTTCCGATTGATTTATCGTACGTGTTTTTAGAAGACAAAAATCAGCAAACATGCCGTGTAAGATACGCTTTGCGGAATTAATGAATTGAATTGGTGCATCGACACCTCCTGAATAGTTTGTTAATTCAGAATATAAGTATAAGAGATGTGAACAGAAAGTTTGTTTACATATTTAACATGTTGATTAATAATCCATTTTATAAATTTATACGCATGTGTTTACACAATGAAGTCTTAAATTGAATCGTATTATTGGGGTATTAGTTACACGTAACTAACGTAACGAATGTAACTAATCCTAACTTTTGACAGTTCTTCACAAAAATCTTCACGCATAATATAATTGAAAGCAATAAGTTATACACAAGCATCTAACTATGTGCATCCTTTCTATAATATAATAATAATATGGGTGCCGCGACAGTCCAAGGCGGACCTGGGCCTAGCTTCTGAGCAACCACTCGTGTTCTGCGTGCTATTGTTCTTTCACAAGTGGAAGGGACCGACAGTTTGATGCCGACTCCGAACGGCGAAGTTGAGAAGCTAGACAGAAATACTCTTTGAGCATTGAGCCCCGAATTATCAAAGGTGGTAAATTCGGGAATCGAACCTGCCACCCTCTGCGTAAGAGTTTACGCACTTTTTTTTTTTAAATGTATTTTTTTTTCCTTCAGTATATTTTACTTACTTGCTAGACAAAACTACTTAAAACTAGCTTAACTACCTTAAGAATTTACAAATGTTCTTAATACCAACCTACTGACCCTATGCGGGTACTCTAAGCTAATCTAACTATGTTATAAATGTGCCTTTCGGCTTAATCTACGTTTTTTTAGTCATTAAGACAATCTTTTATTTCTTTATTCTTTATTCATGCCAAGAAAACTTGGCTGAACTTAACTACTTAAGCTAACTTACCCTAACAAAAAACTTACTACTATCTTAACTATGTCCGTAACAGTACGGACACGCGCACCAGGGCGTATATGTTGTGTATATGCCTAACATATATAATTTATACGCCGTCATGCACTTTTTTTGTTTCTTTTGGATGTTTGTTTTATTAATTTTTTTTGTTGGTTTTTTTGTTTTATTTTTTTTTTGGACTTTATTTTTGCTTTATAAATTTTTTTGTTTTATAATTTTATATATTTTTTTTCCCCTTAAAGCTACCTTAAAAACTATGTAAGCTGGCCTCTATGGTCAACTACCTGATCCTGTGCTAGCGGTGGCGGAGGCTGGTTTTGATGTAACCACCAGTAAAATTGCCGTTCTTTGACAGACTTTTTCCTATCTCGAGCGGGGATCGCTCTACTGAACCGGAGGAGATCCTCGTGGGTGGTTCGTACTGGAGTCGCCTATCCACTGTTCGGCGTACGACATGGAAGATGATAGGACATCCTTGTGGATCCTGTATAAGGCCACTTGTGTCCAGATAAAAGAATGCTTCGGGAGGAATAAAGCCGTTAAGGCGCACCCTTTCATGGTACATACTATTGGGGTAGTAAGCCCCAAGGATCAGACTGTTGGAAGAGGACATAGCTCATGCAGTGTGTCTTCTGAACAGTTTAATAATAAAATTATCTACCCTATTCACGTTTGCCTCGTTGTGCAGGACCTCTTTAGGATAATACTTCTCGTACTCAGACTCGGGTGAGCGATACAGACGGAGACAGCTCCTAAGACACTGCCTCTCGAACACCCTCATCTTTTCCATCTGGGAAGGACTCACGTTGAACCACAATGGACAACCGTACACCATAATGTACCGCACTAGGGCCATGTAGCAGAACAATCTCCTTGCCGCAGCAAAAGCTTTTCTGGCTTTTGTCAGCCAAATGCCGAGATATCTAACTACACTTTTCACGGCTAACGGCCGACTTTGCGGGTCAACTATGCCGAACTTACGCCAGTTTTGGCGCGTATCCCGCGTTGCCCTGTCCAACGGGGTCCGGAAAAGACTAGTTTCGCACTTTTTGGAAGTTGATAAGCAACTTCCAGTCGTCGCAAAATCGCTGGATTTTCTCGAAGTCACGCTGCAATTAGATGTTTATTTCCTCGACCTTCGGACCTGATCTGTACGCAACTAGGTCGTCGGCGTACGCAATTAAGTGCGGCATGGAACCTATAAGATCTGCAGTGAATATAGAAAACAAGAACAGGGAACCGATGGCCCCTGTTGCAGACAGTTTTTAATGCTAAAGACCATAGTGGAAGTTACGTCACCATTTTTCACAACGAACTTTCTACCTGTTATCATGTCATAGACCATGTATAGCAATGGTTAACTTATGCCAAGCCTGACCAGCTTGAGGAAGAGGCCCTCCAACCAAACGGTGTCGAACGCCTTTTCCAAATCAATCATTGTATGTCGTTTTTATTCCATTGTATGTCGGACACCAGTTTTGACGCGGCATTAATGGTATCATGCCCCGCTCGGAATCCGAACTGGTTGTCCGGTATGATATATTTTCATCAGCCCATTGCTTCAGAACTCGAATGACTATCTTTTCATAAACCTTGCTTATGCAGGGAAGAAGACTGATCTACCGAAGATTTTTCGGAATGGGCTTATCTTTGTCCCGTTTAGGGATCGGTTGAACAACAGCTATTTTCCAGTGCGTGGGGTAATGTGCATTAGTCAGAGCATTGTTGAACAAGGTTGTGTAAATTTGGACCGCTTCGGGGGGAAGATGGCGAAGCACAATGGTCGGTATTCCATCGATTCCCACTGACTTTTTCTTCTTCAGCGAGTGGAAGATACCCTGGAGATCTTCTTGAGAAATTAAGATGTGATTCCCATCATTGGCGACAGCACTATGTGCCATGTTCTCGTCATTGAACCTGGTGACACCTGTATTCTCTGATCGCCATTGACTTATCTCATTGCGGAGATAGAAATGGTTTAGCAGGGCTCTGTTCTCCAGATCGTGATTCGGCCTACTAACCTCGTTGACCGTATACACTCTCTGGAACACTGCACCAATAGCTGTAACCTTCTCCTTGGGATCTTCAACCGCAAAGAAGTCATTGCCTAGCACTGCCTCATTTGGATCGATGCCAAATGAAGTCAGTAAGTGTTCGTTGTCTGTCGTCCTGGGAAGTCTTACGATTTGAATGTCGTTTTGATCTTTGCTCCGAAATATTTTATTTACTTGGGGGAACATACCCGGGTTGTTGGATCGTACAGCCCTGATTTTGTTGCCCTAGTGCAAGCTTATAGCCAAGCTATAGTTTATACGTATTAACTGTTGGCGGTTATCGTTCTCCGACTTCAATGCTCTGACTTCCGCATTTTGCGGATCTGTAAACCGCGAGTTTGAGTCTTGACAGCAGCCTACTTTTGTGCACGTGGAGTGTATCGATGGTAGCATTTCAATAAACATCGCTGCTATCGATTTGAACTACCTTCGGAATTGTTTTGTCCATCGTACGTTTGACTACGTCGTCCATTTGTATGAGGTACCTGTCAACCTCTTCGTTCGTCAGGTTTCTGTTTGTCGGCGGATTGATCCCACTCGAACGTAGTTTTGTGGATAAAGTCCTGCAGAAGCGTGGCCAGCGGGCCTTTTCATAATTATAAGTCCTTCCACCTTGTTCGGGAGCTGAATAACTGCGAAGAGCCCGCAGTGATCACTCTCGTACTCAACAGCAGTTAGACAGTTCCGTGTGCGTCTTTCCACGTTTAGTATAGTCAGTCGTTTGTCAATCAGCATCAGATCCAGATAGGACCAGCTTCTAGAATACGGTGGCCTTTCGGTTGCAAGCAAATCTATCTTGAACTCAACATTGTGGTCTAATAACCAGTTATACAATGAGGTCCCCCTGGTGTTATGCACCACGTTGCCCCACTCTATATGCCTCGAGCTAGTGTGAAGCTAGTGAAAAGAGTATCGAGCTCTGAAATGAAATATTGGTTGCTGCGTGACTTGTCAGTCGCATAGATAGCGATCACATATAGCCGCTTACCACCCCGAAGGGGGATGCGTGCGATACACGTTTCTATGGCCAGGAATCTCCGCACTTCACCGCTATACACGACCTTATGACACAGGGCTTTTTTTGATTAAGAGTGCGACCCCACCAGCTAGGTAGCTTCTATCTCTTCTAATGATATTGTAATTTTTGTACCTGAGTGGGTGCGTCTGGCTTAGCTTAGTTTCGCAAACCATCAACACATCAGGATTATGGGTCTGCAACAAGTTACCGAAATTTAATTGACGTTCAGGGCGGATCAGTGAATTCACATTCACTGCTAGAATTATAAGGTTGCAGGCAGCCTGCGCAGCCATTATACCGATGTTGCGTTTGGCTCTCCAAACAGCGTCGAATAGATAGGTCTATTCGCGCTGCTTGTTCTTGTAACTGGTTCTTGAATTGGGTTTGGAGTTAAGCGATCTGCCTCTGGATAGAGAGCAGGATCGTCTGCACATCCAAATTTGCTTCTGGTTGCCTGGCCAAAGAGACCTGGGTAACTTTCGGCACTGTCTGTAGAACCGGTCGCCCAGCCGATGCCACTTGGGTATAGGAGAGTGCCCGTGTAACAGTGTTAGCTGGAGCACGGGGCACTGGCCTCGCTTCTACCATTTTTCCCTTACGTTTGGCCTGTATAATTTTTCCTCATTTCTTGGACCTTAGCACATCCCCGATAGTTAGCAATGTGTCCGCTGGTCTTACAGAGCACGCACGTCAGCTTGCTCCTGTCATCAACTTTATCCGTCCCTAAGGGATATTCCCCACGATTATGGGTTCCTGCGCATTTGACGCAGCGAGACTGCATAATACAGTTCGCTGCGACATGCCCAAACCTCTGGCACCGAGCACACTGGAGTGTGTTCTTAGTCTTTATTAATGTATCCCATTTAACAGACTAATTTGGTAAATTTCTTTAGGCTCTCTAGTTTGCTGTCTGGGGTGACCTGAACTAGGAAGAACGGAAGTTTCCTATTCTCCCTTCTCGATACCGCAGTGATGAAGGGCTTAACCCCTACGACCTGGACATAGTCGCTCTGCTCTTGGCACAGCATAGTGAAGATCTCAACGGGATCAGTGTCGGGATCGGGGTCCAGCTCCTCCCTCTCTCGCTGGCTTTTCTCCAGCTGCTCCCGGTCCTCTTGCTCTTTGTCCTCCGATTCAGAGGACGTTAGAGTATGAAAGGGGTTCTCTCTACCGCTGTAGGAAAATCTTCCCTCCCCTTCTGTCGACTCGTATTCGACGTCGTCAACCACTTGTTGCATTCTGGATGCTGCTGCTGTTGTTGTTGCTACTTATGGTGTTGTATTTGCGGCTTCTGTCGCAAATCTCGTGTCGGTAAAGGTACCTCATACAAATGGACGACGGCTGGAACGGCGCTTCGCGAGGTTGGATTGAGGCTGAAGCTTCTTCCTCCACTCCAGTCCGCACTACGAAGTCACCGGCGAGCACTCTACCTCGACACTACCGATCTTATAATATTTCGACGATCTTTTCTGTGCTTAATGTTTCCGTATATACGCACAAGATCAAACACGTCTGCACTGGGTGGATGTCTGTGAACGACTGAGTCGACGCACTTACCCACTACGCCACGGCATCCTTTCTATTCTAATGATAAATTAAATCCTATACGATTCAAATTGATAACAACACTGCCTTGATGAGAAATAATGTGTTGCAGATACGAAATTCTCTGTTAATTTACATTTATATAGATATTCTAGAACGTTGCTTTAAAAGGTAATTTGATTGTTTTTTTTTACTTGTTCCTAGGAACCCCTTTTATATTTATTTAATCTAATAATCTGTTCCATTAGAACGTATTTCAATGGGATTTTGAAATATTATTCTGCAGTTAGATATTAGGTTAATAAGAACCATCCTTAGACCCCCATTTGGGTATATTGTGCTGCTTTCCAGCTACTCGTTAAATTATAGCTATTCTTCCTGTCTTAAAATGTTGTCATTATTTTTTTTTTTTTATTTTATTCTTTATTCTTTATATCACAGAAATTTATATATACTATGTATAAGGTGCAATTCTAAGGACAACAGACAAGTCATATTGTTCATATGAAATAGTTCGGGGCATTCTGTTGACAAAAGGTCAAGAGTTGAACACAACATATCAAACAAAACAACGTTGACCATTTTAAAACCCATTTGGTAGTTTTATGGATTTTTTGGAATATTCTTTGTATTGACTTTTGTGAACAAAAAATATTAACTACGTATCATTTTTGGCCAAGGGCAGGGAAAGTGCCAATTTGTACAGTAATGTTTCTGCTTTCTTTATCCTTGCGCTATATATTGCATAGAATAGAATTCATTGTAGGACGATCCAAGTCTTCTGACTTGACTGCCTATGAGACAGAGTCCACTTATTACGCTCACCAGATTTCTAATTTGCTTCATCTTTAACACTTTAGAGCTCTAGTTCTATTTAGATTTCCTACAAGCCACAAGGTGACCATAAAACGGAGACTCTTATGCACCCACGGTTGAGTACGTTTGCATCTATCACTTAATTTCGCAAAATAGATTTACAAAGGCACGTTACAACAGCTCATCTATAGAGAGATATGACAATATATTTCATCTGTAACATAAGTTGGTAACAAGTTAGTTTCCGAAAGCCATAAAAAAATAAGCAAACAAATATATAAATAAGTATAAATAATAATAAGTAAATACAGACATAAATAAATATATCAATAGTATAAATAAGCAATTAAATAAATTTATTTTTAATTAAATAAATAAACTTAGTATATTTATATTTAAATTAGTAAATATATAAATAAATAAGCATGTAAATGAAGATCTATTCAACATTCGCCCTCTGGTGAATGATCGCGTGTTGATGATATGGTAATTTTAGCATCATTTTCAATAATTTATTCTGGTAAACTTGCAAATCCTTAATATGACTTTTTGCGCAACCCACACTTAGAAAGCATATATATAGTAGAATTGCTTGGAAAATAACTTTATGCATTATTATTTTGTTGTCATTTGACAGCACAAAATTGGATCTTGACTTACGATTAATAATAAACATGTTACGATATAACATCCTAATTGCAATTACAATTTTTTTAAAGATGTTTGTTATACGATCAGTAGATGTTATTGTATTATCTGGATAAGTCCCAAGAGATTTTACGCAGTGTTCCCAACCTATACTTACCCCATTTAACTGGAGATGTCCATTAAGATGATAACAGGCTTTTCTACGTATTTTACAGAGATTTGATGGGTTGTACATATCTTTACTTTTATATATTATTTCGTACATACATTAAACAGAGAAAATAATCAAAGATGATCTCACTATTTCCGGTCTCCCACCCATCCTGTCAAAGAATGTACAAATCATAAGCCCTAATGAGGGGAAAAGATATATTAAATGCGGTCCACAAGTGGAATGCTTCACGACGGATGAAGTCGCGCATACTGTAATTTTTGTCGAGGGTATAATGCACCGCGATCCTTTAGATCTATTGAGACCAAAGATGGCAGAAATTTAACTTTTTTGAAATAACTACATTTCTTACGTCTGCTGCTCATTGTGGTAGTTAATGTAGAATACGTAAGAAAATGCAGTAGACGTAGAAACACTGTCAGGATGTAGTTGAGCTATCAATTTAACTTCAGTTCAATTGTGCTTGTATGTGAAGAAAGGGAAAACATTCTAAAAAACACTGAAAAATCCATAGGTAACAAATGTAGATATTTAATGAAAGAAATCGGGCATGTAGCTTATACGAATAACTGCATAATTAATTGAATATATTACATGTAGTCTACTCTGCTATCTATGATTGAAGCCCATATACCCCATATGACACATTTGCCCCCTTAAGAGTTCCCCGCACATACAACATTTTCAGTGTGTAGTGTAATGAGGGTTGTCGCCTGATGTTGCGCAAATGCAGAAGAGATTTGTTCTAGAGGATTCTTTCTAAGCCAGTTTTAATTTGCCTTAATTGAAACGTTATACAAATTAGTACAAATAACTTCATAAAAATTAACAATTTGGTTGACTTACGGATATTTTCGACTTAAACTACCGTAAAACGAAGTTACTTTGCTCCAGCAGGAATAACTTTGCGCCACTAACGAAAGGATTTTGTTTATTTTTTCACGCCCAGATAGGCCTCCATACGAAAACTACCATAATGAATTCACACAAACATACATATTCGCGGATAGGATACTACGATTGTATACCTTTTGTCTGCTTTTAGTGGAAAATTTAGTGTGTACACCGGTTTCAGCGACAGGTGAGGAAGTACATATTTTTTAGCTAAAGTGTTATCTTTTAGCATAAACTTATCCTTCGTTATCTTTAAACAAAATTATAATGCGTTTTCTTCTGTAACCATGACGTTTTTTTACTTTAGGGGTTACTATGCCCCTATTGGAAAAGTCGATGGAAAAGCCTTTGAAACTATGTAATTGTCCCCTAAAAGGGATGAATTAAGATACTAATGGAAGGATGTTTTAGGTTTCATTCATCATCCCTTCTTGAGCTGCAACCCATGTTTGACTGATAAATGAATTTAAAGGATTATTGATGACTGCTTCTTTGTATTCTTTATTTTTATTCCCTTTTTTAAAAAATCTGTTTTGTTTAGAGCTATTTATTTTAGTTAAAAACCTTTATTCATATTTGAATTTCGTTAAAAGTTATATTATTCGAGCTTATATTATGTGAGGCTGAGTCGCCACCCTCTAATTCAACCTAAATATTATTTAGTATTACACTATAAATGCAGAGCAAAGTAACCTCGTCCCTTGGATAACTTTGCCTAGTTTTTAAAACACAAAAAAAGTATAAATTTTAATTTTAAGAAATTGCAGGTCACATATGTCTTCTTTAATATCTTATAAATAAGAAGAAATAGGAAATATAGAAAGATAACATTCTCGACTATGGAAAACGCGAGTGACTAGCTTAAAAAAATTGTAGCAGGTAACCACTTCTATCGTTTGTATTGGTGCTCCCTCAGATGGTGTTATAGGCTTTGGGACCACATCGAATGAGTATGGGTAATTTGAGCATATTGCAGTGCTCCACCATGCATGGTTGCTGGTACTGTTGCCCCCCCAGTACAGTACGCAAATGCCAAGACGAGACGGTTTGCTGCCCACCTCCTGCCATTGTTAATGTCACCAAAATGGTAACAAGGTCCATTGTGATAAACTCTGCAAGAAGAATACATTAAATATTATTAATAATAAGAGTACGGGTTCTTGGATTGGGTATCCTAGTGTCCCAGATCACCATTGTATTCCTGCACGTAAGTCCTTGGGTGTTCTCTTCAGAATGTATGGCTCCTAAATCCGAACGCAGACTGGTAGAAGAATTAAATTCCAAAAGCCCACCGATGCGGGATATAACCTTTGAGTTGCAAACAAATATTGTGAAGAGCACAACATGACTTGGTATGTGTGCCACTTGCTCCGGGAAATAGAAAAGTTATCTTGCAACAAGCAATCATTTAAGTCCTTCAACACAGCGAAAGTCCGTTCATATCATATAGGTAGATGCCGAAAGTCTCTCATTGAACTTGTCTTTAGTAGAATTTTCAGCTGAAAAGCCAAGACTGGATATCCGGAATCCCAGAATATCAGAAAATACTTCCAAATATCCAAAAGGAATCGCTTGAGACGCTTACCTTAAAGCCAAGAAGATCTATCACCATTTACAAGTGCATTATCCATTCTGCAGGTTATCCCAGAGGGGGCATCAGTGGACGCCTTGGTCGTAGAAAATTTATGATGTAGCGGAGATTCGAACTTTTTTCACTTCCGTTTATCTTCTATTCCTTACTGCATCAGCTACAGGTTGGGAAGCCAAGGCTTTGTTCCCGTATAGGCTTTCGGCAGATTGCGTGCTTAAAAAATCGAACTTTGCGACATGTTTATTCGTGATACTTTTCATAGAAAGTACACCTAGTCACAAGTCTTTACACGAAGCGGAATTGCTCTCTCTTTGAAATAGGGAAAGTGAACTTTTTTGAACATGATTTTTTATCTTGGTATTTATGAACAACAAGAAAATAACTCAGTAACTTTATGTTTATAGTTAAATATAAAACATGTGTAAATGTTTGGAAGAGTAACATCTGCAAGATCTTTCGCGTCGTAGAATCATTAATTTGACGTGTGTAATTTTTGGACACGTCGTTCGGTAAAATGTCGCCTCGAAAAATAAATTTAAACAAAAAATGCTGATTATCGACTAAATCGAAAAATGCTCAAAAAAGTCCGACGTTGCCACGAAATTTCGTATTCATCGGATCGGATAGCATACACGAATATTCAATATAAAAAGCTATGAATATGTATAGTACTCCCCGTATATAAGCAACCCCTTTAATAGCAACAAATTACATTCAGCTGACATTTACCAAAATGTTTTCCAAATAGGAATTTCATTGAAAACCTACTTATGTATAAGCATAATGATACATAGAATCCAAGGTATCCTCTTCCCGAACCTTATTTTTTTCATTCTATTTTTTTCTGACGTCACGTGTATTTTAAAAATCTGTCAGTTGTACATGCAGGTTCATCATCCGAGCTCATTTGCGTTCAAATACTGGCTACGGTCCTATTTAGTCGGTATGAATGAAGGTTTACCATCCGATAGCGCGAACGTCGAGGCGTATACAGTGGCGACCAAAACCGGTCGAATAAATGAAAAAATTCAGGAAATCTTTCATAACATATTTATTTATAGTCCTACTAGGATTTCTTTTGATTAATTTTATTCGTTGGTGTTTACAGAACAGTAATAAAAACAAAAAAAAATTCATTCAATAATTTGCGCGTGCTCAAGGGATTGCTAATACCCTTATGTGTCCGGGGTCAAGACACAGCACGGGCCGAAGGTATAGAGGGAGAAAGGGAGAGGAGGTACCTGTGTACATTGGTCTTAAATATCTGCGGGTTGTAGTCTGTGGGAAATATTAGATTGGGAAGAACATTCCATAATCGTGCAGTGCGGCTGAAGAACGAGTCTCTGAATTTAACTGTGCGTCCGAAAGTAGGCTTAAGGGTATACTGATGGGCATTCCTGGCGAGACGAGTATTGCGGGTGAATTCATGGAGAGGAGGAATGTAGTTGGCTAGCTCACTTGAGCATCGTTTGTTGAAATAACGATAAAACACGTATAAAGAAGAGACGGTACGTCGATGTTCGAGCGAGTCTAATGACTCTGCGATATTGTTGTCTCCTATAAGTTTTATCGCTCACTTTTGGATTCTATCAAGTAGGTGCAGTGTGGTCTTGGGGGCACCAGACCAGATATGAGCGTTATACTCAAGCTTGGGGCGGATGTACGCCTTATAAATTAAAGCCAAATCAGAAGGGGTGAAATATTTCTTGCATCGATTAAGAAAACATAAACCTTTCGCAGCATTTTTGGCGACCTCAAATATGTGATCGCTCCAACTAAGTGTTGTGTTGATACACATATCAAGAATGGAAAGTTTTCCGGTTTCATCGACACAAGCGCCATTCATGGATAATGGCTGATTATCAAGGGTTCGCTTGAGTGACAGCCGACAGGATTGAGTTTTTGAAGCATTGAATTCCACTTTATTGTTTTTTCCCCAGTTAATTATGCTGTCAAGATCGGAATTCAATGTGCTTAACATACGCTGCCGTTCCAATTCTATGGCCGAAGGGCGGGGTCGGTGGTCTTGGAACGAATATGAAAAGCTAAGGGTGCTGTCATCAGCGAAGGAATGGATTGGATTAGAAGTAGCAGACAAGAGATCATTTATAAAAATGAGAAAGAGTGTCGGAGACAGAACTGAGCCTTGGGGAACACCAGCATTAATTTGGTGGATATCAGACTTGAACCCATCTAAAACAACTTGAATTGAACGGTTCGTAAGGTAATTTTTAATACATAGAAGATCCATAGATAAGCTATCAGATCACCAGTGGACCTGTCGCTGCGGAAACCATATTGTCGGTCATTAAGAAGCTTCCGCGATTCAAGATATTTCATAAGCTGACGATTTATCAGCATTTCCATGACCTTAGAAAGAAGGGACGTAAGTGCTATGGGTCGGTACGAGGTGGGTGACGTAGATTCGCCCTTTTTAGGGACTCGCTGGACAAATGCTGTTTTCCATCTGCTCGGAAAGAGACCTAAAGAGTAGGATAGATGAAAAAGCTTACGCAGTGGTTTTGCCAACACAGAAGAACACCTCTTCAGAAGTATAGGGGGAATACCATGCGGGCCAGCGGATTTGTGCACGTCGAGATCTTTCAGTACTCTTGCAACTGTACGAGTGCGGAAGTGGATTTGTCCCATGGTGAAATCAACGCTCTCAAGTACAGGTGGAGACAAATTGGAATCTGGCAGTGTTGAGCTAGCTGCAAAATGAGCCGCAAGCAGATTAGCTTTGTCTAAAGAGCTGACAGCTGGCATGTCATTGTAAATGAGCGTGGGAATTGAAGACGAGGCGGAATTCTTTACGTTTTTTACAAATGACCAAAAGTTTTTGCTACCCTTGGGACATTGTAGCACTTTTTGCCTCAACTTTTGCTCATAAGGGAATTTCACACGTCTGATAGTTGCATTGCAGTCATTTCTGGCCCGTTTAAACTTCTTCCGGTTTTCCTCAGTAGGGTTGGCTTTGTATGTCCGGAAATTCAACTCTTTCATCCTAATAGCCTCTTTACAGCTCGAGTCATACCATGCGTTTGCTTTGGGCTTGATACTCTTCACTCTGTGAGGAATGAAGGTTCTCATGCCCAGCAGAAGAATATTTGTGATCATATCAGCAGCGGCATCCACGTCACTTTCGAGGAAGCAAAGTGACCAGTTAAAATTCCTAAAGAAGTTGTTAAGTTTGTTCCAATCGGCTTTCTCGTACAGCCAAACTGTTCTTTTAGGAATTTGTTTTCTAACTATGTGTGGTGAAAACGAGAATTTTGCTGATACGACACAATGGTCCGACGAGCCTAGAGGCGACAGTATGTCAACAGAATATTTATCAGGATGAGAGGTGAGAAACAAGTCCAGGGTGTTGGCGGAATGATCTGCAATGTCAGGTATTTGTGTGGGCTCATTTACTAGCTGGGTCAGATTGTTTACCTCAGCAAAGATTTCGACGTACCTTCCTTCGGGTGTTGTCTGGCCTGAATGCCGAAGCCAATTAGAATTGTACATTGAAATCGCCCGTAATGGCAATTTCAGTGTGAGGATAAAGGGATACAATTCTTGAGATGGAATCGGATAGCGCATCAAATTCGTTAAAAGTTGAATTGCTATCCAAGCTTGGACTTCTATAAATAAAGCAGTAGTGGATTAAATGCTTACGGACATGGAGTTTTAACCACAGAAAATTAAATTCCGGATTGGAACAGAGGCCGTAATGTGGTTGAATTTGGTAAGCTACATCACTACGCACGTAAATGGCGAGACCGCGGTGTAAAAAGAAGAGCGGCACCAAGCCATATCCAGGCAGGTTAAAATCCAATAATTCGGTATTCTCAACTACCTGTGCTTCACTCAGCGCCAAGACAGCTGAAACGAGATATGTGGACATACACAGCGAAGAGATTCGCTCTAAGCCCACGCACATTGCTCACATCAACCCTAAAACTTCCCATAAAGGACAAAACGCAGATATGAAAAAACCAACTCCGACTGCAAGTGGTGAATCAGAAATGAGAAGTGCAAATTCAAAATTAGCTTCCCAACAACAATCGATGTAGGTATTATGCCCATACATCGATTCGAGTTGGTCCACCAACAAATTCACACTTCTAAGATCCGCTGTCAGATGCTACGCACTCTCAGTCATTGCATCAGCCTGCCTGATGGAATCAAACGGGAGTTGCGACCGAGAATGCGCAACAGTGGCTTGTGAAGGAAAGGGGCGAGAGGGAGCGGACCGGACGCACTCGACACCGAAACACTTCTAACTAGCACATTTTTTTCCGGGCAGTCGCGGAGCATTTGAGGGTGGAGGGACCGCGGGGTTTAATTTTTTTTTATTTGCTGTTGCACTCGCTTTATGCACGGACGGAGACAAGTGCACGCACGGGAGGATGGCACAGAATATATATCTATTCTAATAAAGAAAAAAAAGTCTACTACCTCTACGCCCACTTTTGCACGTTTTGGGTTACCCCAATGTATTGCTATTCTTTAGTATTTTGTCCAGAGCCCTTTGTTTTTAATAACACTATTCACTCTTTTTGGCATGCTTTCTACAAATTTTTCAATATTAGAGTGAGGAATACTTTACAGCCTGTACTCTACCATAGTTCATTGAGATTGCTCGTTCGCATCTTGCTGAAACACCATTTCATCAATTAGATACGTTGCTTCATCCAAGAATTCAGGCAGATTTGTCCGTAAGATATCAAGATAGTCTTCTTTTTTCATAATGCCCATGATTCTCACCATTGGACCTATATGCCACCAAGTGAAACATCCCCACACCATTAAACTACCACCTCCGTGTTTCATAGTTTGTTTAACTTGATGTTTTTGAATGCTGTCTTGTGGGCGATGCCAAAAGTATTCTTTCCCATCTGACTGAAAACGGTTAATTTTTGTTTCATCGAACCAGACTACACGTTTCCAATCATCTATGGTCCAAGATTTGTGTTCCTTGCAAAACTTCAACCGAGCCTTAATATTTTTGTCAACAACGCTGTTTTTTTCTTTTTGATTGCTGACATCAGGCCGATTCTGCGAAGTGCTCTTCTAGCCGTCCACTCGCTAACGTTCTTATTTAATGCTTTTGCGGCCTCTTTTGGTGTCTTAGTCTTAGTTTGGATAACATCATACGTTCAATAAGACGTGGGATGTGTTAACCGCTTCCAATCTTCGTCTCTTTTTTACCGTAAGCACTGTGGAATGATTATTTTTCATTGTTTTCCCAATTTTCCTGGCGGATAAACCTTTCCCAATGATGACTGCGATACTATCTTTCAAACTACTCGATACTTTTCTCATTTTGTATTCAACTGGTAGATATTTGATTTTTAGAATGAACTCAAAAATACTTTCTCACATGAAAATTCAACTAAAACTGCGCACTTACTGTGCGAGAGCAGAACACAAAAATATAGCGGTAAATTTTGATTTGCACGCATTCCATGAACTACAGGCGAAACGTGCAAAAGTGGCCGGACAGAGGTAGTAGACTTTTTTGATTTTTTGTATTTTTTGTTAATTGAATGAAATTTTTTTGTTTTTATTACTGTTCTGTAAACACCAACGAATAAAATAAATCAAAAGAAATCCTAGTAGGACTATAAATAAATATGTTATGAAAGATTTCCTGTTTTTTTTCATTTATTCGACCGGTTTCGCTCGCCACTGTACATATTGAAAGGGAACAAAAATGGATGTTGATCTTCAGGCGGAAAATGTGCAGTTAATTGAAGAGAATAAAACCATAACTTCAAATCTTCTCTCAGATTAAGTTGCTGGTGAGAACCGGATGAAGATGAGAACACGGATTTTGTAGCAAATGAAATGGACGACATAAAATACGATGCACTGACGGGAGCATCTGGCTGGTTACCTCCTGAGTAACCAGTCGAAAGTGGGCAAACTTCTCGACATATGCATAAAGGATAGACAGAGAAGCAACTGGTCTGACCTGGATGAACGTAATTACTGAAGGAAGTCTTCATAAACATTTATGGCGGAGTTGGAGAAATTAGATAACGTATTCAATAAATGTAATGGATGGTTATGCACTAAGATCTAAATTATGTTCAAATTCAATTTTAAACCCACACATTTTTAAAACTTTTTTAGATGTAAAACGTACTTTAGAATAAGAGTTCAAAATAGAACCATATCCGAAAATAGCTTTGAAAATAAATTGCATACAAAAGGAAAATTAAACAAAACTTATTCATGAATATGTAAATGAAAAAAAAAACCTTTAACATCTGTTCTAAAATTCTATTCTAAGATCTTTGCACGAATATTGCATTTTAACATGAGTTTCACTTACTTTCATGTGGGCGAGGAATACACGTGACGTCACACGATTTTACAGATAAAGAGTATGACACCTTGTATTATTATTGCAAGCAAAAGAAAACCTATTAATTGGGAATTTTTAATAATTTTCTGAAATTTTATCATAATCATGTAGACATTTCGTGGAAACAGGACTGATCTAGAGGGTTCTTGGAATTGGTCATGGATTGTTCATCATGAGTCTGACCGCAACATTCGTATTATTAACTATACAGAATGCTGACTTTCTTGCTATTTTGTGTATTCTTTCATTCTTGGTTTTTGACGTGAAGAATATCAGAGGGCACACACAGAACACCTCGTTCTCTTAGTGTAGGCCCTTAGTAGCGCACAAGAGATGTTTGTTGCGCGGCTAAGGATCATCTACCGATGTGGGATCTCATAAATTATTTAAATAAACAAAAATATTTTTAATATAAAGTCAGTAAAAAAAACACAATTTTTAAACACGTTGATTATGTACATATTATGTAAATAGTTTTTAACTCTACTATCGGAACTATATAAATTATGTTTGCTTATTATCGGTCATGGTTGTTCAGCCGTCGATGTTCACATCGACATCAACATCGATGTCTTGACATCATACATCCCTACCCATGGGTATGTGCTATAGTCCGGGGAGTAATGTATTGAATATCTACATATATCAATATGAAAAACAAAATGTTACTTTTAATCGATAAAAGATAGACTTAATTGTCATACCATTACAGATTTGAAATTTATATAAATTAAAAATGTCTCTAGAAATAAATCTATTTTAATTGCTTTATTTTATTATAAACAAAAACCCTGTTTAGGTAACTGTAATAGTCAATAGTTACCTAGACTTTCTTTACAGATATGACCAGTTTTTACAAAAAACACTTCCCATTGCTTCGACAAATATCTCTTAAATTAAATTACTTTATAGTCATTATTTGCTCCAGCTAAAAATTGTTCAATCTAAATATGGCAAAATTACTTCACGTATAACTTTCGGGGTAGTATGCCATAACAAGTGATGTACGTGCGGTTTAGTTACTATAATAAGTTTATCAGCATCCTTCAGACTTTTTAAGCCAATTTCATCCTTTAGAAAAATATCCCGCTCTTCGAAAGGTATTACATCCAATGATTCGTTAAAAAAACCAAAGTGACTGAAATTAATCACACATAATGCGGAATAGATTGTTTAACATATTTTTCTATCATATTCTCTGTGTACTAACCTGGATTGCCACGGTGTTATAACCTCATCGTTTGGACCTCCTATTAGCACCATTTTGTTTAATTTTGTCAAACTATTTTTAAACTGCGTAGAATTAGGAGACTTTATTTCATTGTTAATAAAAGGAAGAAAAATGCTATATTTCATGTACAAATCGTGCTTGTGTGGGTCATTCCAATAATTACCAACAGACGTATGTTGTCCCACTCTCGAATAAAATAATTCAAAGGCTGTCTTGGCAGCTAAATCCGGAAAAATTAAATGCAGGAAGCTAGCTGAAATTAAACATTAGTAGTAAACACGATCAGTAATTTGTCAGAGAACATTTACTTCCATATTGTCCAGCCTGGGGTGAAGACAATGATATGAAATTATGTACCTTGTGATCTTGAAATGACTGGAGTACAGCACGAGCTAACAATCCGCCTTGTGAGTAACCTAAAATTGTTTTATTATTTATGTTTATTTTATACTCATTTATTAATATGTAATTATGTATGCACAAATAATTTGCATTAGCTTTAGTCTAAGTGTACATACATATTAAATGTAATGCAAATACTATTCTAAAGCTTTAAAGCAAGAAATGTCTTCATCTGTGTATGTCAAATTGGATTTTGATTTTTAATTTAATATTTTATATCGTAATTTACATTTTTTTTAAAATACAAGTTAAAATGCAATGTTTAAATAGCTTTTGTAGTTCAATGCGTACTCTTGCTTCTTTGATTTGACATCGACAGGTAGATATTTTCAGGTAGAATATATTACCTATTCGAAATATTCCTACTTAACATCACAACATATACATTTCCAGCAATACAATGGGCACTGAAGAAATTTGGGATATAGGTTATACTTGGTGCATTGAAAGTTAAAATCGCAACGAACTACTAGTTTCTTTGCAGATTCCCTTAGCAGTGCCACCGAACAAATTCAACACACTCAAAATTACAGAAAAATCACTAAAATTCCTTTTTGTAATGCTGGGAATGCTTTTATGATTTTTAAATTTGATGTCATGTCTATTTGATATTTAACATAGTCAACATGGAATCTGAATTGGAAGTAATAGAAAATATTATTCAATGTCACTTAGCTCACCCAGGTTGGACGTATATAAAAACCGAAGAGAACCACGGGCTTGAGAGTATATAAAGTTCAAAAGGTACCCAATTGAAATTCAAAAAAAAAATTGGATGCGAAACGGACAAAACTTTTGCAATCAAATTCCGATGGCACTCCTCAGAATTGGCAATCAACAATGTCATACAACTTATCAATTGTACACTAAAAAGTATCTAAGCTGTATATGTATAAACATCCTGATTTTAAAAGAGTGTCGTCCAAATCTCCAGATGAGCGAGACAAGTAAAGATTTTGTATTTTACCATTTTAACCAGCTCTCTTATCATGGCGAATGGAAGTGAGAGAATTACCTACGTATGTTGATTTATGTATTTAGTGTTATAAAAAAATATCTAGGGCAATATCTTCGTAGTAATTACCCACACTCAGATCCCAAGAAGTATCGACGCAAAAATCCACTTTCTATGATATTGCAGTCTTTGATAGCTCACATGGTTTTTGTGAAATAATAACATTCGAATATATGATATTACAGCTGGATTCCGGGACTCATTATCTACGAGGGGAATTACTACTTCACATCACCAGTGCAGCGACAATGGTGACCCATACAACTACGCCTGGGAAACGCATCTGATCAATAAAGAATAACTAGCGAATTGCACAAGAGTATTCTAATATTCAACAACAATGCTATCTACAGTGCAATAACGATTTATTACAATATTAAATCAATATACCATGTGTCATCCAGAACTGCGTTTCTATTAATGTATTAGAAAATCAAACTAAAAACTTAATATTGTTTAACTTACCTATTAAATTTACTCCATCAGGATGAATGTCCATAATTTCTTTAAGGTAGTCCCGTATTTCTATCACTTGCTTCCATGCAGCTTCTAAGCTTGACCAACCACTGAATTTGTCACAGTTGTACAATTTAGTTCCAGGATGGTTCTACATATGTACATATACATATATGTATCTCAATCATACATTTTTTATTTAAACAAAAAAATACATACCAGCTCAATTTCTCTCTCAAGGATCACCATGCTTTCTGCCCCGGACATAACACCATGAAGTATTACAACCGGCTTGTAGGCACTAGCACTAGTCAAGAATATAAATAATAAGTAAATTTTTTCGCCCGACATATTTGACTTGTATAAGGATTTAATCAGATTTAACAATTTTTCTTTCTTTTTCCTTGCTTTGTTTTAGATTCCGTGCAGTTATGATGACAATTCATTCACAAAAGATAACAACAAATAATAACAAAATCACGTAGTGATGCCAATCCTCTCGTTCGTGGTGACAACAAGATAATCGCACTGCATTATCATCGAAACAACAATTTAAGAAATGTCATGAGATATCAGATGATATTAGCTACAATGAGTTCAATTCGAGTCGATAATTTTGGAGCCAAATCAGCAGTGCCATCGGCTAAGGCGATATTTGACTTCAGCACCTCTGGTGGCATATTTTTATCGAATAGATCAATTCAAATTCAGATCGCTCATTCGCGCGAATCAATTTGTGTGGGAATTTAACATTCGGTACAGAAATATAGATGTTAAAACTAATATAAAATAATTGATTTTGAATATAATTAATAGTGGAATACCGGGAAAAAATAACGTAATTTTCTTACTCGGAATCGAACCATGAAATATGTAAACAATTCACTTACCCACCAACAGTTATTTCGTTGTACATTTTATGTGAATAGTGAATAATATTAAATGTTGTTTACTGCATACTCTTTGTATTATAATAAAACAATATTTTTAACAGTAAAATACAGTTGAATTTCGCACATTCTAACAAAGTACGTCCTACTATTGCATGTGTATTATTCCTTCGTTTTGCACAAAACAAATGAAACAATTTTGCTATATTGGAGGATACATACATACATACATGAGTGAATTTTCTACAGATTACACAGCGAATAGGTTGACATTAATTTGTTTAACAAACTAACACTTAATATTGTTCAGCATTTAGTGTACACCGTTTTGAAGAATGATAAAACAACTATTTCACGATGAACTGGAGCTTTTCTTACACCTTTCACTACTTTGAACACAAAACTATTACACATAGGCACTGACACTGACTAACAACAGCATATATCAAAACTTCTGCATTTTAAATCGACACTTAAATATTGTTTGGAATAAAAAATAAATCCTTTTATAATTATTATTAATTTTCTAATACAACCCTATACATTCCATTTCATTTAAATGAGAGAATAAGAAAGATTGTTGTTTTTATTAATTATACACATTTTTACATATAATCTTATTGGTTTAAACCGAAACCAATTTTACTGAACACTTTACTTGCACTATGCAAAGAAATCACCAAAGATAATGGATGATTATAGGTTATATCTGGAAGTCACATTGGATATATTGCTATATTACTAGAACATGATATGTAGGAGTGTGCGTATTTCAGCGGCACTTCACTATTCCAAACATTGTTTTAATGTTATACAATGAATGTATAGTAAAACAACACTTTATATTGTTCACTATTCACATAATGATAAAATGCACAATGAACAGTGACTGGCGCGTAAATGGTTTGTTTACTTTTTTCATTATGCCACTCCAATTAAACTTCCAAGCACTTCACAAACACTAATAACAAAACTGGCATACTTTTTCCCGGTATGTTTATATTAGTTTTAACAATTATATTTCTGCACTGAATTTTGAATTACTAAACAAACAGGTTCGTGCGAATGAGCCTTCTGAATTTGGATAAAAGGTAAAAAAATGCCACCAGGGGGTGCTGAATGCCATGACAAAGATAAGTCTAAAGTTGCTGAACTCTCCCGTTCGTGTTCTGTTCCATACAGAGATAATGGATGATAGAGATATCAAACTTCGGCCATTTTTTTCCCCTAGCCCACAACGAAGATGTAGTGGTAATCCCTTGTATTTCACTTATACATTTACAACGCTCGTCAATTCACCACAATATGGCGCCCGATTCGTGAATTTTGTGGGAAAAAGCCGCAGATTCATGAATTTAGTGGGAATCCATGTACTTTCCATGTAACGTACATGGTTTTGTTGTTCGGAGGGTGTTCAAGAGTTGACTAGTATTTTTAAGGGAATTTTCCTACACTGTTATATGGACTTTCGTGAATAACAATGTATTGCAATGTCCATTTAACTGGAACTATTTGACCTAAAATTAATTCTTAAGTGTATATATAGCCAATTCATAAACCATACCTGACAAATTAACTCAAAAAATGAAGCCCGCTTTATACGCTTAAATCATTGATTCTGGAAAACTCATGAATTCAATTTAAACAATTTGATAAGAACAATGGCAATATATTGCAACTTTTACTAATGCTAAAAAATGGTTGTCAAAACATCTTATTTGTGATTCACGCTTCAATAATATTTTTATTATTGATTAACTGAACGTGTGAATGTATTATTAATTTTTATTCTTATGAAAAAATTCACACTATGTTGTGCATTCATTAATTATGGCCAAGTATTTCAGATTGTAAATAGCTCAAAGTTTTAATTACTCAACTTCATGAACATAAGCTTTGTTCGATCGTTTACCCCTCCATACTGTGTTGAAAATTGAACACCGAAATTTGAAAAAACGTTCAAATAACGAGCGAATTTTCAAATAAGAACTCTAATTCACCCCATTACTAAGGTGGGGAAGGGTATCAGCTGTCTCCACAGCTGTTCTCAAGAGCTCACACGTATTCACAGCCAGGGGACAAAAAGCGTATAAAAAACGCTGTCAGATGAAATCAAGGGGCAAGGGAGGTAGAAGTTGGATATCTCTATTATAGGTTATCTCTGGTTCCATATATGGTGTGGTGCGTGCAACAAAGGGTGAAATTGTTGATCGCTCCCAAAAAAAAATATCAGAAATGAAATTTGGAATACAGTTGTTGCATTTATTTTTTTACTGATATGTACCTGACCGATGTTTTCCCAAAATTTGGACAAGTTATTTCAAGGGATATGCGAGAGAGCTCTAAAGTGTATCGCAGTAATGATGATATTAAAAGTGGCTAAAACATAGTTTCTTTGATAAGTACTATGTTATTTGAGGTTAAAAAAGGATAAATAAAATTAAAATTTGCGTGTCTTAGCTGGCTTAGTACACTAGAGTTGTAGCTCCAACAAGTTGCTAACAGTTTTAGAAAGCTACAATATTCAGATAACTATTCTATAAAAAAAACGTGGTTGCAAACAAATACTACAGAAGCATTAGGAATTTCTGTCTCTTCTGCTGATATCCACTGAAAAAAATTAAACAACATGAAGAAATTAAATCTAAAATTATGAGAATCAAGAAGTCGACTAAAAACAACTTTAGCGCGTCACTATTTATCGCAGGTAGTAAAAGTGAAATTTGAGCAAATGATACTTTTACTAATTACACTAGGACGTTGTTTCTGGAAACAGTAAAAACTATGAACATGTATGGTTCTAGAATTGTCATGGCTCATGAGGAAAGTTGAGAAAATTAAGGCAGTTGTTGTTACATAAATATATCGTTTTGTGATCTTATTCTTCTTCTTCTTTATTTGTAACGCTCTGTCCAAAACGTCGATGTTGTGTGTCCATTCTTGATGACAGCATATACTTTTTTTTGCCCTCACTCACCGCTAGACCGTTTCCGCCTCAATGCCAGCAAACGCCTCATTGACGGCTCGCTTTGTTCTGCCAATCACGTCAATGTCATCCGCGTATGCTAACAGTTGTACGGACTTCTGGAAGATCGTGCCTCGATCTTCTCCAGGATGATGTTAAAGAAGTCGCATGACAGCGCGTCACCTTGTCTAAATCCTTTTTTGATATTGAAGGTCTCGGTGAGTTTGTTACCGACCTTGATGGAGCAGCGAGATCGTCATCCTGCACAACCTGACGAGTTTGGCAGGAATGTCAAAACTAGACATGGCATTGTATAGCTCGTCCCTATGCACGCTGTCATATGCGGCCTTGAAATTGACAAAAGGTGGTGGGTGTCGATCTGCATCTCTTGGGTCTTTTCGAGGATCTGCCGTAGTGTGAAAATTTGGCCGATGGTGGACTTCCCTAGCCTAAAGGCACACTGATATGGACCTATCAGGTTATTTATAAATGGCTTCAGGCGTGTACTCGCATAAACGACAGAGAAGATCTTGTGTGCAATGTTCAGGAGACTTATACCTCTATTGCGGATCTCTGCGTAGCCTGACCCCTCCTTTCTCCGCTACTCGTTGGACTTCAATCCAATGTCTTCAAACCCAACCGTCTGAAAGGCATACCTCAGCAGAAACTCCATGGCCTGGGCTATAAAAGTAGACTCATATAAAAGACTCAACGTCCAAACGGGCCAGATCGGCGGAATTGTTGCCCAACCTCTCGAAGAGGTTAAAGCAGGCTGGCAGTGTTAAGGGCACCAATAAGCCGCAACTGCCGTATAGTGAGATCCTCAAAGGGGATCTCACTTACGCCGTAATTGACAGGAAAGATGACGACTGCAGCATCTCTTCCACGAACTGGAGGAAGTTAGAGCGAGGCATCAATCTAAGATGCCTGAGCCTGATTGCCGAAAATGGCGGCGTTGCACCCGTCGCCTTTGATGCCGGATGGCATCAAAGGGGAGAGGTGTGGGAGGGAACACAGATAGGCGTTGTGCATGGATACGCAATCCGTAGTAGGCCCAGGACTCGTGCCTGGGTACCTACCATACCTTCCGATGCCGCCTCCATCCTGAGCTTCATACGAGCCTGCAATCCGCATCTTCCGAAGCAAAATTGGTAGATTGCCAAGCTGGAGGAGCAGAAGGAGGATGTAAGAGCTGCTACAATCATTATAAATAAGGAGTATCTGGCCCCCTTTATCAAAACAACTTTGTAATTCACAACGGATTCAACTGGGTTACGCTAAAGGTGTACAAAAAGGATGGGGAGGACCCCGCGAAGATGGTGCACCCTGCCCACACTCTACCCTCTGTTACATAGGCTGGCCCTGAGCGAGCCACGGAGGCAGTGATGGAGGTAGGATGTATTGCCTCGAAATAACCAAAGCCTTCTACCTCAACCGCCATCAATAGTGAGGAGGCAACGCCGGCCGCTATTATCCCGATGGAGGTTGTGGCAGAGGGAGCCGGTGACACGAGGTCCTCGCCCGTCCTAGAGAATCGGGACCGGTATGCCGATAGCATCGGTCTTTCCGATCTCGATCTCAGATCAACGCCGCCCAACAGCGAGGAGTGCTCTCTGGAGTTCTCGGATGAGGAGAACACCACGGTAGGTCGAGAAGCTATCGAGATAGCGGATGGGGAGCCCGAAAGCCATGCTTCGGGTGAACCAAATTAACCTTCACCACTCCATTGCATCCTCGTCCGCCCTTATTCTCCGCCTCAGCCAAAAGGGGGAGGATGTTGCCCTGGTCCAGGAGCCTTGGATCAGAAATGATCTGATCTGTCGGGGGACTTGGGGCGCGGTATTATAGCTTATTCTCCGTAAGAAACACAGGTAATCCAAGAGCCTGTATTCTTGCGAAGTCTTTACTAAATGCCTATATTCTCTCCAATTACAGCAATCAAGATACAGTAACCGTATATCTGAAAGCAGGCATGCAGCGAACATGGCTGACTTCGGCATACATGGCAGACGACCGTGCCATAACGTCGGAGTTACTGTGGAAACTGATCAAGGATGCGTAGAGTTCAAGGACCGTACTCACGGTACCTTTTAGATTTAATTTTAAGTAGCAATTTGGCAATCTGTAATTTAGGTAACGAACCCACCTTATTATTAACAAAATCAGACAGGAGGTTCTAGACCTAACCCTTGTCTCTGATCACATAGCGGATGGTATAATGGAATGGAGGGTGTCTAAGGACCACTCATTCTCTGACCACCGTTACATCACTTTCAGCTTTACAAGCTCCACCCCTGGTGTAACTCCCTTCCGCAACACCAGGAAAACAAACTGGACATGTATAGGGGGAATATCAGTCCCCTGTTAGCGGCTTCTGACAAATCCCACCTGCTGAATCCTTCAGACCTTGACACGTCAGTGGAGAGACTCACTGATATCCTGCATCAGGCTCTGGTCAGATCTTGTCCCATAAGGATAGTCAGGGGAAAGCCTAAACCCCCATGGTGGCATTTAAAACTTTATTCCCTCCGCAAAGGCTGCAGGAAGCTCTTCAACAGAGCCAAGGCAACCCGAATCAATGCCGACTGGAAATCTTATAACAGAGCTCTCAGTACCTTCAAATATGAGCTAAGAACAGTCTTCAGGTCGTCCTGAAGACTCTTTTGTGGGAAGATCCAAGAGGCCTCTGAGACTTCCCGGCTACGAAAAATATTAATGTCATCACTCAGAATGCCCTCCCGGATTCAAAGGGCTGATGGAACCTAGACTAACTCCAGCCTGGAGAGTCTGGGTCTTCTCATTGACACCCACTTCCCAGGCTGCAGTGATGAGGAGGAACACACCTCTCCCCTTCCAACCAGTCCCACAAGTCATCCCCACCCCCATCTCAGCTCTCTGAGGCTGACCAAAAACACAGTCCTGTGGGCCATCAACTCCTTTAAGCCCGACCTGATGGCATTTTTCCGGCAGAACTACAAAAAGTTGCAGACCTAATCTCGAACTGGCTGGTCAACTTTCAAGAGTGTTTAGATCTAGGCCACGTACCCGCAACTTGGAGAACGACCACTGTCGTCATCATACCCAAGACTGGAAAATGCTCACATGTCAACCCAAAGGATTTTCGGCCTATACGCCTATCCTCCTTTCTTCTAAAGACCTTGGGAAAACTGATCGATGTATTCATCCGACACTTAGTCACAGACAAACTTTCGATATCTGTGCATGCTCGCAATATGGGCAAATCTGTGGAACAAGCCCTGCACTCACTTGTTGGCACTATAGAAAGATCCCTCGATTTCAAGTAATTCACTCTCACTGCCTTTGTCGATATGAGGGAGGCTTTAATAACATAGAACCTCACGCAATAACCTCAGCACTCAACAGACTTGGGATCGAAAAGCCTATACTGACTTTTATCCACCGGCTTCTCAATAACAGAGTGATAAGCTCGAAGCTTGGCGATACCATGATTCGTAAATCTGTGAACAGAGGCACACCGCAGGGTGGTGTACTCTTCCCTCTACTGTGGAACATAGTGGTCAACGATGTAATTGAGAAACTAGAAGGGTCTGGGTGTAAGGTCATTGCATATGCAGATGACATTGCCATAGCTGTATCTTGGAAATATTTATCCATTATTTTTATTGGTTTTGCTATACTTGGTAGGTTTCAAGTGTCTTGGGTGCAGTCCTTTGGAGCTTTTGTAAGTTTTTACTGTGACAAACAAAGAAAACAACCATACAAAATCACTTCAGACAGTCCACCCCGTAGTATGACCAGTGAAAGGCAAACAATACAAAAATATAAGTATAAACTACCTAATCTCTGTGCATAAAAAGGGACAAACAATTTTTCATCAAATGTAGAATATAAAAATGTAATGGAAGGAAAATGAGGAAGGGATGAATTATTGAGACCAAAATGCTTTCGCACTCAAAAGGAGCGAAACAAAATGTAGCTGTGTTGCAGAGGTTGAAACGGTCGCTGTCAATTGCAGAAAACTCTTTTATGTATGCGAGGCATTGAGCCGCGAGGTTCATTGGCGTGGTCAGCTTCAAACGCAATAGTCTCCTTCAGAGCTTGGTACTTTTGGTTTCCACCTTCAGATACTATTTATTGCATGAGATGCACTTGGTCATGCACTACATTATGTGTTGTTATATAAATTGTGTTATATATTATAAATTTAAGGTGGGTAAGACCCCATGGCACGACTGGAATACGAAAAAGTACATAAAACCAAACAAGACCGAAGTTCTAGATTAATGGCCCATTATTAAAGAAAATAAAACTTAAGAATAAATTTCACTAAAAAAGTTCGAAGTGACCTTGATAACCCTCGAAGGAAATGATCAACTACAAATACAGTGGAGTCTCACTTATACGAAGCTCACTTACTTAATATTCAGCTAAATGAAAAATGTCTCGTTCGCCGGCGAAACTACACAATTAACCCTGTGTATTTCATTTTCATATTTTTGCCTTGTCAACTACATATCGGTCTCACTACCTCTTTCAGACCAGTTCTCTCAGTTCACCAGTTCTCTGTTGGATTCTTGTGATCGTATTCTGTTGCACTAGTACTCATTCCTTTCAGTACTGTGCCTCTAAATGTTTACTACTTTACCCGGTATCTACTCTTTTACCACTCCCATCTTTTTTCCATAATTTCATTGAAAATTCACGTACGGTAAAGTTATATGGACAATCCCTACTGAGCAACCGGTACAATAAGACTCAATGCCCCCACGAGGCAACGAATGCTACAGCGAGATAATGAAGGATCTAACGATCTAACATGTTAAGCTTGTTCTTGTGCCCGGCGTTGGATCTTGTGACATTATGTATGTATGTGGGGCTCAATTCTAAAACCTCATCTTGCACGGAGACTCTGCAACCACATCCACAACGACGCAAAATCGAAAAAAAAAACCAAAACTACCCGCAGAGTTGCCTCTTCCTCGAAGGCCCTAGGACCTTCCTTGAAAAGGAATAAGGAGAGGCGCTCTGCAACCCGTTTCTGCAACGCCTATTCCCCCGGAGGAGCTAACGGAGGATAACAAACGTGCAATAGCTTGGGCAGCGACAGCACCCTGGACATCACGGCCAAACGCGCCAGATCGCTGGAAGCATCACCCTCAGAGCCCAAAAGGCCTAAACCGAGTGGTGGAAGTAACAACATTGCCAATTGGCTTAATAGGACGTGTAGTGATGTACTGAAAAGTGATTCGCAATATTAGATAGAGGTGATGCTGAGATATTGGAAGAAAGTGGAGTCAGCGATTAAAGACATCTACCTCAGCCTGCTGTCAGAAAACGGAGGCCTGGGTCCAACCGGGCGCGTCGCTGGATGGCGCCATGGACACATCACACCTAGGACCCGCACATACCTCTAAACAAAACTGAAGCAATTAAAAGGAGTATGCCATAAGAAAGAATGCCAACATCTCCATCCTGAACAACCCCATCAACAACAATTTTACCAAAACTTCTAACAATACAGGAGCCATCTCATCTCCTGTCAGCAGACTGAGAGGCAATCCAAAACCTCCCTGATGGACCCACGAAATAAGCCATTTGCGCAGAGTGCAAAAATCATCTAGTTTCCTACAAAAACCGGATGGGACATGGAGCCTGGAACTCATCCAATGAGGAAACGCTCAGTATCCTGTTTGATACGTAATCACTATAAGGGCATATAATCAAGACGTATTTCCTCCCAACTTCCCCTGTAAGTTCATTAACATCAGCCACACAACAGCTTGTTGGCACTGACAAGCTTTAAGCCCTGCATAATTTTAGGCCATGTTCCCAACTCCCGGATGAGTGTAAAAGTAGTGTTTATCTATCCCCAAAGCGGGAAAATAGTCTCATGTCAAACCGAAGGACTTTAGACCCATCAGTCTCTCTTCTTTTTTCCTGAAAACCCTGGATAAACTAATAGACAAATAGACTTTCACATGCCTAAAACGTCTAAAATAAGGGCAAATCAGTACGATAGCCCTTCACTCCTTGTTAGGAAGAAATACAAAATCGCTTCAAAATAAGGATTACACGTCCCTTCGGTTGCTTAGCTGCTATTAATACTGGAAGATGCTGGATGCAAAGTTATTGTCTATGGGGACGATGTTTCCAGCGACAATGCCAAACAATTCGTCTCCACGTTAAGAGACATAATGTAGAAAGCCTTCGATAAGCTGGCATGAATACAAGGTACGAAGGTAATTTTGGGGGTAGACGTGGTGGGATCACGCCTCACTTAGGTCCCGTTGAACCCGGTGTGGTACCCATATGAGGGGGATGAAGAATGATTACTGTCTCACTCGTGAGCTGCACATGTTGTTGCATTACGCAAATAGATTCTTGTCATATTTTTGCAATATCTGAAGGTCTTGGAAGAATTCTTCTAGTATTCTTTGTCTCAATAGGCAGTCAGCCTATTGGGGCGTCGACAAAGATAGTGGAAAGTGTCCTCAATTTCCTATTCGTGCAGCCTCTGTATATGGTGTCAAGGGTAAGTCGCATTTTTTGTTTATGGTATCTCAGGTGATTATGGCCTGTTAGCGCTCCGACTGCCATCCGCAGCAGCTTCTCCCTGAAGGAAAATGTCGGTCTTTGTGCTATTGGACTTGAGTCACAACGTTCTAGAGGTCTCACAAGTTGGGAGAGAGCTCCTCCTTTCATTTGCTAGCACCACGATTTTATTAGCCACTATTTTCTTGATGTCAGATAAGGATGGATTAAGCCATGGGATTGCCTGGGATGGGTCGGTTCGGCCCCTTTCCTGGCAAGTTCATCTGCTACCTCATTGTCAGGTATGTCCCTATGACATGGGACCCAGCATAGAGTAATCGAATGCTGCATGCCAAGAACCTTGAGATCTTCGCGGAAGATTGCGACTACCTGGACTTGATTTCCATAGCCGAAATTGCTTCAACGGCCGCATGACTGTCAATTAGGATGGTAATATCAGCCGGTGGTAATTTCTTCCGTAGTCAGGAAGTCTGGTCGAGCAGTGCATGTTTAACAATACGGAGAAAATGCCCGCGCCTGTTAATTTTTCCATCTTCGACCCATCCGTATAGACATGGATGGATGTTGAATCGTTGATGGGTTCATTTGAGTTCCACTCCTCCCTTTTTGGGAAATAATATTGGAAAGGTATTTCGAAGTCAAGGGAAAGGAGAGAGTAGTCACTTACAACTTGTTTCATTTGTAGTCTATCCAAAATACTTGCATGCCCAATGGGGCTGGCGTGCCAACCCTTGGATTGGGTAATCCTTATGGTGCTCTCTGCAGCTGTTTTTTGCATATAGACAGCTAGTGGAAGAAGATCCAGTAGGAGTGGTAGGATCGCTCCTGTGACATATGCATGCCCATCTCTGTAGTCTCTCAGTAGTTTTTGTTAAAATCGGCTTGACAATTTCTGTGTACATCTACAGGGTTGTTCTGGGACCTGGTACCCATTTCTTGCCGATTCGCTAAGAGTCGGCAGGAATTTACAGCGGCCAAGAATGACAATGTTGTCAACGTATGTAATTGCCTTGGTTCCCGAGTATCTAAGTTTGATCTTGATGACTAACACCCGCAGAAGACGGAAGATGACTCCACCTTGAGGGGTACCATTTGAGGCCACGACTCTAATAGTCGAGTCGCCAAGGGTTGCACTAATGATTCTACTGCTGAGCAGATTCACTATTAGTGACGAAACACCGATCAGTATCACTGCAGCATTTTTAATGGCATCGGTCTCTACATTATTGAAAGCCCCACTCAATATCTAAGAACGCGGCAAGGGCATAGTCTTTGACATCTAGGGATCTGTCAATTGCTCTAACAACGTCATGTAGTGCGGTTTCTACACCTTTGCCCTTCATATATGCATGTTGTGCACACTGGATATAGTGTCGTGCCTGAAATTTTTTCGAATGAATGCTTCTCAAACGTGGTTAGGACGAATGTTAGTCTGAAGTCCATCACTGTGCAGTTACTAGCTTAGGGATTTACCTGCTTTAGGGATGAAAACGACTTTGATTTCCTTCCAGATAGACGGTATATAACCAGAGGTTAAGCTTCACAGGAAGAGGTTCTAAGAATTGGGATGGTAATGTCCTTGGTTGACTCTGATGTGGACATGATCTCATTGCAGTGATATATAGTACGAGTCGGGTTTAGCACCGGCGACTGCCTTCTTAAATGGCCTCGAGCCCTCTTTATATGCAGTCCAGTCTTCTGCAAGTCTGGAGGCCTTGGCTGCTTTTAAAAGGGATCTAGATGTTTTTTTCTCTCCCGTGGAGTGGTGCCACACACCACTCTATAACTACCCACCAGCGCGAAAGTCATGGGTCTCATTATCGACAGCAAAGCTAAGCTGGAAACTCAACATTCAGGAAAGGGCCAAAAAGGCTTCTTCTGCTCCTTTCAGCTGTAAAAAAGCCATGGGATGCCAATGGGGTCTACAACCTCATATCACTTACTGGATTTTTACCTCGATTGCTAGAACGACACTTCTGTACGGAGGTGAGTTTGTTAGCAACAACAAAGCTGTTAACTGCAACATACTCAATCGGTTGCAGACTTACCTCCACGTGCATCACCGTCAAATCCACTTAACCTACTCCTCCACCTTCCACCACTGGGACTTTTCAGCAACGGGTAGCACAGCCTTGAGACTCAAAACATTCCGACTGTGGTCCGAAATCACCTTCGGCCACTCAACCTTTCTAGACGAATATGAATTTCTCCCCAGCGGCACCAACCGCCTACTACCCTACCCATGCCATCTTCGAAAAGATTGGTTGGTTCTGATAACCAGACACAGACGGGACGAAGATGGACGAAGGAGTAGGGGCAGGTGTCTGGGCAACATCTACTCAAGATACATACACAACCTTAAAACAAATATCACTTCACATCACTGAATCTCTGCTTAGAGTTATCACTCAGGACGCTCATTCATGCTCGCGAGCATGACATGACATCCATTCTACAGTGTAATGATGGTATTATCACTCATGATCTTATCCCAGTTTGCGATATACTTAATATATATTCCTCAACTAATATTAACAGCTCGAAAAGTCGTTGCGCCAAATCTAATTTAGTCCACGACAGTGTTCATATAACAAGCTTTTTCCTTTGAAGAATCTATTGGGTTCAACTATGAACTCTTTAAAAAACTCTAATGCCTAATGATATGTCATGACGATGTTTCAAATCGTAAAATTGGACCAAATATTTTTGAATTACCAGATTATATTTTCAACCGAAGGATTTTCAGTGGAATTTCTTATGCATGCCACTGTGTCAACTTTATTCAAAAAGGTAAAAAGTGACAAAACCCTGCGATGTTTCCAATTAGCTTCCCACCTCTATATACATGTCCATCAAGATATATAGATCTACAATAAAATGATGCTTTCTTTAAGATATAACAAAATTATTTTAAGGCATAAGATGTTTGTATATTTTATTACTGAAATATTCTTAAAACAATTTTATGTTACATACAATTGTCTCAGAAACAGAAATTAAAAAATCAAACCAACGAAATCTTTGATTTCAAGTAAAACAAACAAATTAAGCATTGACTTCATACTCAGCTTAACGCCAGTAACGATTGTAAGACAGATTTTTCAAGCAAGCCTACCCATCAGCTTTGTTATTATGTTTCATTTTTCATTGTCAAAAGTGTGCCACTAACTAAGTTTTTGTCTAATATTGTCTTTTCATATTGTACAAAATATGCATTATTATTAACCAAATTCAGTATGTATACCTCCTGATAATTGAATTTACATAACTATTTCAATTAACATTTATTTGAACTTTGCTTATATAATAGCATAAAAGGCACACAAAATGATTTTTGTTTTGATTTTGTGTATTGTTCTATGTCTTATAATTTAATTCAATGTATATATATATAGCCTTTTTCCATATTTGAATAAGTATAGCAAATTTTGGTTTTACTTTCGTAAGCAATTATTCTGTACTCCTAATGCAGTATGTACGTACGTAATCATAAAGAAGGAAAAGCAGAGTTTTGTTAAGCATTTACTTGCAACATACAGAAACTATACTAAATATGGTAAACCCTTAATTGCTTTTGTGCTCCTCCTTAATTCTACAATATTGACAGAAGGAAAATATTATGATATGTTTACTCCATTTTAATTTTTTTTGGATATATAAAACCTAAATCTGGAGTAGTTTTTTGGAAGTGCACTCATTTCTTTCATTGAAGAAATTTACTAAAACACATGAACTTTTAATAACAGTTTATGTGTGAACCCTAGATCTTAAGTAATACATATGTATGTATAGTGTATAAAAAATCCAGCCGTCTTGTGCGAGTAAAATTTATAAAAATACCAAAATGCACTTCTATTTAGAATCAATTGTCCTTTGCGTGTTCTTATCTACTCCGATAACGTTTTAATCCAGTTAATTCCCGCCCATTCGGGTAGGTTCGTTTCATATTCCCATCCTGGACCCTAAAAGAAAAAAGAAATTTCGATCTAATCAATTATTTTTATCCACTATGTCAATGCTTTACGCATAATGTACCATAAGCGTAATCAAGATTAAAGGGAAATAGAAAATAGTAGCAAATCTATATACAGTTTTGTACGGACATATGTAATATGTATATAAATTTTATATAAGCATAACAATTTACATTGTTTGTGTTATACATATTAAAAGTGATTCTATGTATATGTTCAAATATTATATTTTATCGAATAAATGTTTAAAAAAATTTGCTAATCGCGATCTAAAAAAAGATATTGGATAAATTAATAACTAAGACTAAAATAAAACTGCGATACAATAATAAATGCCAAAATAAATACCTTATATTTCCAAGCATGCAGATACATAACCAAATCCTTTGGTTTTGGATCTCTGTAGCGTACCTTACACTCATAGCAATGCTTATCTGTTGTCATTTTTTCTCCATTAAATGACAAATCGGGGGGTTCATGCCCTGTTTGTGTTGCAACCGTTACCTGTACCATAAATCAACTGTTAAATGAATTTGGTTATTATTAATAAAAATAATACCTTTTCGTAGGATGGTATATTATTTACATTTTCGTTCACAGAAGCACAGTTAATGGTTTCGCTCATACTTTGCGACATAATTCCTTCAAGGATCTCACTTTCTGGTGTATGCTGTGGTATTTCCGAGCATGGTGACGTTTCTCTTGATACTATTTCCGAATCATCATCACATAATAAGGATGCTTTAATAATGAATGATTACGATTAATATGCAATAAATGCGGACACTCTTAAAAACTTACTGTTTGTACTACTTGTTAGAATTTCACTAGCTCCATCTGCTTTTATTGATTTGAACAGAGATAGTTCTGAATCACCATCTATTCCCAACCAGTTTTCAGCATTATGTATGCTTATTAAGTCGCGAACTAATTGTTCATCCGATTTTCCTCCAATGTCACCACCGCGACCTTTTAATGGTCCAAAAACTTCATGATTATACAGAGGATCGTTCACAACTGGGTAACCTTATGTATTGCATTATAAAGCATACATGAGAAAATAAATATTGTAATGGATGTTGTAATTAATTACCTAAATATTGTAAGTGAACGCGAATCTGATGCATTCGACCTGTGAGTGGTTTACACAATACAACACTGGTTTTTCCATCGTGGACAAGTTTTTGAAAAGTTGTAGTACAGTCTTTTCCTTTTGGTGACACTTTACATACTCCAATTTTATAGCTCACTACTTCAATTGGTTCTTTGCATTCTATAACCCCACTGAATAAAAAAAAATTATCATACCTTACAAACATATATGTAAACTCCATATTTACTCTGGAAATTCTCCTTCCACTCGGCATATGTATTCTTTTTGAACTTGTCTATTACGAATTTGATGCTCCATTTGACGTGCTTTCTTCGGACTCCTGCCGAATAATAATAGACCGGAGGTGAGTCGATCTAATCTGTGTATGGTCCTTAAATTTTTAAGATTGTATTCCTTTGCAAGAATAAAAACGACAGTATTGTGCCTATATCTTCCGCAAGGGTGAACCTGTTATAAATAAATTCATAACGATGAATAGAAAATTCAAGTTAGTTATTAAAATATCTTAACAATGATTTACTTAAGAACAAGTACATGTAACACAAATTTGTATAAACAAGTCGCACAACAAATTTTTAATGTTTAGATGGTAATATTACAGGATAAACAAAAACATTTGTTTTATATAATATATATTCGTTTTCCTTTTGCAAAAAAAAAAAATAAAACATACATGAACATAATATGTATGTACATACATATTTCACAAAAATGGATTTTGAAATATTTTATACATCAACAAATAAGTTTGCACAAATTTCTTTTTGTTTGGCAGTTTGCACATATACGATGATATAGATTACTATATATGCGTTGCTTTTTGAAGAATTATAATAAACCGCATTCGAACTTCGGGAAAAAGTTTTAATTCGACTCCTTAGAAAGAAATGAGAATCGTGTGCGACTTGCATAATTGAGATGAGTTTCAGAAATTATGAGAGGTTTTATTCGTTTACAAATGATAGCTATATATTTGGAAATAACACCCAGCATTTTTAACGAAGAAATTATTTTATTTTTTATGGGTTCAAGATTATTTATATTGTTAACCATATTCCTTCATTCTATTTTGTAAATAACATGAAATCTTAGGGATACACAGTATAATAGATAATAATAGGTGTTAATATACAAAATAATAAAATACCATTTTCTTTTACAAAGCTAACTATGTACGGACCTACCGTTTAGTCAAACACACATCAAAATCTTATGCAATTTTGTGTTTATTATTTTTTTTCATATATGGAACTACATTAAAGAATTAACAACATTCATACTTTTTATATTACAACAGATAACATATGACAGTGTTTTTCTTGTGTTAATAAAAAATATTTTAAATGAAAATGAAATATTTTAAAGATCTAAAATTGGGTGTGAGATTGTATTAATAAAACGCCCAACTGGAAACTAAAACAAATGTTCTTTAAAGACTTTTCTATTAGACCAGTTGTACTCACCGGTATTGAACATGGTTTATCCAATACCACCAATTCCTGGTCAACGTAGATTATCTTAATTGGTTGCTCTAATACAGGCGTCTCGTGTCTGGTTATAGAAAGTAGCGTAATTATATAAACACAATAATTTACAGTATGTAAATTATAAAATCACAAAATTTGGATACACATATTCTTGTTTCAAGTATTAAATATTTGTAACTATTTGTGGTGATCATTACAGCATACATTAATTATAATATAATTTTGGGTCTATTTCAAATAATATTCAATATTCGGAAATACATACATGCACAACAATAATCGATGGACACTTTTATTTGTACCAATGCAAATTGTATTTGGAAAGTTGTTATTTTGGCATATGCCTATGCAAAAATATAGCACAATTGATTAATCTCAGGTTTAAAGTATACTGTGTAGAGGAATGTTCTGAAATGTGAAATGAAGTAGTGCATATCCAAGAGGTACTTTTAAAGATATTCTAACTGAAAATCTAGAAATGTCTAAATGATTATTAGTGATAATTAATTAAATTCTGTGTAATTAATTTGCTATTTATGAATTATCCGTTTTGTAACCAGTAGAAACGTATTGAAATTATAGGTTTTCGTTTTAGTACTGAATTACAATTTGTAAAAACAAGGTATTCATTACATCGAGATGTAAAGTTAATAAATATCTATGGAATTGCTATAGTTTCCAAAATTGTTTAACGACCATTTGTTTAAGAACCAATACCATTTTCCTATCAAAATATGAATGGGATGGATGCTGCATATAAAGAATGAATAACGCAATTTGGTGGCAAGGTGATGTAAATTTGCTCTCTTTCTCTCTCTCTCTTTTATGCAGAACTCGAGTATACCCCTTCTCTAAAAATTGGAATGGTGGATAATTGAAAAAAAAAAAAATGGAACGAACTCTGGTTCGTGGTGTAACCTGTTTAAACCCGATAGTATTTATTATTATTTCAATCTGTATTTTAAGTGCACATTGTCATATGTTATATGTATGCTTTTATGAATTGGGTCCAAGGATATAATGTGGATACATTTAAATAGTTATATGTTTGTACGTATGAAGTTTATATTAATAATTGATAGTAGAAATGAAAAAAAAAAAAAAAAACATGAGTTTTAGAACACAATGCTGGGGCATACTTATATGGCAGTCTTTTAAGCCACTTACAGGTATTGATGCCGGCTTATTTACAACCACAATGTCTTCGTCCATGTGTACTATTGTGATTGGTTGGCTTGTGACTGGAACCTCATGTCTGTAAAAATATGTATTCATAACATATGATTTAAGTAGCATTCAATATAAGGATATTCAGTGTTTAAAAATAATCTAAATGAAAAGATTTCAAAATACCTTTGTGGTGTCGGCTAAAAAGTATGAAATTGGACACACAATTTTCAAGCATTTGAATTTAATTTTATTGTGGGTAACATGTATATGTAAGGAATGTTAGAATACATATATATTTTAACCCTGGTTGTTATTCTTATATATTTGAAACATTTGTGCAGCGTAATACAAGACTTTTTGCGATTTCTGTTATATATGTACGTTCGTATTATATTAGACGAAATTATAAAACTGGTCCGTTTGCTTTCTGATAATATTCCCAGTTGTTTTAAAAACTACCTACGACGGTTAAATAAAAGCATTTGGAATGAATAAAATTTCTTGAGAAATTATATTTCATATTTCATGTACCACATTCTTTCAATTAACGCCATGCCTTCAGTCATACATAAATCTTGATGCCGTGAATTAAGTTTTATTTAAAATAAGTACGACCTCATATTGCTTTCATTAACACAAATTTAAGTAGTGTATTAAGTTTAGTGTATTAATACGAGAATTGATAATTATTTACCTGTGTACAATATTTGCCAGCAAATCATTATGTTTTAGTCTGTAATCAATTGGCACTTTTTCATAATTTACTGTCAAGGTGCCAGCTTTAATACAACGCTCATATTCTTCAGCAGGATGAGCTCTAAACTCTCTGGCGAATACATCGAGTATTTTTTCACCGACCCATCTACCTTTTGTAAAAGTTGTAAAAGTAAAGTAATACGGATACACTTTTCGAAGACCTATGAAATTGGAATAAATAAATACAATTATTTATTAAGGTTATTCTCATACAGACTTATGATTTGTATATTTTATTATTACCATTTTCTATGAAGTATGAAGTCTCTTGATATCGTTCGTCTGTAAAACCAGGTCTTTTTGCTTTGAGTGCTTTTGTTTCAAGTTTAGCCTATAAAAATATCTTGATTATTTATATATATATTTTGTAGGTAATATAACTAGCGCTCGTTAAAAAAAAGTTGTAATTTAAATTTTAATATGGTGAGGTTGGGTTAAGTAGGATCTCTTGGATGATAAGAAACTGTGCCTAAGATTTTTTCAAGTTAATTTGAATAGGACCAATAGGACCAAAAGGATAACCGTCGGCCGGTGTGGAGTAGTGGGGTGCCAGATTTGCTCCCTGAATTTACAAACTTTCATAATTCAAGACTCCAACTCTTTCGAGTCTCAAAAAGCTTCTCAACATCGCGGTAGGTCTTTCCGATCGTGAAAGAACAATAAATCGCACAACACGACTGGTTGCTTTAGAAGCTAGGTCCACCTCGCACTGTAGCGCCACCCATATTATATAATATATTCCATTAGTTTAACTGCTAGGAAGTACTTTTATCTTACATTTTGTATTTATTTATTTATAGTGACACATACTTTACAATGCATTATATACTAAAATAATTATAAAATATTTATATAATATACAATATTGTATATTATATAATATACAATATACAAAAGAAAAACTAACATATATCATATGGGCGAGTGTGCGTTTCCAAATTGCTTATGGTATTGAGCCAATATTTTAAGTTGAAGAAAAATATCGCCGATTTTTATAGCAATTCATTAAAGTAAACTGGGAAGAAACATATCATACAAACCTTTTTCAAGTCTTTTAGTTGATCGACTTCTTCTGCTTTTCTCTTTTCTGGATTAGGTAATTTTAGCTTGTCCTTTTCACATTGGGTCAAAGTCTAGAAATAAAAATAATATCATTGGTGAAATAACACACACAATAAAATATTTATTGTATAATATAATATTTATTAAGTTAAATTAATTCAATATTTGTATTAATAATAATAATAATAATATGGGTGGCGCGACAGTTCGAAGTGGACCTGGGCCCAGCTTCTCAGCAACCACGTGTGTTGTGCGTGCTATTGTTCTTTCACGCGTGGAAGGGACCTACAGTTTAAACGGCGAAGTTGAGAAGCTTTTTCTAGACAGGAATACTCTTTGAGCATTGTCAGTGACTCGAAAGAGGTGGAGCCATGAATTATGATAGGTGGTAAATTCGGGTATCGAACCTGGCACCCTCTGCTTTCAACAGGTTAATTTTCTTTCAACAGGTTAATTTGATAGTACAAAATTTTAATGAAAGCAAATCTTCCAGAAATACATGTTTACACAGCGTCGCTGATTTTTTGGAATGCACGTTTCGAGTAAATTCAGGATTGGAGGTTCAAAGCGACATCTTCGATTTTAAAGGAAAATTACCGAAGAAACGTTTCTTTCGAATAGCGTCGTTTCCACCTCTGATTGGAATATAATTAATAATATGGTTGGCGCGATAGTCCGATGTTGAGCTCGGCCTAGCTTCTCAGCCGGCTCCGAACGGCGGTGTTGAGAAGCGAAGTTGAGCTCTTTGAGTATGTTCATTAACTCTATTTTCACTTATCCAAGGGCTTAATGCACAGATATCGACACATGTTCAAATTCTTTGAGTCAGCAAAATGGTACAATCGTTTTTGCAGGCACAGATTCAGCGATAGGTAGATTGATATTCAATTCTTTCATGTGTGGCCTCGATAACACTGCTTATTCAATGCCTTACGTAAATAATACAAACGCATGGATCCCATGGATAATCTAAGTTTCTTTAGTGGGAACAAACAGTATCTTTTGCATGAAGCTATAATTTTAGCGAAAAGTTTACATTTAGCCGACAGTACATGCAACTAGTGCACCTATTTGTAAAATACTGACTTTCAATCTGTAAATAACTTGTTGGACACTCAAATAAGTAAATAAATACTCTTACTATGCGCACTCGTTAGCATTGAATGAGGCATGTGGATGCTTCTAAACTAGGGAAGTAGATGAAATGTGTTTTTTCGGTTTGATTTCGACTTTTAGTGATACGTATAGGTTTCAAATATTGAGTGAACATTGCCTCTTAATGCGAAGATTATGCTAAAAAACTATCAATATGTTACAATTTTGGAACTTTAAATATAAAAAAAACTTTGCACATTAAACGGGAAAATGTGAAATATTCAGCCAATATATCGTATAACATGATAGAATATCGAACTACCATGTTATGTATGTATAAAATAATAATAAATTTATGCCGACTCCGAACGGCCAAGTTTGACGAGCTTTTTCTAGACAGTTATTACTCTTTGAGCATTGTGAGTGACTCGAAAGAGGTGGGACCGTGAAAATTATTTTTGGTTGTACCGCCCGGAATCGAACCCAGTCAGCGAGGTTAATTCGCGTAGGGGTCGACCCACATACGCACAACACCACGGCGGTTTTATGATACGCAAACATACATTTTAAAGCAAACACTGCGGTTTCATGGAAAAATAACGTCGCTGTCTGTCGACGATTTTAAGACATTAAATTGCGAAGAAATGTAATCAACCGTCTGGTTTTGTCAAAGTATAATGCGAAATAGAAAATTAGTTTTGAATGAGTATTTTATTATTGACTCGTGGGTCGTTTCCTCCAAATACACATACAATTTTGTTCGTACGCATTTAAAATAAAATGAAAACCGTTCCTCAGAGGCTGAAATAATTTGTGGACACATTGCACAGTTATTTTGCCTAACGCCATTTAAAATAAAAGAAAATCTGAAATTTAGAAATTTTGGAGGATACATTCCATACTTTATTTTGCCAAACGGATGTCAAAATGTCCAAAAAGGTTTTAGACAAGGCGACGCGCTGTCATGAGACTTTTTCATAATCATTCTTGAGAAGGGCGTGCAGGACTGGCCAACACGAGAGACACGATCTTCCAAAAAACCGTACAATGCCAGAATACGCGGACGACATTGGCGTGCATCGGCGGCTAAAATAGGTTTATCGGCGAATGAGGGTAAAATGAAGTATATACCGTCATAGAGAAAACGAGAACGAACAACATCAACGACTCAGGCAGAACGTTACCGTAGGAGGCTATAACTTCGAGTAAGTGAAAGACTTCGTTTATCAAATGCAGAATAACCCTTGCCAATCACTTGCCCTTGCCAATTTCAAATTTAAGCATAATTTTGATATACCTAGTATTATTAAGCTCTATAATCTATCTTTATTCAATTCATTGCCTAATGTTTAATTATCCTACAAATGATAGAAAAAAATTTAACATTCGGAATTAAGAAATACACTTTTACCTATAACTCTTTAAAGAAAAAGTAGTATAACTCGTCCATTTTTTAAGAGCCAAATTCAATTACCTTTGAAAAAACTTAATTTTCATCGTCAATAATTCCCTAGTCTTAACTCAAAAGTGCCATTTTTTGACAAATTTCACATCCAAAATAATTCTTCGTAACTAGTGTTTCCCAGGTGATTATATAATTATAACTCTGTTGACGTGTGTGATAAGCTCAAACTAAGACTTTGAAGTGGTGAACCACATTTATTTTTCTTCAAAAGAAAAAAGTGTGCATCAAAGGATGTCGTTCATTAAATGTCAATAGAGTGCGGATACTTGAGAAATGGGAATGCAGTTGATTTTTTTAAATGAGTTCTATTTAACACTTTCTCATATTCATATCGACGCATAAATGTCGTACATTTTTTCTATATAACTATATAAAATTTAGTATGCTTAAAACAATGGAAAAAATGTATTCCAATTTAATCTGGAATACACAAAAAAAATACATTGTTCACATGGAATTTTTTTGTGAATGCTGTAAGTTAATGATCTATGTAATTCTACTTGAGCCCCTGCACAACTTTAAAGGGAAAAAAATTAACAATTTTAAATTATATTTTCATGTCGATAAAAACAATGGGTAGTTTTCTTGACCGGCGGAAACATAAAACTACTCATGAGGAGAATATAATCTGATAGTAAGGAGAGAAGAAATACTTTTTTGAACCTAACGAATATTGAAAAATTGGTCTGTCTAGCAATAACAACGAGTGTACATCGGCAACGTCTTGCATCGGATTTTATACATATATCAGCTGTATCCTATGGTCGACTTTCATATCTTAGGGTAGTTGTAAGGTAGTGAGTAAGCTGTATATATATGTTAAATGCAACAAAAAAAAATGAATAAAAAATAAAAGGAAAAATGCATATATGTATATATCAGAGCGATATATATATATATATATATATGCATTATGTATATATCAGAGCGATATATATATATATGCATTATGTATATAAGGATATATGCGTATACGCATGTGTATAAAGCTATACAAATGTGTATATGTATATATACGTAGATAAGCTTAAGATAGTTTATAAGTTTTATTTTAAGGTAGAATGTAAGTTAGCTTGTAGTTTCTTTAAAAAAAATGTACGGTCATTAAGTTTTTAATTTTTTTTCTTAATACATAATAGTCATGTTGAAATTTTCTTTTACATAATAATGTTAGGTTAAGTCGAAAGACAGAATAAGTTTAAGTTTAGCTTAGAGTACCCGCCAAGGGTCAGTAAGCTAGAATAAATAAGTAACTTACAATGTTCGTCCAAATAGTTTTAAGCATTTTTGTCTAGTATATAAGATGTTATGAATTCCATAATAAAAATGAATTAAAATGAAATGAAATGACATCGGCAACGGCATCAGCTTTGAAGCCTGCAACGATCGACATTTTCTGTAGCAATCGACAATGGATCCAGGAATATTATAAAAAGCAGATAGACGTGAACTATAGGGAGTCGTAGACACGCTGACGATTCAAAAACAAACGCATCTACAACAGTAGGAGTATTATTTGACTTTATGAAACTTCGAAAGATCCCTGGCACTAAACGATAAATGAAAGCATTTTCAGGTAGAATTTGCAGAAACAATTGATACCGCACATTTCCTCCCAACTTTAACAAACATAGCACTATAAAAAATAATATCAGAATAAGAACACACAAAACATGTTTTTTTAGATTAAGGCTAACCCTCACTTCGAGCTGAAAGGAACATTTTATTATTTGTACTGAAGGTATATATCAATATGTTATATATATATATAGGTTATGTTAATATCTTCATTAATTATATTTTAATAATTGAGCTCAGTACGTTCGGTTAATATAATAATATAGCTGGCGCTATAGCCAATAGTGGGTCAGGGTCTTGCTTCTACAGCAACCACTCGTGTTGCGCGTGCTCTTGTTCTCTCACGAGTGAAATGGACCTACGGTTTATACCGACTCTGAACGGCCAAGTTTGATAAGGTTTTTCTAGACAGTTATTACGAACACATTATCGCTGCATAACGGTCGACGCATATTACCTGGATTTTTCATGCAATTACTAATTACCTCAAAAATATTTCTTTTAACAGAGAACTAACAGAACATGCAAATGAAGATTCTGATGGTGGATTTAAAAGTGCACTTAAATAGACCAGTTGGTACGGTTATTTTGAATGGCTTTATATGGACATATGAACATATACAAATGTAAATGCCAGTTTGAATGAAAAAACGTATATATTGTACATACATCTATGCATTGTGGACTTTCGATGGTTAGAAAACGAAGTGTTTATAACATTTATTTTTTACTATTCATTATATCAATTTACACTTCAATTATAATTAACGACAATGCGTTAATTGTGTGACAAACTCAATTTTCTGTCCCACATAGCAGTTGAATTTTACGTTTTTTGAAAGTTCAGTTATGTAAAGAAGCGTGAAATAAAAAAAAACCTACCATTATAGCTTTTTAATATTATTACATGATTATCTCCCTCTATCACTATTTGCTTAATGACTACCAGCCTGCTGTACACAAGGTTAGTTATTTAATTACAAAATACTTGTTTCTTCTTGTACTAAAGTTATTATGATAGAAATAAAGAATAACTTTTAAAACTTGAACTTAACTTAATTAGTATGCTTAAGAAAATCAAGTTTAAAGAAAACTAAAGTACTTTTAGTACTTTTTTGTACATATGAATTAATTAATTTATCAGTACAATTATGTTTCAGTTTTTGCGGCATACTGCTTAAGCTATTTTTACTGCCTTAATCCCTAAATTTAAGAAAAAAAAATGTACATTCTAATACGTTGCCTGCTGACGTTTGTACTTCATCTAATAAACGAAGTCCACTGCATACCAGTAATTTGGCAATGTGCCATCGCAACTGGCCGCCACATTCGTTTATGTATATTTTCCTTCTCAGGGTGACAACATATTTGACGGCGCCTTCTTTATAAAGTATATGTTCAAAATAAGCAAATAAGACTTATTCTCGCATTTATTCTGAAGGTATTTATTCAAATATGAAGTGTAATATTTCTTAAAATATTGGATTTGGGGCAATTGTTTACTGTGTATTTTTGATGAAAAAAAAAAATTTCTTACAATTTTGCTATTGTTTTCTAAAAAAGTCAACTATATTTCCGTAAATAATGGGTTCGTTGGTTATTTCATTTGAAAAAGTAGGAGTATTTTGCATAAAAGACAAAAAAATAAAACCGATGATTGAATGAAGTTGCACAAAAATTATATGTTTAAAGGTTTTTCCATCCGAGTCCTAAGATTATTCCATTAAACGACTTATAGAAGATGTATTATCCTCTTTCACATCAAGACAATTTCGAAACTGTTCTCATTTTGACTAATCATTCTTCATCTGACTTCAAGCCAAAATATGAGAATGGAAAGTTAATTGATTGTTATGAGTTAATATGCGTATTTTTTCAAAATCCAAATTTTAATTAATGCAACTGCAGACTGAAACAAATATTAATTAGTGAAAACCATAAGTGTAACCAATACACTTACTCACTTTCTTGATGAGTGACAAAAACCACGAACAATTTATAATGCAGTTAATATAAATCCTAAAATAAAATATCTAACCGAAATGTATTGCATAAGCGATCCGATGTTCTAATGTTCTAATGGAATGCTTTATACTGTAAATCAACCCTTCAAAACTATGATGAGTAAAGAGGTGTATTCACGTGTAGGATTATTTGTTGAGGCAAAGAAGAAAAGTATGCAGAATTATGTACTGCACAAAACATATGTATATTGATGATGACGCCGAGGAAACATGGAGTGAGACTTAACATTTAATTTTGCCGATTAAGGTTCTATAGAACGTATATGTATATAACGCAAGGAATATTTAAAAATTTTATATCATTTTAGCACTTTGATATATAAAATATGTATAAATTAGCAGACGGATGCGATTAGAGCCATTTAATTTACACCACGCCATTAAATCACACTTGTGTGACGTGAAATGTTTACCGGAATTCTTTATGAAGTTAAAACTATGCATATTTGATTACATTTTATTTTGTGTGTGCCACTTCTCTGACAGTGTCTAACATTTCTCATATCAGTCGTGTGAATTCTCTAAGTTTTAAACATTTTGATTCCTTTGCATGTACATGTATGTTTCTCGTTTTAAGGAAGTCTTCAATTTGTTCGAATGCATTAAAATGGTTTTTGTAGTATACTAAAAATCAAAATGTAGCTCTATGAGAAGACAAATGTATTCTTCGAATTGTCATTTAAATATTGGAGAAAATGATAATAATAGACAGAAGCATTTACTTCACGGTTTGTATCAAAAAAATGTCTCCAAGCTAAGTTCGTTTAAAGACGAAAAAATCACCTTTTGGCCGAAAATAAATATTTTTGTGCAGACAAGATTTTCGACTAAAAAAACAAAAATGAAATTTTTTTATATATCAAAGTGGAAAAATAATAGAAAAATGATACGATATTATCAGGAATGCTTTGATCTTTTTAAATTTTACACGGGTGTAAGTCTTTTGTCCCTTAACAACTCAAGGCGGTTTTTTGTTTTTGACCTATTTTTACGCATAAAAAGATCCAACATTTTTTTGCATTCTTTGTTGTTGGGTGTATGCGATTTTATGAAAAAAAATTTATGAAAAAATATACAAAGTCGAGTTGTGCACATTTGTATTCTAACTAACAAGAAATTGTACAGTACCTTTTTCTGCTCACCATAAGGAAATTACGATTTGAAACGCGTACGAGCAAAATTGGACAATACAATTCTCTCTTGCTCTCTTGGTCAATACAATTCTCTCCTTATGACGAATTTGATTGATATTTTCAGAGCTTCTTATTTAATTGCTATAAGGTATAGGCATCGTTGAAAGACATCGTACAATTACAACGTCTGAAATAAAACAAAAACCAAGTGGATCTTATGTACCCACTTTTGCACGTTTTAATTTTTCCTTCTTATTATTTTTTGCATTTTTTGCTTGACCTAACATACTTTATTATAAATTTCGTCATTCTGATTTTAGCATCATGCTGAGCGGTAACAGCGACATTCTAATTGAAAAATCAATTCTTTATTTCAAAATTTTTGAAATATTAATTTTAAAAAATAATATAAAGAAATATACAGAACAGCTTTGATTTGCTGTATCAAGAATATCATTAATCATGGGAAATAATACATAAATTCGGTCTATGCCATCACATCGTACATATAGCACGGAAATAGAAACCAAATTGAAACTGCATAATACAGGTGGGTGTCCAACACTGCTGATCCTAACCTTATTGAGATGGGTATAGCAGAAATTGATGATACCAACAACAAAATAAACTGTGTACATTACTCGATAGGACTTTTAAAGGAACACTCGGTACAATTTGGCTGATCTTCACCATAAAAAATAATAAAATTAGCACATTTCCGAAAAAAATATAGGAAAATATAGCAAAATATAGAGGCCCGACTAAATTTCTGCAAAGAACACAAAAGCTGAATTGCATAAGACTATAAACGAGTCAAAATCAACTGGTTCCAGTCAGACGGGCGTCCAAACAATTTTGTTGAAAAAAAAAAACTAAAATTATGTTTATTATGCTTGCCACTGTATGTATACTAGATAATACAAACACGGTGCCCTGAGAGCGAGGCATTAGAAAATGAACTTGTAAATACGCACAATTTGGGAATCCCCCTTCAGAATTCCACTTATCGAAGGTGGCGCCAAACAATCTCTCCGAGTTATCAAGGGTAATAGTTCGAGTTATCAAATAAAAATTGCATGTAAAGTTCAGCCTTGGCGCTACTGCATTCGAGTTATCAGTTCAACTGTATTTGAAATATAAATAAAAATAATTCATATACATCATAATTCATAGATACATAATATATTGATGCTCTGCTTAGATTAAATTTTAATCTGATATCTCAATCGTATAAACTCGTATTACGATTATTACTTGAGTTTACCATTTAAAAACCTGTGCGACATTTATCTTGCCCAGATCATACATTTATCTTCATAATTATAATTATTATTTTATATATAATACATTATTTTTTATATGTAAAAATATGCATTCTTTAAATTGATCGCCAAGTGTTTACCACCAATTTGAAGGCGTCTGATGAATATCCATCATAAACACGTGATGAGATTTTCAGCTAAAAACTTTTGAAGTTGTCCAGATTGTAATTTATCGTGCTGGTCATTCATTCATGACGTAACTAACAACAACTACAACAACGATATTGACAATAGAAAGATTTGCATTTTGTGCATTATTATTTACTTGAAATTCGCCTTGAACTTTTTTTCTTCAATATTAAACAGAATTGAAAAAAACATAAAGATATGATTCGCAGTATTAGATCAAACAAAACGAACATGCACATGTCGTTATAAAATTAAAATTATGTCTCAGATGGGTAGTGTGCCAGACACAATCATTTTTTTCCGGTTTGTGGAAGTCGTGTGCGATATGTTTATATATACTTTTTTCTTACTACAAGTTGTGTAGGAAATCCGGAAAATTGGGAAATGAGTCTGTGCGTAAGCATATTTTGTATCTGTCCGAACATACACGTGAACAACCCTCTTTCATTCTGAAGATTTTTTTCCGTATAAAAAAAGAAAGATATTTCTGTGGGCGGGACATAGTATAAATACAATACTAACTAATAGTAAGGCTATTGGGATTAGCTTATTCATTTGTATTGTTTTGGATGGCTTCCCAATAAAATAAAACGTGTTCTATGGTAATGGACCAAAGATTTCATTTAACAGTCACATGACGATATGTATGTACGCATGTAAGAATTGAAGAACCATGACTATGTTATGTAGTTATTATATGTACATTTACTACACTTTTAATTCATTTTCACATGAAGAAAAAATAATTCATTCATAATGCTTCAAGATCGCGGTATGGACAAAAAATGGGACACAATTGGTGCCAAGAGAATTAAATTTCAGACAACTGTAGCAATGATGAACGAAATAGGAATTGTTTCGGCACCATTCGCGGGACCATAAGAATAAGTTAATCTTGATCATGATTGGCGTGCGTGCATATCCCGGGATTCTATTTTATTTGGTATGGTGTATTTTAGGAAGGTCCAGGCATAGTGTACTGAATTAAATAAGAGAATATAATACACTGCTTTGAAATGTTTTTTTTTTGTTTCTCTATTTTTGTAAACCAAATTCAAGCTACAAATAATTTGTAAACTTAAAAAGAAATGTAGGTGTAAATATGCAAACGTTTGCCGAAGAGATGAAAGAGTGTAGTATGACGCTTCATTGAAGAAGTTATTAGGTTTCGAAATTTTATTTGATCATCATAAATTGTCACTGATAATAAGTAAAAATTCAAATATATAAGGAATTATAATCATTTTACTCAAGTAAAATTATTTTGTACCATTTTTTGTGTTTATGTGTCCTGTAATAAATAAGAGTTGGGGTGGAGCTTTTTATCGTTCACGTATGATTTTAACATGATTTTCTCTCAGTTTATCCGATAGTCGAAAATAAACAAGCAAACACGTATTTCAAGTAGTATATTAATGAGATATGCTTTGTGCAAGTATTAAGATTATAAGTAAACATTGAGAATTATTCCAACTATAATTAAAATTATATTAGTATGTATGTAATTATATGTAGTATTTTCATATAATAAGTGGATCAATTTATTTTTAAACTGATCCGAAATATACTATATCCTACCTTTTTTACCGGCAGTGGCAAGACTGCACCGGTCGCGCAGTTTTGTTTCCGTAGTGTTATAACACCAACATTCAAGTTCATTGCACTCAGATGCGATTGCGATGGGTTTGGTGGATTGACTTTGTGGACTTGGTTAGATTGGGGAATAGTTGCACACGAAATATGTGTCTGTTGTGCTGATAGCCCAGCTAGATGTGATTGAGATGATGTTAAAAATGTCCCTAATGATAAAGGTGTAAATAGAGTTGCAGCAGCAGCTGGATGTAAATTTTGATGATGATGTGTATGCTGATGATGGATTGCTGTAATTGGAGGGTGTTGTAAGCCCGCAGTTGAGCTGCGATGAAGAGCAATTGCTGCAGAACCCGTTGGCGTGGTATGCATTTGAGTAGGTTGGTAACTTTGATTTGAAGTTTGTGGAGATGTAGGACATTGCTGATTTTGCGTTATTGGACAGTTGACTGCTGAGGACTGAGCAGGACCATAAGCAACAGCCGCTGGATGTTGAAATGGGACTGTAATCATTTTTTGTATAGGTACTCCCCATGGAAGATACCATGACCCTGGATGATGTTGCATATTTCTTCATACACTGATGTTCTTTTTATATTAATTTACACTAAATATTTTAACTATTTTTGGCCGTTATATCACAAGGGGAGGTTAATACTTAAACACACAGGTACAATTTTGTTGCCGATATTTTGTAGTTCTAATTCATTTTAGTATAAACAATTTCAGAAAGTTCCTTCAAAATATACACTCATTTATACAACAATACAATACATTTAAACGAAACAAATATTGTGTGAAAAAAGAATGAGATACAAGAACCGATCCGTTTTTTCTCTCCATGTTGCTTGGTCGACATAAGAAACCAACACACTTCTCGTAAAATTTAAAATTTTATTCCACATTTATTTTTTTAATGAACAACCATTTAATTGAATCTAATCTATAGTTTTACACAGAAAGCTTATTATAATATATTAAAATATAAATTGAAATACTGATTCAGTTAAATCACTTATGCATTAGTGTCCCAACACATGAGCAAACACACTATTAAGTAAGATTTTATGAACATATTAAACAATAGAATCACTGACGCACAAAATACAAGAAAAACATTTACAATAATTAGAATATATCTATCTGTACTCATACATTTTTTGAATACTTGGCAAGTGTCAAATTTAATTTTCGTTTGCGCCTTTGGATACGTCTAAATCGAAAGCAAAACGAGTAGCTTGTAAACTAAAATCATATACTTATTACGCTGAGCCAACTAAAAAGAGGGTATCCTCTTCGGGACGAACAAAGAGACGACAAAATGGTTTTCTATTTTCAACATGAAAATAATGAAAATACATGCATGTTCGTTTTAATGAACTGACCAGGGTAAGAAGAATGTCTAATTTTAATACACCCTTTCTTTGTGCTATTTTATTTGTTTGAGTTCTGTGGCAGATAGAATAATACTTAGCAAATTTGAAATGCTTTGAAATTCAAACATTTAGAAAGAATTAATATTTAAATTTGTTTTATTGGCATATATTTGGCAAATGTATGCATACTTCAACGAAAGTAATTTTAATGCATATACATAAACATGTATTTATGTCTAATGCGTACGTATATTCATTTCAGACATATTTACAACAAGAAACAATAAAAGAACTGAAACAAAACTTCATTCTTCTTCAGTTGTTATATTCCCATAATAAATAAAATCTATTTTTTATGGGAGACAACCAAAATCATACATACATTACACAATTCATGTGTATTCAAATGGCAGCTCAGTCAAAACTTAGCTTCAGTGGAAGATGATATTCAATGAAATTCTATTACCGCGAAGTATTAGAGCTACTTCAAATAATTATCAAAAGCTTACATTTTGAATTATTCCAGCCTGATCTCAGCCTTTACGCCCACTTAACTCTCAGCTGCTATGACATTGGCATACTTTTATGTGCACGAATAGTAAATTGTACCTTCATGGACCAGTGTTTAAGTTTTATTACTTCACTCTCATGTTCTTCTACGATAAAATCTCTGATTCCGTAAACCTGTTTTTTCCACTAGCATTACAATCATCATATTTGTGTTCCTAGCGTAGTACGTACTGTTTGCTTAAATGACTTAAATCAAGTGCGGAAGTATTTAATTACTAACAAAATATAATGGGAATATTCCTAAATACATCACTACTTTAAAACGTGTTATAGTCGTATGTTTATAATATATGAAATCTTTTTACTTTACTTTTATTTTGCGATTGTTAAAATAAGAAGCTTTAAAAGAAGAATTATCGTTGGTGATTCCTACGTTCGACTTTAGTTTTGCTTGTCTAACAAAAGTCAGATATGACTAGCCATTCAAAATTGTGCAATATCCATTAGAAACACGTCTGCTAATAAATATAATATCATATGGGTGGCGCGACAGTCCACTCGTGTTGTGCGTGCTATTGTTCTTTCACGAGTGGAAAGGACTTACAGTTTAATGCCGATTAGAGAGTTTATCTAGACAGGAATACTCTTTGAGCTTTGTCTGTGACTCGAAATACATGGAGCTGTGAATTATCAAAGGTGGTATATTCGGATATCGAACCTCGCACTATCTGCGTAGGAGTCGACGCACTTACCGACTACACCACGGCGACCCACTTCTAAAAAATAGGAGGTACCAAACAATGCCTTTCTTGGAGAAGAACATGTTTAATATAGTGTCAAAGTATTAGTCATACAAAAGTGTGAGTCTATAATGTGGAATGAATTAAAATTATGTACTTCCTGTGAATACATTGGCTTTAATTACCTGGAATATGTTTAAGTTTAGCCTAAATAGATAGAATATACTAAGCCGTGTACACTTACTATCCATTTTTAAGTTTCTGCTTGATTGCATAACATTTTGTTAATTTTCAATCTATTTGAAAATCAAATCATGTCTTGGAATATATGCACCACTGAGATAATTAGAAAATATTTGTGTAACAAGATCATCAAAACGTCTGTCGGCCTAAGTGCATTTTATCCAATAGAATAGTATATCAGATATCCATAAAAGGGCGAAAATGTATAATGTAAATGTGTAGATGTGCGTTTTCTGATCATTTCTTCAGTTCAGAACTTTATAAAAGGCTAACGATCCATTCAGGAGATTTTCGTCTTACTTGATTATATTTACAAGTTCCTATTAATTATTTTTAGTCTGTTATTTTGCAGCGATAAGGTTGTTACGTTATAATATTAAATATCCTGATACATTTAGACTCCTATAAGTACATGCATGTGCATTCTTAGTTATAAAATAATTAAGGTTCTATCCCTCAGAATCAAAATTTTTTCAAAGTAAAAACATTAAAGAAGTATTCCTTCCAATTGCAAAAAAAGTAATTTCTCGAATTCAATTAAAAATGTTAAAGTCAATATTTAATAGAATATGCATAGCAATAGTTTCTCAGCTCCTAGGAGAATAAACTTTAACGAAATCACACTCTTTTACGAACGGGAACATTTACCTTTATGTAGGTATGTGTTCTAGAAACAGAATAAACATGTGCACACAACATCTTCCAAGGATGTTCATTATGACCAAAAAGATTCTAGAAGCCTTCTACCTGAAATGTCTTATCATAAAAGACGAAAAATAATCGCATATACAAAGACGACTAAAGGTCGTTACTGTCACAGAATAAGTTATACCAAAACAGCACAGAAAGAAAGAATATAGTTTTGCGCGGAAACCTCATTCTAGACTACACTGCATGCACTGCTTGTTTGTGTTATTGCTATGTATATACACTTCTTTTGAGGATAATTCTTAAGGGTTAAAAACACTGTATTCGCCTGTGAAAAAAATAACAAAAACTACAAGATATCTACACTACGACGTCGACCACCGTTTCAATTTTATGATATTATGTTTCCTCCCCGTTTTACGGTTGTACGTGCTCCAAGGACAAGAAACTATTGCGCCAGAGCTTGAAGAAATAGACGTGGTTCAGAAGCAACAACCTCCCAAGCAACATGTCGAAACAAAAAGTTTTCTCGTTCACAATTCTCTAACCTTTTATTCAACAATAGTCTTTTGTATATGTGCACAACTTTTCAATACCGACTTTTTTTCATAAAACAAATATATGTACTTCTGCTGATATAAATATTACTAATAACAAATTATTGAATTTTCCGAGTAATGTAAACAATCCACTAGTAGGCGAAAGTGTCACACATTTTCCGGTAATTTCTTGAGTGTTACAAAACAGAATGTTTGTTCTTCAGTATCCTAGTAGAAATTGTATACGATATACATGTATATGCATACACACTGAAGTAAACGACAAATGTCCGACTCGTACATTAAAAAGTCACAAAAGTTTTTACTCTAACTTCGAAAACAAATAAACACACTGTTGCTGTTTAATATTATTTATGCCATTTGCATTTTTTTATAAAATCACTTCAAATTTGTTTGTCGTTAATATAGAAATAACAACAATTAAAACATATTTATACAATAAAATAAAGGCATAGCACCGAACACACATTTATTTAAATATTTTCATTTCTTTAAGAGATTGTAAACAATTAAAAGCAATTAAACATTAAATTGTAAACATATTAAACACAAACAAGGTAGAAGAAGACACTCTGCCGGCCAAACTTAATGCGTTCTATCCAAAAGACAACAGCAAACTGAAGCTTCACTCCGATACACAAACTTAAAGAGCTACAAAACATAGCTTTAGTGTACTGAAAAAAGCTTTTCCCATACCATTACAACCAATGAGAACTTTAGCTTCATTCAAACATTCGTAAAGGGGCTCCCACCCTTAAAAACAAAAACAAAAAAAAATCACTGTTCTGTAAATTTAAAATTATGAAAACGTGAGCTCTCTAAACTTGTGTAGTGATAAAAAAGTTCTACTCAACTCAATGGCTATCGGCTTGTATAGGGCTTAAACGTCTTCCTGTGGTATAGACTCTTTTGTTTGAGTACTTGGAATGCACTCAACATCAATGATGTGGCAACAGCTCATTTTCTCTGCACACGTAATGTTCGCGCAGTTTGTGCACCACTTCCCTAAGAAATTCATGCATTCAAAACTAAAAGTGGTGAAAGATAAGAGAAGAAAAAACACGCTTCCAGTAAGCTAAATTAAAGTTTATATCATACCGTAAACTGCATCTATTTGAGAGCGGTTCGTACTTAGGGTGCTTTAGGTTATTGCTTTTATATATGAAATACGTTTTTTTTGGTACACAATATATTTTAAAATTGAAAATTAAACAATGTCTGCCCGTCTAAATTAAAAGAATGGATTTTACCAAAATAAAAGTGTTCGTAACACACATGGATATTACGTGTTCACATTTGGTATCAGAGATATTAACATTAGCTTGTAAAGAATATCTGACACTGATGGATGAGATTTGAAATAATTGCCTGCTTATGGCGTACTATCAATTATAATTCTTTATCGAATTTTTTTGTCTTTCATTGTAAGTACATAAATATAGTATAGTCACGTTGATTAGCACTCTCATTGCATGCAAGCATAAAAATATTTGTGTCCATGCATTCCTACTCATTGTACATATGCACGTATGTAAGCATGTGAGGTGCAGTTAAGTACACAACTTACAAATTCATTTTTAAATTTGTTCCTTTCAAAGAGATTCGTGGCTATGAAATGATTTATTTTTTCAGTTTTGTAAGATGCGTTTTTATAAATATGTGGACATGGCATGGTTTTCGAAGAGAATAGATTCAAATATATTAAAAAAAATCGAAATACGGTGAACATTTCTTCGATGGGTTGTGTTTTAATAAGCAGTACTCTCATAGCAAAGTTGTATTCGAAAATAAACTTTTTTGTCTGTTCAATGATTATAAAATGAACAACTAAACAAAACACATAATCAGATTGGATATCATATAGGTGATTATATTTCTGTTGACTCCGCTGCGAACAATGCTGGAACTATTACTATACTCTATTAAAATTATAATGAAATTTGAAATGAGGTAACACCGTTTATAATAAAAATAAAATAGGCCTAGACACTCACAATTTTACAATTTCCAGTCAGTTTTTTTTGTTGTTGTTTGTGGTTTATATTTTGATATGCTAGGGTACAGCTTTACAGTGATACTATTAACGAATATTAAAACCAGTATTATAGTCAAATCGTTTTTTTTTTAACCTCTCTCTAAACTTTATGTCCTTAGAGTCATGCATACGAAATCACTAGTTGAATATTTAAATAATTTGAACTTACTTGTTTGGTCATTGTTTGTATTAGTACCCTTGTTAACAAAAAAGCTATAAATATGCGGAACAGTTTTTATATAACCTAATTACATTTTAAACGCTTAGTTTATGTTCTAAAAAGTGTTCTTTGTATCAACGCATTTCATAAAAAGTAAATTAAAGACTTTATGACTGTGGGTTGTGGGAGTATGTATGTATGTTTTTTAGCAGTACATGTTACGAAATTCTTTTTAATTTTAAACACTAATGAAATGTTTTATCATTAAGGTTAACTTCGTAACGGAAATGTTATATGCTCACGTGATGTGTGTGTATTCATAATAAGTTAGGTTTGTAACAGCACGCCCCTGTTTATATATGTGCACTACCCTTATAAATTTTCTTTGAACTAAATTAAGATTTCTTAAATGGAAGACAATTCCCTAATTTGTGCATAGTAGAACCACCTTGTAGATTAGCGATGGGTGGTGTTGTTCATTGCTTACATTTTTTGTAAGATTTTTTTAACTATGAGCAGTCACACTATCTTTTATAATGTTTCATGCGAAATTATTTACCGCTGTGAACAGAATGTAAGCGAACAAAATAAGGGAACGCTAAGGAACTAAACATTTCTACACACCTCTCATTTTTCATCCACACACACACACTTATATACATATATACCTGGCTCCTGTAACAGGCAGTAAAATAAATGGACTCGAAGTGAAACAGACACTGTAATATAGAACTTCATTAACAAAAGGGCTTGGTCGGTATATACATACATATGTTCGTAAATTTCAAACACAGACCAAACATAACGCTAAGGTACAATTTTACGTCATTGTCATATGCTCTTTGATTTCTGTCCATAAATGCCGTTAAAAGCAAGGAAAAAATATCACGATTGATATATGAACATTAAAAGTCCTATATGTATAGGATTCTTAATTATGTTTTAATATAAACATAATATTTGGTTATGAGTCAATGGTTTTAATGCATATACTCAATATATTGTAACCCGCAATTAATTCGTTATTCTATTCTGGTGTTGTTACCTACATTTAATCATGTGGTAAGTAGTGTTTCACTAAGTTAATTTCTTATTCACAATTTTGTTTATTTATTACTTTCTTCGCATTTCGGGGATGTAATTTTAGTGACTGGAGTATATCGAATTCTTTGGCCACTTCAATTCTTGCGTTATGGAGGTCATAAAAGGTTCTCACGGTCAGTAAATTTTTTTGATGGTGAATTCATTGAGAACCTTTCTCTCTATTCTGTTGCTAGCTAACAAATTATTATTAATTGCGTAAACAATTTAATCACACTCTTTATAAGAGTACACTAATGATTTATGAATTCATTTAAATTATAAGTGTATTTTCATTTAAAATTGCTTAGTTAAGTTTTTAATTCTCATGCTATTGATAAATTATTCGTCAACTACGCAAATATGATCTCTAGGTTTAGATTTTGGTACGAAAAACTATTTTTATAATCCACGAGTCCACGTCTTTCGAGTCACCGACAATACTCAAAGGTATAATAACTGTCTAGAAAGTAGTTTTTCAAGCTTCGCCATTCGTCGACATAAAACTTTAAGTAGCTTCCAATCCCGAAGAACAATAGCACGCCCAACACGAGCGGTGTTTTTAAGAACTAGGTCCAGGTCTAATGCGCTAATACGGACTTATGGGGGCCTGAGCCTGAGCATTCGCTGCATTTAATCACTTACGGTCATGGGCATGCCGCTTCCATCAAGCCATCAAGACCAAGTTGCCGGAGATTTGGCCCTCGGCTCAGATTGGAAGACTCGATTGGTGCTCGATGTGGCCGAGCCAATGCAGCCGATGGGTTTTTGCCTTGAGGATTTCATCCACAACCTGGTATAGCTCGTAGAATTTGCAGTTATGTCTTATCCTCTATTTACCTTCCTCGCAGGCAGAACTAAATATCCGACGCAGAATTTTTCTTTCTAAGGTGCCAAGAATCAGTTCAGCTTTTTTGCTTATAGTCTAGCTTTCGGCTCCATAATCCAAACAGGACAGGACTGGCAAAAGTCATCCTTTTTATAGAGCACGATTTTAGTTCTTCAAGTCAGGAGTTTTGAGCCCTGTTGTTTCGACAAACCGAAGTAACACCGGCTGCCAAGAGCGTTTACGTCGGATATCCACTATGATCTTGTTTGTGGAGTTCATGTTTTCCCCGAGGTGGACATATTCCTTTACTACTTCGGAATTGTTGCTGTCGATCATGATATTTCATATATTTCGTCCCAGGTGTTGTGTGACTTATCGTTTCTGGGTCGACAGTATATATTTTGTTTTGTCCTCATTGACTTTATTATATTTATTACATATATTACATATACATATCGTTGTCATCTGGGTAACTTAACAGTTGGACTGATTTGTAGAAGATACTGCATTCCGTGTTGACAGTTCCAAGTTCGGCACTAATTACCGAATACAAAATTGGAAAGACAGGTTTCGGCTTTAAAATCGATGAAAGTGGATGCGTATCGGTACAAGGCTCGATAGTCTACCCCACGGTTGACCTTAGTATGAATATTAGGTCTATACTCGATATGCTGTGCCGGAAACCACACTGATACGTGCCGATTAGTACTGTGTAAAACGAGTCTTTAGACGTTCACATAGTACTCTGGAATCTTATAGCTGACGTTGAGCAGATATGTATATACAGTACAAATTCGATTAACGCAACTAATAGAAATTAAGGCAGTTGCAATAATCAACTTTGTTGGACATATCGGGTCATATTTTTTTTAAATAAGAAATTATATATAACTATGGTTACTTTTCGTCGAATCGATTTCGAAGTGCCTGGGTGCCTTTCCCAATGCCTCTGGCCAGGCTTCAGACTATCTTCCAGCTCAGTGCTCCGATTGCACATATATTAATGCGAAATAATGAAGCTTCGCCTATCTAAAATCAATTCACAAACTTTTAAGTGATTTGGAAACAAAATTTCTATTATCTACATGGATTATATTATTGTATAAATATTAAAAATAATCATCCATTGGGCTTTTCACATTCATTTCCTACATATAGCCACTCATAGGCCTTCTACTTTATTTTAATTCTCCTTCGATATATCTAAGCTAGGGTCGGCATAAAACTGAAGGTCCCTTCCACTCGTGGAAGGGCACAGGTAACACGCACAACACTAGTGGTTGCTGAGAAGCTAGGCCCTTGCCCTCTTCGGGCTGCAGAGCCACCCATATTATTATATTATATTATTATTTCGAACAATTATGTTTTGTTAGTCGCAGCGCATATGAATCTTTAAAATGTATTCTGAAATAAGGCTTTGACAAGAAACAGCTGTTGTTATCAAATTATAGTTTATAGTTACGTTAGAAGAAAGCGTTGATATTTATATGTCTACATTTTGCAGGTTTGATTTAATGTCAATTAACTACCATCCAACAAATTGTATTTGTATGTTTGAAAATCATGTTCTTTCGAGGGCGATCTCTTATGATTGGCAGAGAAACATGAGCTGCAAAAGAAGTCTAAGAATGTTTATCCTACTGGCATTATTTTAATTTGGTTTTTTGATATAATCCGAAGTACATAAACACTTCCTTAATTCTTTGGGTTAAGCATATCCGTTTCATATTTCTCGGGATTTTATATTTAACAAAAAACGAGATATATATTTAATACCTGGAACCAAAAATACACACTCTTCCGTTTTAATTAATTGCATCTGCCATTATGAACATTTTAAACAATATATATATTACACATTTACGTTAGGCAAAAAAAAAAACAACAAAAAGAACTTAAAAGACTGAATATACATATGTACATATTTGTCAAGGAAAATTATTTGTTTGGAGAACATTTAAAAAAAACAAAAGACACTATGAAATATATGCTGGGTACTGTATTGACGTAGCTTTAGTCGTACATACAGAAGTTTAAAAATACTTTTAATTTTAGCTCATTTGTTGTTGCTTGGAATGGCAACCGTCATGTAATTACAAAAAAAAATTCTGGGGCAGTGGAAAAGGAGCCTATTCCCTGAATCGAAATGATTGACAGCGTTCTTAGTCTCGGCAGTCATTTGAAAGATATTTATTTTTGTATTCAGTGTATTTGTACGGTGTTTACAAAAAATGTGCAACACATGCATGTAAATTGACTTATTAAAGGGGATGTGATTTGTCCACATCACGTAGTAGAAACAATAATGTCTTATGCTTACATTTCCGCTCAGGCATAGTTGCATACACAGATTAAAGGAACATTAGATTCAAATTTTAAAATAAATATAAGTAAGAAATCTGAAATGTGTCTGAAATGCCTTAAAATCAATATTGGTTATTGTAGTAATCTGACATATTTTTAATATGAACCAAATTATATGCTACTAATAATGATGTTTTTGAAGTTAACCTACATTTGATAATAATAGCGGTTAAATTACCATTGGGTTTGATAATATTATCCGTTAACTTCGAGTTTAAAAAAAACTATTGTTTTGTTCGTGAAAGTTTAATCATGCTAACAAACTGTAGTTGCGATAGTACGGAAGAATTAAACATATATTCATTCATTTATATTCATTCTGACTCGAATAATTAAAAATAGCACAATCGACTGTTGCTTGAGGTCCAGATCCTATCCGGACAGTAGCGCCATACGAAGAAATAAAAGAACACAACCAGCAGCGTGAACAAATTGGAAGATGTTTTATCTAAAACCAAATATAAAAATAAAAATTGATTGGTCTGAGATCTTACTTTGTGAAGGTGATAACATAGTGTATACAAACCTGAAGTTATACTAAGCAATAGGGACCTACACAATTATTCCAAAATAAAGTTGCCCGAGCTGGTATGGTAAAATAATTAGGCTGAACTACTGTTAAATTTTGTATTGAGATGAATTCCAATCAACGTATGAAGAAAAAGCTAAATAAATCTATACTGACATTACAAAGCTGAAGAGTTGCTTTGGATGAACGCGCTGATTTCAGGAACTACTGTTTTGAATTGAAAAATTATTTTTGTGTTAGGTACTTCATTATCGAGGAAAAGTTTTTCCTTTATGAAAGCTTCTATTTTGTGCGCTACGGTTTGTTACGCAAAAAGCATGCATGCTGGAAATGTTCATCTTTAAAAATTCTAAAAAAATGTCCGTGATAGCACATGTGTGTCTATCTTTTAAAATTGACTCACTATAACCTTTTTTATGCTAATCAAATTTGTGCGAAAGTAATATCCAACCGCGATAACTGATATTCACACGGATGTAGTCGCGTATAAGTATAAGTAACACTTTTATGTTCCTTTAGAAACAGAAACTCATTGTTACCAATTGGCAACGAAATGATATTACGTAAAGTTATATTTCCAGATGCCAGGTTTGCGGTAGTTGCGCAAAGGTCCATATAAAAACCTCTATGCTATTTGCCTACAGCGTTACCCTTTTAGCAGTTTTTGTTACTAGATCTAGTGGATTTTTGAAACTGCCGACGGTTTTCAATAAAATTAAATCGCTAAAAGGAAAATAAGTAAACTCTAGCGATTTCTGTTTCAGAAAGAAATCATTTTTATTTTAGCAGGAGTTAAGTTGAAAATGGCAGAGATGTCAAATCAATTTAAGTAAACGTTCCTCTCCTTCCTATCGAAAATTCGCTGTTTCGGTACTGGTCGTCCAATGTATTTATTAACAATTTATTTGGCAAATGTGGAAAATCAATGGTTTGCGTGGAATGAACTTCATGTTAAGAGAGATAGCAATTAAATAGTACTAATATTGTTCAAGCTATTAAAAGTTTTTAAAATTTAAATTGAAATAGTGGCTCGCCGTGGGGTATTGGGTTGGTGCGTCGACTAATACACAAAGGGTGCCAAGTTCTATACCCGAATTTGCCAAGTTTTAAATTCACGGCTCCACTTCTTTCGAGTCACTACCAATGCACAATGAGTATTCTTGCCTAAGCTGAAGGTCCCATCCACTCGTAAAAGACCAATAGTACGCATAACACGAGTAGTTGCTGTAGAAGCTAGCCCCTGGCCAGTCGCGCCACGCATATTATATTTATATTGTACAATATTTTCAAAAGCTTTACCAACATTTGTGGTGGACAAAAAAAATTAATAATTACTGCTATAAGCAGTTTTAAAGGAAATTTAGTTTAAATTCTTGCAATCTGGGTATTCCGCAATTGGAGATTTGTTTATTGCCAATACTGAGAATACGAGTGCCAAGCGTCCATAGGTAAAAGATACAGAAAATGAACAAACTTGCATGCGAATACAAAGACTAAAATGCAATCATTTAGCAGAAAAAAATATATATTGTATTTTTTTTACGCCTCTCATACCGTTTCAGTTTTAGAACGATTAAAGTATGTTTCTTGTCTTTTCGGACAGTGGGGCACAAATCTCGAAAGGGGGACTGCCCCGTAGAAAGCGGAAGGCATATTCACATTATATAAATGTAATATGTATATATATATCCGAAGAACTTGCGCTTGCCGGAACATAATGAGAGTGATTCCAATGATGTCCAAAAGATATTACTTTCTCCATTTACTTGCAATAAATTTGCCATTTCTAACAATAAAATTTAGTTTTCTCTTTATATACAATATTGTTTAAAATTTCATACAGGTAAAAGTTATTAAGTGCATTTCTCTGTTTTTTATTAATTAAATTTATGTTATATCATTACATAAGAGTAAACAAGGAGCTATGAAAATCAAATTTGTGTCCATAGAATTAGAATTTTGAGAAACAAATTTATCTTTAAATCGTAACTGTGCTTTAGTTAATAAGTTTAACGATTCCACCGAAAATATATTGGTTCAATCGTAAGGCTACAATTCAAATAATTCATGCAAAATATGGTCGGAATAATAGGTTTTATGTATCTTCGTCAACTGCGAAGAGATTAATTGAAAAATTGAGGGAGATTGCATCTGTTCGAAATGCTGAACACACTAGTCGAAAAAAGGCTTTCAAGTGCATGGGCATATCTCGAAGTGTGTGAGAGTGTTGGTGCAAATCCCGGAACTTCAATTCGCCAACGTAAACAGGAATGGCAAATATCAAGAAGCTTTTAGGTATATATTGTATGCAATTTTTATTGACGTGATACATAAGTCTTTGTTGTGAACACAGTCATTACAGTAATTCGTCACACTTCCATCGAAATGTTAATTTTATAATAAAATCCATATTCTCTAATATTAAGTCAAGAATTCAATTTATTTAGTAAATTTGCAACATTTACAAAATCCACCGCAACTCAATTTAGTTACTTAGAAAGATAAACAAAATAAAACAGTATCAAACAAGTCATTGATTGCACCTTTGCACCACAATTGAGTTAGGTTAATGAGAGCTTTTAGTGCTTGCAAACAAAAGTGATTGCATTAGAAACATCAGCCATGGAGGGAAATCGAGTTTTCATTTGCACATACATACATACATCTATGCGAGTCTGGTTTTATAAGTCAATGACTTTTTGCACTTCCCGCCCTGTAACTTAAATATGATTTCGTATTTTTAATTACATATTAGGTGTAGTAAAGGGGAATCCATTATTTGTGCAACAGATGGCTTTAGTTATCTATATCAAGTGTTCTATACGTCCCAGCGGACCAAACTAATTTGCGTAAGAAATATACGATTTATTCTTAATGAAAAAATGTAGCTACTCCTTGGAGTGCATGTGCCGTAAGTGTCCCGAATCGTGGTATTGCAAATAGTACCACCTTGCGGTGGTCGCCGGAAACAATAACTTCAGAGAAAGATAACTCCTTAGATAAAACCCCCAAATCTAAAATAGTGTATGGGGCGGGAGGCCGAGGACACCGTACCAACAAGTCAGCGCCTTTGCTGAAAAGCAAAAGAATCGCTGACTTAATAAAAAAAAGAGGCATGTATTGGATGCAAAATTGCTGGGATGGCGAAAGAACCATCCTAATATCACCACAGCACAATTGACAAGCCTACAAGTGGCACTGCTTGAAAAAGTCTTAGGCCAAAAGGACAGCAGTATAAGGCCTTAATTCTTTAACTTTACTCTTAGAGCAGATTTCCTTACTTAACTGCATGACAAAGAGTACGGTGGAGTGGCTGAAAATCACTACACCGCTGCTGAAGCCTTGGGAAGGACCTAAACTGCGGACCGCAAAAGAGGAATCAATTCCTCAACCATCTGCTCTAGTCACCTACTTTCCAAATGTTGCTGGCACAACTACCGAAAAGATAGTCGACCGTGTGCAGATATAGGATGAAGGTATCAAAGCCGAATCATGGATAACTTTAAAAAGAGTCAACAAGGGCACAGCCGCTATGCTGATACTCTCCATTGATCAGACTATAGCCAAAACGTTGGAGGGAAGAAGAACAAAGATAATGAGGTGTTTGAACCCCTTGCCGTAGCAGGATGAAAAGTCCTCGAAACAGCACAATCATTAAAGTCCTTCAAGCCAACCTACAACACGCAATCCGCATCAGCCGGAATATGCAAACTACATGCTGCAGGCAACATTAATCTAGGGTTGATCCAAGAACCCTGGATTAGTAACAACAAAATATCAAAATCAGTAAGTTTATTTAGGAAAAATCGAGAGCTGTCATAACATTCGAGAATGACATTAAATTCCTTCTCATTTCAGAAGTCACAGATAGGGATACGATGTCTGTACTGCTATGCCTGGCAGATACAGATGTAGTAGTTACCTCAGTATCGAGAAGCAGTGACAACAACAAAAGATGTACTGTATAATGGTAGTTTGTACAAACTTAGAAGTCGCAAATAAAGGCAAAGAACCAACCTTTCAAAGCTCTATTAGAACGTAATTTCTTAATTTTATTAAAGAAAGATAGGTCTAAAGATGTCTCTTACTGAGACCACAAACATATTGTTTTTAATCTAATAATTGGCTCTCGAGAAGAAATATCAGTAAGCACTAGGTCACCCAAAACCACCAATTTAAACAAATATAGATCTCAACTTAATAATAAACTCGAGGATATAAAAGTAGATACAACACTCCTGAGAAACTTGACAATTCTATTTAATTATTAACGAATACAATAATGTCTTCATATTATGATAGTTGTCCCTAAAAGATAAAGAATACAAAAAAATCTGTACCCTGGTGGAACTCAAGGACGAGCAAGCTAAGGTTATCAGCAAGACGTGAGTATTAGGATGCCCTCACAAAATACAATAAAGGACTCTTATTATCCAAGAGATAATTATGGAAAAAATATTGCGAGAACCTAAAAGACTCCCCAGAAAAGGCTAGAATTTATAAGGTGCTCTCCGCTTAGACGCCAAGATGGAAATCTGACAAATAACTTCTCAAATACCCTACAGTTACTTTTGAAGACTCATTTCCCAGGGTACTGTAATCGACAACATAACAGATTACTCACACAGAAATACATAACTTATGAAAAAATCGATTGGGTAATAAATAGTTTTAAACCATTCTAATCTCCTGGCCGATTCGTATCTTTCCTGGATAATGATGGATAAATGTGGATAATGGGTAAATGTCATGCCAAAAGAACGACGTATAAAAAGTCAAAACTATCGACTTGTTTGGTCAATTCTAGTAGACGAACTTCTGTTTGTACATAAGAAATAAGTTCGCAGCTATCGGATACGCAGACGATATAATCATTATCATAAAAGGCAAACATGAAGACATTATATGGAGTCTTATGCATAATGCCCTGGAAATAACTTGGAACTGGTGCGATGAAGACTCTCCATTAATCCCACCAAAACAAACATTCGATTCACTAAAAGAAGGACAAATGAACTTCAAACTCTTAAAGTTAAAGGATATACTAGCAATAAAGGGTATCTGAGCACCCTTTATTGGGCCCTTTCCCCTATATGGATTCAACAATACGGACACTAACCACAAATGGGTCATTGAACAAATGAACCAATTATGGAACAGCCAGGAGGGTATTAAGCAACAATGTGCAAGGAGCAAATGAGCCAAAAAGCTCTAGAGTTTAATAAAACTGACCTAAGAGTTCTATGTGGAGCACTAACAGGAAACGGACCATGTCATTATCACTTCTATAAAGGCAAAAGAAACTATGAAGCACATATTAATCGACTGCCCACGACTTGCCAGAGAAAGATTCACAATGGTAAACAGAATATCCAACGACTTCCAAGAAATCTAGAGGAGTTGTCAAATTGCTGAAGTCAGAACTTAAATTCTAGACCAAAATGGCGTACAATAGATACTTATAGTCGCAGTACTAGTGACCTTCTATGACATATGTTCTTCAATTCAAGTCAATAGATAATATATTTTAAACGATAGTTATTTTAGTAGCAGAAATTGATGTAATGCCATTCAAACCCACTTAATACTTTACATAAATATTACATATTAAAATAAGCTTGAACTTATTTGCCGTATTTAACACAATCATTTTTTTTCTTTATTAGAGTAAAACAAATAAAACACTTCACTTTATTACGAATACTTATGTAAACACAAGACGTTGGGTAAACATAGCATTAGTAATTTCATCGCGAGAATCACTTTTGTTTTAACAGGTATAGATATGTATAAACTGTATGCTGTATACAAATATTGTACACCTACAAACGTATATGTAAGTAACAAATTATACGGATGAACATATTTATGTATTGTTAGAAATTTTCTTGAACAGATAATCTTATGCCAATGGATGTGGTATGGTTAATATTTATTACGCCAAATGAATGTAGATCATGTTAGCTTGAAAACCTTGGAAGATGAATTGAAGTAATTTAATGCATGCCTTACCATACAGTCAAGCCAAATTTGTTTTTGAATATAGAATAGAAATTCGATTCATAATACCTATAACCTTCTTTACAAGAGATAATAATATGTTTTATCTCGACGACAATAACATAGATGGATAGCACGCATAAGTTCATTCCTATCTGCCTTTTACTTAATTGATACATATGCATGGTATTTATTAATAAAGTATTATAAATGTGATCACTCACATTCATATACATATTATAAGAAATAATTTCATAAATCGCACAATTTTGGCATGTACTACAAAATAAGTTTAGAACAAATTTAATCAAATGAACTTTGATACATAATCATACGTTGACTGTTATAGATTTATTTTTTTAATTCTACTTTAAAAACCTTTATAATGGTTATTTCTGATCTAAAACTAAATTGCAAGAATATTATACAGAAATGTACACTGACTACTAATGGAATCCCTAATAGGTTGGTAACTCTAAAACGCGGCACTATAAAAACTCGGAAAGAACAAATTAATTGGCAATTTTCTTACTCAGGAGAGTGCAGAATATGTGTCCTTCGATATACACATGGTGTGGGTGCTCTAATACAATTCCAATTGAATTACTTTGTAAAAGCAAATGGTTTTCCTGCTCAGAGGCTGAGTGATGGTAATAATGACGGATAAAATATTGAGTTTTATAATAAGTGCTTTAGATGGCGAGGAGATTATTAGCTGTGTCCAGACAAGTCAAATATTTCAGCGGGCGAACCGAAAATCGCCCTTTTCCAGCGATACTCGGAAGTAGTATAAAAATGTTCACCATGTTTCGGATATAACGACCTTCAATCGATCGACGAATTTGGGCGTTATAACCGATATCTGGCATATGAATTAATCTGACGGGTAAACCGGAACTGCTCTCTGTATTAAACCATATTAGGAAACTCTTTTCAAACTTGCTATGAAATGAAAGCTTTACTCGTTCTTCGTGGTAAGTATTGCATACTCAAATTGTATTTTCGATATGTACCTCAGATCCAGATTTTACTCTCATTTCCCTTTTTCTGATACATCTTATGAACCAAATAAAATAAGCTTCCACTACCACTCGACACAGAAAAATTGCACGCAAGTTGTCATTTCAACTATTCATATACGAATAAAACAATAAAACAAAAGGGACAGCGATATTTTTGCAAAATTCTCTGTGCACATATGCATCTGTGGGCAAAAGTTTAGACTTTGAGAACAAAATGCAGTCGCGCCTACAGCTGTGTAGATGTTAGCCGTTGTAACCAATATTGTTTACCAAAAACATGAACAAATCGGACTTCAGCAGGGTCCGAAGAATTTTGTCGTTATAGCCGACGTCGTTATAAACGGTTTTGACTGTATAACTTCTCATTGGTTTAAAGCAGGAAAATCCAATTTTCAAAATTCCAAAAGAAAATTGTATCTTTTGAAAATACATATGTGTATATGTATGTACATATACCCACACCCAGTTGTATGATAAAATATTTTTTTTAACGTTTCATAAAAACCTATGTAAATTTGATTTATATCATTTGGAAAAACCAATATATTCGTCTTCAATTTCAAAAGCATATATGTATATATATTAGATATCCATTCAAAGAGCTGATACGTATAGCTGAAATCTAAAAGCTCTGTTTTTTTTGGAGGAGTTCCAAATTTGAACATTTGAGCAAGAATGAAATGCGGCACTACACTTGATTACGGAAGCATATACAACAGGCAAATATTTTTGCATTAGAAAAATAAACACCTTACACTCAAAGAAGGACAAGAAATGTAAATTAAATAGGCGTAGGTCTACCTAATATCATCCTGTGAAATTCCTTCACAAAATGTGTCTACATATAAATGTGAGAATTATCCTTACCGATCCATTTACTCTACATTATACAATTAAGATCTATTTATAAATACAATTCGAACATTTATTTGAAGTAATTTGATTCTATTTCACCCTATCTCAAGTGTATGTGCCTCCAGTAGGTAGCAGAACACATGCTACCTCCACAAATTTCACTGTGTAATTTTTTATTTATTATTTTGGCATTTAGACACAATCGCTCTGGCAAATGATCAACAAATTTTAGAACATTTTTGTTATGAATTTGAGCAATCTATTTAACTTATACATTAACGGGCCAAGAAAAACTTACTGATTTCTGAAAACAAATTTGCTTGGAGTTAGGTAATCATGAAGAGACTTATTATGAACTTAATATAGTAAGCCCATCAATGTAACCGCCCTTATTCTTAAATCCGCCGCGTGGAACGGTTCACCGAAATCGAAAATTTCTTATTCCGAAATCCGTTCGAAGTGAGTCGTCCGCATGTCGATAATGTTAATTGATATTCACCACTTTTAAATCCGTATCAAAATCATTGAGGAGGATTCTTATAAGATTTAGTAGTTTTCCTCGTACAAATGTTAATTATTTGTATTGTGTTTAGCATTATTTAACAAATGAATTTTTAATTTAAAAAAAATTGCAAACAAGAAACAATTCAAAGTGTTTGTTGAGGAAATGAAAAAAATATTTCGACATAGCGAAAAACATAACAAAAACCACCCGAAAAAAAACTGAATGAATTGAAAAAATGTAATTCAAAGATTGCTTGATTGTTCATATTATACATTGATGGTGTTTGTTCCCTAAAAAGAAAGTGTTCGTTATACCGAACTATTATTTGTACTTTTTTTTAATTTTAATTAAAAAATGGAGAAAACATGGACAATAATATTCTGTATTCAATGGGTTAACCACATACACAAACAATATAAGCTTAGAATAAATATATTTGATGAAACAAGAATAAACGTGAAAGAAATCAGTTAGTTAATCAGTCCGTTCATTATATCGGACAGCAAGGTTGTGCGAACGTGTCAATGTCATTTTAATAAACGCTCGTTATAAGGAAAATTCGATATACTCGTTAAACTGGACGTCAACTGTATTACAAATTTCCATCCAAAATACATTTGGAGTTACCATAACTTAACCTTAACAAAAGGGAATTAAGTGCAACAGGTGGTGGGGCAAATAAACGTATTTGTTTCACAACTGAAGAGGAAAATGTCATGTAATTAGTGTTGTAGAACGAGTCGTTTGAGGGCATAGACGACGCCAAAGATATGTATATATGTGTATGTGTATTATATTAGTCCGGTTGAGACCCCAAATACAAGCCATTGGAAAGGAATCAACGATTGCGAGTTTAAAATAAACACCATACGAATTCCTCAAAAAAAGACACTATCCAAAAGTTAACTGTTGGCCGAACAGGTTGACATAAAAAAATTTTATTTTTCAAAGAAAGAAACAAATTTTAATGTTTGAATTTCAAAACAAATTTCTTGAGTCAAACGTAAAACTGGGGATCAGTTGATTTCGAAAAATGAGAGAAGTGATCTCCAATATATAGTGTATCCGGCGGATTCACGAACGGAAAAAGGGTATGTTGGAAAGTTAGACTTTCAATAATATAACATTTTTGTAAAACAATTATACAATTAAAACACACAATGGTGGTTTACGCAAAATAATACTGTACCAGTACTTTTTCTTTTAAATGTAGAGTAATATCTATGTGTTTGTTATTGTTCACTAAAATATGTCCATTGAAGTAAATGGAGGGTCACTTTAAGCATATGTTTGTTCCAATATTCTACGTGTTCTGCCAAACTGCATTAAATTATCGAGGAATATAACAAAAGTTAACCGATCATTTTTAATTGATCTTAAAAAATAACGTTATATTGGAACATTAACTTAAAAAAAATCAATCGGCAGACGGTCTTTATATTATTTTGTACGTTTATGATATTGAAAATGAATTAAAATATACAGAAGACAATTTATTTCGATACAAATACTAAGAAATATTAGGAGCGCGGCACTAATTAAAGGTAAGTATAGGTAAGGGTGAATGCTGTAGCAGTTGTGGCCCATTTAGTTCCTGGTTGAATCCTTTGTGCTAACACTTCTCTGTGCTTTTCACTGGCCCCTCTTTAATTCAAAGGGAATACACTAAAGAAAATAAAAAAAACGCCTGTAGACTGCTTAATGGTATTCTAGTGGCCTATTTTGACAAATCCACTCCAGAGGTGATTTACAGCCAATTTGTTTTCCTGATAAACTTAGCTATGTCTTGTATCTTTAAGTGTGAGGTTACTGAAAAAGTAATTGCCTAGTATATCATTTCTACTTTTTGCAAGTAGCAAAAATAAGAGCTGCAGACTGGAATTGAGACAACTCTATGGTGATCATCATCACCATAATTATTAAAGGTGTAACTATTTGTTCCTTGACTCTAAGCTTGTTGAATATTTTATAATAATTTTTGATCGCAAGCCTCTCGCAAATTCTTAATGTGACATAGTCGGACATTTTGGGTTGCCCAGCTGAGAACACTTACATATTTCTCCACGTCAAATCCACTTTTATGTAGCTGACAGAATCTCAAAGCAGCATAACTTTACCTATTATTGCACTAAATAGGACCAACGATACAAAGAGGTTTCATTATAAGGGAGAGGAGAAAATATGTGGAACATATTAGGAATGGGAAAAGCCCGATCCATGTGTTAGCTTTCTGCAAAATTAAGGTACTGAATGTATAAGATAATATTGTTTAATCAAAAAATAAGAACAATTTTTGTTTGAATTAGAATACCAAAAATTCATTTCTAGTCCCATATATCATGTATACATACATATACAAAATATACATTTTACATAAACAGTGTGTGAAGAAATATCAATATGAGGTAGCTGGCTGTTGTAAAACCCTGTTGTTTAATTAGAGTAGTAAAAACCAGTGTTTATTTTTACATTCGCAAAATTTTTATTTTAAATAAATAAGTGCAGTGGTTGGACGAAGGAATAAGTATTCTATACATGACGAACCATATGAAGATACCGGTATGGTAGAATGTTCTTCTTGCACCAAGTGGAAGAAGTAGCAAACGTCAAAGACTGGAGTTGCATTAATTGCATAAAATTAAGAGCTCAGCATCACAGCCAGACACCAGCAATCTACATCACAAGCGGAGCCCAATAAAGGTGAAAAAATAGCCAGTGGGGATAATCGAATTTTTAATTATCTGGATTCTATGCAATCGTTTGAGCACAAAAACTCAATCTGTAATACCAAGAACGAAGTTCCAGTTTTAGCAAAACACAACAACAATGTTACTCTGCCTACAATGCAACAAATTGCTTCCAGATACGCAATAGCCAAGGACTTACCGAATTTCACAGAAGACGCCGCAGAGTGGCCAATATTTATAAGCACGTATCAGCAATCAACAGCAGTGTGTGGTTTCACAGATGATGAAAATATAATTCCTCTACGACAGAGCTTTAAAGGGTAAAGCGAGAGAATTGGTTGCACCTCAGCTAACTATACCATCATCAGTGCCAATCATAATCGAAACCCTAAGAGAGATATAATGTAGATCAGAGCTGATAATGAAAAATTATATTGAAAATATAAGTCAAATGTTATCTCCAAGATTTCACCGTTTCGAGACAGTAATTGAGTTCGCTGTCACAGTAAGAAATCTTTATGCTACACTACAACAAGCCAACATAGAGGATCACATTCGAAATCCAATGCTCTTGAAAGAGCTCATTGAAAAAATGCCATCAGCTATGAGAATGAATTGGGCCGCATACAAACGGACAAACATCAGCCAAAGTAGGCTACCCTTATTTGTAAATTGGCTAAATGAAATAACTAGTGATGCTTGTAGTGTTATGTCTAAAGCAAATTGGTCAAATATCAAGACACTACATAAAACTGGTAGACCGAGGAAGTTCTCAACGTCCATCGAAAATTCGAAGAAAATTCAACGCCGTCAGCATCAAATGCTCCACCTCTTGTTTGAAACTGCAAGATCTGCCAAAAAAGTTGTAAGACAGTTTCAAACTGCAGCGAATTTATAAATTTATAAATATGAATACATCCAACCGGTGGGAGGTTGTTAAGCAATTGAATCTGTGTCGTCAATGCCTGAATAAGCATCCGTTTAAATTTAAAAGACCAGTGTTATGCACAAAGGACTGTGAAAAGAAACATCATCCTCTCGTTCACAACGAGAATAATACAATCAGAGCCGAAATATCAATTAGCCATCAGACTACATCGAAGGTCCTTTTCAGAATACTGCAGGTGGTTCTGGAATATAAAGAAAAGACAGTGAGAAGTTTTGCCTTTCTCGACGATCAAGCTCTCTTATCAGCCATGAGTTAAAAAAACAATTGGAACTCGAGGGTGAAGAGGATCCGCTGTGCCTTAAATGGACTCCAGAAATAACAAGGATGGAGAATAATTCGAGAAGGGTGAAATTAAACATCTGAGGCATTTTCAAGTCTGCAAAGAAGTTTCTGTTGTCAAATGTGCGGACTGTGCAATCGTTAAATCTACCATCACAATCATTAAACTACAACGACCAGTCTAAAACATATATTTATCTCCGCAATCTTCCAGTTCATTCGTATACCAATGCTAAATCTGGAATTCTTATTGGCCTGAGAGAAATTGGAAAGTTGCAATTCCACTTCGTATCAAAGAAGCTGCTGAAGATGAACAGCAGCAAAATGCCCTTTGGGATGGACCATTCTTTCTGCGAGCGGAATCGAAAATGGCATTAATGATAAATTCCATTACACTTTCCATGTGTGTGAATGTCAACAGAAAACAGATACTGAGGTAAATGACTTGATAAAGAATATCTTTTCATAGACAGCTTGGGCGTTTCTGGGCAGAAGGATGAGAAAGAACAGCGTGAGGAAGAGCGTTTTAAGCTGATATTATACACAACAGCCAAACGTATGGGGAATCGCTACGAAATAGGCTTCTTATGGCAGTACAAGGATATCAACTTGCCACATAGCCGTCCTATTGCTATTCGCCGATTGATTCGTCTGGACGGAAGCCTAAAACTATGCCCTGAACTTGCAGAAAACATTAAGCAGCATATTAGCCAGTACGAGGCCAAAGGATACATTCCAAAGTTAATCCACAAGAACTCCTGAAATCTCATCAGAAAGCATGGTACTTGCCAATATTCCAAGTTAGAAATCCGAACAAACCGGAGGAGGTGCGTATCGTAAGGCATGCAGATGCCAAGGTTAGTAGAATATCATTGAATACATTGTTGATGAAGGGCGTTGACTGGAATGCATCATTATTGGGTGTGCTTCTACGTAGTAGAGAGAGAAGAATATGAACAGCCGCAGATATAAAGGAAATGTTCCATCAGATAAATATTGCTGAAAATGATCAACATTTTTTGCGATTCCTATGGAGAGATTTCGTAGAAGAAAATGAACCAGATACATACGTGATGCAGGTCATGACGTTTGGAGGGACATGCTCTCCTAGTTGTGCACAGTATGTAAAAAACGAAAATGCATTACACTTCATTGACAGATATCCACGAGCGGTGAGATGTGTAACAAGCAATCATTACGTTGATGATTTGCTAGATAGTGTGGACACTGAAGAAGAAGGCGTGCAGTTAGCAAGGGAAGTGATAAATATTCATAAACGAGCGGGTTTCGAAATCAGAAATTGGAAATCCAACTCCATAAAAGTTATGAGTATACTTAACTCCGAAATGTCAACAAATAACATCGATCTTTCTTTGACCGCAGAAGCACTAAAAGAGAAGGCACTGAGAATGTGGTGGTGTATAAAAAATAATGAGTACCCATTTTCGCTTTGCTACAATAAAGGAAATTCACCGGTGTTAAAAGGGGAAAAGCGGCCAACGAAGAGAGAAATATTATAAATATTAATGTCAATATATGATCCACTGGGACTAATTGCAAATTTTTTGATGTAACTTAAAATTATTCTACAGGAGATCTGGCGAAGTGGAATACAGTGGGACGAGACTATTCAAGATGAGCAATACGACCTATGGAAAAACTGGCTAAGGGTCCTTCCAGTGAAAACGACTACTTAACACCGTATTATATGTAATCTACACTACTGTCGCCGACGATTGCTACAGTAAACGTAAAGGAATTCTAACAAGCGAGGAATTACATCAAGCGGAAATATTAATCTTCAAGTTGGTTCAGAGGGGGGCATACAGTCGTGAAATAAACAAAATTGGAAAACATCACCAGCGGATCGACAAGGGCTTCAAGTCGCAGTTAATCATGACAGTTCCTTTTCTCGATTATCACCATGTCTTGATGAAGAAGGCCTATTAAGGGTAAGAGGAAGAACTGAAGTTGCCGAATTTATTGCAGAAGACGCCAAAAGACCAAACATCTTACCAAAGGATCACTACATAACTCGCTTACTTGTTCAACGTGTACATGAAGAATTCCTGCATTCCAACAACGAAAGTTTGGTCAACGAAATACGGCAGCGCTATTAGATTCCAAAACTCAGGTGCGTTTTAAAGAAAATTCAAAGTTCTTGTCAATTTTGTAACATTAGGAAGGCAAAACCGCAAGAGCCTGAAATGAAAAGTTAGACGTGGACTCCTGTATAATCTATATATATAAAGTTATTTACAGCGATAGAGGCACAAATTTTATTGGCGCAGAGAGGGTGTTACAAGAATCATTGAAATCAATCAACATGGACAAAGTAACCCAACACTTCGTGAGTCCTACACAATTATCCTCCAGCTTCACCGCATATGGGCGGAGCTTGGGAACGTCTAGTCAAATCTTTAAAATTGGCTTTATACGACTCGTTACCAACTAGAACACCTTCGGATCCGCTATTAAGGACATGTTTAATAGCAGCAGAAAACATTGTCAACTCCAGACCACTGACATACATGCCCCTTGAAAGTGATTTACACGAAGCATTGACACCAAATCATTTTTAAGGCTAACACCCGGAGCAACAAACCAAATGGCAGCAATTGATGATAGTGTGAAGATTCTAAAATATACTTATCAAGTAAAAAAGATGTTTGTTGACAAATGCTGGAAAAGGTTTGTGACTGAGTATGCACCTGAACTAACTCTCCGTTCAACATGGCATAGGCAGATTTTACCGCAAAAGGTGGGAAATATCGTACTAATTGTCGACAAAAACTTACCAAGGAATAACTACCCCAAAAGAAAAATGTTCGAGGTGAGAACAAGTAAAGATGGACAAGTGCGCAGCGGTGTTGTTCAAACTGCAGAAGGAATATTAGTAAGGCCAGCTGTTAAACTAATAGTGATAGAGGTGGAGAAAGAGGGTACATCATCATCTTATCCTGAAGCTGCAGTACCGGGGGGAAGTGTGAAGAAATATCAACATGAGGTAGCTGGCAATGCTACCCGAGAATAGAACGAGAAAAAGGAGACGATGAAAAAACGTCAAATCTATTGCCGTTTTTAACAAGAAATTTAAAAAAGAAGATTCATTCGTTCGGATCAAAGAGAAAATAAGCATTTTTTGTGACTAAACATTTTGAGTTTTTTGTTGTTTTGAAGATTTTTATAAAGTAAAACACTGCGTGAATTTAGTTGTCAAACCCTGTTGTTTAATTAAAGTAGTAAAAACATGTGTTTATTCTTACACAGTGTATTATTGCTTTATGGAGGTTTATATTTGTTTGCTTAAGTCTTTAATTTTGTAAACCAGAACTCTTCCAGATTTCAGAAAAAAAAGGTTTCTCGTTGGACCTACTTGGAACTTTTTTTTACAAGCCAACAAACATTAAAATACCGCCCGCAATGGCGTATACGCATAGCTTAAGATATTGGTAACCAATATGATAAAATTTGTTACAAGGATCAGAGTACCGAATTCTGGCAAATATTTAATATCAAAATCGCCAAAAAACATACTTTTTTACAAAAATACAAAAAAGAATAACATTTTGGATTTTTCTGTTCATATTTGTACAGTCGAATAATCAAAAGGACATGTCTCTAGAAATTATTTCTATTAAGGGTATTTCGTTGTGTGATGTTTTGTCAGTAATTTACTATTGATTTAGACTGTTCAGCCCTCAGACAGAATATTTTGAACTATGAATAAAATCCCACAGGTTGTAAGAACCATATGCAGCAGGTCCAAGGAAGTCGTCAAAAACACAAATATATATAATAAATAAAGTACACATATTTTTCTATCAACTTCTGATTCATTATATAAAATGTTATTAATATATATAATAACATATTTTTTCTTAACTAAAACACATTTCAAAAAAATTGCAGGTATGCATTTTTTTAATTTTTTTTCTATGGAAAGATTGTTTGTTTAAATCGAGTGCATAAACTATTATGCACCGCCTCTTTTTTATACGGGCATAGTAGACGGATTACATGCCTGTGTCGGAATACAGGTCAAATTTATTTATTTATATCAATTTGGGACCCACCCCAAACATCAAAAATCAGTTAATAATATATTTGTATCCAGGCCTAAAGTATATTATTCATGGCCTTCGACTCATAAATGGCCGAGCTTAAAATATATAGCCTCCGTTAGTTGATGATGAAAGGGTCTAAAATTTGATGTAGTTATTGAATTCAGAATGAAATAAGATATTCCTAATAGTTCTGAAACTAAATGGAATGGTGACTTTAAATGCTTAATGGTAAAGACTTTTTTTTAGCACAGAAGCATTTGATTCGATTGCCATCGCGATATACATATGTATGTAATTTGTTAAGGCCCTTACAGCTACAACAGATGTTTCTTTGTTGTAGTTTGTTCCTCATACAGAGTATATGTAAAATGTAGCCTCAAATGTAGCTGGTCGTCATCATCGATGAACCAAAATCATATATAAAATAGAATATCCTCCATCGATATGTCCATAATAACATAATCGTCAACATGTTTCTGTGGATTGAGGAAAGGCTTTCAAAATATGCGATTCCAGTTTTCAATTCGACTGTTAAATTTTATTTTTAATAATTTTGCTATGGATGGGAACGAAATTGTTTTCCAATCTAATTTTAAAAAATACTAGACTTAGGGTATCTTCCTCTTCTACTACAAACTAATCTTTCCTCGCAAAATTTTAACATTCGCAGTACATGGCAATCTCGAAAGCCACCCGCCGCTAGCACTATAGTTGGAAGATTCAAGCTGTTTCTAAAGCTGATCCAATAGTGCAATTTGAGATGCCTCAGAGGTTTTTAAAGTTTTTCTATTTTCTCGATAAACTGAAGGACGCACCTGGTAGTGTTCCGATTTGTTATTCTATTATTCAACAAATAATTCTAAACAAACACGAAACAGAAAATGCTGAGGAAATTAATGAAAGCACAGCTGGAAATCAATTTGAGTTAAACGATAAAGAAAACAAAATTTCAAAGCTTTAATATTTAGGCTGATCTTCCTTTATTATTTGCATATCATAAATATATAAACACTTAATATGTATTTTTGTTTTATATTTTTAAAGACAGCTATATATGTTTATACTAAGCTCTTATTCAAATATAAGAAATATACTATATAATAGCATTTTAGCACTTCTATGATTATTTTATGAAATTGGGTTAACTATTAGTAATTTGATAAACACTTTTATTTATTTATTTCATTGAATGTTTATCTTAAATCGAAATAACAACAATTCAATTAAATGAAGATTTTGTTTTTTGAGACAATTTTGTACAAATTTTGCTGCTGTATGCTTCGGATCTCCGTCTTGATAAAAAAACAAGTTCTTCAGTTTCACTCTTAAGCAAAATCAATAGGACTCGTTTCAGGAATATTTAAGTAATCGCTTCTTTTCCTAATCCGCTGATCAACCAATAATCCGATGTGCCACCAAGTAAAGCAGACCCAAACCATTTCGCACGACGCGGCCGCTTTTCATTTTTTACTTTACGTGATGTTATTGGATCCGCTCTCTTTGCCATTAGATTGATAGCAATACATTTTCGTTTCATTGCTGCAAGAAACTCTTTTCAGTCAACTTTTTGTGCTCCTTACAGAACTTAAAGCTTCGTTGAACATACCATCAGAAGTGCAAAAAGTGTCCATATAGTTTTACTGCGGATAACAATCTTGAATTAGGAGGTTCCAATCGTCAAAGAACAATAGCACAACGTGAGTTGATACCGATTTCATCACTGTATTATATTTTTAAATATATTATTATTAAAAGTTCAGCAACTGGCTCTGGAAGTTGACAGCAAAACTGCAAGCTTCTTCTTTCCGAATAAAAGTACGAAAAATGTAAATCAAAATGTTTTTGGCCTTAGAAGCCAAATAAGACAATAATAAAACGATCTTATATTTATATTTTTAACAAAAAGTTATAAAAATAACCTGTATAAAATGGTGAATAAAATGCTATAGCACGAAGAAATTTCAAAAAACAAATATATATATGAATATATGTGAATATAATTTTCAATCAATTGTTTTTGTCGTTTTCCAATTCATGAGGCTGGTGCGTACGCGCTTAGACTTAATGACAGTACTATTTCAGTAATTTATTACCGAAGAATTTTTCGTATTGCTCGATTTTCTTTTTTAACTCAAGTAAAAAAATGGGGAAAAAACCTAGTGTAACCTAGTCATGCGGGCATAGTGCGTATTGCAAAAATTAAACAGCAAAAATCTTGGTTAAAAGACATCGTTTTTGTGAAACCGAATATGAAATTATTTGGCCAACAAATCTTCGAATGGGCACATCGTTGTTTTTGTCTTTTGTATGCCCTACTCGACATTATTTTATTATTGTTGTATCTGGAATTGAACCAACACACCATAGCTTCATGTGCGTTGATGTTCGCCAAGGCAGCTTATGTTATTATTTCCATCTCTAGGAAGTTTCCTAATTTGAGTGACATATGCAAAAGGTTGATAAAGGAAGAAGACTTAATAGTTATATGACTCATATTAACAATTAGCGTGGAACGAAGTCGTTTGGATTGGACAGTATATCTATACATTGTAAATATTCACCAAGAATGAAAGCTATGTGCAGCACACTGAAGAGATTTTGTCGCACTGCCACCACTGTGGTTGTAATATGAGCATCAAGGTACAATTCTTTCAAAGCTATTTGGAAGGTTTCCCTGAAAACTTTGGTGATATAAATAAATATATACTTGCGAAAATTTCTCTAAATATTTATCACCTCTCTCATTACAGAGATTTAGACTAAGTAACCATCATCTGGCTAGAGGCGAACAACACCTTTCGCTGATCTCGGCATACATGACTCGTATAAGAGAGGATACTGAGGAAAGCAGATACACCGTTTTGGAGACTTCTCTGTGGGAAGACCGTGAAAGTCTTCGAGACCTCTAAACTCAGGAATGTACTGGCATCAGCCCCCAAAGTGCCCTGCCTAATTCAAATTGCCGACGGAACCTGGACTACCTCTAGCACTGAGAGTCTGAGCCTCCAAATTGGCACTCGCTTTCCAGGCAGCTGTGATAGGATAGACATCAGTAAAATTGAGAGTAATTACACACACCACTCAGCCCGCTTACTCTGACGATAGTGTCATCTCGGCCGTTAATACCTTCAAACCATTTTCCTGCGGTGTCGATCAGCATTCCTACAACAATAGTAAATTTGTAGAAATAGCCCTTCACTCGCTTGTTCGCATTGTAGAAAAATTGTTCGAGCATAGGGAATTTAGCCTTACAGCCTTTGTAGATATTATCGAGGAAGCTATTAACATCGTTGAACCCCGTGCAATTACTTCAGCACTCAACCGGCTCGGGATCGAAAAGTCCATAGTGGCTTTTATGCACAAACTTCTCAACAATAGAGCAATCAACAGTACGCAAGACTCAGCATACAAAAAACAACGATTTAAATAAAATGTTAGTACTTGGACCAGAGACCCCTTCTTTTTAAAACACATTTCACTCTTCTTGGCATACTTTCCACTAATTTTTCAATTGTTGTGTTTGTAATATTGGTCCAGGCAACTTGGACTCGATCCCATAGCCCGTTCAAATTATTCGGAGGCGAATCGTGCTGACACAATGTTCCTTTAACAATTGCCCACAAATTCTCAATTGGGTTGAGATTGTGTGTTGGGCTCTGTGCAGGCCATTTTAATGTTTTAAATGGTTGGTTTTCAAGCCACTCTTTCACTATTTTCGAGGTATACTTGGGGTCTACATCTTGTTGGAATACAATTTCCTCAATTGGATACGCGCACTGATCAACAAACTCAGGCATATATGTTTGCAAGATATTTAGGTAGTCATCCTTCTTTATTATTCCTTCTATTTTATGGATAGGACCGACGTGCCACCAAGTCAAAAATGCCCACGCCATTGTACTACCGCCACCATGTTTCATAGGTGTTGCTGGAGCTGCTCACCGGGTCAGTGCCAATAATAAGATTTACCATCTGATAAAATACGATTAGAATACGATCAGACCATATAATACGTTTCCAGTCTTCAACAGACCAGTTTTTGTGTTCTCTACAAAACTGTAATCGAGCTGATGTTTTTCTTGGAAAGCGCGATTCTATTCTTTCAATGTCCATTCGCTTGTTGGTATGTTAATGGCCAGTGTAGCTTCTTTAGGTGTTAGCTTGGAGCGTCACTATCCGTCAGAATTCTTGGCCGACCTCCGAAATCATCCGGAGACTCCAAATTATTTACTTTTCGTAATCCTATCACTGTTGACTTTCCAACGCCAGTCTTTCCAGCTATTTTTCGTGTACTTTCCTTTTTTTTTGCTGTAGTACAACAATTCGGTTTTCCAAATCTTTAGTGATTTTCTTCATTTTGCACTAATTGAACAACAATTTCACAATTTTTGGGTATAACAATGTTAACTCTTCACCGTATTACTTTATAATGATGATATAATTAAAGAAACGCAATAAGCTCTTGACAACTTTCATAAAGATAACGGTAAAATAATGTTTTTTGCATGCTGAGTCTTGCGTGCAAAACTGGACGCATTTACTTTTTTTGTTTTTTCTAAGAAATTTCTGTTTTTATGTTTGTTTTATTAGATTTTATGTTATTCAATGACGAGAGTAATAAATAAAGAATTAATAATTGAAAACCGGAAGCAAATTGAGTAATTTTTACAAGTTTAACAGCAATATGAACTTAAGTTTGACAAACATCCGACCAGTTTTGCTCACCACTGTATATCTTTTTAGACCTTTCTTCGACAGAGTAAGATCTATCAGAACATGGAGGAAAATTCCATGTTCTGATAAATTCCATAAAGTGAACAATTTTATTGCGAAATAAATGAATAATAATGTAGTTAAGAATTTCTTAATAGATAATTTAGATAGATAATTTAAATATGTTGAGGCAATATTTGTATTACTCAAGCATTATATATTAAGACAAAAATAAAAGCAATTCAAGGTGCAAGGATCATAATACAGTTGACGTGCACCCAAAATTCAGCGACTTCAGGAGTAAGAATTCTAATGCGTGTATTATCTGCTGTTGCATGTACTGATTTTTTTCAAATGCTCTTCTGTCATTTCGAGCACGTGTTAAAAGGATTCCTTCGGCAGTTGAAAATAAAGCATATACTATATGAAATATAAACAAATTAAGATGATATTGTTGTTTGGTGGTCAGTTACAGAATGCCGATGAAAAAAATGACACAACAAAAAATAAACGACGGTCGTGTGGACCAACGATATAGAGAATCAAGGGGTTTGTATGAATATGTATATATATAACTTAAATAACAATATGGACTTCCCCTTCTACGCTTCTGAGAAAACATAGTTCCGTGAGTAAATTTCTCGGAAAATTCGGAATTATCTCTTCGAGTTAAGAACAAAAATATATGAAAAGTCAGGATTCACGATTAAAAATTGTTCCACTGCAAATTTTATTAAAATTATTTTCAACATTAAAACTAGTTCATCATGTGTCCTCCAAGAAATTACAAATTTTAGCTACTTTTAACAACAAAACCACATTTGTTTTAATTTAATAAAACCTATTTTGCCCTAGAAATGCTTTTATGCTAGCGTATTTGCAAAGAAATAAGTTCTAACAAATGACAGCGTGGTTGGTGGTTGCTGAAAAATCCATCAGACGATATTACTATTTTTATTAACTTATAATGGGCCTAGCTATTAACATGTAACACTTCTTAGGTAGCAGCAATAGCTGGTTGTTGAAGCATTAACTAGTCAAAATCTTCTAAAGAGTCATGTTAATGGTCTTATCAGAGATAACACATGCAGGACATTGTTAACGCTGAAGAACAAGAGGACACTGTTCACTATATTTGTCTGTCACTGTCCTAGTTTAATCATTAGAGATACAGAGGTGGGATTGGGAATTCATAAGATTGTTTAGCGTTCTTAAAATGGATGTTTAATAAAACCATAGTTGTATTATGACTGCAGTTTTGCCAGCTCCGAACACCGCATACATTCATAATAAAAAAATAAAAAATAAAAAACATAGTCGCAGTGTACGACACGAATTATAACCAAATTGTAAATACACTTTATAGATATTATTATAGAGCTATTCGAATTGTGAAAAAGTTTAGATAAAATGCAAAAATTAATGGATATGTATATATTTGGAAACATATGAAATGGTAGCACCTACTTTATAGAAAGACATGTATTTAATACAAAAAATGTTGGTCCCCGTGGTGAAGAAAAAACGAGTGGTTGCTGTATAAGGTAGACCCAGGTTCGCAGACTGTCGCGCCATCCATATTATATTATTATTATAAATGTTGGGAGTTGATTAATTTAACAAACAATCTGCATTTTCAATTTGACAAATGTATGCATGTATATACATACGTACGTAAGTTCTATGCAACTATCATCTCCGACAAACCTTAAAACTCGTACACAACGCGACACACAAAAGTTCGCGTGTAAGAATTAAAAATAAAGATTAGGGAGCGGCTCTATATACTCCCCAGTTGACATCACTTAGCAAATTAAAAAGATTACACCTTAATAATTTGTAAAGAAAAATCACCAAGACAGGTGAATAGATTTTTTATCCTTCGGGATTTGCATGCTTACGGGATATAAAATACACAAAAGAAGTCACGAACATTAAATAAACAAATCTTATTTTATATATACAAAGAATATCAGATTTAAATATGTTTTCACTTATCGAAATAAAGTAAAACACAAACTACAGATGAGGAAAGACAAATGCATGAACATATTGGTAAATTCATATTGAAATAAAAGATTTAACTTTAGGCTATGGAAATATCTTGATGATGTTGTTGTAGTATGAAAAACAAAAATATCAAAAGGAATACTACTTGAAACAAGGAATACTACTTGAGAGAAGAAATTCGTTTCTACCTGCAATTTTAAATTACATACATGTTAAGAAGAGTTGGGCTAGTAATTGGAAACAACAATCCAAATAGTTTATTTTTTTTTATTTTTAACGATTAAATACAGTTGTTTTGTTGTAACGTAGATTAATCATTTTCAAGATTTTGTGAATACTCGCTGAACTCGTTGCTATGAAAGTTTTCAAAACGTAAGTGTCGAGTAGCTAGTATATATATAGTAATAGAACATGCACAAATAACAGACATTACTTAATAAACAGTACGTATAGTTTTTAATGATTTTATACCAAGCAATTGACAACTTTTCATATAGTTCGGATGGAAATTCCATTGCATTTTATAAAATATGAATTTTGTAAATATTTGTTGGACTTTTTCATAGCGTTCAGTGTATGATACAAAATTATGATTCCATACAACTACCGCATATTGAAGAAGGGGAAGGAAACGTACAGATATAATACGGCGAATTGATCAGTAAAACGTTTTGTGTTACGCTTAATAAAGTCTTCTGAGTTTGTCTAAAACAAAGTAAAATTTATATGCGTGTTAGCTGAAAAAATGAGTTTAGCATTACTCCAAAGCTTTTAGGACTTTTCACTCTAAAAAGATTAGCTGATCCAATGCAATAGTTAAATTCAATGGGAAAGTCTGATTTAGTGAAAGACAATTCTGAAAATTAAGAGTTAGACTCTTATTATTACACCATTCGAAGATATTGTCGTCAATGAGTATTACAAAAAAAAAAATAATGGGCCTAAATGATCCCTGTAAAAAACCCCTGAGCAACATTTTATTAGTTTGGATAAATAAATTCCAACTTTTTACTCTCAATTTATGAGATAATATGAAATCCAACGGAGAAACTCCGAGTGAAATCCACCATTGGGTTGTTAATAACAGACCTAGATACTTTGCTAGTCCCTTCTCCCTTAGTGTTCTAAATCTTAAAAGTAAAACCTACAACAAAATCTTGACCAACAAACCGTACAAGTGAGAAGGGTCAATGTCAACAGTAAGGAAATGTCACCGATTTACCATGCAAACGAAAAAAGTAATATCTGTAAGCAAATATTAATATTTTGATATAAAATCAGCTTTCAAAACTTGAATCTTTGATTTTCTCAGAATGTTATGATTCTAGGACAGCGATATGAATATTGATTGATCAGGATTCAGGACCTATGAAATCACTGACCTAGAATACTATTATCTTTAGCGTTTGGGTACATACAAATATATGTTCTCAATATTTTTCTTACCTCTCTCTTTTCCTGTTCATTTGTTTGAACTTCATAGAACCACACGCATTCTTCGGCAATGTTTTTTGAGTTTATCTCATTCCACACCGCACCATTTATAACAACAATATTTTCTTCATCAACTGAGTTAAAATCACCGTGTTGAGTTTGAACATGACGAAGTAATGAATTCATTTTTAAGATTTTGTAATTAAATTTGTGCCGAACAAATTTTGGCGCACTGGATATATACTGCTGTGGGCAAGAATAGTATTGAATTTATATCATATCAGTACTAAATGATTCTAGCAATTCGATAAGTGGTTGAGTGAAAAGAGAAAAGAAATTTGTGTTAATCACTTAAGGGCTTACTAGATAAACGAAGAAAGATTTAAACAACTTCATTAGAACAGAACCATTCCCCCAATTTGCAAATATACGATATAAATATTACTATTAGTCAATCTTTAATAACAAACGTCAATTACAGGTACAGCACATGGCAGAGAGTCGGTAAGGTAGGTCCCTAATGGTATACTTCAGCTCTTTCTAATCAAAATAGGCACGGAAAAAAAACTTGCTTATATTTTCAAATCACTATTGGCTTGAAAATGGAACGTTGTTAGCATATTATTAATATAATATTATTATTAGTATTAGTAAGAATAATGTAACAAACATTACTGGGGTGGGTCGCCGTGGCGTAGTGGGTAAGTGCGTCGACTCCTACGCAGAGGGTGCCAGGTTCGATACCCGAATATACCACCTTTGATGATGATTCACGGCTTCGCCTCTTTCGAGTCATTGACAATCCTCAAAAAGTATTCCTGTCAAGAAAAGCTTCTCAACTTCGCCGTTCGGAGTCAGCATTAAACTGTAGGTCCCTTCCACTCGTGAAAGAACCATAGCACGCACAACACAAGTGGTTGCTGAGAAGCTAGACCCAGGTCCACCTCGGACTGTCACGGCACCCATATATATATATATATATATATATATATATATATAAGAATAATGTTATGTTATTCTTATTCTTTATTAACATTCAATAAAATACATGTAAACAACATTTTTTATAAGCACATGCTTCAAGATTTTTGTTACGATTTTTTAATATTAGATTGAACGTAACTCTACGAGTTTTAATTAAGTAAATATGGATATGTATATATGTATAAGCTATCTTCTACGTAATGCTTAGCAGTATCTAACGAGAATTAGCAGAAGCCGTTTATATTTTAGAAATAAAAACCATGATAGATGGCGGTTACTTTTCTCGAACACAGCAATTATTTTAATATCCAACACGCATGTAGAGTATTTACAGCTCGTTGGCTTTGAGCATTTCTAATATCAAAGCTAATTTCAGGACTGAAGTACGACACCGCTATCTAGAATTATGTATGTTTAAAACCTTACCGATAAAAACTTTGGCTTTGGTTTTTTTTATCATCGGATATGACAGGATACTCCCATTCTTAAGTTTTGTTTCTGCATCTAATCCTAAGGCTATCATGGAAGTTCCCTCTCTGTTATAAGGGTAGATGGGGAATTGTTATCATTGGAAACGTTGGGCCAGATTTTTGCAAAAAATTGCTAATTTGTTGCAATCGCTGCCTGGGTTCGATTCCCGGTACGGCCAAAAATAATTTTCACGCCCCTCCTCTTTCGAATCACTGGCATTGCTCAAAGAGTAATAACTGTCTAAAAGAACTTCTCAAACTTTCGCACAGCAAGCCGGCTGAGGTTCCCCTCGATTCGTGTGCGCCACCTTGTACGTGGGTATCTTCTATTTCGTTGCCGCACAGGTTCAGAGTCGAAGATTCTTTGGGCTGGAACTAAATTGTCCATACGCTCTACATGGCCTCCGTAGACGCCTGGCTAGACTCATGTCACGGTACAGCCTGTACAGTTCGTCGTTGAACCTTCTCCAAATGCTATCAATGCAAAAAAGACAAAAGATCGCACGCAGAGCTTTTCTCTCGAAGAGACCAAGGACCTCCTCATCCGCTTTGGATATAGTCCATGCCACTGCCCCGTAGAGCAAATCGCGGATGATCAAGGTCTTATACAGAGTCAACATTGTCTTCCGCGAGAGGGCTCTATTACTCAATTTCCTTTTAAGCCCATAGAAACACCGATTGGCAAATTAGTTATTCTCCATCTGATCTCGGGACTGATGAAGTTTATACTGTTTACCAAGGTAGACGAAGTCCTTCACTACATCAAAGTTATAGCTGTCTATAGTTCTGGCCGAGTCTTCGATATTGTGCGTTATTTCTTGATTACAGTTTCTGCTTTATTTTGTCCTCGTTTCCCGCCAGACCCACTTTTCCGTTTCAATGCCAGCAAACGCTCATTGATGGGGCCATGTGTGACACACGTCAATGTCATCCGCGTACTTGTACGCGTCTAGCAATTGTACGGACTTTTCGAAGATCGTGGCTCTTGTCTTGGCCAGTAAATTTTGCACAATCTTCTCAGGAATGATATTAAAGAAGTCACATGACAGTGCGTCGACTTGTCTAAATCATTTTTTGACGTTGAAGTCCTCGCGGAGCTCGTTGCCCACCAAATTCCATCGTCATCCTGCTCAGTCTGACGAGTTTGGCAGGAATAGCTCATCTCTATGCACGGTGTCATATGCGTCCTTGAAGACGAATTGATGGTGTGTATCGATTTGCATTTCTTGCGGCTTTTCCAGGATCTGCCGTGGTGTGAATATTTTATGGACGGCTCTCTCTTTAATAATTATTCACTGAAAAGAATTTAGTTATTTGCACGAAATTTGTTAAACATTTAAAATTGAAACGATTTATATATTCCAAATTTAAGGCAGGCGGCATCGCAGTGACTAGGGCAACTGCAGTGCTAGAGTAAAATTTTCTGAACGAATATTTTTTTAATTAGTTTCATGCTTCATAAAGCCCATGCGTCACAAAGAACATGCGGACTTTAATAGAATAAACTGTATTCCGGAAATAGATATTATAAATGAATGCTGACTATGAAACACTGCGTTATGAGCACATTCTCTTTAGCAGTCAACGACATTTGAATTTCCTGTAGGAAAATAGTCAAGCGAACAATGTACAGTGCTTTTATATAGAAGTGAATGGAATTAATTAATAATGCACTAATTAAATAAAAGAATAACAGCAAAAGTCAATCTTAAAAAGCTTCGTTAGCAGTGAGCATTATTCATAGGTCGTCTGGTCTCTGAATGTATACTTTGCTCTTTATGAAATAAGGGTAGTGAACTTTATTTCACTGTGCTCTTGCAGACGTACAAATGGAATTTACATATTAAATAAAATGACAGTGAATGTATCTCTGTATGCATACGTGTGTCCCCGCTATTTGCTTACTTAATTAAGTAGTTTAAATTGTATTGCATACAAAGCTTTTAGGGTTCCGCGCCCGAATGGTACCAACAGAACCCTTATTGTTTAACTTTTTTTCATTTCATGATTTGACGCCATACATTTGAACCCTTAATTTGTATGATAAATATGGATTGATGCACCGAATCTGTACTACATTTATTTCATATAAGGTACACCTATGTAAGAAAAACCTTGTAGTGTCCACCACGACTAGCTCTTTCGATGGGAGAGTGAGGAGTTTGTTCAGAGCTGCGGAGGGAGTGTCCTTAAAGCTCCGCTCATATATACGCATGCCATCCGCTGCACATTGTAAAGCGGTTTGAAATTAATATTCTTTTCGAACACGGTCGGTCAATTCACAACACCATGCAGCACTATTAGTTTGACTACTGATACATATAGCCAGTGGACCATTCGGGGTTGTAGTCCACATTCGCACCCTATGATCTTATTACAGCTGTAGAGGCCCGTGTAGGGCTTTTTGACACATTCCTGGGTATCTTCGTGTCCAATATAAGATCCAGGATTTTCGCTATCATTCAGCTTTAAAAAGATCCCACATATTGAGGGAGAGTTGTAATCAGAGATTTTGCATTTCCTAGCGAAAGGACTAAATCCGTTTTCTGAGAATTAACGCCTAGACCGCATCCATTAGTCGGATTGCATAATGTCCCTATCGTGGATATATATTTTCCAGACACCGCATTGTCGCCAGTGTATGTGTGTCAGTCAGTAACATTTCATTCAGCACTACGTCCCTGTTGACGACTCTAACATAATGAATAAAGTGGTATCACTTATAAATAAATATATTTTGTATCTGTAAATTTTAAAATAATAAATAACATTCTTCTTGTTCCTGATTTTCGTAGAGGTTTCTGTAAACTCTTATTTTTGATGAAGACATCAAGTACCTGTACGCTTTGAATTAATATGGACGGTTTTAGCATCCTTAAGCTAAATTCGCTCAGTCCTCATCTATTCGTGTACCTGTAAAGCAACAGTGCAATTTTCTAGTTGACTCTTCGACCGTTTTGGCAGTTACCAAAATGGTGGTGTCGTCAGAAAATGTGCATATACATACGAGTTGTGGTTGCTATTGTTCTTTCACGAGTGGAAGGGACCTACAGTTTTATGCCAACTCCAAACGGCGAAGTTGAGAAGCTTTTTTCTAGGCAGGAATACTCTTTAAGCATTGTCAGTGACTCGGAAGAGGTGGAGCCGTAAATGGTAAATTGGTTGGTAAATTGGTTGAGGCACCAACCCACTTCGCCACGGAGCCCTGTGGTATGCGGCTGCTATAATGTAAGTGCACCAAGAACACTTCTTTGTGGTACTTCAGCTTGAATAGGTTTAAATTGGGAGTATTCGTTCCCGTTTTTCACACGGAAGATTAGATGGTTTGATAAAATTGCGTAAAGTTTTCTCGGGAGAGAAATGTCGAAGTTTGTGTTTCAATCCATCGAAACTTCAAACCAATCGCAGAGAATCTCCAAAGCTCTCACACTCTACCATAGTGTTGCCAATACATAACAAGCACTATTCATTTCCGCCAATTCCCACTGATTAGGGTAATGTCCTAATTCGATGGCGGCGTTCATAAGGTAGGGTTATTAAGTCATAACCATGAGCTTTTTTGGGATTGAGTTTCTTAAACTCTTCTTTAAGTCCTGTCAAAGTAGCATTTCTTACAACAAAATTGTCAATATCTATGTCTAAAGCTGTTTGTCGGAGTTTACAGAAACGTTTTGTCCTTCCAAATGATCCGCTAAAGCTTTATCATATTTTGCATATAACAGGCCTATGTTGTTTGGACAGGTTATGTCAAGAGATATGCGAGATACAAAGCTCTAAACTTACACATTATTTTAGTTCTGGAATGCATGTATTTTCTTGCAATACTTCTGTAGTGTGAAGTAGCATGTTAAAGCCTAATTTCTTTATTGGATAATATGCTATTTAAGATTCCAAAATTAACAAAATGTGCGTGCTTTAGGATTAGGCCAAGTTCACTAGAATTAATATTTTATTGTTTTTTCCTTAAGCTATAGTTTTAGCGCCACTAAGCGCCAACAAGTGGTTAACAGTTGAAGTTCAGCTAACTTTTACGAAAGAATTGTATCCGCCCAGAGACACAGTTGGTAATGTTACAAAAGTTATAATTTCTTGGTTAATTATGGTTGGAAAGAAGCAGCTAGGACTTTACTTTTAGAAAAACTACACTTGCTCGGGAAAATCGAGCGTTTGGACAAAACCAGCAAAGAGGGTATTCGAATGCGATTCGAACCAGGATTCGAGAAGGAGAGGAAGAACGAACCGCCGGTATAAAGACCAAATTCCTTAAATTGGCATCAATATCAAGATGTTCCTTGACTCTTTGGATTTTATTGGATTATAAATGATTAATTTTCGTGCGGAGAGAGGAAAACCCAACGTTAACGGATTTAGCAGTTTCTTGCGATTTTTTCAGGATTTGACCATACAAATTCGGCATTCATTTTTCAGCAGTTTTTGAAAAGTCGCATAAAATCCACTAGCAACACATTATTTGCCTTTAAATGAAATATATTCACGTGTTAATGTGGCGAATCACATTACAAGCGTCAAATGAAGAAGAACATCTTTTCAACGTGCAACGTGTGGAAGCATTTTAAATTAAACTTTCTAGACAAATAAAATTTGATAAATATGCATGAGATCTTTTGACAACTAGACTGTTAATAAAATAGAGAGAAATAAGAAATATGCTAGAATATGTAAATTTGAATAATACACATATGTATATTAGATTTGCAGTCATCTCATTAAGAACAAAGAAGCATAATCGCTTCAGTAACGAAACTGCTGCATCAATTTTCCAACTAAAGCGTACCTCCCGTTGCTGCTACAACTGTCTTCCAAGAAATAAAATGTTATTCGAATGTTCTTTATAAAGATTCGGAATAATTATTTTTAATAACTTTGTAAACAACTTAATTTAGAATAGATAATTCCTTCCGACTATTTATATTATTTTTATATTTTATTATAATTGCTTCATGAGTTACAATATGTTGTCGCACAATTTACATTAATTACATTTTTAGAGATATGACATAATACTGTCTTTCAACTAGATCATTATCTAATATTTTTTTATGAGTTAACACTTTTAACAGCTTTGAAACAATGAGGAAAAACATGGAAAAAAAAACCTCAGATTAGAAAGAAAAAAAAAAAATAAATAAATAAATAAATAAATAAACTAAAGATCAGGAATACAAATAAAAACAGAGAAATAAATAAATTAAAAATAAATAAATAAATAAAATGGTAAGTAGATAAATATATAAATAATCAAATAAATAAGTTAACAAAGAAAACAATAAATCGATATATAAATCATAGATAAATAAATAAATAAATACATAAATGTATAAATAAAAAAAAGAGAAAAAAAAATAAATAAATAGATATATAATGTATACATGAATAAATAAATAAGATAAATAGCTAAGAATTTACGTTTAAAATGATTTAATGATCACAAACGAAATTGTAGATATCATAACAAATGCAATTGGTTGATTAGTGGATTGTCAGGAATATTGCACCTTAGCTTGAAATTATTATTAAGTTTGCATATTCTGGAGGAGACCAGTTCAACATTAGCCATATCGTGTAAATCCAATGTAGAGTGGTACCAAGGCAGATTAAGCATCATTTTCAATATTTTATTTTGTGCAATTTGAAGTTTTTTAATATTATATTTGGCACAATTACCACAGACCAGACACCCATAAAGCAAAATTGATTGAAAGATCGTCTTGTGAATAATGATCTTATTTTCTTTCGAAAGTAAGGACTTCCTATTAATAAACAGATATAAAATTCGTATTGCAAAATTGACTTTGTTAATTGTTTCCAAGACCTGTTTATTGAAAGTCAGTTTGTGGTCCAAAAATATGCCTAGGTACTTAACATTTGGTCTCCATTCTATTCAGTGACCATTAACACTTAACTGATTTGCCGGGAGAAAGCAAGGCCTTCTTTTCCTTGTGAAAAAAATGGCTTGAATTTTTCCGGGGTTAAGTTTAATTTTCCACTTAGAAAGATACGATTGCAAAACTTCAATTGCATTTTTTAAATTCGTCTCAATATTGAGACCGAACATATGCGAAGATAGTATTGCAATATCATCCGCATAAATAGCAATTTCACAATTTGGAATCTTTGGAATATCAGACGTAAATAAATTATAAAGAATGGGACTAAGTACAGATCCTTGGGGTACACCTGCACGAAAATTGACTACATCAGACTCACTATTATTGACAAAAACTTTAAAGCAACGATTAGATACAAAACTTTGAACGATTTTGCAGAGAAATTGAGGAAAACTGTTGCTTAACATTTTATAGATAAGCCCATCATGCCAAACGGAGTCAAAAGCTTTTTCTACATCCAGTAAAACCATTCCTGTTGATTTACCTATTGAGCGATTGCTCTTTATAATATTGCATAATCTCAAAACTTGGTGAGAAGTACCATGATTACATATAAAACCAAACTGCTCATCGGGATAAATTTTCTGCTGTTCGATAAAACTTACAATTTTACTTTTCAGCACTTTCTCGTAGATTTTACTCAAATTGCTCAGCAAACTTATAGGCCTGTAACTTGAGGGATCATTAGGAGGCTTATCTGCTTTTGGTATTGGAATTACCTTTGCAAGCTTCCATACATTGGGAAAATATTGTGCCTTAAGACACGCATTGATGATGAATGTAAGGACCTTAAATCCGCTATTAGGTAATTCCTTTAGGTAGATATTTTTAACTTTATCAATGCCACTAGTCTTCCTTATTTGCAATCGCTTGATAAGGTGTCTTATGTCACTTTCAGTCACAAATTCATTTGGTGAGGTACGACAAGAAGTCGCATTAAAAGATCTTAGTGCGCACTCTACAAGAGTTGTAGTGCTTGGGTCTACCAATTGTTCAGATACCTTATGATTCTTTGAAAAATTCAGGGCAAACACGTTTGCTTTTCGGCCTCAGAAACGAATATATTGGAGCTGTCTTTTAAAAAAGGTATTTGTCTATTTTTGTTCTTTATAATTTTCATTATATTCCAGAAAGGCTTTGAGGCTTTATCAAGGTTTCTTAGCTTATTGTCCCACGATGAATTTCGATGCTCACTTATGTTTATAGTTATAAATTTATTGAAATAAGCTATTAGGGTTTTAGACATTGGTTGGCGATAGGTTTGCCAATTCCTTCTGTGGATATTTCTAATTTTGATTAGTTGAAGAATATGACTTGGTAATTTATCCGCAGGCATATTTTTACGCTTTTGGGAAGTACTATTACTGGCAGAAGTAATAATATGATCGGTAAATTGTTGAAGTATAGTGTCAATATCTTCTTTGCTTACTATAGCTTCTAGGTTTGTAGGAATGTTTAGAAGTTTTTCTTTTAGGTCTTTTCTAAATTTTGCCCAGTTAACATTTCTTAGATCTGGAACCAATTCCATTTTTTCTAATCCCGACCAGCGAAGATTACAAAGAACAGGATTATGGTCAGAATTAAGTTCATTTAAAACAAAAGGTTGTGACATCAAACCAGAAACATTAGTTACAAATAAGTCTGTAACAGAAGGACTACTACGAGAACTAGTTGGCACATATGTAGGACTAGGTGGAAACATAACAGAGATTGGTAACGTCAAAGACAGATCAGCCCCAGTTCCTGTGTCTACAATTTAGGTCTCCTCCTATCAGGAATTTGCAGTTCATATTAAAAAGCTTTCTAAGGTCCTTTCTAAATCTCTGATTTTTTTCGGATCTGGTAAAGTTTCCTGTTATTTTCCCCGGAAAATAAACACTATAGATTTTGATTTTTGAATTGTTTCTCAATGTTAATTCAATTCCTATATTTTCGATGTAATCCGTTTGAATACAAGGTAGGAGCTTATGTTGAATTGATCCCCTAACCAGAATAGCAACACCACCGCCCCTTCTATTTTCCCTGTCAAGATGATAACATCTAAAATTTGGGGTTGAAATGCGATCATTTGGTCTTAACCACGTTTCAGACAATAAACCTATATCAATTTCCTTTGTGTTCATAAAATTTACAAACTCATGAAATTTTTCACGTATGGACCTGGCATTCCAGGTTAAAATATTTACATTATTTTTTGAATTACTTAACATTATACAAAAACTTAGATGTTAATTGAGCGACAACTCTAAATTGGTCTACTTTAGTTTTACAAGTACTTAGCTGTGTAATCATTTCTAATACAAGCGAATTTAATTCTTCAATTGAAAAAAGTTCTTCAGTGTTGCTGTCTTTGCTAACATTGTTCTTGCGTGTAGATGGCGCTGCTACATGTTCCAACGCTTTTTTCAGGTTTTTGTTGACTGGTAACTCTGTCCGCTTTGTAGTATGTGTTGGTAGGGCCGGGAACTCATCGACATCAGTGGAATGGTGTTGTTGTTTTTGTTAGGGCTCAAATGTTTACTTTTCGATGCAGTTTTTTGGCGCATTTCCAAATATTTAGTTGTACTAGCGCATGCGCTGTCGGTAGACTTATGGTTTCCCTTGCAATTCGCGCATTTGTGTATACCTGAGTTGGTACATTCGTTAGTTTGGTGATTGCCGGCGCAAATGGAACAATATGTTTTTATATGGCAGTTACGTTCGCCATGTCCGAACATTTGACAGTTTCGACATTGTGTCAGTCTGTTCTTTTGCTTTCGTTGAAAGCTCCATTTTATTTGGGTGTGAAAGATGGCGCGAATGTTATTTTTTAGTTCATTTAGTTTGATAGTACCATTTTCAAGATAAACAAGATAAAAGGTGTCAGTGTACTGTTCATACCTTTTGGTGATCATTTTGACTTCTTTGCACTTAAGTCCCAATCTTAATAGTTCCTGTTTTAGTTTATTGGTATCGCATGCATTTAAGCCATACAGCAGAACTTTGAAAGCTTTTTCACTTCTCAAATCATGTGTAAAGTATTGGCACTTTTCTTCTTTTAGTTTATTTAGTACGGAATTATATGACTCCAAACTCTCACACATTATTTTGATACCAATTGACATTATTTTTATCGAATAATCACTAACACATAGTGTTTTCATGAGATTATGAACGAAATCGCACGATTTTTGGAGCAGTTTTATCGGCGGTACTACTAATTTTGGGTTTTTTGTTGAATACACAGGTTCATTCATTTCATCACTGTCAATATCACTGTCCGGTAAGCATTGCAATGGACTCCAATAATTGGAGTCCTTCTTGGTCAAAACCATTTTAGGAACCGATTTAATTTTTTTGTCTGAGGACAATATGTTGTCCCCAGAGTTCGGCGACCTCGCGCGTTTGCTAATTTTGACAAGTTAGAAGAAACACTTGGAGAGGTTATTACAGGTCAATGCGTTCGCCATTAAAGCTTCGGCTGAACTGCTTCCGACTATTTAACACTAATAAAAAATGTATACTTAAAATAAATGTGTATGCACTTTTTTGAAAATAAATATTTTCAATTCAAATTTCAATTCACTAAAATGAAACTAAAAATTAAAAAAATAAAACATTTTTATCAAGGAGAAATGATAACAATTTTTTAGCATTATCAAAGTTAAAATCCTTTTTGTCTAACATGTTTATCAGTTTCTTGTCCTGGCTTTAGCAGGTTCGAAGAAAATAATCTGGTAACGCTGGGAAAATCTAAAGGAGTCAATAGTTGTCCTATACCAGTAGAACAGCTACGGAGTAAGACCAATTTAGACTATTAAACATGATGCCATTACTTGAAAAACTGTGCCTATGTGATCATAGACAGAAATTTGTTATAAATATTGTTAATTGAAAATCAGTCCGGATTTAGTTATAATCATTCATGTAAATAGTCCCTGAATTGGTTTAAAATTACTTAAAAAGAACAAATGCATATTGGATGCAAAACTATAGCTCTGTTTATAGAGTCCAAACGATCCTTCGGGGCAATTGACCGTGATATTTTACTTAGAAAATTATACAATATTGGTGTAAAGGGAGCTGAACGTAATTGGCTTAGATATTATCTAGTCAAGTGTAAATAGCGCAAAGTCGAATAGTATCAAAACATGTACTCGGTCCATTATTGTTTTTAATTTAAATAAATGAAGTGTGTAATGTAATAAGGAACTGTACAATTTCTGTGTTTCCTAAAAATGATTTAATATTTGTGAGCGGAAAAAACATAAACAAACATATGCAAACATTGAATGTGTATGTAAGCTCAAAATTAACATTAACAAAATAAAGTGTACGGTGTTGAACTGTGATGATTATATTGACATAATAAAATTAAGTTATAGAAAAAGTTAAAGAAATAAAATATCTTGGTGTTATAACATATATATGACAGTCAATTTAATTTTAATAATCATATTTTATACTTCACCAGTGGTATCAACGTCATCGAAGAGAGGTACCATATCAAACGGGAGCATTGATGTGGATATAATGCTCTAGTTTGTGGGATATATTTTACCACAAAGAATTTAAAAGAAAACAATGATTCCAATTTAAATTTAAGATTAATTTAATTAAAAATCAAAAGGCAAGTCATGTTGGTTTTTGTAGGGAAGTTTCTTTTCAAAAGAAAAATGTAATAGATCAAATACAAACAAGTGCACATTTATAATGTAATAAAAACTTGAGGGGCTAGCGGAAGTTTCGAACTGTTACAAGTTTGTGGAAACATAAACACACCCCGATAGTAACGAGCCTATACGTGAATAAGAACATTAATAAATTCACCACGGATGACTATTCTTGGAACAGCTAAAAAATTCTTGTTAATGATGATGAATGAAATTATATTCAATATTCATTCGTTCTTGTGATTCCAAACGAAAAAGTTTAAATAGAAGAAATAAGCATTCTGATCAAAGAGTTGTTTTACTAAAAAAAAGTATTTGACGTCTAAAACATTGTTGAACATCACTACAAATCGGTGACCCCGACTATTTAAAAACGCAAGCTTTTAAAAAATTAAACTATTACTTATCAAGTCCCACTGCGGAACATAAAGAAGATATTTTGGAGCCATAGACGCCATATCCAGAATCGCTAACCGCAGTTGCTAAACTTTTAAAGTATCGTCCAGACATCTGGTTTATCATCGGGGAATCCAAATTCCAGGAGTACAAAATTAGAAGCGATCAGATAAAATATAACGATATTCTTCGCGCTTTGGATTAGGACACAATCCACCACAAAAAGACAATATAAAATCATTAAAAAAACATTGTTAAAAAATATCTCTTTCATGGCAAAAACAACTATATACATACATTATTTAGTGAGGTCGTGAAAAGCCTTCACAACCATCGAACGTCATATCTAGACAATTAGTTCTTTCCAACAATGTAAGTCTGGGCGCATCTGCTGAAGTAGCCGATAGTGTTAGAAGCCAGACATGTCCACGTCACACCATGAACAACCAAAACAACAATACATTTTTTATATATAATAATTCTACAATACAAGTAGAATACAAACTGGACCAGATACTTCCTTTGCAACACGTAGCAATTCGATCGCGTTCACGATCCAGCTCTGCAGCCAGTGAACCAGTTTATTTCTATCACAAAAAGTTATAGAAATCGTTGCCCGAACCGTGAAAGTTTTCAAATAACACTCTCCAGATAAACAAGTTTCGCTGTCATCTGTTAGGGATGCAGCAGACAGCCATAACACAAGGAAAAATTCAGAACCCCGTCTTCAAAACTCGTCGATTCTGGCACCATAGTCTCAGTCATTCCAGCAACTAAAATACAACCCAAACAATAATCTCACACTATAAGCAAAAAATTCTACACTGATTTTAACTTTCGGAACACAAAACTTAAATTTAGATCTTAACTGTATTACATTGATTTGAAACATATGTATATGACCCATGGTAAGTTAGTAGAGTGTAGGTGTCAAAATGCAACCTCTGGTCTTTCTCTCATATACTCAGCTATTATGGTGGTCTCGTGTGTATGCTCGATCAGAAAGGGAGTTAGTCAAAGGAAGACATCGAGCGCGCATTGTCGAGCCTACATTAACCTATGCAGACATTTTCCCTGGACATTCTTCATCACTGATGTCCAAACTGTCATCATTGGAACGGACTTCTTAGCATATTACGGACTCCTAATAAACCTAAACAACAAGACTCTCACCCCTATTGCGAGCGTCAAATTACAAAAAAAAATGTCGGTATTGCGTAACTCGGTCGATAAAATTGTTGACTATTGAGTGGTGTGACTGATACATTTATATGACAGTTAAAAACAGTAGCCAATTTAATGTTTTCTTTTCTGTTGTGTTGAAAATTGTTTAAATAATCATGAGTTGAGTTGAATCAGCTTTGACAGCCGATGATGAATATTTTGTTGGATGAGATTTTAAGGAGACGAAGGAAGTTAATGCTTCTTATCCTCTAGAACTAGAGGAAAGTATGTATGTCTGTATGTATTATTTTTTTTCTTTTTTGAGAATTAAAGCCAGCAAAAAGGACTACATCAGAACATGTTTGCCCGAAATGGATAAAGTATAACTGCTCCAATGATAAGAAACTGCGGGCAAAACCATATTTTTCGAAAGAAGGATTTTACAGTATAATATATACGTTTCAATAAATACCTCATGAATATATACATGTACATATATTTGTATTGTTATGAAAACTAACAGATTACAAAAACAAAAAAAAGACATGAAAGCGGTCATGTCATGCCTATTATTCTGTATGTGTTTCCAAAGAGAGGCAAGTAAATTCTCCAATAGGTGTAGATTCGTTTCGGTTTTTACAATACTTTTCTACTCCACCGCTCGTTTTTGTACACAATTTGCTTCGAAAAAACGTTAAGAATAAAATGAAAATACTTGTTAGCTTCTTTGGACTTTAACAGTGCATTGAAAAAATTGATTTTTTGCTTACCGGCTATTTTCTATGACTCATTATTTGTGGAATATGAGAAAACATATGCCACAGACAAGTAGCCAGCAGCAATGTACTCACTCAAACAGATCCGTCAGAATCTGTATGGTAATCTACTTCTAAAATGTTGATTTTGCTTCGCTTTTTCTTTCCATTTACTTTGAAATGAGATTTCTGAAGTCCGAACATTGATTAAGAGCCGTGTTATATTCAGAATCTATACTCAGTTCAGAAATGATTCTCATTACTCGTTTTTATGCCCATTTGGCATAATAAAAATTATTTGGCGTAATAAAAGAGCCCTTTGTTTTGTTAATATTTTACTGAAGTCACTTAGCAAAACTATAGTTTATATACATATCAGTATAAATGAACTTACTTACTATACTGTACAAATGAACTTGCCATCTTGTGGCGTGTAGAGTAATCATAGAGAGTCAGCTATCGGGATCTTGAAAAATAATCCTAAGCGAGTGTAGGGTTATTTCATTCTTGTTGTTATCCAGGATCCAACCCGGAATTATAAGAATAAAAAACAACCTAATGTAAGACTCTTTACTCACATTGAATTCATTTTACTGTTGGTGTCAAAAGTTGGTTCGTGACTTTACTTTCATTGTGCTGGAATTCAAAATTCAAATAGTTTTGGCAGTTGATTGCTAATGTTTGTGCAGATATGGTTTTATTCACTAGAAGCATTTGTAAATTAAACAAAAGTTGGATTATAAATTGAGATACTTTACCTTATGTCGAGATACACCAAGGTTGATAATTCTTCCGTATCTTCAAGAATATTTGTTAGCGGCATCTATAGGCATAATGGTGGTAGTTGAAGCGTCACCTGTGATTTCGACTCTTCAACTCGCTATAGTCAGTAACGATTACTGAGTAAATTTCGCATGTACAAGTATTACTAATCTGAGTATAGATTCTCAATAAAACACGCCTAAGACTATACATAATAATAATAATAATATGGCTGGCGCTACAGTCCGAGGCGGAACTGGGCCTACCTTCTCAGCAACCACTCGTGTTGTGCGGGCTATTGTTCTCTCACGCGTGGAAGGGACCTACATTTTAATGCCGACTCCGAACGGCCAAGTTTGAGAAGCTTTTTCTCTTGGCTTTCATGTGACTTCAGGCCAGGGAAGTCCACCATCGACCAGATTTTCACACTACGGCAGATCCTGGAAAAGACCCAAGAAATGCAAATCGACACCCACCACCTTTTTGTCGATTTCAAGGCCGTATATGACAGTGTGCATAGGGACGAGCTATACAACGCCATGTCTAGTTTTGAAATTTTTGCCAAGCTCGTCAGGTTGTGCAGGATGACGATGGAGAATTCTCGCTGCTCCGTCAAAGTCGAGACCTTCAATGTCAAAAAAGGATTTAGACAAGGCGACGCGCTGTCATGTGATTTCTTTAACATCATCCTGGAGAAGGTCGTGCAAGACTCACACGCCAACACTAAAGGCACGATCTTCCAGAAGTCCGCACAACTGTTAGCATACGCGGACGACGTGATTGGCAGAACACAGCGAGCCGTCAATGAGGCGTTTGCTGGCATTGAGGCGGAGGCGGCTAAAATGGGTCTAGCGGTGAATGAGGGAAAAACGTTGTATACGCTGTCATCAAGAAAGGACACACAACATCGACGTCTTGGACAGAGCGTCACCATAGGCAGCTATAACTTCGAGGGAGTGTAGGACTTCGTCTACCTCGGCTCGCAAGTGAACAGTACGAACAATACCAGTACCGAGATTTAACGCAGAATTACTCTTGCCAATCGCTGTTTCTTTGGGCTCAAGAGGCAATTGAGTAGTAGAGTCCTCTCTCGAAGGACCAAGCTAACATTATATAACACCTTGATCAACTCTGTCCTGCCCTATGGTGTGGAAGCATGGACAATCTCAAAAGCGGATGAAGAAGCACTTGGTCTTTTCGAGAGAAAAGTTCTGCGTTCAATCTTTGGTCCTGTTTGCGTTGATGGTTATTGGAGAAGAAGATTCAACCACGAACTGTACAGGCTGTACAGCGGCATTAGCCTAGTCAGGCGTCTACGGATTCAACGCCTAAGATGGCTGGGCCATGTAGAGCGCATGGACAACACACAAGAACTCCAGCCCGAAGAGTCTTCGACTCCGAACCAGTGGGACAACGCAATATAGGACGCCCACGGAACCGATGGCGCATCCAGGTGGAGAAGGACCTCAACCAACTTGGTGTGCGCAGTTGGAGACAGCTGGCTAAAGATCGTGCCGGCTGGAGAAGCTTACTGGTTGAGGCCCAGGTCCACCCCGTACTATAGAAGAAGAAGAAGAATAGGTCTTGCCTGTAAGGAAAGAAAATCCATTAGTTCAATATTAAGACGAGTTATGAATATAATATTATATCATGGGTTATTTTATAAATGTACATATTTTGGTAATATCAAGTACAAAGCACTTTAAGAACATAATTCAGGAGTTAATGGAATGAAAAGCATCTAGAAATGTGATAAACAGATGGAATGATGAGACCTGATTAAAAACACTCCTCACATAGTTGACAAAAACAAATCAATCTAGCCTAACAAATATACAACGTCCATCACTTTAATATTATCAATTCAGCAAAAAATCATCGAAGAAAAGACTTCGCCAATGAGTCAGTGGTTTCTGCCTCTTACCCTTAGTACTTAACTACAAATTTCAATGAAACCAAATGCCACATATCGAGATTAGACGTATTCCCTTTCTGAAAATAAGCCGCAAATATGGATTATAATGTATTGCCATACCCCGACAAGTGCTGAGATGTATGCTGTCGACCAAGAAATGTTCCGTCACACACCAGCTTGCACAAAACATTACGATCGACAGCTACAAGTAAAGGAGTTTGTCTGCCTAGGGGCGAACGCGAACGTCACGAACGAGATAACAGTGGAGGACCGACATAGAATCGCCCTTGGCACCCACTGTTACTTCGGTTTGTGAAATCAATTGGGCTCAAAACTCCTGACTAGAAGGACCAAAATTTTGCTCTACAAAACTCTTAGTCCTTCTATATGGAGCCAAAAGCTGGGCGATAAGCAATGTGGAGTTGATTCTTCGTGCTTTTGAAAGAAAAATTTGTCGTCGGATAGTCTCTTCTGTGAGGAAGGCGAATGTAGCCACATCGAGCGCATGGACACCTACGCTCCAGCTAATGGAGACTTCGAATCCGAGCCTCCTGGTTCGAGAAGGAGAGGAAGACCAGTTTTGATGACTGGAAGCAGCACGCCCAGGATCGGAATTGCTTTAAGCATATTCAGTGAAAGTTTTAATTCCGGTATCGAACCTGGTGCCTTCTGCACAGGTATTGACGCACTAATCCACTAAGCCACGGCGACCCACGGATTCCTTACATAATAATAATATATAATATGGTTGGCGCGACAGTCCGAGGCGGACCAGGGCCTAGCTTCTCAGCAACCACTCGCGTTGTGCGTGCTATTGTTCTTTTACGAGTAGAAGGGACCTACAGTTTAATGCCGACTCCGAACGGCGAAGTTGAGAAGCTCTTTCTAGACCTCTTTGAGCATTGTCAGTGACTCGAAAGAGGCGAGGCCGTGAATTATCAAAGGTGGTAAATTCGGGTATCGAACCTGGCACCATCTGCGTAGGAGTCGACGGACTTACCCACTACGCCACGGCAACCCACGGATTCCTTACATATTATACAAATATTCTTAAAGCTGGCTTAACTATCTTGACAAATGTGTAATCTACTGACTAATTTTTCTAAAGTTAATTTTGACTTTCGGGTTAAACTTTTTTTTTTTTAATTGACTCCACACTATTCAATGGATATCATAAGTAAAGTGAACCACTAGCCACTCCACGCATTTATGGAAACTGTGGGGAAAAATCGGCTCACGGAAATAACCCCCAAAAAACGGAGAATGAAATAATCCCCAAAATTGTGGACTAGTTTCACATTGAAATTAGTAAAATAGAAAATGAATAGTCCCTAAAAATGTTCTAAAATAAGACCCCAAATAGGTATGAATAATTAAAGTATGGAAAGTGCTAAACATTGAATGCACAGAACTTAGCACCTACCCCAAATCCTATACTGACCCTGCCGTAGGGCTTGCAGGGGCATGTTACCCTCTGTTTAGTGAAGAAATTGTGGTTAACCAAAAACGCTTTTCCACGGAAACCGTAATGGTGTCATTTTTAGTTAAATATTAAATGTACTTTTAATATTAAACTGAAAATGGCGCAAAAGTAGACACCTCCTACTGGCTATTCCCAACTAGCTGCATAAATACATCAATGAACAAAATGGCAAAAGAGATCACTCTGCCCAGTTTACTCTGTTAGTACATTGCCTTAATTTCTATTAGTTGCGCAAATCGAGTTTGTACTGTATATGGTCTTTGCTTTAACGTAATTTTTCCAGGTTAATTTCCGAACGTAACAACTTTAATATTTCAAGGTTATCTGTCCCTCCTCTCACCCATTTTTGTCGTACGCCAATACACCGTTCTATTCAACCGAATGGAATGAACATGTAATTTCGCGTAGATGTGCCCAAATGTCCTCGGTACACACATGTAAAAAATTATATTATTTTATAACATATTTACAATTTTTCGTAACCCCTGTAAAATTTTCTGTTTGCGTTATCTCTAATGGTAGCCGAATTTCGGGCGAGCATAGTAATATAAAAACTGAAGCTAAACTACAGCGCTACACTATATATGTACATGTTGTTGATCCACTAATACTTAATTCCATTTGAGAGTAAATTAAGTACTCTAATAGATAAGAGTACCATTTACTACAATTTTATATAAAAAGTAAAATAAATAGAAACGTAATTCAAACGCATGTAGCTAAACGAAAAAATCAGTAGTTTACTACTTCTAGTCAAGTCCGTGATTATAGTTTTAGTTCTTCTATTGTCTCATATTAAGACATTTTGGAACAAAATTATTTTTTTTTTATTGTAATTTATTCAATTTTTAGGTAGCACTATTCCGATCTAAAGGAAGAATACCTATTCTTTCATGGATTTATCCTAAGACAAGAGCAACAATTACGCGCTGCTCTCAACCATTAGTAGGGGTAGGCGGTAAACGATGTCCAGAGGATAAAGCATATTTAAATTATATCATCGAATTAAACTCGAACTCGGATAAATTGGTTATAATGGATGCTCGACCGAGTGCTAATGCAATTGCCAATAAAGCCAAAGGGGGCGGTTACGAATCAAATGAAATTTACCGAAAAGTTGAATTCAATTTTCTTGACATACATAATATACACGTTATGCGTGAAAGTCTTAAAAAGCTTAAAGACGCTTGTTATCCTTTAGTTGATGAACAAAAATGGCTTTCCTATGTTGACAATACTCTTTGGCTTAAACATTTTATATTATAGCTGGTGCAGTAAGAATAGTTGAGAAGGTTGATGCGCTAAACACGTCAGTATTAATTCATTGTTCAGATGGATGGGATCGGACGTCTCAATTATCCGCACTGGCTATGCTCCTTATTGATCCTTATTATCGCACAATAGAGGGATTCGAAGTTCTATACCGGAATCCATATTATAATGGCAACAATATACACAGAGTTCTTAAACCAATTGCTAGTATACGTTGTCTAAAACTTTGGAAAGGATTCTATTGTAGATGGAATAATAAAATGCAACCGCAAGTGACTATATATCAAAGGACAAAAGAGCTCATGCTATTGCTAGAGCAACTGCAAAAACAAGTAGATGAAGAGCGATCACGTTCAATGAAATCCCTGCAGCCTATAAGAAAGGCGGTGAAAGTAAAACATTAATGTAGTAGATTAACATTTCAAATGAAAACATACATATGTTATTTCCAAAATTTGATAAACGTAAGATATATATTTATAATGTTATAAATTATTAAATGCTCGTATATAAATATACATATTACATATACACATTGAGAATTGCTAAAGCTGTCTATATGGTTAATTCCTACTTTGACATCCATGTTGTTGTATTGCCCACTTTATGAGATATGCTTTGATTGTTTTTTAAATTAGTGTGTTCCAAATAAGTCTCCTTCGATATTAATTTAGCGTTATCTGCTGCGAACCATTTATTATATACTGAGATTGGATCCATCTGCCAAAATTTGTGAAATGATATTGGTCTTTGAATGGTGAGAAGTAAATTTGAGTAATCCATAGGTCTTGATGATGATCGACGAGAATTCCGTCCCCACGACCTAGACGAAGTAGACTGCTATTACTTCGAGCTAATCAAGGACTTCGTCTATCTCGGCTCCGCAGTAAACAGTACAAACAACATCAGTACCGAGATCAAACGCAGAGTAACTCTTGCCAACCGCTGTTTCTATGGGCTCAAGAGGCAATTGAGTAGTAGAGCCATCTCTCGAAGAACCAAGCTGACTTTATACAAGACCTTGATCATCCCAGTCCTGCTGTACGACGCGGAGGCATGGACAATCTCAAAAGTGGGAGAGTCGTCAACCCCGTGGAACAACGCAACAGAGGACGCCCGCGTTTAAGTTGGCGCACCCAGGTGGAGAATGACCTCAACCAACTTGGCGTGCGACACTGGAGACAGCTAGCCAGAGACCGCGCTAGCTGGAGAGGCTTGTTGGTTTAGGCCCAGATCCACCCGGACTGTAGAAGAAGAAGAAGAAGTTGTAGGACGATTAAGTTACACCTTCAAGCTTCTTCAGGCTAACATTTCTGTACTTTTTTCCCAGAATAAACAATAATACTATAGAATATACAATAAATAGAAAAAACTATTAATTGGCAAAAAGAAACAAAGAAATTTAACTGGTCACTGTCATATCTGTCATTTCGGTTTGTCAAATGTGTCGCAAACTCAGTCTGGTACAATATTTTGCTGGTTGATTTCGCCATGTTCGTTAACTATTAAAGTTGTAATTTCCAGATGAAATTATGTACACTTCTGTCAACCTATGAGAGTTTTACATGGAAGAGTAGCGAACAGATCTAATTCTATAATTGATATTAGCTGGTTTAGTTTGACAATTCGAAATATTTGTTTACAACACTCATTCCCTCAACTACGATCAATTCAATTTATTTAAAGATGGTAAATTTCTTTCTTTTTGTACAAAATAAATGTCTTTATTGTTTTAATTCCGTCTAGTTGCCACTGTCTCTTTTAAAAACAGCACAGAGCCACCCCATGGTAAGTGAGCCAATAATAATATTTTTGGGATAGGCTTTTCACTTTCTTTTACTTTTATAATTTAAAGCTGGTTGAATTAAAAAATGGTGAAACATATAATGGGCATTTGGTGAGCTGTGATTCGTGGATGAATATCAACTTGAGAGATGTTATTTGCACTTCAAAGGTATAATGTATATGTAAAACACTTACTTACAAAAGTAAATCTAACCTTGCATTATTGCAATGATTCTGACAGGATGGCGATAGATTTTGGAGAATGCCTGAATGCTATATAAGAGGAAGTACCATAAAATATTTACGAATTCCAGATGAAGTTATAGACATGGTTAAAGAAGATTCCCAAGTGAAATCCCGTAACCGAGCTGAAATGAATAAGGGTCGTGGAACCGGTGGACAGGGAAATGCAAATAATCAAAACCAACGTGGAAGGACAGGTAACAGGAACAGCTTTGGGAACCGAAACGCACAAGGACTAAATAATGGTTCCCGACCAGTTTCACAAGGGAATAGATCTCTTGCTGCCGGTTCTAAAACAAGGAACAACAAGTAACAGCATAATATAAATAAATTGAATATATTGCGATAAGTTGTGTTATAAAAGATGATATATATGACAAGCTGTAATAACAAGTCATGTTCATATGTAATTCTTATTATTTGAGATTACGTATATATTGAATTTTATACTCGTTAATTTACGAAGTTTTGGAACGACAATTAAATGTATCTATAATCTACATAGTAATGCTTTTTTTTAATATATACTTCTCGAATGTGGTACACGTTTAGGGTTTTTTTCGAATACTTCAACCCTCATCACAAATGCGAAAAATGATGAAAATTACACAAAAAGCTGATACCAGTTTCCTAATACTTTAAAAAGTACTTTTTAAAGTAGTAACGTGAAAGTAGTACGTAGCAAATCGAGTTATGAACAAATTTCATTGTTGGTTTACAGTTCAAATGAAATGCCAGAGTTTTCTATAGCTTTAATTGGAACACCATTTACATCTCGAACAAAACTCAGTATAACAATCTACCAAGACCTGTCACGCTTGTTTCGTTGGGCAAAGACGAAACTGAGTTTTCAACTTGTGTTGTTCAACATGAAATATGAAAAGTAAACTCATCAACTCAACTTTGAATAACACTAATCGAGTGTGCTGTTAAAATATCCAAAGGTGCCCTCTCTCCCCTACAAACTTATCCATCAAAATAGTCTCGGGTTCGTTCTTATTATAACGAGGAGTAATAAGCTAGGTTGCTTATACACAGAAACTCTGTATTGTCTATCCTTGATATATACCAATCAGCAAAAAGAAAGTGAAATATAAATGTAATAAATACTTTTTTCTGTGAAAAGGATAACCGATTTGATCTCAACCTTATGTATACTGTTTTTAGATGGAGCGATTTAGCAATTACCAAGAAATTCCAAATTTTAGAAGTATTCCTTTCATTTATCTGGTCTGATTATTGTCACCCAAAGCCGCCGTAAATGAAGTTATTGACCACAACACCAACCCCTATGTATAAAAATTCTGATGAGGTCACCGCTGGTTTTCGTACTTTTGATCTCATTAAGTGCTTTGCAAAAATCTTCCTGATTTTACTTCAAGAACTATGCTATTAACAAAAAATAAAAACGTGAAAACATTTTAGTGTGTTCAAATAAAAAAAAATCCTGTTTTTATCTTTGTATTTACATTCACATTAAACAAGTCATTGCAGACAAACGATTGTTATTTTTATATTACCATATGTTGTTAGAAAAATTTAACCCCATAAGAGCTATCTATAACTATCAATTCACATTTGCCGCGTTCTTCCAGTTTGCGTAAGGCTTTTAATAAAATGTCTTCATCCACTTCAGAAAATTCAGATTTTGCAGTGCTCACTTCGTAAAGCGTACAAACAGTATTCAGTTGACCTGTCTCTGATGCCCATGTATACATCATATCAGCATACTCATCTAGTGTATGCCAACAGATATTCCACTCATTACCGGTCTTATCTATTGGGTGAATATAACCACTCTGCTGTAAAGACGCCACAACTTGTGAAACTAAATCGGAAGAGGTAGTCCTACCAATTTCCTCATTGCTGAATATTGGTGATGAATTCGATATACTTAGCTTGTTGTTTTTAACAGACTTGTTATATTTCAATATAATGTCCGCCCATAAAGCTATTTGACGCTTCTTTGTTTCTTCATGGCGTTGTAATCTAATAAATAAAATGTATTTATATATATCTAAATAATATAATAATTAATTACTAACGTAAAGAAAGGAGGAAAGGAATACTCCCAAGGAAGTTCATACTCTGCCATTCTATCTGGAACGAACTATGATAAAAACCAGTAATGAAGTATTACAGAGATAGCCGACTTCACAGCTGATCGCCCCCTTGTCAAATTACGAATTTGAGTGACAGTGATGCCGACTTCTACCTCTCTTTCCCCTTAAGATTTTTGACAACCGTTTTTTACAACGTGTTTTTAAACCAAATTGACCAACCAAAGGACGGCATTTACGCCGTGAATAACCGTCAAAAATTCATGAATATCCGTCAAAAAAGCACTCAAATTCGTCGATGGACTAGGGGGCAATCAGCTGTGAAGTCGGTTAACTCTGTAATACTTCATTTCTGGTTATGAGAGGCAATTTTCTAATTGCTATTGACATAGATGTGTTCACACAACCACAAAACAGCAATCACATATGAGGTGTAAAAACGACATTTGAAGTAGATTTTCTTATACAAAATCAGAACTGTAATAGAAAAGTACAAAAGAAGTATGAATATGTTACATAGTTTGGGGCGCTTAATATAAATGTATTCAGTAATTATATAAGTTCTATTCAATATGTATACAAATGTGTTCAATAATCCGCTGCACATTTATAATAAATAAAAATGTATAAATATTAAAAATATATTGAATAAAATCAAAATAAAGAATATGTATTAAAATATTTAACGTAGGATTTATGTATTATGCCCAGACTATTCCTAGTTTAAGGAAGCTCCCAAAATTATGCTGCATATTATGTTTTAATACGATTCAACTTCTACAATTTGTAATAGGGAGTTTTAAGTAAAAAACAATTTTATATTTAGTCTTATATAATCTGATAGCACATGCAATTTCTGGTTGCACACAACTTCTCATCTTAGCGCGCTAACATTAACTAGTCTATTACATCTACAATATGGGAAATGCCGCGTTGCCATAAAATTGCTTTTTAAAATTATGTCATTGTTCATAATCATAATTGCCTGAATGCTTTCATTTGCAGAAATGACACATTAAATGTCATATAGTAAAGAAACGGCATCCAAAAATATATACATTTCATAAATTCAGAAGTTATTATAACTTACCTTAAGGAAAACAACAAATAAATTATTTTAAGAAATTATATATATTTTCCTAATGGCGTCCTCTTCAAGGTAAGTTGCAAAAGAAATGTCGTTTCTATTCCTCATACTTGTCCTAGACTTAGTTATTTATGTTTAATATTTCAATACATGTGCGTATACTAATTATTTTGTTTAGACCAGATGCAACGAATAAGGTATGTTGTTATGCACATCCTGATGCGCCACTCATTGAGGACTATCGTGCTGGGGATATGATATGTTCAGAATGTGGTCTCGTTGTGGGTGATCGCGTAATTGATGTTGGATCTGAATGGCGTACATTCAGTAACGAAAAGAGTGGCGTAGACCCAAGCCGTGTTGGTGGACCTGAAAATCCACTTTTGAGTGGTGGAGATCTTTCTACAATCATTGGACCTGGCACTGGATCTGCTTCATTTGATTCATTTGGAGCACCGAAATATCAAAACAGACGAACAATGAGTAGTTCCGACAGATCGCTTATATCAGCTTTCAAAGAAATATCGACAATGGCTGATCGTATTAATCTACCAAAAACTATTGTTGATCGTGCAAACAATTTGTTTAAACAGGTACGCTCATAAAGAATTTAAAACATTTATAGTATAATTATATATATTATCAATTTGGTTAACGCGAACCTGCATTCAATTTTACTTAAGATAAGATCTTCGAATGCACTCCCAGATATTTACTTCTTTTCGATTGTATTTACCACGTATTTATCATATTGTGTAAAGTGATAATAACACAAGTCTTATAGTCTTGAGAGCAGACTCTAATTGTAATTGTTCCAGAGTTGTGGATCCAGCCAATCCAGTTAAAAAGGCATTGAAATGTATGTCTTTTTCCGATGTAGAGGGGGGTCTCTAGTAAAGGGGTTAAAATACACGGAAGGCCTTCTCTTCATGCCGAGACTATGACGAATTCTCCGTAAAGAGAAGTTTCACTGTATCGTGAACGTGTATTTGTTTTTAGGCTCTAAGTACATATCTGGATATATCAATGCGGCCCAATACTTTTAAGTAGGATACCCCTTTAAATCTCTGGACTCGCAATTAATTTTGTCGCTTGAATTTAATCTTCAGTAGTCTCTTTAACTCTTTATGATGGTGTTGGTGTCTTAATATGCATAAATCATTAACAACTCAGCTGATCAAATTTAAATGAATGTGAATTAATAATATCTGGCCAGTAAATGCAGACATCCAAACAAATATTTTGAACATTTACATAGCGGTTTTGTATGTCATTCTCATTATGATTTTATATATTTTATGAGACAAAATTTGAGCGTGTAGAAGCGGCATATGCTATCTACATGAAGTATAGTACTCGAAGTAACACTTATGCACTTATGGATACAAAATTAAATTTTTCATTACATTATGGTTATATAATTGCGAAGTCCAACGCTACTTTAGGTTCTCTGAAAAGAATTTTCGGGATATATCTAACTTCTTAAATCCAACTATATACTAGTACTACTATACTAAATTTAGTTATTTTTTATAAATCCATATATTCTTCGTTAGTCAGACAATATTTAGAAAACTTTTCAATCATTTGCGATTACCCATATAATGCCCAAAAAGAAAGCTTAATTTCAGGCGTAAGGCAGCGTCCGCCATGTTTATCCGCGACATTATTAATTGGCGAGTAAATTCACTACAATTTTATCATGAATATATATGCCCCCTAAGATATCTTCGGGTGATAACCAACTGTGGTCGTACCTATTACAAGGTGTATAAACACTTTTATCAAACCTAGAAATGAAATTGATTTCAGCTTGTCCATTAGAGTTTAACATGTATATTCATACGGATAAGTAATCACAAACGTTGTGATATTCATTAGGATCTATCTAATATGATACGATGCTTAAAATTACTCAAAACGTTTTATTTTGGTTTTTTGTCACCTCGCAATACGCTTGGTGTATTTTTAATCTATTGCACTCTTGGTATTTTTTTTACTACATCAGAATATCTTCCACTGGGGACTAACTTTATCTTTGATTATTCTTTGATATTTTGTAGACCTGTGTAGAAGCTGTTCTCCTAAAGGAAGATCATCCTTGTATATCCCCTGTAGCATTAACGCCAAACTTTTGGAACAAATATATGGCCTCAGTTATTCTCTGAACCATAAGATTAAGGTCAAAATCCGAAACAGGTTCGACAATAAATTTTTTAACCATGGTTCATGGTGCAGATGTGTCCGTGTATAAATTTATGTCCGTTTTCCAGGACTACTGTAAATACTAAGTAATTTATTTATGCCCGATTTCTGAGTGCAACCTAATCTGCTGGTTTAGCTAAGTGTAGAATCGAACTAAAACTTCATCCAAGAATATTTCGTTTTCACATTCAGTATTTAGAGGTGGTTTAGGCAAGAATGGCATTGTGAACTAGTGAATGCCACAGCCTTGCAAATGATGAAGATAGTAGTGATTGTAGTGTAGTGATTATTGTCCTCCTTCTAGCCATCCAGAGATCCTTATAAACCTGCAAAGAGATTTTAGTGAGATATCTGGTATATCATGGAGGTGATCGACGAAACATTCTCCCAGGGTTCTTTGTCTCAATTTGCATAGTCTGGGGCACTGACAAAGATAGTGGGATGTATCCTCAATCTCCCTTTCGTCTCAACAGCCGAGCTCCGACCATCATCCTCAGCAGTTTCCTGCTGCATTGGAGGAGGGTGATCATGATGATTAGACACGATGATGCTTATTTGGGAGGCTTATACTCAGGACATCCATCTATCAACAATAGATCAATGTAATCAATTAAATCAGAGAGGTTATGCCCAGTTTTGATTTGGTCGTATTTTGTGTCATCAATCCGTTCTGTTTTTGTATTTTTGTTGAATTAAACATCAGCCTTATAGCCTTGGCGTGGCTGATATCAGGAAGAATGAACATATACGTACTGTATCATTATACTTGACGTATACTTTTTCGGATATACAAGTCCATTTATGGAAATTGTAGTTTTGGTATTTGTTTCTGTTTTTTATCTGATTGCTTATGTCCTTAGTTCATAATGGTGGGTGATATTTTTTCCGGTTTCATTAGGTAACTCGAGGTAATTATTTATCCCTAGATGTATAAATTAAGTTAACATAATGGCGTGCGCTGACCAAAATACATACTTCAGTGGTTGGGACAAATACGATGAAAAATAATCGTCGTGTAATACTAAGGAATAATCTTCTGTATTTTAAAAAAGCACACAGATATAAATCGCAAAACTTTGACAAAGCAGATGGTATACCTCAATTTTATTAATATAAATATTATTTGGTCGGGATGAAGGTATATATATAAATAAATTTCCGAAGAATTCTAAACTGAATTTAGATTTGTATAACTAGTTTTAATAACAAACAATTTTTTTTTTATTTTAGGTACATGACGGCAAAAATCTTAAAGGTCGTTCAAATGATGCAAAAGCATCAGCGTGCCTTTATATAGCTTGTAGGCAGGAGGGAGTTCCACGAACATTTAAAGAGATTTGTGCTGTGAGCAAAATAAGCAAAAAAGAAATCGGCAGATGTTTTAAGTTAACATTAAAAGCATTGGAAACTAGCGTCGATTTGATAACTACAGCTGATTTCATGTCCAGATTTTGTGCTAATCTCGGTAATATATCAAATTCGAAATATTTGTTGGTTTAATATTACTCATACGCATAACAATACTTTAGATCTCCCAAACATGGTACAGAGGGCTGCAACCCATATTGCCAAAAAAGCAGTCGAAATGGATATTGTACCCGGACGATCACCTATTTCAGTGGCAGCGGCTGCTATTTATATGGCTTCTCAGGTATATTTTTTACAAATAGTTTGTTGAATGATTGAAGATAAACAAACATACCATTTACAGGCATCGGAACATAAACGCAGTCAAAAGGAAATAGGTGATATTGCTGGTGTTGCTGATGTAACTATACGACAGTCGTACAAACTTATGTATCCGCATGCAGCAAAACTGTTCCCAGAAGATTTCAAATTCACGACACCAATTGAACAACTGCCACAAATGTAAATATTTTTTCTATATAAGTTAGGTAATATTATTTGATCAATAATCAATAGGTTAATAATAAAAATATTACTTTACAAAAAATCGTGAATATATTTTAACATATGTATGTAATTGGCATGCAGTTATTTATGTACGTCTGATTGCTTAAATACATATATTAACAGAGAAATCCTACACAATCCGACAAAAAATTGTATTTTTGTATAAATCTTGGTCTGTAAAAAATGTCTTTGCTGTATAGTATTGGAATATTGGATGTAGCTGGCTATATTTTTTAGATTTTTCGTTTCAATTTTTTTATGGACACATCTATTTCATTTTCAATGTGAATGTACATTAGAGATGAATCCTTGATATATTTTGCAAGGTGCCTTTACGATCTACTATAGGTTTGTTATAGTAAATGACGGAAAGCCTAAAATACCAGAGAATGTATTTCTTACAGGCGTCCTTTCCTTTACAAAGTCGATATAAGAAAGAAACGACATAAGAGTAGAAATAAACTTTTATATAAAATGTGCGGATATAAAAAGAAAATTTCTTATAAAAAATATATCAAATAAAGTGACATTTGTTATAGGTATTATACACTATTATTAGCATATATTATATATATTATTAGCCACTCCACTCTTTGAAAATCTGCAACACTAAACAAAAAATAAATTTATCTTTGCAAAAAAAAAGAAACTTAAAATTGAAAGAGAAACATTTCATTGTAAAATATGCAAAATCACGTAAGAGAAATTCAATGAGGAATGTAATTAATAAGAATCATATGGGGAATCATTAATTCAAGCTCGAAAAATAATTCTCATTTGTATTCTGAACAATCACTTATTATTTCGAAATTTATGTCAAACCGAGTTGCCGAAACTAAAACGAAATTAATAATTCGCTTTCGGTTGGCTAAGAGAAAGTCCAATGCTCGATTGGACATACACATGAACATTGTTTTTGCACATTAACATTGTTTACAAATCGAGTTGTCCAGTCTGGTACAATACCTAGTTTGACTTCGGAATCGTTTGGTATATTGTATTTGTTACAGATGGTACACCTACTCTTCTTTCGTTGTTTGTTTTTGCACATACGTATGTACATATTTGTGTGTTTGTTTGCTGTATGGGCTGTTTTTTAGTAAAGAATATATAAACAAAAAAGTGTGTTTAGTTTCGTTTTCTTCGGTGGATGTAGTCTCATAGGGGGCATGGTTTATGCACAAAGGGGGAAGTTGGTGATCGCTCCCAATAGTGCGCTTCACGATAAGTGAAATGGATGTGATCCGCATCCAAGGCAGATTTTATAGGCAATTACATAAGCCTCATGTGTACACACGCTTATACCGAGGAAGCGGAAGACAGTTCAATAAGGACTATTATGACTTCTTGGACGGTGCACACGGAGCCTGTCCGGAGTACGATGTAAAGATCGTTGTCGGAGACTTCAATCCCAAAATCGGTTTGGAAAACATCTTTGGCGGGGTGATCGGAAAGAACAGCTTCCACGACAGCAGCACGTAATATGGTCATAAGCAGCTCGAAGTTCCCTCGCAAAAAAATCCACACAGCAACCTGGCGATCTCTGGACGGTCGAACGGCCAACCAAATCGACCATATTTGCTTGATTGCTCATTTGCTCATTGAGACAAGGCAACGGTCAAATATTCTGGATGTGCGAACATTCAAGGGAGCAAACGTCGACTTTGACCATTTCCTCGTAGCATCAAGACTCAGCGCTCGAATGTCCAGTGTCAGAAAGCTACACCAGCCAACAACGAGGAATTTTGATATTGAACACCGGAGAATGCCAGAGCCTACGAAGAGCAATTTAGTGAGATACTCTCCGGTATGCTCACGTTGAACACAAACGCCAACTAGATGTGGTTGCATTGCTGCTCGGCCACCAAAGAGGTAGTCGAAACCAAAAGCGTTGCCGCTGGTTTTGGGAAAAGCACCCGAAACTCTCTTCGAAACAGTGAGGGTAACCTTGTTACTAACTCGTAGGGAATAGTGGATGTCCTTAAGCAGTGCTTTTAACAGCTGCTCCTGCTTTTAGCAGGAGAGAGTGATAGAAAATCAAGAGATCCCAACTCCAGTCGATGAAGTAGTCTTCCCACTTAGCTTTGCAGAAGTCGGCACAGCCATTAAAAGGCTGAAGAACAACAAAGCCGCAGGCTCTGATGGCTTACACTCGGAGCTCTTCAAGTCCGATAGAGAGGTTCTGGCGGGCAGCATGCATCAGATTATCTGTCGAATTTGGGCAGACGAAAGCATGCCCGACGACTGGAATATCATCCCCATATGCCCCATCCACAAAAAAGGCGATCCTACCTCTTGCAACAACTATAGAGGTATATTCCTGCTCAACTTCGCCTCCAAGGTCCTGCCTAGTATACTGTGTGAACGTCCAAAGCCGTTTTGCACCGCACTAATCGGCACGTAACGAGGCGGATCCTGGAGAAGATCAGCTAGTTTCAAAACGATACGCACCACCTTTTTATCGATTTCAAAGCCGCATAGGACAGCTTTCATAGTAAGGAGTTATTTGTTGCGATGGCCGAATTCGGAATACTGTGCTGTGTTCTAACGGTATCTCTCCGGGCCGGGCCATTTTCGGTAGAGTATAATCGGCCTAACCACGCTAATGCGAGGCTCCGGCGTGGCAGACAATAATTTCCTTAGGTTAGGTAACCTCAGAAGTAGCAGCGCGCCGTGTTTAGCATGGCCTTGACAAAAATCCAAAAAGCGCGAAGACTGAAGCGGTCAGTAGGGTTGCAGGAAGGATGGTACAAACAAGTAGCAGGCGGAAAGCAGCTTGGACAAACCGATGGGTCATGGTGCGCAAACTGCCGACGGGTCAAGAGGGAGCAATGCTCTAGCTTCTCTACCTCTAGCCGATGAAGCAAAGGAAAGAAGAGAATTGGAGGTTACGAACTCAATCCTCAACTGTCCACTGGCGGCGGCTCCGGGACAACCCGCTGAATTAGATGATTCACTCAGGACAGGGCATAGTGGTGCTGGAGTCAGGTGGAATCGTCGCTACCTGGAGGGGGCCTAGGGCCTGTGGAAGCGAGGAAAAGGGTAGACGAGCACAGGGCCTAGCCTAGCCTAGGAAAAAGGGAGCAGTATCTTCATTTCTCCACTCGTGCCTATGGCGAATAAAAAACGAATGGTGTCCCCGAAGCAGAACAGGTCAAAGGCGGGACCTACGGAGCAAACTGCTACCTTGGAGGGCAGAAGCTATGCTACTGAGGAATCTCTGAGCCTGAATTCCCTGAGCATAAGCTCAAATTTAAAGCATAGAATTCTACTAGCAGAATGCGAAATCCTGCAAACCACTCTACAGTTTGCACGGACAGGTAGCACTCAAATGAAGTAACTGGAGAAATTCAAGTTTCTCTCTGAAGACTTATTGTCTGATAGAAAGCATGAAATAACGGTTGTCTGGATGGAATTAGAGGAGTTTACTCATTGAGGAAGGAAGCAGGGCTAGTGCCCCGAGCAATAGTTCCATGCTCTTCCAAACCATTTTAAAAGCGGCCCAGGTGAAAAGCCGTTATGCTGCTGTTATAGCAAGGTTGTTCACCACAGAAAATCTGGGCTGCGTTCTGATTCAGAAGCCTTTCATCCTGGAAGGGACAGTCAAAGAACTGACATGCAGGAATACAAAGATAATTTGGGATACCAGGGCGACTAACCCAAGAGCCTACATTCTTATTAATAATAACATTAATTATATTTATGTTCCAGACATTGCTACTAGGGACCTTGTGCCCATTCAAATACAACTTAATATGGCAGATGGTGGGCAGAAAACTATCGGGGGGAGTACCAACACAAACAAAAGAGGTGAGTACTTGCTAGAATTCATTTTAAGCTTGTCACTTACTAACTTCAATGTCGGGAACGCTCCCACTTTTGTGAAAAACAAACTGGGATATCTTTGAATCGCAGCTAGAAAGCAATCTGGTGCACATTGATACCAGAAAATATCTAGGCCACTTTCTAGTGCTAGAACAAGTTGTAGAGTGCACAACAAAAGCTATCACAACAGCATTTGAAGCAAGTTGTCTAATAAGCAGAGACTTTAAGTGAAAGAGAGTACCATGGTGGAGGAACAAATTATCCACGCAAACTGGTTAGTGGGGCCAAACGTACTGGAGACTGGCAAAGCCACAAAAGGGCATTGATCTCCTATAGTAATGAAACATGGTAAGAAAGAAAGGTGTAGTAGTTTCTGCGAGACAATAACAAATACCCCTGCAGCAGCTAGACTACATGAAGCGCTATAAAAAACGGTTCAGATTAAGATGTCTCTAAAGAAATCCGATTGCAGCTACATTGAAAATGAGGAACTACTGGCAACTCTCTTTCCGGACAGTCACCAAAATACTGACAGGTCTGGAACCAATTTGCCAAGACCAGGGGTTGTGGACAGAAGAATTGCGAAAGAGGTATTCTCCACAGTACTCCTGGAATGGTCAATAAGCTCGTTTTAGCCATTCAAATCTCCAGGGGTTGACGAAATTATACCAGCCCAACTGCAGAAAGGTAAAAGCAAACTTCTTCTATACCTCACTTTAACAACAGGAACTTGTCTAGCGCTGGGATATATATCAAACCAGTGAAGAAGGGCACAAGTAGTGTTAATTCTAAAGATGGGGAAGGCATATAGTCATCATCGCCAGAGGTAAGATAGAGGAAACCCTATGCGAATGGGGACTTAAAATGACTCAGGTCTGGTGCCGGCTGGTCGGCTGGTCTAAATCTAAATCCGGCAAAAACTACCATAGTACCTTTTAAAAGAATATACAAACTGGAACGCTGCAGTAAACGAGGTAAAATATCTAGGAGTCATCTTAGAAAGCAAACTCATCTGTAAAAGACATACGGAAGAGATTACCAGGAAGGCGACGCATGCTTTAATGATTTGTAGAAGCCTAGCGGGCAAATCCTGGAGTTGTGGTCCAAGCATCCTAAGATGGATGTACATAGCTATTGTTAGACCAACAATCACATACGACGCAGTGGCATGGTCCAAAAGAACTAAGCTGATCAGCGCAAGAGGGACACTCAACAAAGTTCAACGGTTGGCATGCCCGTTGAACTGTATTATAGGGGCCATGAGAATGGCAAAAGAAGAGATAGGGAAAGACAGTTGGGTTGTGACAGTTCGATGCACAAATCAAAAAGCTACCAATACTGGCCATTCCGAAGGATGACGCGATCAGAACATACAATATCCAAAAGAAGTTTACCATCAAGCTCAGCACTAAAAAATACTGTAACAAAGAATCCATAGTCCCCAGACTGAGCCGCAATACTGTAAAATGGTACACAGATGGATCAAAAACTGATGAAGGAACAGGGCAGGAGTATTTGGACCTCGGGCAAGTTCTACAAACCCATTGGCAAACACACCAGTATCTTTCGAGAAGTCCAAGCCAGAGACAGATGTGCTCAAATCAATCTTGACAGGAACCAACTACGACATAGCAATAATGTTGGACAGTCGTGCCGCCATCTACTCCTATGCCTTCAAATCCAAGCTTGTATGGCAATATCTACAGAAGCTTAATAAGCCGAGCAGAAGTAATAGTGTCCCTGCTGGATATCTGGACATACATACATCGAAACCCTATATATATATAGGAGTTTATACCTTCAGAAAGAGTGCAGGGTACTAGAAACAAGGAACCGGGCAGATACAGACAGCGCTCATGGCATGAACCAGACCATGAAACTCTTAGGTCAACCTAACCGGAAGATGTTCGAGGCTTGTATCAGAATAAGCAAGAACAGCCTGCGTATCCTAACAGGCTCCAAGACCTACAAGATATTACCAAAATACCATTAAAATCTATTTGCAGGTTTGTCAAGGCTTCTGGATGGCTGAAAAGAAGTACTGCAATATCTGCAGCTCACGAGTGAGACAGCCAGGATACGTCGTCCCCCCTCATATGGATATCACAACGGGTCCAACGGGACCTAAGTGAGGCGTGGTCCCACCACGTCTACCCCCAAACCTAACCTTACAGGCTTCTTTACGGCGTACTGTAGACTTAGAGAGCCCTTAGGAAACTAAAAGCATCAGGAATGTCTCTGCAGATTCTGCGGAGAATCAAACGAAATTCAAGAACATATACCGAGATTTTTTAAGGCACAAACACACAAAAGACAAAGATATCTGGACAAGCACCTAATAGCGGAGGACGGATTGGAGGCACTAGAACCAGCTCTCATTCTCAGATTTCTAAAGAAAGCTGGCTAAGAGAGAATACTCTAGTTCAAATCTCTTCCACCTTCGCGCAACAGGAGCTTATATGAGGGGAACTCTTAAGGCAAAAGTATGAAAGGGGGCACAATTGATCTAGAGGTCGCGGTGCAATATACCCTCAACAATAGTAATAATAGTATTACGGCTTCCAGATTGTGCCTTGTTCTCCGTTCTGCGATTTCAGGTTTTCGTGTGTACTCATTAATTAGCTGGGCAAGACCGTTTACTTCGCCACGAATTTCAACTTACTTTCCCTTGGGTGACTTTCTTTCTTCTCATTAAAGTCACCCGATTCCGGGTGAAGATACAATCTATAGGAATACAATTTTTGTGATGGAGTCCGACAGTTGGGTTTGTGATTGAGAGATAGAGAAAAGGTATTATTAAATTTCTGGTGCATCCTATTTTAATTATCATGTCTTTTTAACGTGATGTGTTATATTTTTGTATAATGTAGCCACTTTCGTCTGTTTTCCTGTTTTAAATAACGACATACCTCACAAAATTCATTTCTTAATTTGATTGGATAGGTTAACAAGGAAAAATTTTAGTTAGTAGGCAAGTTATTCCATCAACTAAAACTAAAAAGTATAGTACTTACTGCCGCTACAGATGTTGCTGCACCCATTTTTTAAATATAAAACGATAATGAATGTGCAATACTCAAGTAAACTATTTTCTTTTATTTATTTAGGTTTATCTGACTAAGCATTAAAGCGGGAATTGAACGCACGCAGTGAATATGTACACATTACATATTAATGTACGCAATGTTATTATATTTCTTTCTATCTTTCGACTCAATACTTGTATCTTTTATTTTTAACAGTTATAGTTTTGTTTGTTTTTTTTTTTTAGTTTTATATATTGGTTTGACCTTAATCAATCTTTGGGCTGAACATTTTAATATAATTTGCTAGATGAAAACGTGTTATTAATGAGTACAATTATTAGTCAATTGAGAGTGAACATTTTTCTTCATCCGTGTGTCCAATACATTCTAGAGCTGGCCTGTGTTCAGAGTCCCACATTCCTGGACCACAGCGTTTACAGAGACCCGAAAGAGTGCAAGGTATTTTAGGTAATTGACGGTACTGGTGTAGTAAACCTCGAGCTTTACGTAGTATTAACTGTCCATCCATATACATTGCCAATGAACTAAAATGTAGTAGCATTTCATCGGCTCGTAAATTTTGTGCAACTACATCTTCTGCGTAAACAGCTATAATTGCCAAGCATAGGAATAAATGAAAATAATCAGTAAGATAGTTTGACCAGCAAGCTTCCCACATCCGAATTACAACAGCCTCAGTAAATTCTCGTTTAAAACATAATAACAGCCACCGATGGCAAAATAGTAACTCTAGTGCATTGTTATGCTTTTGCAAATGCTCATAAAATTTCGGCAGCATTATTCGTATTAGTTCTCGAAGGTAACAAAGATTTCGGTCGATGTCATTGTCAGTTGGTGTGCATACAAATATTGATCTTTGCATTAATCCGACAAAACACCAGAAAGCCTCTGATTCGTTTTGTATTTCACATAATACTGGAGCAAGTAAGTCACTCATTCCCTGGGAGTAGGACATTCCAGAGCTGTAAAAGGCATAATTCAGAAGAATGTTTTTCATAATCTCCGTATTTGGGTTATCGTCACCACAGAAGAAAGGATTTGAGCGGTCTGTACGTACGACGTCTTTTTCGACAACACATTGCACGGATTTCCAGAACAATATTTGTTCTTCTGGGGACATAGAGTACAATCGTCTTCGTGTAATATCCGCGTATTCTTGGTGTTTAATATCTATTAACATAGCACGATCTTCGAAGGTAGAACTAAAAGAGTAGCATTTAAGAAGGAATGGCCATACGGTCTTACGCAACGCTTTTTCCAGGCCCCCGAAGAACACGCATTTGCGCAGTAGTAAATCGTCGTCTATTTGCCCCTTTTCATTTAACAACGTTCCGTAGAAGAAGTTCGTTGTAATTTTTTTTACGTTTCCCTCATCTGGATGAAGTTCCGACTTTTTCACCTCAGGGCGACATACCATAAACTGTCGATAGGGAAGATTTTGTTTTTCTTGACTTAGGGGAGCCAACGAAATATTATGCAAGAAGCAGTGCCATTGGTGTAGTACTTGTGCTAGATGATCTAACCCACCATAGTGAAAATGAAGTATCTTGTATTGCGATTCTCTTGATGCAATTACCAATTGCCCAGATGTGCAGTTGTCATCATTAAAAAATAACCGCAGCGAACGCATTTGGCTTAGATCAACTGAAAAGCGCCGGCACTTAACAAGAGTTTTTCGTTTCACAGTCGGAGTAGCGTTAGCGCTATCAGGGAATGATAAATTATGCTTAAATGCCAGTAACTCTGGGGTCATCCAATTGGGATTGTTGTCATCTGAGCAATCCGACAGTTGCATTTTGTCTCTTTCGTTGACAGCACAATTATAAGATGATGGTATGTTTGTGTTTTCAATGCAAGGATTAGCGATAGTTATGTTAATGGACGTAACAGGGTTTTTCTTAAGCATTGACTCCAAGTCCTCAATAGTTGCTGTATTGCCCCCTAAAAGTGGCTGAAGCTCATTTTTTAATTCTCGCATATCGTCAGCATCTTCCTTTTCATCTTTGCGTTGAGGCGTATCTACTTCAGCCGCTTTATCTGTGGCATCACCATTTGTACCATCGAAAATACTGTTAGCGATAGTTGTTGACAAGCAATTCTTTGAGCAAGTGAACTTAGCACTATCATCGGCAATTTGAGCAGCACTAGCAAAAGCTGGACAATTCTCATCGGATGATGGGCACTTGCAGAGGGATGAATTAGGTATCCATGTTAAAAGCAATGTATGACGTTTCGCATTGTTGTATTGATCAATAAATGTTTTTGTTGTTACTGTCAAATATCCCGGATAATGTAAAATATCGGATTCTTGGCGAGCAACAATAGGAGGATGAATGCAGACGTTATTTTTGCAGAACAGGATTTCGTTGTCTTCGTAAGCATTATCGATTTTTTCACTTAGCTTATCATCACCCAATATGAGGCTTGAAGCCTTTTTGAGAATATTTACAATTGGCATATTTCTATGATTATAAGAAAATATTTAAGTGCAATTTAGAGTTTTTTTTTTACATTTATTTAACAAATTAGATTTCGACTTATTTTACCTATATTTATACACTGCGTTTTTTCTATATGGAACCAATTCTGCTTGCTAAAATTCCATTTCGCTTTTCTGGACACAATCAGTACTGACAATGTTTTTAGAAATATTCAACCAAATTTTAAACTATTGAATTTATTCGTAAGAATAAATAAAATTTCCTGACTGTCAATCAACTGACACTGAAGTTGTACACTGTAGTGCTGCCAAATTTGAAGAGAAGCAGGTGATGTTTATTGGATTCATTTTTGCTAATTTTCATGCTATGTTTTCATTGGATATGTCGTATCATTTTAACAAATTTTTGAACACCGTTACTTGAAAATAGTGACATATTTAAAAATTAAACAAATATAGTCATTGGGAGTTTGAATTGATTTGAAATTATCAGTTATTGATATTTTTGGAATTATATGTAATACACATATCACAACGTCGCAGTCGCTCTCTGAAATTTCAAGTAGTCAAGTTGTAGTTGTAGTCAAGTAGTAGATACACGGAAATCCATTAATCAAGACACAATGCATTGGTCGCGCTTTGATATTTCACATACCGTAATAGCATAAATAGAGCACTATGCTCTAGGTAGAGCCACTTCTATGTATTAATTCGGGCGTTGTGCCCGTAGTGAAACAAGTTTCTTTTATTTAATCGCGATTTTACAGTTCGTTCGGGCTGTGGCAACTATTAATGTAAGTAATTAATTTTTTGTTGGTTTAATTTGTAGTAATAGCATATTTTTCGTTAATGAGCACTTGGATTCTTTTGCGAGGGTTCCTCGATCTGCTTATGCACATATTATGTTCCGTCGCAAGGTCTGTGAATCGGAAACCGTTATCTGTTATCGCGTCGTGGAGGATGTTCTCTCCGATCGCTCTGCCAAAGATGTTCTTCTTACCGATTTTGGCATTGAAGCCTCCGAGCACGATATTTTCATCGTACTCCGGATAGACTCCGTAGACACCGTCTAAAGGGTCGTAGTCATCCTCTTTGATAGTCTCGTAGTAATCCTCTTTGATAGAGTTTTGCCTCCTCGGTAGATGATGATGACGATACTGATCACAGACAGGCGATCACTTATCCGTTTAATGTCGATGACCTTCGACCTTAACCGTTTGCCCACAACGAATCCGCATCCAAATATGTCCAACCTTTTGAGAGAGCTGTAATATATGTCGCAAGAAATAATGTTCACTTGCCCTATTCAGAGTATTTCCTGGATCGCAGTAATATCCGCCTTGCATTGCGCGAGATTATTTTCCAGTTTAAGTGAGGCCGCTGGAGGGTAGAGTGTTTTTACATTCCAGGAGCACACTCGTAAATCATTCCGCAGCTTGCTCTCTCATAACGGTTTGCTTTTTTTTTTATTTGTCAACTTGATCTGTGTATTGATTAATCGCTCCCATCCTGCCCAGATGGGAGCGATTAACTACTTCACACGAACGCGACGTTGATATGCATATTATGCTTTATGGTGATTTAACGCCGAATCAATCAAAAGGACATCAGGTCAATAGCCTGGGTAATTAGTATTCGAAGCGAGAATGAGAGGGCCCAAATTAGTTGCGACACGTGTAAAAGGCTCAGAGTTTAGCCGATTATGCCGATGATGGGACAGCTGCGCTGAGCTCGTTTTGCCTTCAACTAAAAGCCGTTCACACGCGATGAAGTCGATTGATTCGAATCTTTATTCGTCAAATTTTGGAAGAAATATGATTTACAGATTGCTTAATGACCTATGCCTGAATCAATTTACAATGGCATTACCCTGTTTTCTAGTAAATAGGGTTGTTACTAGCTATTTGTATAGCGACAATAGTTTGAATTTCATCGAAACCAACAACGTCCTTCAAAAGGACATCAGTGACTTGAAAGACAAATTGAGAGACCGAGCAGCTATGTATGAAGGAATAGTTTGGGGTTACATTCAAACTAAATCTCCAGTGTTTATAAAGTCTATCAAAATCACACTGAATTGCACTCTGAAAGGAAGTGTTCCACATGAAAGGGGTTTGCACTTAATGATATTAGGCGTTTCACATTCAAGTTAAGTCCAGAAGATCCAAGAAGATAAATTATTGGATAAGACGACAAAGATGTTACCGCCAAGGGATTTTTACGGATAAAGATGCGTTGAGTAGACTATACAGCCGTCTTTCGCAGCATCTAATGCAGGACTTCGTCAGACGTTGGTATAGAACGTATGTAACGGAAATAACAATGGTTCAATAATACAAAACCAGTAGCAGTCGGTGACATGATTGTTACGGTACCAAATGAAATACAATTGTCTTGGGAAATTTGGCGAATCGTTGATGTTTTTACAGGCCCTGATGGAATTATCCGAACTGCAGATGAGCTGCTGTCAAATGAAGTGGCGAAGAAGAAATGTGCGGTTGGACGACTCGCTGATGATTCAAACGAGAGTTTCATCGAGCCATCAGAACTTACCCTATTTGTACGCCATCTATTTTTTTAAATATTTATTAACAAAAAAAATACTTATGTTAAGAATATTAAAAAATTGAATTGGTATATCGTGTAATTTTGTCGCAAATAGAAGTATCTCACGGATGTACGTATTTTTTAACCTGAAATTTTATAATTGAATTTTCTTTAATTTTTTATAGTTTCTTTAGAAATAAAATTGTATTTTCATACTTTTAAGTGTTTTCTTTTTGTTCAGGCGATTTTTATATATGAAATTTCCATCTGGAATTAACCAAGGGTTAACTACCTCGAAGTTATAGCTGTCCATTGTTACGCTCTCAGACGTCGACTTATATTTCGTTTTACCCTTGTCCTCCGTTAGACCCATTTAATCCGTACGCTAACAGTTATGTATATGGACTTATGAAAAATGGCGTGTGAGTCTTGCACGATCTTCCTTTGTCTATCGTCTATCGGTGGAAGATTAAGGTGTATGATCAAAGTTGCTAAAGTGGCTGCCCTCAACATTTCGATGATACATACTTCCAAAACTGATGAGATGAACTGAACTCAATGATGAAAAAGGAACAGTCGAATTAGTGTTTTATGTAGATGGTTTATATATTTATATATTGCTATTGTATGATCTAGTATTAACTTATGCATTTAAAACTACATGCGCGTAATCGAAACTCATTTAAAATTAAATTTACTTGGTTATAATATTGTCACACTGTAAGGTATTTCTTAAGAGCAACCTTTTAAAAAATACGCTGTTTTTACCATATATATGCACGAATAAAACGGATTTACATAAATAATTAATTACGACTTATAAAATATTTGCTGCATTGTAAAAAAAATCCTTCATGTAAGAAAAATATATTTTTTGTGTGTATTTGAAAGTACAAAATTAATTTCGTAAGTGTAACGATAAAAATAATACAATTTAAAAAATAATTCGCAACAAAAACCTTATAGCTGAGGTAGTTTAAATCCATATTAAATGCTTTATATAAAATGAACAACTCAAATTCTTTTAATTCCACTTATAAAATAATAGCAAATGTAAAAATAAGACATTATTTTTTTTAATTCTTTTACTAATTCCTTGCTAAGAATGATATAAAAATATTTTAACATTCTGTTGCAGTAGTTTATTGAATTGTATGATGTTCTATAAGGGAGATGATAAGTTGTCGGCATTGCAGAATTTCTCTGCCATTAGCGCTAATACTTTTTCGAGTTTTGAATGACGATCTTCCGGCGTTGCAAGCGCACCCTTGCTTCCCCACAAGAATTTTACATGAAATTCAGTCCTATAAATAATGTTTATCTTGTTTAATACTTTTTGGTGATATGAGACTCAATTCAAACCATACCTAAATGCATCACTAAGAAGTTCATCCAATCTAGAATTCGATTCCTCCATGATTATTTTCGCATTTTTTCTGAAGAGGTTGAGGTTTTTCAGGAACCCTCGTGCTGAATCTAGGTGCAAAAAATTTATTGACATACCGAAGTCATCTGCTTTAGTTTCCCATGGGGTGATGCAAGTGGTAAGAAGAGATGATTTTTCTTCCACTTGTATGTCGAATAAATTATCAATAATTCTATCTTTTAGTAAAATGTATAAAAGCACATGAGGAACAGTTGTATTTGGTGCTTGGGGATTCGAACAATCATTCATATTTTTAAGTGTAGGCCGTAGTTTTGCTTCGAATGTAAATGCACTGTCTGTAAAATTTTGACGTAGTATATGCCATGCATTATCAAGTCGTTGAATCTGCAAATTAATAAAGCGTATTTATTATATTTCCATCACAAAATATTTGCAATGTAATAGTCTCATGTATATATTTATAATTAAATGTATGTGGGCTGTAGTCAGTGTGAAATATTGTGCTTGGAAGAGCATTCCATATTCCTGTAGTGCGGCTGAAAAAAGGGTCTCTAAATTTAACTGTGCTTAATCAGTTAAACTATAAACATCGTTTGTTAAAATTAGGATAAATCAGGAAAAAAGAAGACCTGTTGCTGTTCGAGAGAATCGATTCACTTTGCTATATTTTGTTTTTTTGTTTATTTCCCCTGTTGATTCACATATGTATGTATCAAGCATGGACAATTTGCCTTGTTCCCTTAAGTGACAGCAGATGGTACTGAACGAATATGAAAACCTGAAAGTGCCGTCATCAGCGAAGGAGTGAATTGGATTAGAAATAGCAAACAGATCATTTATAAAAATGAGAAAGTGGTCGACGGAACAGAGGCCACTTGCATTGAACGATTCGAACTTTAATTTCTAATATAAAATAAATTCATCGACATCATAGACACGGCTTTTCCGCAAAAGAGCTTGATGTCTAACTCTATCGAATCCAAAACGCAACGATTTTTTTTCCGCTTACGTCTTGCCGCTATTTTTAATAATAATAATAATATGGGTGGCGCTACAGTCCGAGGCGGACCTGGGTCTAGCTTCTCAGCAACCACTCGTGCTGTGCGTGCTATTGTTCATTCAGGAGTGGAAGGGACCTACAGTTTTGTGCCGACTCCGAACTGAAAAGATGGAAATTGTTTTCAACTCCTACACTTGTGTAGGAGTCGACACACCGACCCACAACATTTTTTGCATTTTTTTCTCACGTATATTGAGAAGTTATTCATTCAAAGAATAAGAAGATTTTTTGAAGGCTGAATTGAAGTTAATTAAAATAAGCATTTACCTGAGGCATACATAATCCCAACATAATCGCACTAAATCCAAAAAGGTTACCCAATGCTGTTTTTGTGTCGACAGCAATTTGAATCCATTTACTTAGGATTTCTGCACGATCATGATCAGTTTGGCATGTTAAAATTGTTACAGCGACCATTAATTTTAAGCATTGAGTTCTCTCGAGAAGGTCGTTTCGAAATATTTGTCCGTCCGGTAGAGTAAGTAATTCTAGACCACATCGTTGCAAAACGCTTGAGGGATCATCTTCATTTCGTGTTGCTTCCTCTATTATTAAATTAATGTCAATACGAGTTAAATGCTCTGCAAGAGTTTTAGGTCCCGTTTCTAAAAGCATCATTTTGAATGTAGACAAAGCATCGCCATCAAGTGGTTTATTTTCAATAGAAGGTAACAGAAGAGTGCTGAAATTGTCAATATCGAACTTCGATATCTTCATATAATGTTCATTAAAAGCATATTTTAGCTATGAGTCAAATTTAACTTACCCATTTGGGAATTGGACATTCCATTTTTGAAACCTCTTCCTCTGCTTCGGCAATGTCGAATTCTGTTAGACTTTTGAGTGTTATGGAAGAAGCGGAATGAAGAAGATATCTAGGATTCTTTATAATGACTCCCCTATGATGAGTAAAATCGGCTAAATCTCCTGGAGTTGAGCTCTGCACCGAGTCACCAGACCCATTACCAGAGTCTGATCCACTAGCATGGTAAGAAGCAACACGATGCACCGCATGTTGATCTTGTACTATCATGTCTTTTTCCTTCTTGGGAAGACCTGGAGCTCTTATTGGCTTGGGAGGGGGACTTGGTGCGTTGTCAGTTGGTTCTGGAAAAGGTTTCGTTTCAATACAAGGACTTAACGATGCTTCGGGGTTGTCTCGATTTGTTGTACATCCCCTCATAGAAGAAAATCGAAGACCACCGACATTTGGTCTTGGTAATGAATGTGTAGTAAATTTCATATGTTCAATAGATTCACTTATGGTTGATCGAGCTATTGTTTGGAATCCGTTGCAATGGTTACTTCCAGAATGTCGATCATTATTTTTTTCAATATTTTTGATTTTTTTTGTCTCTGTTGCTTTCTGGGAACCGTTTTCGTTAGCCTGAATTATGCCATCAGCACTGGAACAAGTTTCAACGCTTCGAATATTTAACGCAGTGACAGACTGAGATGGGATTAAGGACTGAGACCGTTGTTTCTTTGATGGAAGTCTTGGCGGTACGTCTCGTTTTGTACGTGGTGGTGAAGACATCGGACTTCTGTAACTGTTGTTTTGCTGATTGTAAGGATTAAAGCGGAAAGTTGGGCTATTTGGAGAAGGTGATGTGAGAGGGCTTCCTCCTCTAATTCCAGCAAGCATTTGCGTGTGTAACTGATTTCCAACAATTTTGTGCCCGTAAAATGAGAGGGGATATGTTCGGTTACATGGATACTGTATGCGAGCTCCAGAAGCTGCTGATATTGGTTTGCCTTTAAATTGTTCCATGTTTAAACACTTGTCAATTTACATACATTTTTGTAAATTTACCTGATCCGACATAAAAAGTTATAAGATCTGGAACGGCGTCAAATGCGTCCTCCTCGAATTGAAATTGTATACGTTCATAAACAGTTTCTGGTTGAAGAAGTATCTTTTAGGAATAAATGTAATTTTATATAAAATATAGGCATGAATAGATTAGTTTCTTTATATTCATTATTTACATAAAGTCATAAAATGTATATTCTTAAAATATATTGAAGTAAATATTCAAATACAATCCGGTTCATTTTTAAAGTTGTTTACAATAAATAATCTAAAAATCAAAAATTATCATACCTTATTAATTACAAAGTGGAGAATTGATGATTTCGTTTTGCATGTCAGTACATAGTTATCTGGTTGCGACGCACAATCTCTTATAAGAAAGTCACCTTCTTTTTGTACTATCTCTTCAGCTCTTTGTCTTGGTAAGGGACCGTGGTACCAAGCATGAGATCTCAAATCCCTTGAATCAAGACTTAATTCCCATTCTAATGCTTTTTTCAGTGCTATAGCTTCTTGGGCCTCGTTTGAAGCTGAAGCTTGCGATAATGCTTCGGTATCATCCATACTTAATGAAGTGCTATTATTGATGTTTATAGTTGGTTTTACTATATTCAAAGTTTCATAGCTAAAATAAAATAACAATAAATTATTACAATAAACGAGCATACATTATTAAGAATTAGAAAGACGTTCGTCCTGAACCCGTGCAATTAACTTAACAACGACAACTTTCATTCTGCACTCTCATATAATTTTTGAGTGTACCTATTGTCTAAAATTATTCGCGAGTTTAAGCACACTGAAGACCAAGTACATGGAAATGCACGCCCATGTTTTTTTTATACTTGCGCAAAGGAAAATCATGTAAGAGTATAAAAGAAGTATAATTATGTTGTTTCCACTGCAGTGTTGAAAGTATCAACAGAACTATTTCCTGGAAACCCAGAAAATCTAAAAACGACAGAGTAAATTGTCAAATATTATTACTTTTAAAATTGAATATCTCCGGTATGAAAAGAAATCTGCGATGGAATATGCTTGTTGGTAGATAGGTATAAACAGTAAACTGTTCTTAAGGATACTTCAAGACAAAAATCGAATCCACCTCAAATAACTTTTTTTGCGCATGCGATCTTTGAAATAGCAACCCTATTTAATTTGGAGTACAAAATTACAGGGATGTTTCTGTTAGAGTTATCTTAATACCCACCCTTGTTGTAGATAGATTTTTGTAATATAATACGATAAATACGCCAGAAATGTTTTAACATGAATAAATGGTATAAAATTCAGTTCTGCATAGACGCATTCATTTGATTTCTTGTGTACAGCGCTTAGTGTATTTACTCTATTCATTGCAATGTATTGAAAATATGTAGTACAATGTACAATGAACTGAAATCTTTGATCATCGTGTACTCAGAGCAGTGTACCCGTTCTTCTCGCATACATTTAACTAAATAAATAGTATCAATAAGTTAAATAGTACAAAGAATTACAAATAATATTCGAACACATAGATAATTAAATGTTGAGTAGCTGTTTCTTGGATGGTTTGGTCACGTGCCAGGAATATCTCTTTCATCAAGACTTCCGAGGCGTGCCATAAATGCGCCTCCGATTGGCAGGCTCAGGACAAGAGTTGTGCGGAAGTTGCGCTTCGGCATTGCTCCCGATGATTTAGAGTAAATGGCGTAGAGTTTAGAGTAAATACCGGGACCCTTTTAGTGGAACATGCGGATCACTAAAGATGAACATAAATTAAATGTTCTGTCCTGATACATTTTCGACACAAGTATTGAACGAAATATTCTCTCGTTATTACGGAGAACTACAATTTTATGTAGAGTAATTAATACAAAATTTCAAACAGTAACAGTGATCACCGACTTCGAAAAAAGGATCTTGAGAAAACGTGTTCAAAGATTTGAGTACGATTAGCATGCTATTAGAAATGTCTCGATTACAAATTTCAAAATTCTAACTGGGTTTCCTCCTTAAGTTAGTATTACCATTTTCCTTGGCTAGACAAAACAAAACATTATCCATAAAGAAAAAAACATAGTTTAAGCCGAAGGGAACAATCAAATTACATAAGAATATGATATGTAAGAATGTTTGTAAAGATGGTTAAGATATTTTTAAGTGATTTTGTCTAATATTTAAGTAAAATGTCATTTAATGCCGTTTAAAACACCGTATGCAAGACTATTTATATTTATACATCAATAATGCAAATAAAACATTAGGGGATTCATTGTCCTTCTTTGACTTTTTGGCAGATCATAAAAACCAAGTGCAACAAATAAAAATGTATTCCTGAGGTAATTTCTGCGAGAGAACTACAGAATGTCAAATTTAACAAAATGTATGATTATGGGGGTTAATATGCAATAATATGTGCCATTTTTACCACCGGATATCGAATGATTAAGCTTAGTAATTAAAGATGCAATTTCAAAATCAGGAATTGGTTAAAAGAAGACTTTGCCCGAGTTAAGAATATGGTTAAAGTGTCTTTATGTACGGTTAAATCATTAACAATTGAATTATCGTTCATAATTCCGATAGATATATTTCACAATTTTGGAAAAAACGGTTATCCTGATATATACAAAAATAACATGTTAGGTTAATTTTGCGATTCTTAGGCTATAGGTTTTCGTTCGATAGCGATACTCTCGTAAGGGGAATCAAATTAAAGCAATGGAAATGGTTCTCACGTAGTTTTAAAACTTAATTCCCCCACGGATTCTTACATATCAAGGGATTAGCGGTGTTCACGCCCAACGATATACGATTTGCGTCAAAACCGTGCTTGATGAGCGAAAGCCGTAATGTGCTTGTAAGGGCTTGTAAGACACCAGCTGTTAGTCTAACACTAACTTCCCAAAAAATTAATATGTATATGAGCTCAACAAATGTAAAAATCAGGAACACTGAGAAGTAACGAGCTTTCTAAGATTACGTTTTTTTAATTTACTCACATTAAATTATCTTTCCCATGATTTTGATTGGTAGTTGAACACTCATTTTGATCATCATTGTAGCTAGGTGATCTTTTTCTGGCATTATCACCCAAGATACTGGCAATGTACATTGGGGGGCAAGAATTTTTTCTTTTTACCAATTTGCTTGATACTGTTCTTCCTATTAAAGTTTACGCTATGAAAATGTTAACTGATCTTTAATGTACAGAGACTTACCTTCAAGATTCATAGATTGTCTTCTTCTGACTTGAATTCCTATTAAACTTGAGATCATCTTGGATCGATGTTGGCAATCAGATACTCCTAATCTTTTAAAATCGTCTTCATTCAAATCAGCTACTTCTTCAACATGTAAATAATTCCGAAAATGCGCTGTTTTTAAGAGACGTGAAAACGGTATGATTTTAATGTAATATTATCGTTTTAAAAAATTATTACCTCTATACTGTTCCAAATTCAATAAATATAACCACTCACTAATATTCATTTGCGAGTTAAATACCATCATTGTGGGTTCATCCTTCTTTTTCATTGCACCATTATAGCGAAAATTCCATGCAATGCCTACAAATTGCAATACTTTCTTCATTGAATTTCAGATTATAGTAATATTACTTACTGCCTCTACGACATCGCAGGTCTTTTCTTTCTAATAATTTCGCTTGACCATTGCCCATTCTACGAAATATCCACATATATATTTATGTGTACATCTACTCTATTCTTTCATTAAAATATTTTATGCCCACTCAAAACAAATTTGCCTGTGCCACTAAGTGAAATAAGAAGAGAAAAATTGATCCGCCTTAAATGATAAGATTCAAAACTGCCGGGCTTCCCTTAATTAATGAATTCTCAACAGCGTATTGTCTTATTTTTGGGAAACGATTGATATGTTTGTTATCAAATTATTACTACGTCGCCACTCGATGTCTGTTCAAAATGCCGAATAAGCTTGTTCTCTATAGGTTATTACTTATTAGCTTAATGTATGGCAACTAATCGGTAAATACACATGTATGTATATCTGAGTATTTTGTTTATTTGTTTGCAATTAAACAGATCAGATTTTTTTTCTAGACAGTGGATTATATCTCTCTTATTCACATTTTCTTGTATTTTATTTTTTTAAATGCATAGGTACATATAATATGCATTTGGGCATATGTACGCTGGGATCGTATGACAGTCACAGGTAAGTCCCTACGTCCATCGACCCGCCTAAGAGAATTGAAGTGAAGGTGTTCGGCTGAGTACGAATGGAATTCAGAGTCTTCTTTTTTTGATTTGATTTACTCTTGGGTTCTCATTGCTGGATATCGGATGTAACACGTGTGTGAGTAAGAGACAATGTATGTGTGGGAAGGAGAAGGAAAGAAAAGAAAATCGTCTGCTATCAAAATCTTGTAATATTAATCTGTGGAAGAATGTCAAGACTACAAGAGTATTGGCGACCCAATAAAATTTAAACGTGTAATATTGCCCGAGAAAGTAATTTATCTTAGTCCGTGGATGTCTTCAAAAACTTCGTGAATAACTGTTAAAAAGTCTCCCAAATTCGTTGATGAGCAATCTATATAGCCGCTAGTAATCTGTAGTGTATAGAAATCAATGTTGTGAAGGTTTAAGACTGTGGCGTAATGGGTATGTGCGTCGACTAATGTCCATTGCAGATTAAGGGCGTATTTATGAATAAATCTAGATATAAAGATTTTTTTTATTTATGAATAAAAAAATGCCAAAAACTTTAGTCGCACGCTGATATTCCGGGTTCAATCTCCTTCACTCTCCTCTTTGGTACAGTTCATCCATGAATATGCAATAAAGCGAAAACCCAACAAAACATATTACCATAACAATCTCGAAAACACAGTATGCCAGCTCTTTTAATGCAACTTTATACCAAATCTAAGAGTCAATTAATCAAGCACACCCAATACATAAACCATACCGTAATAACCTACAGCATTAACCTTATACAGAAACCAAAACTATTTATATGTCCTTCAGTACAACAAGAACATAAATAACCGGTCGGCATTCTGCTAATAACATAGCCATACTATTAATGTGTGGACATGTTTATATACCCAGCTAATAAGAACCTGTAATTTTGTTTTTCAATTGAATTCACAAAGAGGTCTAAGTATATTATGCATTGGTATAAACACAGCAGGCATTCAGAAAACTTTGTAACTACCGTGCATGTTGTAGAAATATTGAATGCAAATTCGCACATTTTTTGTTATTAAAAATATAAGCACGTCTAATAAGTGATTTTGTCCAACATTTTGTATTTGCTCTGAAGCTGAGATCTTGCGGATGCGTATTTTTCTTCTTGCGGATGCATATTAGACAGTGGATTGTATCTCTCTTATTCTCATTTTCTTGTATTTTATTTTTTTAAATGGATAGGTGCATATACTATGCATGTAGGCATATGTACGCTGGGATCGTATGACAGTCACAGGTAAGTTCATCGACGCGACTAAGAGAAATGAATTGAAGGTGTTCGGCTGAGTACGAATGGAATTCAGAGCCTTTTTTTGTTTGATTTACTCTTCGCATTGGTGGATATCGGATGTGATACATGTGTGAGTAAGACACAATGTATGTGTGGGATGGAGAAAGAAAAGAACATCGTCTGCTATCAAAATCTTGTAATATTAATCCGTGAAAGAATGTCAAGACTACAAGAGTATTGACGATCCAATAAAATTTAAACGAGTAATATGGCCCGAGAAAGTAATTTACCTTAGTCCGTGGATGTCTTCAAAAACTTCGTGAATAACTGTTAAAAAGTCTCCCAAATTCGTTGATGGGCAATTTCTATAGCCGCTAGTAATCTGTAGTGTATAGAAATCAATGTTCTGAAGTTTTAAGACTGTGGCGTAATAGGTACGTGCGTCGACTAATGTCCACTGCAGATTCAGGGCGTATTTATGAATAATCTAAATATAAATATTTTTTTATGTATGAATAAAAAATGCCAAATACGTACTTCATTATAACCCACACATATTGCACAATAATCCAATCTCTAAAAGTTCGACCATTCCGATTTTCGCTCTCGATTATGTTACTCATAAATTATACCAAGTGTAGCCTTCGGAGTCCGCACATTCCACCAGATCCGCATTGTATTCAATCTGCTTTTCAACCTACTCGAATCTAGGACACCGTGGAATGGCAACTTTGTCACTTGGAAGAAAGACCTCAACATTTAAAGCTATTTCATAACAACCATTCTAGCTTTTCTTCTACAGTGTTTGGGCCACGGTATTTAGATATTCATTTCTTATTAGTACCGACGGAAGTGCGTTTGCTTGGGGTTATAGTCCCCTACAGATGTCTGTTTTTATTTTATTTCCTTATGACCAGTTGGTTGTTTGAGATATTAAAACATGTCCTTGATATTCACGTTCGTTAGATTTTCAAGCCTGTTGAAGCAGTATCTACCAAGTATTTTTCTTCTTGTCTCTACAAGTGTGAGGCAGGTTCCGAGATAGTGTAGTACAGTTTACTCCTCCTTCTCATCCATCCAGCTTCTACAAAAATCATTGGACTGCGCTTGCAAGTCTTCTGGCTTAATTGCCAATTAGGTAATGACTTTTTATTACGCTTAGATATAATTAGAAACGGCGCAAATTAGCAAACTAGAATTTGCGCCGTTTCTAATTATAAGAGGGCTTTAGTTTTCATTGGATCTGGCTTGTCTTCGATATCCTACAGGTGTCCTTTTCCGCCCATTTACGATTCTTGTTGTTTTTGGCGTTTGTTAGTAGCAATTTTTTTTTGTCAATACCTTGTCCACGCTTCTCTTGTGGGGCACGCATGACATTCTCCTCGAGTTCTCAAGGAGCACACGGGAAGATCTCTCGTTTCCAACTTTTCTCGTAAGAAACGTATTCACTTCCCTGGAATATTTCTCCACTCGGAACTCACCGGCAGTGAATGTCGTAGGCCACTTTGCGATGTTGCACATTGTAATTATAGTTTTTGCATACTAAAGCCAGCGGATTGACATTTTTCTTTCTTAAAGTTTGTGATATCGCTTCACAGTCGGTAACGAGAACGAACGGTTGAGAAAAGTTCTAACGCGTTCCAAACCGTGAACAACGGCCAATGTCTATAATTCGAAGCTAAACATTTTCGCTTCCTCATTAGTGTTTTGCCTAAAAAAGAAGGCTTATGGATGAAATAACAGCCAATGTTTATGGATGGAATTTATTATCGACCTGTTGTCGCCCGTAAATCGGCTAAGCATTATCTCTACTGATGACATGTTGATGGGTGGCACGTGTTGGAGCTGTTCCTGACGAAAATTGATTTCGGGGTGCAGCACTAGTAATTCCTTTTCTCTCGTGGTTACACCAATTCCCACCAATGCACAATTAGGGTATCCATTAGCTCCTAGCGTGTTATTGAACGATTGCTCATCGTTCTTATCAGAGATTATTATAATAATAAGTTGATTTTTTTTTACATATACCGATTTTACAATTTTGAATTACAATTCCCACTTTTGACACTCAAAATTGATTTTCCAAGTGTTGTATGGTACTCCGTACGCATAATGATCTTTCTCAATTTTTCTGGGTCATGAATTACCATGCTAGAGTTGTAATTACATCACAGTAGTGAACGTAACTGAACGTAGCATAAGTTTGTTTAGTCACGATGACATATTCCTAGACATATGTTAAGGCAACATAACAAGGAAGGAATTGGCCTATTTTTAAAATTAATAATTTAACCCTATTAGAGAGCTCTTCCTTCATAAAGTGAATCAGGAAAAATTTCGATTCAAGTTGGCGAAAGCTTTCGAGATATCAATGAACAAAAGAAGTGGAGTACCTATATATATGTAGGAGGCATAATGACATATGTGTATATTACGACCGATCCAACCATATATTGCTATTTTAAGTCATAATGCTTCTTCGATTTGAATTTCTAATTCCTATCACACGTCATAAATCGTTGCTTTGCTGATTGGTTCATTATTTGAAGCTACTGCAATAATTTAATAAATTCTAACCCTGTATAGGTATCTTATGCTGTTAAATACGAGCACATGGACATATTGTGTATCTGAATGAATGTGATAACCAAATGCTGACACTATGATGTTCTATCCTTCATACATACATATATATGTGAATGAGAATGTGCATGAGTATATTATAAGTATAAGTATACATATATTCGTATGTAAGTGAAGAAAAAGGTTTGATATGGAAGTGACAGGGAAAGTTTTTCAATTGATGCATGCGACTCATTCAAAAAGAACTATACAAGTAACTGCAAACAAATTACGAAGTGCTAAAAGTATTTATTTTGACACCACTGCTGGTTTACTCCTCGAACAACTTATTCCCTAAGAAGTTTGTTAGCGATAAAATGAAACTGTGTCGAAAGTTTTTTTTGTTAATATCTGTTGAGCATTTGTATATAGCTAAAAGACCGCCACGCCACGATGAAGTTCTGACAAAATCGACAATTTTTTGCAGGTACACATAAAATTTTCCAAGGTAAAATGCGTATGTATATATCACACTCAGTATTTTATTAGGAAAACAATTTTCAAAGTCATCTATATAAATATTTATGACTCGCAATCAGATTAGCTCCTTTTATGGTATAAGGATAGAAAGCACTGTTCACCTTTCGATCTGGAGTATTTTGCTGAATTTGAAAATCTAGCACTTCAGCATATTGAGATGTTTGTTTTACAACACCTGTTTTTTTTCTTAGGAATAAGAACGGTGAGTTAAGTTTACTTGCTTATGATACAATTACAATTCGTAATTTATTTGCTGTTCGTTTTTTAAGGTTTAAACCTGAGCCTTTAAAATTTCGGTGTGTTCGTGCTTATTCATAGCTCCTACTTTTGCGAAGCTATCTGTATTAACCCATATGTAACGGCTGGTCGAAATATCGACCAGCAATTTTGTAATGTTCCGTTAGTTCGGTAAGCGAGCTGCTAGTGCAATCCACCAGCGCATTTAGACCATATTGGTACTCATAGTCAGACTACTACCACTGATTGACTACTCCAGCGGCAAACGGTGACTGGACCAGATTTGAAAACCAGATAAAAGCGTATTAACTTTGCTTTCACTGGGATTGACAGGCACTTAACCCACTTAGCCCTCCAGTCGTTAAAGAGTCTCCCTAAGTCGAATTGTCACGGGATGCCATAATTTGTTCGAGTTAGAGGGAGTTTGACTTAGAGAGAGGTTTTTGTATGGAAAATTGAGGGAAATGTATGTAAAATATGGCGAAATAAATTAGAGTTAGAGAGATTTTCGGCTTAGACTTATTCCACTATATTACTATATAACGACACAGAACTCTGTGATCGGGCTTACAATATTAGGGCCTGTGGATTTCAAAGCGCGACCGCCCCATTCCGACTTAATAAATAAGTCGGAAACTATTGAAACAGAGTGGCGTAAGTGATTACTTATCAATTTCTTGGCGCCCTTTTTTAATGTCAAATAACTTTCTTAAGCATATTTTTGTGCAATATTCTAAAAATGAGAATATTTTTGTTACATACTCCCTTTGCTTTTCTATTTTTTTATTTTTTTTTATTCAACTTTCTAAAGTAAGTTATTTGGCAGTACAAAGGGCGCCTTTTTTAGTTATTTTAGCTAAAATTTATTTGAGCAGCATAAATTAGTTAACATGTCGGAACAATAATTTTTAAAGCATGGAATGAGTGTACAACAAATGAAGAATATTTTTTAAAACAACTATTTTCGTTTGACTAGGAAGCGAAAATTATAATGTTTGTTCAATTAGAAAGTGTCCATTGGTCTGATGTTTTTTAAGTATTTTTAAGTTGACGTACCAGACCTTCTCCATGTACTGTTATAATCTTTTGGAAGGTCTTAACTTCAACAAATATTATTTCAAAGTACTTCTATTTCGACTAGTTCTTTTTTCCTGTACACTGATAACTTGATCACCTTAATAAAAACTTGATTTCAATAAAATATTAAGAAAAACATATGCAATATAGGTACTAAAATAATATATAAAAGTTACATTTTCCGGCAAAAGTTTATCATGCATGTTTCAGCATTTTTATTAAGAAAATTCGTCTTTATGGTCGAAACTAACACACCTGCTAAAATTTTGTCGGCACAGAAGATATTGTATAAAAGGTAGAATGAATTCCTTAAGCTATCCATTATTAACTGCCAGGAAATTTCTTTCTCATTTTGCAGTATATCAAAAAATTATACATACCTTCAACTACACGGGACATATTATGACTATTTAATATTAAACATAGTACGAAACACTTATTTAATTTTTTTGAATTGCAAATATCACATCAAACTAGTCAGCTTTGACTGCTTAAATAACTTAGTTCAAAGGGGTACAACGGGAACAATGCATTTTTCGTATCAGATTTACCTACCGTTCACTTTGTGAAAAGTAGCATAATTTTCCCGTTGGAAAGCGACCTTTTATCAGAGATCTCTTTGTAGAACTTTATAGAAAAACATCCAAGACTACAAGTTTGGGATTGAGATCTGAGACATTAGTTAAGCATTTTTCGGAAGCCCCTTTTCAACATGACCTACGACAAAATTAAGCTCCTTTTGAATATCATTCCAATGAAATAGTGTCTGTTAAAAATCTAAATAAATTCCAGAAGTAGAAGTAGATAAAATCTCCATCCGAAACTAAAAATAATAGATAGGTACCTACTAGGTAAATTCACTCTAAGCAATAAATTAATCAGGTAGTATTGAAAAGATCTTGCCGCAGACAAAATATATTCATGTTTTCATTCATATGGGAACAAATGTATGAAAATGAAATAACTTATTTTCTCATAAACGAATAAACAGATTTTGATGAAACTTGGTATATAAATTAATTATGGTCTAAATTGGCTTAAGCTATTTCCTTCGTCGAAATATTGCCTTTACCTTCAGTTCGGAGAACACATAACTGAAAAGCAGGCATAAAAAAACAAAATACCATTTGCTGTCTCTCTTTCCTTTTGTTGGCCATCCACTCTATAGTTGAAATTGTGTGGAAGCCATCTCTCATCTGCGCAAAACGTTTATTTTGTTATTGTATTCATATGAAATCTAAGCAACCATTGCCTAAACGCCAGGTCGCACAGTGGGACCCATATAAAAAGTCGGAATCAATCAAAAAAATGAAAGGCAATAATTATTTTGCATACTAGCTATTAATACCTAACTAAAAAACAAAAAAAAGAAATAATTTATCAAAGACTTTAAAATCAAAACTTGATTTTTCAACCAGATTGTCACTGCTACCGCTTAGTATGACGCCAAAATCAGAATGGCGACATTTATCACAAAATATGATACGTCAGGTCTAAACCTAACGGTAAATGCACAAAAACAGGAAAAACAAAAATTTCACGATTTCTATCACGTTGATGACATTTCAATCACATGGATTATTTTATTGACGAGAAACCTCATACATATTTTGTATGTCTTATATATTAAAGAGAACACCCAAAAAGCAGGCAAGTGTAGTAATGCTATTATTATAGATCTTTTTTCCAATTGGTCGCTGCTGAGGATAACCCCAATTCAAGATCAGCGCACCAGTACTGTAATAGACAATATTAGATACGGCATTGTGAACACGTTTCTGTTCGATGCAACAACTAAGCAGGGAATATTTTAATAATATTAATATAATTTTAATAAGTTACTTACAAATCTAACATAAAAACAAATTCATATAAAAATTCAGTACGTTAAATATTTACAAAGTAGAGTAAGAAAAGATTTGGTGGCATTCGATATTTTATACAGAGTGAGTTCAAATATTGTTGAATGCCACATCAATAGGAAGAATACAATAAGATGGGGTGGGGTGTTGAACAAAAAAATAGAGAAAAGAAAAAAAACTATTTTTGCAATTTAATTCACTTAACGTAAATATCAATTTGTTACCACTTCATAAAGGATGCAACAATTTATCAAATATCAAGAGGTGAAAACAAAAGTTAGATCAAAATACTAGAAGTAAGAGAGTCTAAACTATGATAATGTTGAGAAAACAGCCAATTTTGTACGCGCTTTAGAAAACATTTGGACATGTGAACACATCTGATTTCTTCCGGAAGGACATTAAATAAACGATTACATACAACTGAATAAGAATTTCTATATGCGGTGGTAGGATAGTTTGGCACTTGTAACATATTGAGCGAGTTATTTCGTAGGTTATAGTTTGAGATTATACGAAAGTTTCTGTTACCAGACTTCATAAAGAATGCTTTTAGAACATTAAAACACTATAAGTGACGAACAGGAAGAATCCCTAATTGACAAAACAAAGGAAAACTAGGATGACTACCAGGTTTACGACAAATCTTTCTGACGATATTCTTTTGCAAGACAAGCAATGGCTGAACTTTGTTTTGGTACCCACTTCCCCAGCAATTTATACCGTATTGAAGCTTAGAATTAAAAACTCCATAATAAAGTCGAACATATATTACGGAGGTAATAGAAATGCCTAAGTGTGGAGATAAAGTACTTCTTCAATGCAGTAGCGTGGGATGAGAATTTCATATTAGAGTTCTGGGTACATAAATTCATCTACATTCTCTATCAAAAAACAATCATCACTACAATTTTCGCTAGTATAGAATAATTGACCAAACACACTGGTTGCACATTTACATTGATATAATTTAAATTTTTTGCAATTCGGTGCATGAAAATATACATCCGGTTTTTGAATAATGGACGGAGATAAATTAAATAACATTTATTTCGTCTTAGGACTTATTACAAGTTTGTGTTCAGCGAACCATTGTCTTAGGGTATGTACATCGCAATTTATGTCAGCATAGAGATCTAAGGGACTGTTGACGCCATACGACAACCCATCATCGTCAGCAAAAGCTGTAGGTACGCCTTTTAGATTGAATTGGACCCAGGACCGCACCTTGAGGTACCCCAAGCCTGATTAATTCCACATCACTTCTCGTCTCATTCAACTTTACCCCCTGTGTTCTATTATTCAGATATGAGTTAAACCATTTGAGCATGAAACCACGCACACCTGCATTTTCCAGTTTACTCAACAGAATTTTATGGTCAACCATGTCGGAGGCTGTTAATGAATAATGCAGCTGTACATTTTCTTTTGTCAAGGGTGTTTATTATCTGAGAGCAAAACTACGTCCTCCCTTGATTTGCCCTTTGGAAATCCAAATTGAGAAGGATGAAAGAACGTCATCTTGTCTAAGAAGTTAACTAACCTAATTTTAATAAGTTTTTCAAAAAATTTACTTATGGTTGGCATAAGAGAAATTGGCCTATAATTTCCTATTTCAGTTGGAGAGCCCTTTTTAAACAAAGGAATAACATCAACACACTTAAGATCGTCAGGAAAAATACCAGAAAAAATACTACGGTTGAATACATCAGCTAATACATCCACAATGAAACATGCAATGTTTTTAAGGACAACATTAGAAATACCATCGACACCACATGAATTTGAGTTATTCAAACTGCCAATCGTACTTAAAACCTCTAAAGGAGTTATTGGGTCGAAAATAAAACTTCTACAATGCACAGAGTTTACATCACCAATAGTAGAACATTGAGAACATAGATTTTGCGTTAGTCCACTCTTGAAAAATGTCTATTAAAAGCGTCAGCGATTTCATTTTTATTCGTTATTTCCTTATCACTAGTACGTAGGACAATAGGTTTTTGAGTGGATGATTTTTTGTTGAGAATAGTGTTAACAACTTTCCACTCTTTCTTAAGATTGCCTCTAGCTGAATAAAATTGAGCACGGTAATAAGAGTCACGGCAAATTGGGATTTCCTTTTCCAAATCAGCACATTTTTTTATATTTCATTTTGAGAAAAACGTTGCTAAGGTGATTTTTTCACTTTACTCTAAGTTTATTTTTAATTGTTACTTTATTTAATAAATAATTAAATAACCAGGGCTTAAGTTTATAATTAGTAGTCTTTTGGTCAGAGAATTGCAACTGGCAATATGGCTTTCGTCGTGGTTAAGAAATTGGAATATGCATTTGATACGTCACTACAGTTATAAACATTGTTCCAGGACCAAAACACAACTTGTTACGAAGCTAAGTACAGTTTATTTTTGGCTTGCCTTCGAAACATTTCTGAGTTGGACTATTGTTTTTACAATTTACCTTAAGTAGAACGCCGATCATGGAATAGTCAGTAATAAAAAAATCAAAAAGACAATATTCACATTCTAAAGAAGCAACATTTCGAAAATGTCCATAAATATAGTCTAAACAAGTACCTGATGCAGACCTAGTGGGCACATTGATGAAGTTTGTCAGGCCGTTTAAAGCTAACACAGAAAGATAATTTGATACCCTAGGACTATCATCTATACAATCAACATTAAAATCACCTACAACACCTTTTTGGATTTCTCCCTATCTAATACAATAGAAAAATCATTAATAAAGATAGTCACATTAAGCATCTACAATCTATAAACACATAAAAAAACAAACACTTCATTATTTATTTCGGTGGACACCTTTAAAATGTAGGACAATCAACTTAGGAAACATCAATGATTTCAAAAGCATTCTTTATAAAGCAGCCAACTGCTGCGTAATCTTCGTTTTGTTTTAGCATAAAAACTATAACCAGGCAAGTAGTAATCATTTTTTTCAACCTCATAGATCCATATCTCAGGCACGAACACAATATCCGGAACACACGCAAACGAGTTAATATGTGCGACGAGCGAAGAAAAGTTTTCTCTCAGACTTCTAATATTTTGATGAACAATAAAAAATGTTTCATTGCAATAAGAACTATTAGTTAGAATAGCATCACAATGAGGTGAGCATTGGACAAGGATAGAAGAGTTATCAATCAAATTAATTAAATCATTTTCAGAATTCATACTGTATACAAAAAAGTGTAGAAAAGAAAAACAAGCTCAAATGAGTGAGATATCACTAAATGATCTGTATATTTGATATATTTACACGCAAGGATGAACCATGAAGGATTTGACCCAACTAAGTATAATCAAATGGTATTGTATTGTATCCAAACGTAGAAAAATTTTTTAAACTGATATTAAAATATTTAAATATAATAATAAATAATAATAAAATATATAAAATAAATAATATTTCAACAGTACCTTTCAAACTTTAAAGGGTACCAAGAAAAACAATTAACTGCATAGGTGTATAAATAGCACTAGTTTACAAAATTTAACTTTTTGTCCTGTTGCTGTGAAAAAAAACTTTAATTATAGTAGTGCAAAAAATGTTTGATTTTTAAGTGATAATACATGTGAGCTAATCGTAAAAGTTACACAGTTTAGTTTAAGTTACGAGCACTATTTTATTTAAAAAATTGTCATCACTGTTTTTGATAAACAGTTTGGTAAACGTCTTACGATACCCACCACAAGTAAAGTTAATGGCAAAGGAAAAACGGAAAGCACTCAAGAAATGTCAACAAAATCGCTCGCCACAGTATAACACTCATTTTAACCAATTGTGTAATCTGTAGAAGGGAAAATCAAAGCATTCAAAAACAATAATTTAAATACTTATCTGCAAAAAAAGAAACTAACTACTCACTCTGGAAAGCCATGAAGAGATTGAAACAACCTGAATCACATAACACGCCCCGGAAGAATGGAGACGAGTGAGCAAAAGGAGATAAAGATAAAGCTAATCTCTTCGCAGATTACTTGGAGGAAACGTTTAAGCCAACCGACGGTCGAACTCTTTCTGTCACCTACAATTATGTAATGAGAAGAGAGAACCTTGACAGAGTTCAAGGAGTACTAAAAAAGCTCAAACCGAAAATAGCTCCTGTTTACGATTTAATTACTAAGAATGCCGTTCTTAAGTTACTCTATTTAAATAATGCCGCGATTAGACTTGTCCATGTCCTTATTCAATGGAAAGTGGCAGAAGCTATAATGGTACCAAAACCCGGGATCAGTCATATAGACCTATGTATTTCACTACTCCCGATAATGTCTAAAGTATTTGAAAAAATTCTGCTTCCGGGAAAATTTTATAGTATCTTTGTGATAGGATCTTCCGTGTGAAGCATGGAAATGAAAACTCTGCATTTAAGAAAATAAATGCTGGTGTACAAGGCAGTTTTCTTGCCTTCTGCAATACCTACTGTATACTAGCGAAGAAACATATATACAAGAATAACAAACTGTTCTAGGCACATATGACGACACCGCCATTTTGGTAACAGCCAAAACGGATGAAGAGTCTACAGCAAAATTACAACTTGCATTAGATCAGATACACGAATGGATGAACTTCAGGCGAATTGTCTCTAATGAAGGCAAATCAGTTCATATTAATTTTACTTATAGGCACGTTAATAACTTGCCAGTCTTCCTAAATCGTGTCCAAATACCTTTTGGCAATCAAGCAAAATTGCTCGGAATGACTCTTGAACAACTGAAGTGGAAGGAGCATGTTAAGAAGAAACGTGCAGAGCTTGACATGAAATACAAAGATATGTACTGGCTTATTGGTAAACATTCCAAGCTAAATATTGACTTCGATGCTTGTTTGTATACAGTAAATCTTAAAACCCGTTTGGACATATGGCGTATAACTTCAGGGTTGTACCAAAGCATGTAATATGAACATAATACAGACTTTTTAAAATAAGGTGCTTAGAATTATCGTTAATGCACCATGGTATATCAGAAACGACGATATCCACAGAGATCTTAGAATATTACCACTCCAAGACGAAGTTAAGAACTTTGTTTATAAACATAAGCGCCGCCTAAAAGAGCATACAAACTCTGCAGTTTACCCGGTTCTTGAGGAAACTATTGTCTTGCGTCGACTTCAAAGGACTACACCCCTTGATCTAGTGCTATAGTCTACACCCGCGCATGGTGAGTAAAAATCCCACACTTCTATGTCCGAACGCCATAGAGTCTTGATTTGAAGACTGCCACCCACACTCGGAAGAAAAAAAATGTTTTTCGTTAGGTATCACAGCATTTAATTTCTGTATTATGGTTGCTATACACCTTCGCCTATCTGCTTTGATACACCGGTGGTAGGTATGCCTGTACTAAAACTAATAAATTTAATACCGCAGGTGGTATTCCAAGATCAATGGGAAGTGCACAGCTTTCAGCAATCGGTTCTATCGTTTCTGGAGAGAATTACTTCAATATTTGATAGCCCTTAAGTTTCCCGTTATAATAAATTGCGCCAAAGTGATTTTAGCTGATATTTACCTATCCATATGAAAAATACCTGTAGTGATATGAAAGTAAGTTGGAATGACCAATTCGTGCTATAGAAAGGGTTCCACACATATCATGCACTAAATATCACATTGTAAGGCCTGAAGATTATTGACGCGGTATATATAATGTAACATCTAACATCATATCTACAGATCAATCCGAAAATTGTGGTTTATGCACTCATTCGATGGATACGAAAACCGAGGCGATATTATAAAGTTGAAATATACTTATTAAATATGGTAGTAAGAATTCAGCTTATACATACGAAAACAAGATCGATAACGCAAACTACCGTAAACCCTGCCAATCACGCACTCTTGTATTGCAAAAAGAATCGGCATGAGCAAAATGCGCTGGGATCTAAGATATAACCTTTGAAAGAAGACCCATCGACCTGTAGAAAGTATGCAGGAAAATCGACCTGCCCATATACACTGTAGAGTTAAATTCGAACTATAAAAAAGTATTCCATTTTCAAATACAATGATTAATACATTAATACACATCATCAATCTGAACGAACCAGAGGAGAATTCAGCATCAAACATTCCTTAAACACAACGACAGAACCCGTTGAAATAACCAATCAACTTCAGTTTGAAATTAAAATTCGCAATAAAAATTAGACATCACATCTTAACATAATAATAATAATATAGCTGGTAGCGCCAAAGTTCATAGTTAACTTGGGCCTATAAAGCAATCGAACAGGAAATAACATGAAAACACAGTGCAGAATTCGAAAAAGAGGAAAGAAAAGGCTCTCTGCGGAATATTTAAAAGAAATGCTTAAACATTTTGAAGAGTACACAGTTCTGCTACGTCCGCAAGAATTTACCAATATAGCGCTAACGAAACTTCTTTATCTAGTTAAAGCTTCCAGACTCGATAAAATTCACAGAAGTGATAATGGTACAAAAACCGGAAAAAAATCATAAAACCGTCAGCATATCAAGGGTACCAGTTCAATTTCGAACACAACTCTACAATTGACCTGGTATACAGAGTAAGTAACGAAATTAAAACAAAACTAGAGGAAATGTATTTCGCTTGCCTTGACGTCTCCCAGGACTATCCTATAAGGACATATGGTGCACAAGACTGATAGACCACACTGGGGTCGTACTGTATTATACACATAAACAGTATTTTCAAAATAAAATTATGGGAGGTATTATTATGAATGCTCCTTGTTATCCTAGAAATATTAATATTCAAAACGAAGAACTTCGCTGGAAACCCTTGTATTCAATTTCATCGTCGATGTAACCATACATAACCCCGTAAGTTGGGCATTGTGAATCTCGTGTGCCGCCTTAAATAACGAAACCGCTCAGTAATGAGTAAAACCCTTATATTATGATGATTCTAACAGGTGCATTTATTAAACACTTTACTGCCTCACGATAAAAACTTTAAAAACTAAACATACTTGTTAGTTCTTTGAATTTTAGTTGTAGTAAACTAGAAATTGGAAAGATATATATGACTAAGCACATATAACTCCAACAAGACTATGAGTACAAGAAACAGATGAGGGTGAAATACATGTGCAAGAAAAAGAATGTACGTCTTCTCAGAAATCCAGATTTTAATACTTCCCTTTTTTAATTCTTACGTTTTTAAAAGAACAACGGAACTGAGTTTTCAGAGGCGCTTTGACCCACATTGGAGTCTTCTGAGACAAGACTATAATGTATTTCAAAAATCCGCACAACTTTACTTACACAGATTATGACAATAAAATTGCAATTTCCGGTATTTACTAAATTAAAAAAAATAACACAATTGTTGCTCTTAAGCAACAATTGTGACTCTTAAGCTTTATTTTCAATACTTGCTCAAAAAACAAACTAAAGTAACATTTCGTAGATTAATTCACGGCTGATTTTACATTTGTCAAACATCGAATTTAAGGGAAGTTTTGACAGTTAACCACGATTTTTTCAAAAAGTTATTCATATTCTTATTAGTCTAAAAAACGCGAGAGGTAGAAATATTTTATTTATTTAATAGTTGATTTATATTTTCTGGCTGTTACAATTAGAAACAATTTTGTACTGAGTTCAGTGTCAATGAAAGTCAGTAGGAAAGAATTGGTAAGAGGAAAAAATTTAAAGTTTGATACATCTGATACAAATTAAATCAAAAAAAAAATTTTTTCAGATTTATATTGGCATATCGATAATTTACCATTGATGGCAAACTATAGATACACTTCCATGACGAAAGTATTACAACGTTAACGAAGAATAGTTTCTCACAAAACAGTGTTTACACGAGTTCAAACATCTATGTAAATGCATACGTACATACATCTGTAACTAGAAAACATATACTACTCATACAGTATTTTATCATTTTTGGAATTCACCAAGCACTTATTATAAGCTTTTCATAATTGAATATGACACTTAAACAACAGTTCTAAGGAATAATTTCGTGCAATCTCGCCTATATTAAATGCTTCATGAAAATAGCAAAACCCTTAACCGAAATTCTCGTTAACCATATGCTTGTTCACGCGACCATAGTACACAAAAACATCCATCAATTATGGACAAAATGTATTCGCAACAAATGTGGCTAACCGGGAATTTTTGGCATTCATTAATTGGTCCGATTTTGTATTTCCTGAAGGCTGAATTGCTACGGTAAGTACTCGTACCCATATAATGGAATGTCGAATTGTCGTTTTGTGCTTTCTAATAGTACTTTCAAACACAACGTGTATATATACAGATATATTTTTGATTTTATGTAGATTGGTATGTGATGCTGGGATGTTGAGCATTGTAATTAGTGAATGTATAACTGAAAAATGAGAGCCCATAAATAAAAACATACCTTTGTATATGAAAACGAACAATAAATAACGCCAGTTCGAAATTAATCATATAATGAATTTAATTTAAAAATACTCTGTATATGTATGCACTAATGTTTTTTAATTGCATTTTGAGAGTCCCATAACAGAATGGTAAAATCAGAAAATGTGTGGTTTTACTCCGAGATATGTCTGTCGTCACTATTATTTATCAGTTTTTTGGAAACTGTTAAAATTATAAAATTATAGCTTGGCAATAAATTTAAAAAAGCCCAGCTGTGTAATTAAAAACCGATATAAAATAAAAGGACTCTCAAAATACCAAGTTTTAAAAATGTATAAACGGTGCGGGAATATCAGAGTGCGATTGTAATTCTCACTTGTCCGCTTTTTAACTTGCAATTCATCTAATTCAACACTAACCGTTTTAAAATTGTTAGTTAGATCTGAAATGGCTATTTACTTAAGATTGGAAGCAATACAAATAAAAAGATAAGGACTACTACTAGGTCCATAGATTTAAGTTTAAGTTTATTTTTTATATTAAGAATACAATCCATAGCTAAGTATCACAAGAAAATAAATAACTATTATAAAACCTAAAAATATCGATAATGAATGAACAACTCTAATCTGTAGCTCAGAAGAAACTAGAAACCAACACGAACAAAAAAAATTGGAGAGATAAATTAAAAGTGTTAAAAAAAGACAAAGCAGCAATCAAGGACATATTTATAACTTGAATCATACGTGTATCATATGGTAGTTCATTATATAGTATTATGTAGAGCAGCAAATTAGTTTATGCATAGTACTACACATTCCTCTCTCGCTAATTCACCGCTCGACTATCCGACAACTCTATAATCCGCCGTGTCTTGCGAGTCAGAAAATGTCCTGACTAGACTAAAATCATCAGGTCCATAGTCTGCTATATCTTCTATTTCAAGTGTATGACGGACCCAGTTCTATATTTCGCACAGTCATAAGTCGCTGCACCAGAGAGCACGTTTTTTTCAAAAGAGTAATTGATGTCACGTATTTTTTTAACTATTAAATATTAATACTACTTTAATCACAAATTTTGATGTCTTATTCAATCGCTTCTTTCTGTATATTAATCCGCCGCTTGGTTGGATTTTGTGGTGGCGGATTAGAGAAAAAGTACTACATATCTACACTTTAAATTTATCGCCGGATAGTTGCGCTCAGATAATTTTTGAGTGTGCACGAGTAGGCAGACTTATTCATCATCCAGTCTAGGATGGCACCAACTCGAACAAGAGCGAATAAGATTTGGGTATTGTGTTGAGAGTTGAAGTTACACAGCAGTTCCCACAGCGAAAAGTGAACGGCCCGTAGTCAACTTGATTGCCATTGGGACTAAAAAATTTAATTTTGATTTTAGAAGAACCTGCTTTCTGCACGACTTTGAAATAAAAAGTCATTAATTTAATATTGTTGGACAATTTAACGATTGACTAATATATGTCAATCAAAGCACTTGCTGTTCCCCGCGACCTCGTCCGAGTGAATATCAGCTATGGCGGTTGGACAAATAATATTACTTTCGAACAAATTAGATTACACAATAAACATATACTATCAACGACTTTTTTTAGAACTTTTCAATAAGAACAATTACATCATACATGATTTTTTCGTAATTTTAATGCAACGGAAGTTCTCAAAAAGGAACATTGTTTATCTCGTTTTTGCAACATTTTACATTGGTGCTTCGCGCCTATTGATCGCAGCGTGATGTTATAAAGCCTAAAGTCTTCCTCGATAAATGAAATACCCAATACAAAAGAAAATAATCAAACTAGTAGTTCCTGAGATTAGCGCGTTCGTTTATATAGATTTCGAAAAATTCAAATATTCAAATTCAACTATTGTCAAAGGCTAATTACATTACTTTCTCTGATAATCTTTCGCTTAGATTAGTATACGTTCCAGATTGAGATTCATTTCAGATGCTAAATGTTGGAAGAGATATTGTTCCCCAAACACCCCAAAGTTATTATTATCTATCAGAAATTCATGATAACATTCAACGCCATATATTTATAAAGATTTTCCCATTTGAAAAAAAAAAAACAAACGAAAAATGCAATAAAAAAAAGTAAACGTTGTTGATGTAAAACTCCGATAACTTAAAAATAATTTATCAAATATCGGGAGTTTGTTTTCATGCATGAGCACCTCTCTTTTAAGGTAAAGGACACCCTACCGCATACCTACATATTTTACTCCATTATAATAAGAGAATTTCCATGTCTGCTGTGGGAGTTCCCTCATTGAGAATTCCGCTTGCATTCATTTGAAGTGAGATTTCCTTATTTTTTTGTAGGAAATGAAAAGTTTTTAGTCGCAATCCCAATTTCAAGCGAAAGCATTTTAATTTCACTTTTTTATAGGCAAATATTAACTTCTGGATCAAATAAATTATCAGAGTATTTTGTGTTGTTTGCGGAATATTAATGATTTCCTTGAAAGCAAAAATCACAGAACTTTGAGAGAATTGCAAACACAATATATTTATGAACAAGGCGAACGTATAGAAATGCGGTAAAGCAATTACCAAAAAACTGCCTTTTCTTACCTTTGTAGTAGGACCTTAAAGTTTTAAACTTTTAACGAGTTTTCACAACATTGAAAATCGTTTGAAATCACCATTAATTGGGTTTGCACTGCCACAACTTTGGTATTCTTTCAGAGTTTCTAGCAGAACGTGAGTATAATTCAGAAATTTTGTCTCTAAACAAAGATTTAGGTAGGCGAAAAGAAAAAGTTTTCTTTTAAATAAAATGCTAGTCGCTTCAGCACACCCATTTGGATGTATTAATCCAGTGGTGGAGTGTACTACGCGACCCCTTCATTTAAGAGATTAATAGCAATCCCAATTCAGTGGATGAACTTTCTTATTTCCATCGTATTCGTGCACGGGATAAAGTAAAACAAAAGTTCAACATCTTTAGTACACATATACGACATAGGAAAATTTTTCGCAAATATAGGAATAGTCGAAATTTGTTACTAGGATTGTGGTTAGAAGCATGTACCTTTATCTGATTATCGATGGATGCATGAAGGCATGACATGTATTTAAACTCATGCAAAAAAGTGATTCCGGAAGGGAAGTTCCCTATGAATCCATATAATATTTCGAGGGATATTTTTTTGATTCGAAACTATCGCCATCGTAAAAATATTTTGTGTGTATTACACAATATTCTCTGCACAAAACTTAATATTTATGAATGAGTGTCAATTTGTACTTGTGTATGAAATTGTAGTTTAATTGAGGATTATAGTTTAATTGTTGTCTAAAAGGTAGTGATAATAGTTGTTGAATATTAACAGTATTACCAGCAAATACAAGATACATATATTAAATAAAATTTTAAATTGAAATGTGTTTTGCTTTAAGACAACAAATTGCCTAAGAGTAGAATCGAAACAGAATTAGTACATTTCCCTTGTTCATAGAATAGATCTGGGTCGTGGTATAATTGTTCTTAAAATTAAATTTTACAGTCCCCATTTTAAACATTACAGCTTAGACGCCAACTGTTGGATTTATATTAGTTGAATTATTTATGTTTTAAGCATATTTCTGTATATTTTGGTTATACATTTAAAGTATAGGAAAATTGGTCCAACTTAGGTGGAATATGCAACTGTATACAAATTGTACAACAAATTTTTTGCAACTGTATATAAAATTTTGTTCCGGGGAAGAGGATACTAAGAATATATAAGGTACTATAGAATTCATAATACTTGGAAAGTTCACGTTTGAAGGAAGATGTTCTTCATCAAACGCTGATATCATCTGATGACTGGATGGATTTTAGGTCTGAACCAAAACCAAAAATTTCACTTAGGTTAATCAATGAAGCGCGGGCCTTATTAAACTAATATAAAATAATCTTATTGAAAAATATGTAAATACACAATTTATGTAAAATGTAAATTATATATGAACATTTATCAATTGCAAGACTTTGATAAAATAGATAAGATTATACTGATCGTTTCCGCAATAAAATAAAAAGTTTCCCTTTTTCAATTAAAAATATTATTTTATAAATTTTATATCTTAGTTTTTGAGGTACCTATTAAATTTGTAATACACGGAGGAGGAGGACCCCTTCGTATGTTTCATATTGCATTAAAATCGGTAGCCTGGTCTCCATTTTACCCCACTCGTTTATAATAGAACCACTGTAGGACGTGGCACGGCGCCTACTGTATGCTGTATACCGCTCAATAATATCTTGAATTAAAAGCTTAAGTATTTTAAGACTAAGCCTGAAGTTCTAGAAGTTCTAGAAGATAAGAATAAACTTAACTGGAGGTTCCGTTTAATATATTTTGATAAAAGAAATTGTGAATATCAATCAAGCAATTCAAACAGCTTTATTGAATTTATGAGCTCACATCCGTGAACCGTGAAAATATCTAGTCATGTGGACGTAATTAGAAACAAAAATTTTGTTTCATTATTATTTATTAGAATAATTGTGATACTTTGACATTTAGCAGCACAGGCCCGTTTTAAATTATGTCTTGCAATCTGTGAGGAATAGAGTGTACAAGCTTGAGACCGACGGACGCTCTGTCCCCAGCTAACCTTTGTTTCATCAAAAAGATAATTAAAATTTCAAATCTTCTTGTTGTGCTTTTAAATATTGCCATAAATTCTTTATTGGATTGAGTACGTGAAGGCTAATCCGACCACTTTTTCATATAAGCTACCGTATGTTTTGGATCATTATACTATTTAAATCTCCACGTAAATCTGAAGATGAGGGTATTTCAGCATTAAATTTCCTTAAATTTAGCGATATTGGGATATATTTCTTCTGTCATCAGTGAACAACAAGTTTTCTCACTGAGCTATATGGGGAAGTCTATTTATCTTGCGATTTGGATATTTATACTAAAATATGGCAAATATCTTACTGAGTTGACGCGTGCCCATATCAAATATAATTTATATAACAGCCCAAAATAAAAATACAAGCCCAGTATATAACCTAGTTTTATAAAAGTATAGTAATGTTTTATAGTGTAAATTGTTAATTGACTAGCTCTGAAATTTATTCTTACTAAATAATAGCAGTCCTGGTATTGCATACTGCTGAATGTTTTTTCTATATCATATATTTTCTTATCATTAAAGTAGAATCAACCAATCAGAACTAGGACACCACAGCATAACAAGAAGAGTTTTCAAGGAACCCCGCGAGGGGGCGTATTTTCCACTCCCCTTAGAATACTATACTAGTGGTAGACGATTGCAATCCAAAACCCTACGCAGACGACATAGACTTAGTTGTAAAAAGATAAAAATATAGAAAGAATGAATAGGACAGAGAGAACGGGTCTAAATGTTAGCCCTAAAATAAGAGCTCCTACTGTTCACAAAAAATACAAAACACCGCCAATAGCAACTAAGTTGAATTTGGCTATTTTAATTTAGCTACGACCAGGGCCTAGCTTCTCAGAAACCACTTGTGTTGTGCGTGCTATTGTTCTCTCACTAGTAGAAGGGACCTACAATTTTATGACGACTCCGAACGGCCAAGTTTGAGAAGCTTTTTTTTTTATAGTTGTTACTCTCTCAGCATTGTCAGTGACTCGAAAGAGGTGGGACCATGGACATTATTTTTGGTCTTACCGGCCAGGAATCAAACCCAGGCAGCGAGGTTAACTTGCGTAGGGGTTGACGCACATACACACAACGTCACGCCCACCACCATAGCGATTAGGCTAGGTTGGGTTAGGTTAGGTAAGAGTGGCTGACGACCTAAAAGGTAGCCACACTTAGGCCAAAGGCAGGACCATTTTCCTCATCTTTGCAGCTTCTACAGAAATCGTTAAAGGACACCCCTAGTCTTGAGGCGTGACTTCGCCCGGTGATGACTCCGATGAGAGTTCTGGGATGTAGCCTACTCACGTGAGCACTTTCGTGGACCATCTACATTCGGCGTGAGTAAGCGTAAGCGTATGTTTTAGTAGTTGTTTTGAAACGCTTACTCACACAAAATGTCCGGTTGATGCAACCTTTCCCTGAGCATATTGGTATTCCAGGCAATGGAAGAGCAGAAGAGTTAGCTAGAACAGGGGTGGGTTTGCCATTGGCAAATAATCATAAAAATTGGTCATTGCTTATTCGGTACTCACGTCAGAAGAATGGGAGCCCCCACAACGACTTCTGCAGAAGCTGTATGAACGAGGAGGAAGAAGAAACGCTAGGCAACTATTCATTCAATATCAAATCAATTGAAATGTCAGGCATAAAAATTCTAGACATAGTAAAATTCATCAGGAAAACAAATTCGCCATAACCCAACAAAAGAGTGGATCATCTGCCACTAGTATACCAGTAGGTATTTCTCAAGTGTTCTGTTAGTATACTTGGCAAAAGAGGAACCGGTGCATAAAATGCCGACCAGCGATGATCACAATGAATATAACAATGAATCCAATCAGGATTTAAGTGGGCCGCAAATGATGCAATTGTCACAGTCACTATAATGTATCCTAACCGAACCATTTGGAATTCAAGTCAGACAACTAATATATTAGACTGGTAGTAATGTTAACTCATTTATGTAAGCCTTTTGTCGTTTATTTGGTTATTAGAACAAGTTTCATTAAATGAAATAAAGAAAGTTCGTATATTAATGTAATACAAGAAAACGTTATTTGGAAGAACCACTTCTGCAGACTGCTAAACGGCGATGATGACACCAATACCGCTGTCAGGCAGAATGTTCCACTCAATATGGACGATGATCGACGAGAATTCCGTCCCCCGACTTAGACGAGGTCAAGATAGCAATATCAAGACTGAAGTCTAACAAAGCTGCCGGTGCGGACGGACTGTCCGCTGAAATCTTTAAGGCAGCTGGAGATGATCTGGTTGGGCGTATGCACCAGCTCATCTGTAAGATATGGCCCGATGAGTGGAATCTCAGTATCGTTTGCCCGATCCATAAGAAAGGAGACCCCTTTGACTGCGCCAACTATAGAGGGATAAGTCTCCTGAACATCGCCTACAAGATCTTCTCTGCCATTTTGTGTACTCGCCGTTTATAAATAAACTGATAGGTCCTTATCAGTGTGGCTTCAGGCCAGGGAAGTCCACCATCGACCAGATTTTCACACTACGGCAGATCCTGGAAAAGACCCAAGAAATGCAAATCGACACCCACCACCTTTTTGTCGATTTCAAGGCCGCATATGACAGCGTGCATAGGGACGAGTTATACAACGCCATGTCTAGTTTTGACATTCCTGCCAAACTCGTCAGGTTGTGCAGGATGACGATGGAGAAATCTCGCTGCTCCATCAAGGTCGGTAACGAACTCACCGAGACCTTCAATGTCAAAAACGGATTTAGACAAGGTGACGCGGTGTCATGTGATTTCTTTAACATCATCCTGGAGAAGATCGTGCAAGACTCACACGCCAACACTAGAGGCACGATCTTCCAGAAGTCCGTACAACTGCTAGCATACGCGGATGACATTGACGTGATTGGCAGAACACAGCGAGCCGTCAATGAGGCGAATGAGGGCAAAACGAAGTATATGCTGTCATCAAGAAAGGACACACAACATCGACGTCTTGGACACAGCGTCACAATGGGCAGCTATAACTTCGAGGTAGTCAAGGACTTCGTCTACCTCGGCTCCGCAGTAAACAGTACAAACAACATCAGTACCGAGATCAAACGCAGAGTAACTCTTGCCAACCGCTGTTTCTATGGGCTCAAGAGGCAATTGAGTAGTAGAGCCATCTCTCGAAGGACCAAGCTGACCCTATACAAGACCTTGATCATCCCAGTCCTGCTGTACGGCGCGGAGGCATGGACAATCTCAAAAGCGAATGAGGAAGTCCTTGGTATTTTCGAGAGAAAAGCTCTGCGTGCGATCTTTGGTCCTGTTTGCGTTGACGGTTTTTGGAGGAGAAGATTCAACCACGAATTGTACGGGCTGTACAGCGACATGAGTCTAGTCAGGCGTCTTCGGATCCAACGCCTAAGATGGCTAGGCCATGTAGAGCGTATGGACAACTCAGCTCCGGCCCGGAGAGTCTTCGACTCCGAACCCGTGGGACAACGCAACAGAGGACGGCCGCGTTTAAGGTGGCGCACCCAGGTGGAGAAGGACCTCAACCAACTTGTCGTGCGACACTGGAGACAGCTAGCCAGAGACCGTGCTAGCTGGAGAGGCTTGTTGGTTGAGGCCCAGGTCCACCCCGGACTGTAGCGCCAAATGAAGAAGAAGAAGAAGAAAACGTTCAATAATAGTATTAATGTATGTAGCTAGTGATTTATTTACATGTACATACTTCAGATCATACAGCAGATCATACATAATTAGTTCCATGGTTGGTGTTATTTTCATTCATTATTGTTTGACAAATAATCATGGAAAGACTCACACCTTAAAGTCTTTAAATGATCCAGCAGGATGCAGTGAAAAATATGTTTTTCGTGAATCATCGACCTTCTGTGATGCGACCGAATATACCACATCCTACGTAATAAGCCAACGACGACCAGGACTTAAAACCCAGCTAGGCGTTATTGGGCCAGTACCTTCATAATTCCATTAAAAACGTTTGAAATTGAGTGCATGTTAGTTAAATGAAATAAGATATTTTGTTAAATAAAATGGTTGTGTATTGAATTGTAATCTATTAAATCAAATACATTCTCATCTCTCACATTTAATTTACATACATATTTAAAAAAGTTTAAGTTATAACTGAATAGTATATAAATATATCAGCGCGATGAATACGATATTCGAAATATTTGCACATCACAAAAAGCTCTCAAATGTAGACTAAAGGTCAAATGTAAAATCATTTGTTTATATTTAATACAATATTACACAGCTAGAATTGTACGACAATGTTGAGATCGTAAGCTAGATTGGACACTGTTCTCCACCATGCGAAGAATTTATTACGGTATTTCAATTTATTATTATTAATTTATTATGGCACTACAATGCGTTTTTATTTTATTATGCGCTGAGCTACATTAAGCTTATATTATTCATATGAAAATCCAAAATATCCTCCCCAAAACAACCCCCATTCATTGATCACAATCCGACAGATGCGAATCTAGATTCCAAGAAATGAGCTTATACCACCAAAAGCTTTCCGAAACGAAAAAATGGAAAATGGCAAGAGTTGAGTGCATGTGTTGATTTTCATTCAGTTTACGTTGAACCGTCGATTGGGGATGTTGTTTCGCGTTAGTTAGTTCTTTTTAGAATACATCACGTGTATTTATTTTGACCTACAGTGCTTTGACGTGTAATAGAATGTGTTCTATATAAGTTCAGAAAATTATAATTCCCTAACGCCAATACCTAAGTAAGTAAGAATACAAAGTAAACGAAATAAAAGTATTCACTCTTAATGATTGAAAATGTCCTTAATGTTTACTGCGCCCATTCGTTAAGCATAAAAATAGAAAGTTTCATTTGAGAAATTTAAATAAAAAGACATAAGCGTATAATGTGCCCTCCCACATTTTTGTCATCTGCTATTGACATATTTCAATATCTCTACGTACCACTATCCCACATATTTTCGAATTCAATACTCTACTAATTAGTAACAAATGACAACAATGCAAGTTTATTTGCTTAAATTTGTTTGAGTGTACTTATATTGATGTAAAGTCTACAATTCACCTCGGATAATAATTAAAGCATTCGAAAATATATTATATATTATTCGAACAAATCCAGATATTGGTATGTGTAATAATCATTTAGCGTTTGATATAAACACAGTGAAATATGAGCTAGATAAATTAAAAAATATTAGATGAAATATTTTAATCATTTAGTTTATTTTCTTTTTAATGGAGTCTACATGAAACCGCGCGATGACTTTCGATATCTCAAGACAAAAATTAAAAAAACGTACCTTTAAAAAAACTTTAATAGAACAAGGAAGCTCAGGAACTCAAAAATTTTCATTTTCTATTGTTATTTATTTATCAATTATTTATTACTATTATTAGTACCACATAAGTACTATTTTTTATTCTAATTGGTTTTGTCAATTAAATATTGCTCATTTTTGGCGTTTTAACGCATTCCGCTTCTTATTGTGTTCTCGGTCACTTTGGTCCACTTCACTTCACTTCAGGTCCAGAAAAATATCATAATTTCAACATTCACTGTCTCACAGACAGCTAACTATGTGCAACTACCGAATTATCAAGTTACAAAATGAACTACAAAATGAAAAACAAATGTAGTTTTTGCAAATTTTAAAGTAATTGAAAAATTGAACAATTGAAAAATGAGCAGTTTTCAATTAAGAACCAACAAAATTTAATATGTAATGAACTAACTAAACAAACTAAATTTAAACATTTTAGTACTTCAAAATCGCATTGAGAATAATTGTGGTGATAATAGTTCTATATAGTGTGAATAATGTACAATTTCACTGCTAAAAATTTGGATCCTAACCTAAATTGGAATGACTTGTGCTTGTGTACATATTCTCAACAAGTTTATCAAGAAATATTTGTGCATTAAAGTTTAAATATTGTTGTTACACTTATATGCGTTTTGATATTGATGTAAGATACCTTTGTGTACATATTTATATGTATATATCAATAAGTACCAGTAATTATGTTTGGTGGATACGTACGTATGTTCATTAGTATCACCACACAAAATCAGTAAACTAATTCAATTGCATTCATTTTGGCGATGCAATCTGAGGTGGTTTAGAGAATGTCGTGTTCCAAGACTATATGCATTATTATTATTATTAATAACAAATTCTTTAAAATAAATTATATACATCTTTTAGTGAGAAGTTATTTATTAACTTAGTTGCACATTTTTCTATTTCATTAAAAACCAGAAAAATGTATTGAAATTTAATGTCTCTTTAGAAATATACCTACATTTTCGACTCAGATTTTTACGATTCCATTTACAATTAATAAGAATTGTGAACCCATACGGAACGCATATAAATAAACATACACATATATCATGTAGTCAACTTTGAATCTCCTTGGCGTTGCAATTTCTCGCTCTAAAAAATGCAAACTTTCGATTAAATAAATTAAAATGAATCTCTATGTAGGAAAGCACACATGAACATCCCCGATACCCGTAGCTTTTTCATTAAAAAAATTAATGATCAACACGTATGTAGGTTTAACTATTTGTGTGAATATGTTTATATTTAAAAATGCATAAATACAAATACATACGCACTCGTACATATGCATGCATGTGCTATGAAGAATATTCACTAAAATTTATATGATTGCATATATATAAATACATTAATGTTAAAATTAACAGCGTTGTGTTTACGGCTTGTGGTTGGAAATCTTTTGCCTTTCAATAAGCAGCACACAAGGCTTTTCTGAAACGTAATGAGACAAAAGGGATGCAGAGTTTTTTTTAGAAAAAATACCCCATTTCATTGAGGCATTTTGTATTCGAAGAGGTGTATAAAAGAGCAAGGCAAGTACTGCCTTTGTCTAATTGTTTTCCACATTATATTTGCTTTTATTAACCCGGTAGGTGTAATAAATGAAGATGAACTCATCTACGCTCCTTTTGAAACATTCGCACATAATAAATGAGTGAAAAAAGAAAAAATTAAAAATGTTCATATATAATTTACAAAAGTGTTCGACATTGTTTTTTGTTGCAACTTCTTAATATTTTATTTAGGATTTAGTTATGTATATGCCGTCGAATTCTATAATGTATCATTGAATAGAATATATGTATCTACGTAAATCTTTGAATGCATATTGGTCCAGTTTCATTTAATTATTGGTTTGTTGCGAAAAAAATGCGGTTAGGCTATAGTGACCAGACGTCCCGCTTTTAGCGGGACGGTCCTCTGCCCCACGGCCATGATAGTTTCGCTTTCTATATTGCCTTTAGTCAGTCATTTTAAAATCAAAACAAAACAAATTGATATGAAGTGAAATTTATTGGATATCCATTCCTGAAACCGAGCAAACATAACACTTCTAGAAGTAAATACTTTTTAACCCGTAACCACCTACCACCTATTTCAGTCACGTAACCACCTACCTGCAGTCTTGGATCCAGAACATTTCTTTTTTCATACCTTGGCACCACGGAAACCGGAGACGCGCCGAACGAATTTTTTCGTTAGTAAATAAAATCGGGACCATTGGAGCTCAACTGTCTGTCGAAACAGTTAAGACATTCGTTTTTAAAAATGCGGTACAAAACTGTAATAATAAAGTCGGCTTAGGTCAAAATTGAGTTACTGATATTCCAAGATTCAGGATATCAAAATCTTCATGCGCCCAATTTTATACATATGTCGCTACAGTTGAAATTGTAGAACTTTTAAGAACTTAAAGTTAGCTTAAGTCCAAATTTCCACACCGTTCTAGAGCGATTGAAAACTTTTAACACGTCCCCTGAAAAGTTAAATTTGTAGCTTAATCGTATGTAGGTAATTGAAACACTCATTTTAATTTTCTAGACAACTTTTTACTTATACTTTGATTTTTTTTAAATACGCTAGCAATATTGAGGCTGATGTTTGAAGTTTTTTTAAAAATATACATTTTTATTGATAAAAAAATGTTTTTGAAGTCTCTTGAGTGCCTCTTAATATATATATATTTTCAAATTAAGCTGATTTGCATAGGCAAACCTTACAATTCAACTTAATTTCCAAATTTTGAAATATTAATGATAAGAATAAATAATAAAGATGCTTTGCTTTTTACTGGCACTTCTACGGACTATAATTTTGTATCAACTTTTAATTAAATTGAATAAATAAATATTGTTTCTGTGGCTATTCAAAATACATGCAGTATAATATGCATTTGCACGTGATCCATATATGGATGACGTTATAAAAATACAATATTGGTGGCGCGACAGTCCGAGGTGGACCTGGGCCTAGCTTCTCAGCTAGTATATGGATGACCGTATACCAACATATAAATGCCGAGGCAAACCAAGGAATTCATTTCTGATAATTTCTTGGAGGCTTTGCAATCAACGAAATTCATTATGGTGTCATGTCAACGAACTTAATTATGGTGTGGTGCAGTATGCACTTTTCATGCAATTTCAATCCTTACAAAATGGTAGTATCGGCAGCTAAAGAACATTGTATGTAATGCGGATATGGGAAAACCCCTTATTAATCGTCCAAGTCTTGTATTAGGCACACTATGATACGAGTGCATTGTCATTACATCCCTGCTTTTTTCCAATTCTATGTAATCTGATTAAAATTTGTATTTTACGCTAACGACGGGTTTTTTGTTGTAAAACAAATATATAAACATATGAACATGTATTACTGTACACAAAAACATACCAATAGGGCATCCATACAATCATCTGACTGTAAAGGTATTAATTTATTTTTTGGATTATTTTGATTTTTGATATTTTGTTTTATGTTTCATTTCGTTGTGGGCATTTGCTTTAGCTATCGAATCATCAGACATACAAATCCGTGACGCTTCTTGATCTGCACTTCCATTTCTAACGCTTAGCGTGTATAATTTAACATTGGCAACAATCTTGAAAAAAAATCGAAATCTTGAACAAAAAAAAACGTCCATCCAACAGCTGAATTTTCTGCTAAATTGGAAATTAAACGACAATTACAACAACTATGACTGCCTACACAGAAGGGCATTACTCGCCGTCACAATGAACATACAAATCCAGGACATCCTTCATACTAACGATGGCGGAAGTAAAAATGTCAACTATCGAAGGATATTTAAATTAATTATAACTGGCTGGACAACCGCACTATATATAAAGAAATCTCAACACTTCTCGCTTGAGCAAAGTACCAGATATGTTATAAAAATGTATGCGCAACTTAATCGAGCCAACTATTGTCAACGATGAATTTAAAAGAGAATACGTGGGAGTAGGTACCCACAAAAATACCCACGATTGCAATACCCGATTCATATAGCTTTTGACATCACGACCAACAAATCGCACAGCAAAATAACGACAATTTGCGGATTAGACTTGAAAATGTATGTTTTTTTTCCCAAGGTGACAAGATTTATTTATATACACATTAATACCAAGTGAATGGAAATGTATTTTATCATAGTCATTACACTAATGAAGCGTATATTTAAATTTCAAACACATTTTATTTGCCAGGTCAGCTTTTATCTATATATAATATACATATATATAAAATATAAGTGTATTTCCATTACTTCAAAACAATAACAAGATATTTGTGAATTGGGTTTCAGCAAGATGGGGGTACGTGCGAAATAAATATCTCGTTCGTCTACCTCACTGAAAATTCGATTAATGCAAGTCAACTTAACATGAACTTAATTTTATTTCACACAGTTATCAGTTATTCATAACTATATGTTTCTATTTTTAAATAGCTACAACATGGACTATGGAAATCGAAATTGTTATTCTTCTTTTAATTGTGTTACTTAAACCATCATACACACTGGGTACGTATTTATTTTTTAATATTGAATGCATGAAAGTTAAAATCGAATATAAAATGAAGAAACAAATTTCGAAATATATATGATGAATAAATTATCCATAACATTAATGTCATAACTTAATCCAGGTTTTATATTTATTTTAACATGCCCTTAACCTGACATAGCCATTCATGGGCTTAGTCACATTAGTCGTTGGGTCCCGGTGGTTGCTCGGACTCTAGTCCCTAAAATTTCGTATAGTTTGTGTCTTCTCCCCCAAACAACCAAAGAGCGGACGCAGACATTTTACCTGAAATGGACTAAGAGCTGTTACATCCGCTTGCGATATTGCACATGTGTCTGCGACGTTTAATCCCGGTATTGACGTTGTAATTGTGGATATATGTGTTATTCCTGTAGTTTAATACGCCGTTTACTGTTTGTTCTGCTATGAAACTGTTTACTTTTGTGGTCGAACTGAAATTTTTATTCTGAAAGGTGTCTTAAAACCTATCAACTCAATAAAAGCTTCTGTTAGTTAAGTTTTTAACAACCTTTCTAAATTTCGTCAATTGCTTGCACCGATGGTTCGAATGTTTGCTCTCTTCCTCTGGTGGTATCCATGCTCGTGGATCACATTCCGCGTGCATGTGCCAAACCGAAATTGTATTTGAAAAATATTGTATTTGAAAGCTGATATTCCCTACAACTGCCAATTTTATCTGTGTCTTGCTTATTTCCTGTGTAAATAACAAAAACACGCTCAGACACAGCGTCATGTGACATGTTTTGCCAATATGTATATTGTGCTTTCAGCAATATTCAAAAAATACTTTAAGTAAATTACAAATGCTGTCCTAAATTATATCTTTTGTTTGATTTTACTTTTCATAATATTCATTTTTGTCTATATCGTAACACATAACATCTTCATATACACACATGAACATATGAAAGACATCATGTTTATATCTAATTCACTAATTATTGGCCAAGGAAGCAATGACTATTTTTTTTATTTACTCGCCCTCTTTTTCCCCTCTGTTGTTTTCATGTTAACATCTTGTATCAGCTTAGATTTAAACTGAAAATTCAAAGACGGTTCCATGTCAATCAGTTAAGTTATTAACATTACTAAACTGGATGCTTAAGTTTAAAGAGGTAAAGCAACTTTCAGCCTATCACCGTAGATTATCTTCTTCACTATTCCACGTACTGCACTCCAGTTCCTTTTTTATGCTTCACACAAGCTTTGTGTTGCAAAACACGGATGTGGAATTGTGCACGTGATCTGATAGTAAAATAAGAACTTTTTTCTAGCGTTTACCCACTCGTGTACTCAAAGGAAGCCAGGCGATAGGAAACGTGCGGTACCTATGTACCTGCACCAAGAAATTCTGTCCGAAGTTCCTATTTGATTTGGATTGATTTATTTTCTCCCAGTTGAAAGGAAGAACTACGAGTATGTGCAATTTTTTACTCATAGTAAAAAAATAAGTCACGTGCTTTAAAGTGTGGTAATCATTCAGTGAAATATTTTCTCTTAGTGATTCAAATCTGCACTTATGTGTATATTTCAAGTCTTAACGCATGCAAGATTGAAACGAAAGCAGAATAAAAATCTAGTTACAATGAACGTTTTTATTCTTATTTAATATTAAAAATTTTATAAGTATTGAAAATCTATTAAATTAATTTAAACTAAGTGTACGCAAGAACAAATTCAAGTGTCAACTTCCTAATAAGAAAAGTTTTCTCTATTCACAAAATAAATTAATCAACCTCATATTAAAGGTAGTCCTGTTGTATGCCATCATCAACAACCGTGAATATTTTTGTATACACTTTCAATTAAACAGCCGCATGCCACCTTGTTTTATTTCTAATTACAATTAGAACTTTGCCCGGACTATTCCCTTGATTTAAAGCCAGACTAACTAGACAAATGACAAGGGCAAAATCTCCTCTGAAACATTCGCCCGTTCATTCGTGTTGTGCAATTCGTCGATACATGTATAAAATTGCTGAGAGCTATTCGTATCCTTTGGTGTAGATTTGCTCTAATGATGGAGAGTGACAAAAAAGAAATTAAAAGCTTTGAGGCATGTAAGCTTTAACATTACAGTATGGGAGAACATGACATAATTTTGTATTCCGCTAGACAATCCAAGTCACATATGCATGTGTGTACATACATAAATGAAGTGGAATAGCAATTGGAAATCACTTTTTGTGCATTATATACACTCTTATAGCTGATGTTAGTTTATAATTATAATTTAGTAGATATAACGTACCACAGTGGTCAATATGAGAGATGATAATAGATTGGAAAATCAAACACATTCTGACCAATCTTATTGAAAATCAGTCGTTAAAAGTCAAAGCATTTAACTTTTAAATATATACTTTGTTATTTAATTATACTCTACACTGATGCATTCGTCGATATCCTTTAAAATGTCTTACTATTATAACGCGATTTTAAAAGAATATATAATTGATCACGATTTTATTGACTTCAACCCAGGTTATATAATATTACTTGCAGGATTGGTCGGAATTCTCATCCTCTTTTATAATTTTCATTCAAATTTCATAGATTTGTGTCACCCAGATGTCGCTAAGTTTTGTTATCTAAAAGAGACCAAAACACAGACTTAGTATTTTGTTTTAACCTGGTGCCATCCACACAGTTTGTAGACTTTCTCGCGTCTTGGATAAGTGTTTATTAACAATCTTGTATAGCCATAGAAACAGATTAACCGTTTCATTGAAGTTGCCGCACCATGACGTGCCGGGTTCAATCCCCGCTTTTTGAGTCACACACGCGAACATTGAGGGAAACAGACCTTATGAACAGGTGCGATAAGGTTAAGGAATACGTAATCATTGAATGCATTCCGATATGCCCCACACAGTTGATCGACACTTAATTGATTTTTTTTTTCATTTGTATTTTACAAGATCGTATTGTTAGCATTAGTTACATTTATTAAACCGTTAAATATTTAATGATCCTTAATATAGAAAATCAGATTAAAAGGAAGTAATAAATACTAATATTAAAATGAATGCAGCTGCTTTATTGTATTCAAAATCATGCAGATAAAAATGTTGTCTGTGGTTAGTTGCAACCCGCATTATGTACATACATACATACGTCAACGTATATAGTTTTGCATGATAACTTATATCTGACTGTAAAAAAGAGTATAATCATATACAGAAAAACAGAACATTTTATTGTTGTATAATATAAATATAATAACATGATGGTAAAGGGAATAAGTGAAATCGAACAATAACTTAAATCTTCCTAAGCTCCAGGAATAAAATGTAGTGGTGTGCGCAAGTTGCTTAACGCAATGACATTCCATTGTGATATGACATACACTACTGAATAATACACATAATAAATGTTTGGTTTTATGTATAGCCAGTGTAATTAAATCAATTTAGAAAGTTTCTATTGATTGACACTTTATTTTCATAAGCTCACAATGGTCCCATTACTGGATCTGAAAATAAATTATAATCAAAAGTGACAAGTGTGAGCAATTTAAGATTAGATTGAAGGAATTATGTTTCATTTCCGTTTTTTCTTTGCATTTCATATCAAAACTACAAAACATCTTTTACAACTATAGAGGTAAACACATATACAACTATAACTAAGTCTGGATATAAAAAGAAAGAGAGTAACAGAATAAAAGTGAGAAGAAACATCAATAATGTTTAACAGTTATATGTGATGTGCTGGACCTAAATAAAAAATGATAGTTACATAGAGAGACTTCTTAAATTTCTTACTATAGCGCGCTTTAAATGTCAAGCGAATATTATGTGTATCCGATGGCTGCGGCAACTGCAAATGCATTCATGATCACAAATGCCAGTTTTAAAGTTTATGTGAAGACCTAGCATTTTGTACATTGCTGAAAAATGAATAACCATGTACATTGCTAGACTATTGATGTTATTGAAAACTGTTTTGAGGTATCTGAAATCCGAATACTGAATTTTGACATACTTGGAACATGCTTCATGAAAGGATTTTCGAAATATACCAGCACTCCAACAAAAGCTTAGTTGGTTGGTCGATCGATACAGTCAGTTGCAAAAGTGAGAATACAGCATTAAATTGCTTGCGTGCTTGCGTTCTTGGCTTTAAGTGATAAAACTTAAAATGTAGATAAAGCTTCAAGTATTTATCAAAAGACAGTATTCAGGATAATTCCAACAGGAAGATTGAATTATATCATATACAACCAGGGATAGGTTAGAAAATATACCAAGCAAGTCCTCAATCCATCGTTAACGAAGAACATTATTTTTGTAATCATTACGCAATATAATAAGCAGAAGATTAATTTTCAATAAGATTTGCAATAAGCTACAATGAGGGAACTCCGCTTATATTTTCTGGTGACAAGGCGACCAAGAATCATATTTTACTTAGATCCTAGCAAACACTTCCTTTGTCACTTAAATTATTGTCCCTTACATTACAGTGCATATGCCATAGTTACAGAGTGATTTTGCGAGCCCAAAAGATGGGCTAAAATCATGTTCAACATTTTAGAAAAGAGAAACGGTAGCCTATAAGAGATAATTTGTTCACCGCACTGCGTTTGAGTTTTTTAGCAATCATTCGTGTTGTCTCTTTTACCATTTCAACTCTACTTTTACATCGATTCAAAACAACGAAGTTTAATAAGTTTTATAAACGAAAAAATAAACTTCTTCTGATTGTATGTTAATCCTGATAGAGTTAACATACTCCCATACATACGTAACCTTTGCAAATGCAATTGATGCGGAATTCACTGAGGCGTGAGGAGCATGTTAACATATACATACTTGTGTGTTTTAGTATGTTATACGAATATAAATACAATCCACAAATTCTCTAGCCCTTTAAAACACACATACTTTTACAAGAATCGCAAATAGTGCATCATATTTAATATTTCTCTTACTGTTGTGGTATATGCACTTGATAACTTAATAAAACATATAATAAGTGTTCATAAATGAAAACATTTTTTCTTCAATATTTCAGTACCATCCGAAATTCTTATACTCATCATCAGCCAAGAAAGCAATTACCACAAACAATTAACTGAGAACCTCTACCATGACATACAACAGCAATCGATTTCCATATCAGATAAACATTTAGTGAATGTTCATGTTGTTCATGAAATTTTTAACCACCCGGGAGACTGGACTGTTCTCGCAGTGCTGCCAAAACTTATAGCATCAAATCTAATAAAGCCAAATACAAAATGGATTATACTTTGCGAAGAACAAACTGTAATCCATTTGAGGTCCTTAATAAACAACCTCTCGCAAGAAGATCATACTCAAGTAAACTCATTTTTCCAACTGCATTCAATCAAGACTGAATGTTCGTTTTCATTTTAAGGAACTTTATTTTGGATATCCCCTTTATGACCAAGAGGCAACAATAATTCATCATTTTGCCTTTTTCGAGAATCCACGATGGTTTCCTTATCCTATGATGCATTCAGGTGTTATATTTACGGTACCTTTGTTACAACGGTATGTATCATACACAATCGAACTTCGATTCTTATATTAACATTCTATGCGAAAACTATATAATCATGTTTGACCGTCAATAATTAAACAGCGTAGCCGAATATGTCTCCAAAGTGAAACGCAAAATGGATTTTTCTATAGATGCGTCCCATGAGCTTGCCCGATTTATTATGGAATATGTAAAACCCAGAAGTCACATGCACCACGTACCACGTAGAATAACAAAGCATGTAGAGGATGTTGCAACCAGGGGATTTGTATCTCATGTTGCCATGAGGAACGGTGACAGCAAACCTAAGAAAAAGGCCAATAGCAAAATCCTCATGCAACCAGCGCCGTACATTTGCCCAGTGCAAGGACTTCGCACAGATTGCGCCTTGTGTGTTAACTCATCGGTTACCACATCCTGTGTAAGTTAATGTATATTTTCATAGTTTGTGTATAAATTCAGAGGTATCAAAATGCTGTATACGCACACTCATATATTTATATTGTATCCCACCAATATTACTTGTATTAGTACACATCCAGAAACATTTTCTTCTACTTCTTTGAAACACTTGACTGCTAGTTGTAAACCAGTCAACAATTTTTTCTTATTCATTTTGTTCTTATACTGCGTGCAATTTCGTAATATGCCTCGAGGTATTGGAGAAGAATGGACAAAGAAATTTAAAGTTTTAGGACACATTTTCAGAAGTGTCTCAGAAAGTACATTTCATTTTTAACATCGTCATTTGCATAATCTTCTGAGATAAATACAAGAAAGTATAAAAAAGAGAACAAAGTTGGTTAGAAATATGAGTAGAATGCGGGTGTTTGTATCAAGATAAGCTATTTTATTATTCAACCTATTTTGACTTAAGTCAAACAAATTTATAATATTCATTTCCGAGATTCATAATCTACACAAAATTATATGTACATAAATACGTGTACAAACTTTTTTCTGTTGCAAATTTAAATATGGAAAGCTTGTTTATATTTAATAGGAGGCTTATTCTAGAGTACTTTTTTTTTATTTATAATGATTAAGTACATACGCAACGCAATTTCAGTTTAGTATCAATAAGTTATAAGATCACATAATTTTGTTGAAAACATTTGACCTGCACAAAACAGTCTCTGGTTCTGTTAAATTAATTTCAACCAAAAGTACTGCAAATTTAGTTTCATCTATACCAGGTACCAGATAACAGGTTCATCTTTAATCAAGACTACTTTCATGCATATTCTACTAGTCATAAAAATGGAAATATACCTACATACATATATGCATATATAATGAAAATATTCAGCTTTGGTCGTTCGTTCGTGACGGTCAATATATTGTAAGTATAGGACTAATACGACACGGTACAAGATAAATAAATATCCATGGCTTGCCATTGATCTAAGGGTAATTCATTCCTCTTTAATCACCACTATTTGAACCAGTTAACTGCTCGATATTAAGATCTAATTTCTGATTGCCCAAAATGTTAAGAACAACATTACTGATAATCCGATAAGAATCCACCTATTTACACCACAGAGAATTAAGAGATAGTTATATACATTTCTACAGTAGGTGTACTTTTTTTCAAAAGACGCCAATACCTAAGGCTATTAAACCGTTTTATCTATTTTTTTTTCAGATTGCTACGAGCAAAGAAACGATTTACTTTGCTATAAAAACATGTCACAAATTTCTCACGAACCGAGTACCAGCTATACAAAAAACATGGGGACGATATGCCGTACATAAACGATTTTTCAGTGATAATGCAAGTGAGTTGTTCTCTATTTATCTTACATCAACAATAGTTATTGTCCTTGGGGTATCGAATGTTGCTCAGAACCTTTCATTCACATGAGTACGCCTACAAGAAAAATGTGTATGAATCTGAGTACATTTGTAACACTGATGGGTTAGTGTGCACGACAATGTATCCTATGTAAGTGTAGATACATCCATACATAGATTGGTGTGTACATGTTTGAAAGTATTGTTCAGATGGTACAGGTCGGGTCGGAGATTTCACATTTAAACGTGTCATGCATTTAATTTCCTGTGCTATAGACGATAATATCTGCAAGCAGTAATCTATTCTTTAGACAATTCGTTGGGTTAGTTACCAACAATTTGGCAGCAACTTGTCTGATGTGTCCATAGATATAAAGATGGTCTTATCTTTCCCACAGGTAAAGACGTTCCAACCTTCGCAACTGGTGTTCCCAACACAGAGACGGGGCATTGTTTAAAAACTTTGTCAATTTTAAAGTTAGCTCTAAGTGATGTAGAACGGCACAACCGCAAGTCAAATAAGCCAATACTATGGATTTTCTTATCCGATGATGATACACTTTTAAGGTTCGTAAACATACAGAAATTAATTTAATCTGATAAATATCTTAATATGCCACTGAATGAGAGCACAGAGTACAGTTATACATATTCTATAATACAATACAGTACGAAATATCCAATGAACATAATCTTATGCATTTCATTTTAATTTGGGTTTTACTTTATCATGTTTTACCCTTTTTTTATATTGCAGTGTGTCGAGAGTTTGTGAGATTCTGGGGTGTTTTGATCCAACAGCCGATTTATACTTGGGCGAAAGATATGGATTTAGACTCCATTCGGAGGATGGGTTCAATTATATAACCGGAGGGGGTGGAATTGCTTTCAGTTTGCCTACCGTAAAGAAAATTGTGCAGTCATGCACCTGTCCGTCGATATCTTCCCCAGATGATATGATTTTAGGTTCGTGTTTGCATTGGATGGATGTTAAAGCAATTCACTCTTCCAGATTCCATCAGGTATGAATTTTGTTCGTGTTAAAATGTTAAAAAGAGTATTCTCACACTTTTTGCGATCTTTTGTGCAATTAAAAAACGTAATTGCTTTTAGAATATTCTTATTCTATTTGTGTTTTTGTTTTGAGAAAATGTAGCAATCCTATTGGCTGCTTTTATTTGAGGTATACATATGCAAACATATTTGTACCCAAATTATTCAGTTAACTATTCGTATTATAATTTATAAGTTGTATATAAGAATATTGCATTCCATTTCATGTTTATTCCATTGCATAAGATGAAAAAAGAATGTAGGCGACTACTACGTTAATTGTAATCTAGCACTATAGTATAACCTGGTTAGGTAATCTACGCTTAAGTCGCGTCTCGTAAGCTTGTAAAACTCTTAGCAACTTGTCAAAGACCGACCACCAAATTGAGAGGGATGAGAGCATCGTAATAAAACTTAAGTCCATCGGACGTCATTTTGGGTGCTGCGCTGTGAGAGAGTTTTTTTTCAAATTGACTGTATTTTGTCATATTTTTGACTAGCTTAACAGCTGACTAAAAATAAAATGAGTGTATACAGGAGGGAGACAATAATTTTCATCTGGTATTTGAAAGGGAGAACAGCTGATAACTTAAGCACTCATTGCAACAACGCGTCATCGGACTCTGTTGCGTTCCTTTGGTTAGTTCGCTTAGTCGGACCTTGACCTTACGAGAATGTTGCATCGGTGATTTTCATCAAGATTCAAGATAATACCCGTATCGCAACGGCACATTTAGGCGCTCGGGTTTTGACATCTTTACTAGGATACACGTAAATCATTTGTGTTAGTTGAAATGGAAAAGACCGACCGCGCGAACTCGCCCTTGCGATTCAGCCTTAATTACTTCCACCAATGATTGTCAAGATTTCCCAAAAATTCAAACTGAGAAATTTAGAATATGATTGTCAAGATTTCCCAAAAATTCTAACTGAGAAATTTACTTAAAAAAATTTGTTTCACAATTGTTAATACTGAGTGAGAAGAGAATAGCTCTACCTCGTGCCATATAACGGTCAGTGAAATATGAATTAAACTTCAGTTCAATTCTTAATATGTGTTTTTTATTGAGTGCTGTACGAATAACGGTAAGATTAAGTGAGGTTTTTGCAAAACGACATTTGCTACTCCATTATGTTACCTATAGGACATTTCGATCACAAGACCAAGCTATCAATTCAATAAAAACTTGATAGCACACTTTGAAAATAAGAAGAAAAGTTAAAAGGAATTAGCTTTTCTTTACCAGTGAGATATGGCGACTGTAGACAGAATATGAATTTATACGTACATATGTACAATACAAATCATTTATATAAAATAAAAAACAACTTTAAAAGGTTTTAAATTCTTTCTTTCAATGCTTGCTACAAACTTGTTCAAGAACCCCAATAAGGTTGGTACACGCATATCTACCTTATTAGGGTTCTTAAAAGATATCGTTTAACTGCCTTCCCCGCTTAACCAATTCAAAATCTTAGACGTCAAGGGGAAGTTATTTGGGTTTTATCCTGCGTACATAATATATATGCATGTACATACTCTAATAGAAGTTTATATTGCCTAGCAAGATATCCATTCAGAACTAACATTTTTCCGAATCGGATGATTTTTGCTTTAGTTTTTGCAGTACAATTCTGAACAGCTGATCGGAACATTTTTTCCGCCAAAATTTAACGCAACCCAGCATGCTGCGTTTTATATTTCTGATAGAATATACGTTGTGGGAAAGTTTCCGTTCTGAACGGTTACCTCTATATATTTATAAAAAAGACATACCAAATTATGATACTGGTAAATCGAACTAACTCCGAGCTGCGAAGTTTGGAAAGCTTTTTCTAGACAGGAATAGCCTTTGGGCATTATCATTGACACGAAAGAGGTGGACCCGGGAACAATAACAGTTGATGAAAATTGGAGAATTGAACTGGTGACCAACCTAAGAATCAATGCAGATAATGAAACGACGAAAACAGAATAATAACCATAACAGCCGCCCACTTCGCTAGTTTAAAAAAATAAATATTTTTTTAATAATTGGGTAACATCGAAAAATTTACGGTGTAAAAAAAGCAAAGAAAGTCATTTACCAAAAAAAAATACGGTTACACTATCACTTGTATAAAGAGACTCATTAGCATGCAACGCGAGTAAACTCGATTTTCCATATTTATACTGCACTTTTCAAATTGTCTTGCGATTTGTGGTAATAGCGAATGCAATGCGAACAGGGAATTGAAGACGCTTAAATCAAGAGTCATATCAGATGGAATCATTAGTATGCAAGAAGTCAAAACGTCTTCGCTTTTGAAATTTATCATTCCAGCACTTTCAAATACGGTCAATGTTGTGGATGGTGGTGTCGCTGTTCTTGTCTGTGCTTTTTTCACTGCAGCGGACTATTTCCAAGATGGACAGCTTGATTGTTGGTTGGATGTCTCGCATGATTTGGGAACGTAAAAACCCTCCATAATGCATCAATACTGCTGACATAACGCCCTTATTGGAATTGATGAAATCCGCAAGACCTGCTTTACTTCCTTTACTAACTGAATTTCATCTATTAACTATCGACACTGTCGAACCAATAGTCCACGTAGTGATGATTTTTTATAACCTCTACTGCTCTTGGAAAGGCATCAGCCTTTACCACTAACATTCTTGACAATTAGCACCATATTTAAAAACGGTTACTACGTAAGCATCTGGTTCCCTGCAGGAGATTACACCGCAACCCTTACTCTGTGAAACATCTATTCAATGCCCATTGCTGCTGCTATTCGGCCTAATCGAATGGCGTACAAAACATCGGTGAGGACCCTGAACTCGTCCGGATCTTACAAAAGAAAACAGTTCAAAGAACATCCCTGCATCAAAGCAGCTACATTCCACAATAGTCGAACACTCATCACCAGCATCTTCTGACTCGCATGATCCGCTAAAGGCACGGTTCTCTTGTTTGATGTGACTTCAGCCCAGATGCTTTCAATGTTCTGTACAAATTACGTTATCCGAGGGCAAAATTCACTAATGCCTATAATCAATCTGATTGAATCTTAGATAGTAAAGTTTGACCAATATATGTATTGGGGACGTCCATATCACCCCATATTACCTCACCTATTATTGATGAAATTAGTAGACGGGAGATCACTGATTCCAGAGCATTACCCTTCAAAGCTCTTTCTAGACTTGATAAATTATCTCCGTTGCTGAAGCCGTATATACGTGTTTTCATAGTTACAAATAAAGAGTGGCCAGTCTTTATGCTGATCAGAGAACATTGTTAACTTCTTGGACTCTACATGATTGGTTTTCTCTGCACGGCTCTTCTTTGCTCACATCGTCATCTAACAATGTTAACAATTCATATTTATTGCAATATTAATTAATTTCCCTTCTCCTGTCGCTAAACCAAAAACTGCCGGACCCTACAGTGCGTTTTCCGACTTTTCTTCTTCTTCTTCAGAGGGCGCTACAGTCCGGGTGGACCTGGGCCTCACTCAACTTGCCTCTCCTGCCAGCCCGATCACTTACCAGCTGTCTCCAGTTTCGCACACCAAGTCGGCTGAGGTCCCCCTCGACTTGTTTGCGCCACCTTGTACCTCTGATGCGTTGCCCACAGGTTCAGAATCAAAGATTCTTTAGGCTGGCGTTAAGCTGTCCATACGATCCACATGGCCTAGCCATCTTAGGCGTTGGATCCGTCGCTGTCCAAATGCATTCAACGTAAACAGTGCCGAATATCACGCGCAGAACTTTTCTCTCGGAAAGACCAAGAGCCTCTTCATCCGCTATGGGCATAGTTCATGCATCTGCGCCGTAGAGTAGGACGCGAATGTTCAAGTTCTTATACAGAGTCAACTTGGTCTTCCGAGGGAGGGCTCTGTTACTCAATTGCCTTTTGAGCCCAAAAAAGCAGCGGTTGGCAAGAGTTATTCTGCTTTTGATTTCGGTACTGATATTGTTTGTAGACGAAGTTCTTTACTACCTCGAAGTTATAGCTGCTTACAGTGACGTTCTGGCTGAGTCGTCGCTGTTGTGCGTCATTTCTTGAGTACAGCATATACTTTGTTTTACCCTCGTTTACCACCAGACCCACTTTAGCCGCTTCCGTTTCAATGCCAGCAAACGCCTCATTGACGACTCGCTGCGTTGTGTCAATCACGTCAATGTCATTTGCGTATGCCAGCAACTGTACGGACTTCTGGAAGATCGGGCCTCTAGTGTTGGCATGAGTCTTGCACGATCTTCTCCAGGGTGATATTAAAGAAGTCACATGACAGCGGGTCGCCTTGTCACATTTTTAATAATACGGCAGAGAAGAGCTTGTATACGTTGCTAAGGAGACTTATCCCTCGGTAGTTGGCGTAATTGAAGGGGTCTCATATCTTGGGGATCGGGCAAACGATACTGAGGTTCCACTCATCGGGCATGCCTTACTCCGACCATATCTTACAGATGACTTGGTTCAGGTACCCTACCAACTCATCTCCAGCTGCCTGAAAGAAATTCGACTTTAGTCTCGATATCGCTATCTTAACTTTGTCTAGACCGGGGTGACGGAATGAAATGGAACATTCTGCCTGACAGCGGTATTGGGGTCTTCCTCGCCGTTTAGCAGTCTGCAGAAATGGTTCTTCCAAATTCTCAGCATCGACTGCTAATCTACTACTAGTTGTCCATTCTTCTGTTCGAACATTCTATCCACTGGATAACTGTTCCCCCTGCATCTCTCCATCTCCTCCACCGCACGCTTCTCGTGCTCTTTCTTTTTCCTCCTGAGAAGCCGGGTCTCTTCCCTTCGTCTCTGTTCGTAGACCTCACGCCTTACCGCGTACTCCATCCTACATGCGACGTATTATTCCCCTTCCTGATAGCGGCCACATTTAACTACAAGGCTTTATCGCGCTGGGTCGAAACTCCTATCTATTACCGACACTGCACTATACTTTCTATGTTGTTATAGATATGTATAAAAAATAGCAAATAGCAAAGGTAGGAGGAAAAAATACTTGTGGTCCCGATAGGTGACACTGTTATTGTTAAATTGGTTTTTAAAGTCTGGCGAAGAGAACTGGTTTAAAAGTATTTTTTTATGTTACTAGTTTTACAGTTACATCCCAAAATTGGGGATTTTTTTTCTAAAATGTACATGTTTTATTTTTTCTTAGAAACAGTGCAAATAAACTTCACTGGCCAATAAGAAACAATGCCGTGGAACTGGCCCATATAGCATTTACATTTAATAATTTTGTTTAGATTTGGTTGGACGTGATGTTGTGCTTTGAAAGTAGAGGAAAAAGTAATGACTACTCGGGGTTAAGCGTGGCGTCTAAGAGGGTTTGTAGGGACGGACTGCATTGTGGTGTAGATTCCTTTTTTTATAGGTCTATCTTGTTGAAAAGTGCGTATCCCAATCAAATGTGGCAGAGCTGTACTGCTTGTGAACGACTCAATGCGTTGTTATATTTAACCTCGCCTAAAGTCGTTTGGTGTTTCCTCAGAAAGGTGGTAGAGTTAGTCCAACGTATTGCTGCAGTTTCTTTTATGTTATCCATTGTGGTGTTGTGAATTGATGACGTAAATGGAGGGGAATTATACCATTTTTTGGTAGCTTCACGAGATGCCGAATCTGTCCATTCATTGCCTCTTTTACCAAAATTACCTGGGGTCCATAATAAATGAATTTTCGGGAAGCTTGAGCGGATAATTGTTCTTATGTATTTTATGATGAGCTCCTTGACATTGTTGTAAGCTAAGCTTTGTATTGCGCTCAACGGGTCACTGCAAATAGCTGTTTTATTTGATGTTTTGTTGGCGATTGTGAATGCGTCAACTAGTCCCATTACCTCGCCGACAAAATGGATTTTGATTGGGGAAAGTCAGGTTTGGAAATACAATTTGTATCGTAACTGCTATCGTATTTATAAGCTCTGTAGCCGGTTATGTTGTTTGCTATGGAAGCGTCAGTGGAGAGGATACAGTCAAATTTTTTTTTTTCAATATATTTAAGGAGTTTTTCCTATACTACGGGCAGAGTGTTCTCTTTTGCCATTTAGTTCATTGATGTATTTAAGCAGCTAGTTGGGAATAGCCAGTAGGAGGTGTCATTTTTAGTTAAATATTAAAAGTACATTTAATATTTAACTAAAAATGACAACATTACGGTTTCCGTGGAAAAGCGTTTTTGGTTAACCACAATTTTCTACACTTAACAGGGTGCAACATGCCCCTGCAAGCCCTACGGCTGGGTCAGTATAGAACTTGCACTTTCCATAATTTAATTATTTATACCTATTTGGGGTTTTATTTTGGAACATTTTTAGGGACTATTCATTTTCTATTTTACTAATCTCAATGTGAAACTAGTCCCCAATTTTGGGGGATTATTTCATTCTCCGTTTTTGGGGGGTTATTTCCGTGAGCCGATTTTTCCCCACAGTTTCCATTGATGCGTGGAGTGGCTAGTGGTTCACTTTAGTTATGATATCCATTGAATAGTGTGGAGTCAATTAAAAAAAAAAGTTTAATCCAAAAGTCAACATTAACTTTAGAAAAATAAGTCAGTAGATTACACGTTTGTTAAGATAGTTAAGCCAGCTTTAAGAATTTTTGTATAATATGTAAGGAATCCGTGGGTTGCCGTGGAGTAGTGGGTAAGTCCGTCGACTCCTACGCAGAGGGTGCCAGGTTCGATACCCGAATTTACCACCTTTGATAATTCACGTCAACACCTGTGCAGATGGCACCAGGTTCGATACCGGAATTAAAACTTTCACTGAATATGCTCCTGGGCGTGCTGCTTCCAGTCATCAAAAGTGGTCTTCTTCTCCTTCTCGAACCAGGAGGCTCTACTTGGAAGTCTCCATTCTGGAGCGTTGGTCCTTCTAGTCCGGAGTTTTGAGCCCAGCTGATTTGACAAACCGAAGTAACAGTGGGTGCCAAGGGCGATTCTACGTCGGATCTCCACTGTTATCTCGTTCGTGGAGTTCGCGTTCGCCCCCAGGCAGAAAAACTCCTTTACTTGTAGCTGTCGGTCGTAATGTTTTGTGTAAGCTGGTGTGTGACGGAACATTTCTTGGTCGACAGCATACAACTCAGAACTTCACTGGGTATGGCAATACATTATAATCCATATTTGCGGCTTATTTTCAGAAAGGGAATACGTCTAATCTCGATATATGACATTTGGTTTCATTGAAATTTGTAGTTAAGTACTAAGGGTAAGAGGCAGAAACCACTCAGACTCATTGGCGAAGTCTTTTCTTCGATGATTTTTTGCTGAATTGATAATATTAAAGTGATGGATGTTGGATATTTGTTAGGCTAGATTGATTTGTTTTTGTCAACTATGTGAGGAGTGTTTTTAATCAGGTCTCATCATTCCATCTGTTTATCACATTTCTAGATGCTTTTCATTCCATTAACTGCTGAATTATGTTCTTAAAGTGCTTTGTACTTGATATTACCAAAATATGTACATTTATAAAATAACCCATGCTTATATAGATCTACATACCTCGTCTTAATATTGGACTAATGGATTTTCTTTCCTTACAGGCAAGACCTATGGATTACTCAAATTTACTTCTCACCATTCAAAGACCAATATCATTTCACAAATTTTGGCAGATGGATCCAATCTCAGTATATAATAAATGGTTCGCAGCAGATGACGCTAAATTAATATCGAAGGAGACTTATTTGGAACACACTAATTTAGAATACAATCAAAGCATATCTCATAAAGTGGGCAATACAACAGAGTCCAACAAGATGGATGTCAAAGTAGGAATTAACCACACAGAGCTTTAGCAATTCTCAATGTGTATATATAATATGTATATTTATATACGAGCATTTAATAATTTATAACATAATAAATATATATCTTACGTTTATCAAATTTTGGAAATAACATATGAATGTTTTCATTTGAAATGTTAATCTACTACATTAATGTTTTACTTTCACCGCCTTTCTTATAGGCTGCAGGGATTTCATCGAACGTGATCGCTCTTCATCTACTTGTTTTTGCAGTTGCTCTTGCAATAGCATAAGCTCTTTTGTCCTTTGATAAATAGTCACTTGCGGTTGCATTTTATTATCCCATCTACAATAGAATCCTTTCCAAAGTTTTAGACAACGTATACTAGCAATTGGTTTAAGAACTCTGTGTATATTGTTGCCATTATAAAATGGATTCCGGTATAGAACTTCGAATCCCTCTATTGTACGATAATAAGCATCAATAAGAAGCATAGCCAGTGCGGATAATTGAGACGTCCGATCCCATCCATCTGAACAATGAATTAATACTGACGTGTTTAGCGCATCAACCTTCTTAACTATTCTTACTGCACCAGCTATAATATAAAATGTTTAAGCCAAAGAGTATTGTCAACATAGGAAAGCCATTTTTCATCAACTAAAGGATAACAAGCGTCTTTAAGCTTTTTAAGACTTTCACGCATAACGTGTATATTATGTATGTCAAGCAAATTGAATTCAACTTTTCGGTAAATTTCATTTGATTCGTAACCGCCCTCTTTGGCTTTATTGGCAATTGCATTAGCACTCGGTCGAGCATCCATTATAACCAACTTATCCGAGTTCGAGTTTAATTCGATGATATAATTTAAATATGCTTTTTCCTCTGGACATCGTTTACCGCCTACACGTACTAATGGTTGAGAGCAGCGCTCTTGTCTTAGGATAAATCCATGAAAGAATAGGTATTCTTCCTTTAGATCGGAATAATGCTACCTAAAAATTGAATAAATTAAAATAAAAAAAATAATTTTGTTCCAAAATGTCTTAATATGAGACAATAGAAGAACTAAAACTATAATCACGGACTTGGAGATAACGCAAACAGGAAATTTTACAGGGGTTACGAAAAATTGTAAATATGTTATAAAATAATATAATTTTTTACATGTGTGTACCGAGGACATTTGGGCACATTGTGCACATCTACGAGAAATTACGTCTATAATGGTGTATGTAGTATGTTCATTCCATTCGGTTGAATAGAACGGTGTATTAGCGTACGACAAAAATGGGTGAGAGGAGGGACAGATAACCTTGAAATATTAAAGTTGTTACGTTCGGAAATTAACCTGGAAAAAATACGTTAAGGCAAAGACCATATACAGTACAAACTCGATTTGCGCAACTAATAGAAATTAAGGCAGTGTACTAACAGAGTACACTGGGCAGAGTGATCTCTTTTGCCATTTTGTTCATTGATGTATTTATGCAGCTAGTTGGGAATAGTCCTGGTCCGCCTCGGACTGTCGCGCCAACCATATTATATATTATTATTATGTAAGGAATCCGTGGGTCGCCGTGGCGTAGTGGGTAAGTCCGTCGACATGTCGCATGTCGCGGCGAACTGTATTATGCAGTCTCGCTGCATCAAATGCGCAGGAACCCATAATCGTGGGGAATGTCCCTTAGGGACGGATAAAATTGATGACAAGAGCTAGCTGACGTGCGTGCTCTGTAAGACCAGCGGACACATTGCTAACTATCGGGGATGTCCTAAGGTCCAAGAAATGAGTAAGGGAAAAATAGTAGAAGTGAGGCCAGTGCCCCGTGCTCCAGCTACCACTGTTACACCGGCAGTCTCCTATACCCAAGTGGCATCGGCTGGGCGACCGGTTCTACAGACAGTGCCGAAAGTTACCTAGGTTCCTGTGGCCAGGCAACCAGAATGAAATTTGGATGTGCAATCGATCCTGCTCTCTATCCAGAGACAGATCGCTTAACTCCAAACCCAATTCCAGAATCAGTTACAAGAACAAGCAGCGCGAATAGACCTACCTATTCGACGCTGTTTGGAGAGCCAAACGCAACATCGGTATAATGGCTGCGCAGGCAGCCTGCAACCTTAAAATTCTAGCAGTGAATGTGAATTCACTGATCCGCCCTGAACTTCAATTAAATTTCGGTAACTTGTTGCAGACCCATAATCCTGATGTGTTGATGGATTGCGAAACTAAGCTAAGCCAGACGCACCCACTCAGGTACAAAAATTACAATATCATAAGAAGAGATAGAAGCTACCTAGCTGGTGGGGTCGCACTCTTAATCAAAAAGGCCTTTGTCATAAGGTCGTGTATAGCGGTGAAGTGCGGAGATTCCAGGCCATAGAAACGTGTATCGCACGCATCCCCCTTCGGGGTGGTAAGCGGCTCTATGTGATCGCTATCTATGCGACTGACAAGTCACGCATCAACCAATATTTCATTTCAGAGCTCGATACTCTTTTCACTAGCCTTCGACTGAGCTCGGAGGAGAACTACTATATCATAGCCGGGGACTTGAACTCGAGGCATATAGAGTGGGGCAACGTGGTGCATAACACCAGGGGGACGTCATTGTATAACTGGTTGGTAGAACACAATGTTGAGTTCAAGCTAGATTTGCTAGCAACCGATAGGCCATCGTATCCTAGAAGCGGGTCCTATCTGGATCTGATGCTGATAGATAAACGACTGACTATACTAAACGTGGAAAGACACACACGGAACTGTCTAACTGCTGTTGAGTACGAGAGTGATCACTGCGGGCTCTTCGCAGTTATTCAGCTCCCGAACGAGGTGGAAGGACTGGAGGTGTATGTCCAGAGGCACCCTTATAACTATAATAAGGCCCGCTGGCCACGCTTCTCCAGGACTTTATCCACAGAACTACGTTCGAGTGGGATCAATCCGCCGACAAACAGAAACCTGACGAACGAAGAGGTTGACAGGTACCTCATACAAATGGACGACGTAGTCAAACGTACGATGGACAAAACAATTCCGAAGGTAGTTCAAATCGACAACAGCGATGTTTATCGAAATGCTACCATCGACGCACTTCACGTGCACAAAAGTAGGCTGCTGTCAAGACTCAAACTCTTGCACAGGCGTTTTACAGATCCGCAAAACGCGGAAGTCAGAGCATTGAAGTCGGAGATCAAGAACCTCCAACAGTTAATACGCATAAACTATAGCTTGGCTATAAGCTTGCACTGGGGCAACAAAATCCGGGCTGTACGATCCAACAACCCGGGTATGTTCCCGCAAGTAAATAAAATATTTCGGAGGAAAGATCAAAACGACATTCAAATCGTAAGGCTTCCCAGGACGACAAACAACGAACACTTACTGACTTCAGTTGGCATTGATCCAGATCAGGCAGTGCTAGACAATAACTTCTTTGCGGTGGAAGATCCCCAGGAGAAGGTTACAGCTATTGGTGCAGTGTTCCAGAGAGTGTATACGGTCAACGAGGTTAGTAGGCCGAATCACGATCTGGAGAACAGAGCATTGCTTAACCACTTCTATCTCCGCAATGAGATAAGCCAATGGCGATCAGAGAATCCAGGTTTCACCAGGTTCAATGACGAGAACATGGCACATAGTGCCGTCGCTAATGATGGGAATCACATCTTGATTTCTCAAGACGATCTCCAGGGTATCTTCCACTCGCTGAAGAAGAAAAAGTCAGTGGGAATCGATGGAATACCGAACATTGTGCTTCGCCATCTTCCCCCCGGAGCGGTCCAAATATACACAACCTTGTTCAACAATGCGCTGAGTAATGCACATTACCCCACGCACTGGAAAACAGCTGTTGTTCAACCGATCCCTAAACGGGACAAAGATAAGTCCATTCCGACAAATCTTCGGTCGATCAGTCTACTTCCCTGCATAAGCAAGGTTTTTGAAAAGATAGTCATTCGAGTTCTGAAGCAATGGGCTGATGAAAAGAAAATCATACCGGACAACCAGTTCGGATTCCGAGCGGGGCATGATACCATTAATGCCGCGTCAAAACTGGTGTCCGACATACAATGGAATAAAAACAAAAATCAGTGCACGGGTGCCTGCCTGATTGACTTGGAGAAGGCGTTCGACACCGTTTGGTTAGAGGGCCTCTTCCTCAAGTTGGTCAGGCTGGGCATAAGTAAACCATTGCTATACATGGTCTATGACATGATAACAGGTAGAAAGTTCGTTGTGAAAAATGGTGACGTAACTTCCACTACGGTCTTTAACATTAAAAACGGTCTGCAACAAGGGGCCATTGGTTCCCCGATCCTGTTTTCCATATTCACTGCAGATCTTATAGGTTCCATGCCGCACTTAATTGCGTACGCCGACGACCTAGTTGCGTACAGATCAGGTCCGAAGGTCGAGGTAATAAACATCTTGTTGCAGCGTGACTTCGAGAAAATCCAGCGATTTTGCGACGACTGGAAGTTGCTTATCAACTTCCAGAAATGCGAAACTAGTCTTTTCCGAACCCCGTTGGACAGGGCATCGCGGGATACGCGCCAAAACTGGTGTAAGTTCGGCATAGTTGACCCGCATGGTCGGCCGTTAGCTGTAAAAAGTGTAGTTAGATATCTAGGCATTTGGCTGTATCAATATCTGTATTTTGACAAACATATAGATATTGCTCTGACGAAAGCCAGAAAAGCCTTTGCTGCCGCAAGAAGGTTGTTTTTCAGCAGCCAACTTGATACCAGAGTGAAGGTAATCTGATACATGGCCCTAGTACGGCCCATTATGGTATACGGTTGTCCATTGTGGTTCAACGTGAGTCCTTCCCAGATGGAAAAGATGAGGGTGTTCGAGAGGCAGTGTCTTAGGAGCTGTCTCCGTCTGTATCGCACACCCGAGTCTGAGTACAAGAAGTACTACCCTAACGAGGTCTTGTACAACGAGGCAAACGTGAATAGGTTAGATAATTTTATTATTAAACTAATCAGAAGGCACACTGCACGAGCTATGACCTCGTCCAACAGTCTGATCTTTGGGGCTTTCTACCCCAATACTATGTACCATGAAAGGGTGCGCCTTAACGGCTTTATTCCTCCCGAAGCATTCCTCTATCTAGACACAATTGGCCTTATACAGGATCCACAAGGATGTCCTATCATCTTCCATGTCGTACGCCGAACAGTTGATAGGCGACTTCAATACGAACCGGATGTCGTTCGCACCCACGAGGATCTCCTCCGGTTCAGTAGAGCGATCCCCGCTCGAGATAGGAAAGAGTCTGCCAAAGAACGGCAATTTTACTGGTGGTTACACCAAAACCAGCCTCCGCCACCGCCAGCTTTTCAAGAGGATCAGATAGCTGACCATAGTGGCCACCTTACATAGTTTCTAAGGTAGATATTAAGAAAAAAAAATCCAAAAAAAAAATTAAAAAACAAAAAATCCAAAAAAATTAATAAAACAACAAAACCAAAAAAAACAATATATGAATCAAAAACAAAAAAAAAGGTGCATCACGGCGTATAAATTATATATGTTATGCATATACACAACATATACGCCCTGGTGCACGTGTCCGTACTGTTACGGACATAGTTAAGATAGTATTAAGTTTTATTTTAGGGTAAGTCATTATAAGTTAGGTTAAGTAGTTAGGTTTAGCCAAGTTTTTTATAAGTTTTCTTGGCAAAGTAATAAATAAATAAAAGATTGTCACTAAAGACTAAGAAAAAAAACGTAGATTAAGCCGAAAGGCACATTTATAACATAGATTAGATTAGCTTAGAGTACCCGCATGGGGTCAGTAGGTTAGTATTAAGAACAATTGTAATTCTTAAGATAGTTAAGCTAGTTTTAAGTAATTTTGTCTAGCAAGTAAGAAATATAGAATTAATTAAATAAAATTGCATTAAAAAAAAAAAAAAAAAAAAAAAGTCCGTCGACTCCTACGCAGAGGGTGCCAGGTTCGATACCCGAATTCACCAACTTTGATAATTCACGGCCCCGCCTCTTTCGACTCATTGACAATGCTCAAAGAGTATTCCTGTCTAGAAAAAGCTTCTCAACTTCGCCGTTCGGAGTCGGCATTAAACTGTAGGTCCATTCCACTCGTGAAAGAACAATAGCATGCACAACACAAGTGGTTGCTGAGAAAATAGGCCCAGGTCCACCTCGGACTGTCGCGCCACCCATATTATTATATTATTATGTAAGGAATCCGTGGGTCGCCGTGGCTTAGTGGATTAGTGCGTCAACACCTGCGCAGAGGGCACCAGGTTCGATACTGGAATTAAAACTTTCACTGAATATGCTTAAAGCAATTCCGATCCTGGGCGTGCTGCTTCCAGTCATCAAAACTGGTCTTCCTCTCCTTCTCGAACCAGGAGGCTCGGATTCGAAATCTCCATTAGCTGGAGCGTTGGTGTCCATGCGCTCGATGTGGCTCCATTCGCCTTCCTCCCAGCTTTTGGCTCTATATAGAAGGACTAAGAATTTTGTAGAGCATAATTTTGGTCCTTCTAGTCAGGAGTTATGAGCCCAATTGATTTGACAAACCGAAGTAACAGTGGGTGCCAAGGGCGATTCTACGTCGGATCTCCACTGTTATCTCGTTCGTGGAGTTCGCGTTCGCCCCCAGGCAGACAAACTCCTTTACTTGTAGCTGTCGATCGTAATGTTTTGTGCAAGCTGGTGTGTGACGGAACATTTCTTGGTCGACAGCATAAAACTCAGAACTTCACTGGGTATGGCAATACATTATAATCCATATTTGCGGCTTATTTTCAGAAAGGGAATACGTCTAATCTCGATATATGACATTTGGTTTCATTGAAATTTGTAGTTAAGTACTAAGGGTAAGAGGCAGAAACCACTCAGACTCATTGGCGAAGTCTTTTCTTCGATGATTTTTTGCTGAATTCATAAAATTAAAGTGATGGACGTTGGATATTTGTTAGGCTAGATTGATTTGTTTTTGTCAACTATGTGAGGAGTGTTTTTAATCAGGTTTCATCATTCCATCTGTTTATCACATTTCTAGATGCGTTTCATTCCATTAACGCCTGAATTATGTTCTTAAAAAAAAAAAATATGTACATATATAAAATAACCCATGCTTATATAGATCTACATACCTCGTCTTAATATTGGACTAATGGATTTTCTTTCCTTACAGGCAAGACCTATTCTTCTTCTTGTTCTTCTGGAGGCGCTACAGTCCGGGGTGGACCTGGGCCTCAACCAGTAAGCCTCTCCAGCCGGCACGATCTTAAGCCAGCTGTCTCCACCTGGGTGCGCCATCGGTTCCGTGGGCGTCCTATATTGCGTTGTCCCACTGGTTCGAAGTCGAAGACTCTTCGGGCTGGAGCAGTGGTGTCCATGCGCTCTACATGGCCCAGCCATCTTAGGCGTTGAATCCGTAGACGCCTGACTAGGCTAATGCCGCTGTACAGCCTGTACAGTTCGTGGTTGAATCTTCTTCTCCAATAACCATCAACGCAAACAGGACCAAAGATTGAACGCAGAACTTTTCTCTCGAAAAGACACGTGCTTCTTCATCCGCTTTTGAGATTGTCCATGCTTCCGCACCATAGAGCAGGACAGAGATGATCAAGGTGTTATATAATGTTAGCTTAAAATAACATAATTTTCTACATGTGTTTACCAAGGACATTTGGGCACATTGTGCACATCTACGAGAAATTACGTCTGCAATGGAGTATGTAGTATGTTCATTCCATTCGGTTGAATAGAACGGTGTATTAGCGTACGACAAAAATGGGTGAGAGGAGGGACAGATAACCTTGAAATATTAAAGTTCTTACCTTCGGAAATCAACCTGGAAAAAATACGTTGAAGCAAAGACCATATACAGTACATACTCGATTTGCGCAACTAATAGAAATTAAGGCAGTGTACTAACAGAGTACACTGGGCAGAGTGATCTCTTTTCCCATTTGTTCATTGATGTATTTATGCAGCTAGTTGGGAATAGCCAGTAGGAGGTGTCTATTTTTGTGCCATTTTAAATGTACTTTTAATATTTAACTAAAAATGGCATCATTACGGTTTCCGTGGAAAAGCGTTTTTGGTTAACCACAATTTTCTACACTAAACAGAGGGCAACATGCCCCTGCAAGCCCTACGGCAGGGTCAGTATAGGATTTGGGGTAGGTGCTAGGTTCTGTGCATTCCAGATTTCGCACTTTCCATACTTTAATTATTCATACCTATTTGGGGTCTTATTTTAGAACATTTTTAGGGACTATTCATTTTCTATTTTACTAATCTCAATGTGAAACTAGTCCCCAATTTTGGGGGATTATTTCATTCTCCGTTTTTGGGGGGTTATTTCCGTGAGCCGATTTTTCACCACAGTTTCCATTGGAGTGGCTAGTGGTTCACTTTACTTATGATATCCATTGAATAGTGTGGAGTCAATTAAAAAAAAAAAGTTTAATCCAAAAGGCACATTAACTTTAGAAAAATAAGTCAGCATATTACACGTTTGTTAAGATAGCCAAGCCGTCGACTCTTACGCAGCGGGTGCCAGGTTCGACACCCGAATTTACCACCTTTGATAATTCACGGCCCCGCCTCTTTCGAGTCACTGACAATGCTCAAAGAGTATTCCTGTCTAGAAAGAGCTTCTCAACTTCGCCGTTCGGAGTCGGCATTAAACTGTAGGTCCCTTCCACTCATGAAAGAACAATAGCACGCACAACACAAGTGGTTGCTGGGAAGATAGGCCCAGGTCCACCTCGGACTGTCGCGCCACCCACGCAGAGGGCACCAGGTTCGATACTGGAATTAAAACTTTCACTGAATATGCTTAAAGCAATTCCGATCCTGGGCGTGCTACTTCCAGTCATCAAAACTGGTCTTCCTCTCCTTCTCGAACCAGGAGGCTCGTATTCGAAGTCTCCATTAGCTGGAGCGTTGGTGTCCATGCGCTCGATGTGGCTCCATTCGCCTTCCTCACAGAAGAGACTATGTATCCGACGACAAATTTTTCTTTCAAATGCACGAAGAATCAACTCCACATTGCTTATCGCCCAGCTTTTGGCTCCATATAGAAGGTCTAAGAGTTTTGTAGAGCATAATTTTGGTCCTTCTAGTCAGGAGTTTTGAGCCCAATTGATTTGACAAACCGAAGCAACAGTGGGTGCCAAGGGCGATTCTACGTCGGATCTCCACTGTTATCTCGTTCGTGAAGTTCGCGTTCGCCCCCAGGCAGAAAAACTCCTTTACTTGTAGCTGTCGGTCGTAATGTTTTGTGCAAGCTGGTGTGTGACGGAACATTTCTTGGTCGACAGCATACAACTCAGAACTTCACTGGGTATGGCAATACATTATAATCCATATTTGCGGCTTATTTTCAGAAAGGGAATACGTCTAATCTCGATATATGACATTTGGTTTCATTGAAATTTGTAGTTAAGTACTAAGGGTAAGAGGCAGAAACCACTCAGACTCATTGGCGAAGTCTTTTCTTCGATGATTTTTTGCTGAATTCATAAAATTAAAGTGATGGACGTTGGATATTTGTTAGGCTAGATTGATTTGTTTTTGTCAACTATGTGAGGAGTGTTCTTAATCAGGTTTCATCATTCCATCTGTTTATCACATTTCTAGATGCGTTTCATTCCATTAACGCCTGAATTATGTTCTTAAAGTGCTTTGTACTTGATATTACCAAAATATGTACATATATAAAATAACCCATGCTTATATAGATCTACGTACCTCGTCTTAATATTGGACTAATGGATTTTCTTTCCTTACAGGCAAGACCTATTCTTCTTCTTCTTCTTCTTCTGGTGGCGCTACAGTCCGGGGTGGACCTGGGCCTCAACCAGTAAGCCTCTCCAGCCGGCACGATCTTAAGCCAGCTGTCTCCACCTGGGTGCGCCATCGGTTCCGTGGGCGTCCTATATTGCGTTGTCCCACTGGTTCGAAGTCGAAGACTCTTCGGGCTGGAGCAGTGGTGTCCATGCGCTCTACATGGCCCAGCCATCTTAGGCGTTGAATCCGTAGACGCCTGACTAGGCTAATGCCGCTGTACAGCCTGTACAGTTCGTGGTTGAATCTTCTTCTCCAATAACCATTAACGCAAACAGGACCAAAGATTGAACGCAGAACTTTTCTCTCGAAAAGACCAAGTGCTTCTTCATCCGCTTTCTCTCGAAAAGACCAAGTGCTTCTTCATCCGCTTCCGCACCATAGAGCAGGACAGAGATGATCAAGGTGTTATATAATGTTAGCTTGGTCCTTCGAGAGAGGACTCTACTACTCAATTGGCTCTTGAGCCCAAAGAAACAGCGATTGGCAAGAGTAATTCTGCGTTTAATTTCGGTACTGGTATTGTTCGTACTGTTCACTTGCGAGCCGAGGTAGACGAAGTCCTTCACTCCCTCGAAGTTATAGCTGCCTATGGTGACGTTTTGGCCAAGTCGTCGCATATACAACATATACTTCGTTTTGCCCTCGTTCACCGCTAAACCCATTTTGGCCGCTTCCTCTTCAATAACAGCAAACGCTTCATTGACGGCTGGCTGTGTTCTGCTAATCACGTCAATGTCATCCGCGTATGCTAGCAGTTGTACGGACTTCTGGAAGATCGTGCCTCTAGTGTTCGCGTGTGAGTCTTGCATGATCTTTTCCAGGATGATGTTAAAGAAATCACATGACAGCGCGTCGCCTTGTCTAAAATCTTTTTTGACATTGAAGGTCTCGGTGAGTTCGTTACCGACCTTGATGGAGCAAGGATAGTTCTCCATCGTCATCCTGCACAACCTGACGAGTTTGGCAGGAATGTCAAAACTAGACATGGCGTTGTATAGCTGGTCCCCATGCACGCTGTCATATGCAGCCTTAAAATCGACGAATAGGTGGTGGGTATCAACCTGCATTTCTTGGGTTTTTTTCAGGGTCTGCCGTAGTGTGAAGATTTGGTCGATGGTGGACTTCCCCGGCCTGAAACCGCACTGATAAGGACCTATCAGGTTGTTGACTAATGGTTTCAGGCGCTCACACAAAACGGCAGAGAGGATCTTATAGGCGATGTTAAGGAGACTTATCACTCGGTAGTTGGCGCAGTTGAAGGGGTCTCATCTCCAGCTGCCTTAAACAGTTCCGCAAACAGTCCGTCTGCACCAGCAGCTTTATTCGACTTTAGTCTCGATATCGCTATCTTGACTTCGTCTAGGTCGTGGGGACGGAATTCTCGTCGATCATTATCAAGACCTATGGATTACTCAAATTTACTTCTCACCATTCAAAGACCAATATCATTTCACAAATTTTGGCAGATGGATCCAATCTCAGTATATAATAAATTTCGCAGCAAAGTTCGCAAAGTTCGCAGCAGATGACGCTAAATTAATATCGAAGGAGACTTATTTGGAACACACTAATTTAGAATACAATCAAAGCATATCTCATAAAGTGGGCAATACAACAGAGTCCAACAAGATTGATGTCAAAGTAGAAATTAACAACACAGAGCTTTAGCGATTCTCAATGTGTATATATATAATATGTATATTAATATACGAGCATTTAATAATTTATAACATAATATATATATATATATCTTACGTTTACCAAATTTTGGAAATAACATATGTATGCTTTCATTTGAAATGTTTATTTACTACATTAATGTTTTACTTTCACGGCCTTTCTTGTAGGCTGCAGGGATTTCATTAAACGTGATCGCTCTTCATCTACTTGTTTTTGCAGTTGCTCTTGCAATACCATAAGCTCTTTTGTCCTTTGATATATAGTCACTTGCGGTTGCATTTTATTATTCCATCTACAATAGAATCCTTTCCAAAGTTTTACACAACGTATACTAGCAATTGGTTTAAGAACTGTGTGTATATTGTTGCCATTATAAAATGGATTCCGGTATTGTTCTTTGTATGAATTCATATACGACCATAAAGAACATGTTCTATTTTTTAAATCTATAAGAAAGTTTAATTTAAACAATATAATAATCAAACAATATGACATACCCTCTCTTATTCTCTCCGATTCTGTGTTATATAGAAATGTTCCAAAACGACATGAAAATAGATGATCAAGTATCGTCAAAAGAAAGTGCTCATTAAATTCCATTGCATTGGGAAATTGCTGCGTCACTTGCCAAACGCAGTCGATAAATTGAAGAAAGACTGGAGATCTCTCAGGATCACTGTGCTTGCTTTCACCGTGTCCAATCCTTTGTTGAAATTTATGACCGAAGCTTAACCATTCCTTTTCGATTAGAACTTCGAATCCCTCTATTGTACGATAATAAGGATCAATAAGGAGCATAGCCAGTGCGGATAATTGAGACGTCCGATCCCATCCATCTGAACAATGAATTAATACTGACGTGTTTAGCGCATCAACCTTCTCAACTATTCTTACTGCACCAGCTATGATATATTTCAAATGTTTAAGCCAAAGAGTATTGTCAACAGAGGAAAGCCATTTTTGTTCATCAACTAAAGGATAACAAGCGTCTTTAAGCTTTTTAAGACTTTCACGCATAACGTGTATATTATGTATGTCAAGAAAATTGAATTCAACTTTTCGGTAAATTTCATCTGATTCGTAACCGCCCCCTTTGGCTTTATTTGCAATTGCATTAGCACTCGGTCGAGCATCCATTATAACCAACTTATCCGAGTTCGAGTTTAATTCGATGATATAATTTAAATATGCTTCATCCTCTGGACATCGTTTACCACCTACCCCTACTAATCCCTACTCTTGTCTTAGGATGAATCCATGAAAGAATAGGTATTCTTCCTTTAGATCGGAATAGTGCTACCTAAAAATTGAATAAATTAAAATAAAAAAAATTAATTTTGTTCCAAAATGTCTTAATATCAGACAATAGAAGAACTAAAACTTTAATCACGGACTTGACTAGGAGTAGTAAGCTACTGATTTTTTCGTTTAACTACATGCGTTTGAATTACGTTTCTATTTATATTTACATAAAATTGTAGTAAATGGTACTCTTATCTATTAGAGTACTTATTTTACTCTCAAATGGAATTAAGTATTAATGGATCAACAACATGTACATATATAGTGTAACGCTGTAGTTTAGCTTCAGTTTTTATATTACTATGCTCGCCCATTGTACGTCGTCGAAATTCGGCAACCATTAGAGATAACGCAAACAGAAAATTTTACAGGGGTTACGAAAAATTGTAAATATGTTATAAAATAACATAATTTTTTACATGTGTTTACCAAGGACATTTGGGCACATTGTGCACATCTACGAGAAATTACGTCTATAATGGTGTATGTAGTATGTTCATTCCATTCGGTTGTATAGAACGGTGTATTAGCGTACGACAAAAATGGGTGAGAGGAGGGACAGATAACCTTGAAATATTAAAGTTGTTACGTTCGGAAATTAACCTGGAAAAAATACGTTAAGGCAAAGACCATATACAGTACAAACTCGATTTGCGCAACTAATAGAAAATAAGGCAGTGTACTAACAGAGTACACTGGGCAGAGTGATCTCTTTTCCCATTTGTTCATTGATGTATTTATGCAGCTAGTTGGGAATAGCCAGTAGGAGGTGTCTATTTTTGTGCCATTTTAAATGTACTTTTAATATTTAACTAAAAATGGCATCATTACGGTTTCCGTGGAAAAGCGTTTTTGTTTAACCACAATTTTCTACACTAAACAGAGGGCAATATGCCAATGCAAGCCCTACGGCAGGGTCAGTATAGGATTTGGGGTAGGTGCTAGGTTCTGTGCATTCCATGTTTCGCACTTTCCATACTTTAATTATTCATACCTATTGGGGGTCTTATTTTAGAAGCTTTTTAGGGACTATTCATTTTCTATTTTACTAATTTCAATGTGAAACTAGTCCCCAATTTTGGGGGATTATTTCATTCTCCGTTTTTGGGGGGTTATTTCCGTGAGCCGATTTTTCACCACAGTTTCCATTAATGCGTGGAGTGGCTAGTGGTTCACTTTACTTCTGATATCTATTGAATAGTGTGGAGTCAATTAAAAAAAAAAAGTTTAATCCAAAAGGCACATTAACTTTAGAAAAATAAGTCAGTATATTACACGTTTGTTAAGATAGCCAAGCCGTCGACTCCTACGCAGCGGATGCCAGGTTCGACACCCGAATTTACCACCTTTGATAATTCACGGCCCCGCCTCTTTCGAGTCACTGACAATGCTCAAAGAGTATTCCTGTCTAGAAAGAGATTCTCAACTTCGTCGTTCGGAGTCGGCATTAAACTGTAGGTCCCTTCCACTCGTGAAAGAACAATAGCACGCACAACACAAGTGGTTGCTGGGAAGATAGGCCCAGGTCCACCTCGGACTGTCGCGCCACCCATATTATTAATCTTTCTATTATATTATGTAAGGAATCCGTGGGTCGCCGTGGCTTAGTGGATTAGTGCGTCAACACCTGCGCAGAGGGCACCAGGTTCGATACTGGAATTAAAACTTTCACTGAATATGCTTAAAGCAATTCCGATCCTGGGCGTGCTGCTTCCAGTAATCCAAACTGGTCTTCCTCTCCTTCTCGAACCAGGAGGCTCGGATTCGAAGTCTCCATTAGCTGGAGCGTTGGTGTCCATGCGCTCGATGTGGCTCCATTCGCCTTCCTCACAGAAGAGACTATGTATCCGACGACAAATTTTTCTTTCAAATGCACGAAGAATCAACTCCACATTGCTTATCGCCCAGCTTTTGGCTCCATATAGAAGGTCTAAGAGTTTTGTAGAGCATAATTTTGGTCCTTCTAGTCAGGAGTTTTGAGCCCAATTGATTTGACAAACCGAAGCAACAGTGGGTGCCAAGGGCGATTCTACGTCGGCTCTCCACTGTTATCTCGTTCGTGAAGTTCGCGTTCGCCCCCAGGCAGAAAAACTCCTTTACTTGTAGCTGTCGGTCGTAATGTTTTGTGTAAGCTGGTGTGTGACGGAACATTCTTGGTCGACAGCATACAACTCAGAACTTCACTGGGTATGGCAATACATTATAATCCATATTTGCGGCTTATTTTCAGAAAGGGAATACGTCTAATCTCGATATATGACATTTGGTTTCATTGAAATTTGTAGTTAAGTACTAAGGGTAAGAGGCAGAAACCACTCAGACTCATTGGCGAAGTCTTTTCTTCGATGATTTTTTGCTGAATTCATAAAATTAAAGTGATGGACGTTGGATATTTGTTAGGCTAGATTGATTTGTTTTTGTCAACTATGTGAGGAGTGTTTTTAATCAGGTCTCATCATTCCATCTGTTTATCACATTTCTAGATGCGTTTCATTCCATTAACGCCTGAATTATGTTCTTAATGTGCTTTGTACTTGATATTACCAAAATATGTACATATATAAAATAACCCATGCTTATATAGATCTACATACCTCGTCTTAATATTGGACTAATGGATTTTCTTTCCTTACAGGCAAGACCTATTCTTCTTCTTCTTCTTCTTCTGGTGGCGCTACAGTCCGGGGTGGACCTGGGCCTCAACCAGTAAGCCTCTCCAGCCGGCACGATCTTAAGCCAGCTGTCTCTACCTGGGTGCGCCATCGGTTCCGTGGGCGTCCTATATTGCGGTGTCCCACTGGTTCGAAGTCGAAGACTCTTCGGGCTGGAGCAGTGGTGTCCATGCGCTCTACATGGCCCAGCCATCTTAGGCGTTGAATCCGTAGACGCCTGACTAGGCTAATGCCGCTGTACAGCCTGTACAGTTCGTGGTTGAATCTTCTTCTCCAATAATCATCAACGCAAACAGGACCAAAGATTGAACGCAGAACTTTTCTCTCGAAAAGACCAAGTACTTCTTCATCCGCTTTCTCTCGAAAAGACCAAGTGCTTCTTCATCCGCTTCCGCACCATAGAGCAGGACAGAGATGATCAAGGTGTTATATAATGTTAGCTTGGTCCTTCGAGAGAGGACTCTACTACTCAATTGCCTCTTGAGCCCAAAGAAACAGCGATTGGCAAAAGTAATTCTGCGTTTAATTTCGGTACTGGTATTGTTCGTACTGTTCACTTGCGAGCCGAGGTAGACGAAGTCCTTCACTCCCTCGAAGTTATAGCTGCCTATGGTGACGTTTTGGCCAAGTCGTCGCATATACAGCATATACTTCCTTTTGCCCTCGTTCACCGCTAAACCCATTTTGGCCGCTTCCTCTTCAATAACAGCAAACGCTTCATTGACGGCTGGCTGTGTTCTGCTAATCACGTCAATGTCATCCGCGTATGCTAGCAGTTGTACGGACTTCTGGAAGATCGTGCCTCTAGTGTTCGCGTGTGAGTCTTGCATGATCTTTTCCAGGATGATGTTAAAGAAATCACATGACAGCGCGTCGCCTTGTCTAAAATCTTTTTTGACATTGAAGGTCTCGGTGAGTTCGTTACCGACCTTGATGGAGCAAGGATAGTTCTCCATCGTCATCCTGCACAACCTGACGAGTTTGGCAGGAATGTCAAAACTAGACATGGCGTTGTATAGCTTGTCCCCATGCACGCTGTCATATGCAGCCTTAAAATCGGCGAATAGGTGGTGGGTATCAACCTGCATTTCTTGGGTTTTTTTCAGGGTCTGCCGTAGTGTGAAGATTTGGTCGATGGTGGACTTCCCCGGCCTGAAACCGCACTGATAAGGACCTATCAGGTTGTTGACTAATGGTTTCAGGCGCTCACACAAAACGGCAGAGAGGATCTTATAGGCGATGTTAAGGAGACTTATCACTCGGTAGTTGGCGCAGTTGAAGGGGTCTCATCTCCAGCTGCCTTAAACAGTTCCGCAAACAGTCCGTCTGCACCAGCAGCTTTATTCGGCTTTATTCGTCTCGATATCGCTATCTTGACTTCGTCTAGGTCGTGGGGACGGAATTCTCGTCGATCATCATCAAGACCTATGGATTACTCAAATTTACTTCTCACCATTCAAAGACCAATATCATTTCACAAATTTTGGCAGATGGATCCAATCTCAATATATAATAAATTTGGCAGCAAAGTTCGCAAAGTTCGCAGCAGATGACGATAAATTAATATCGAAGGAGACTTATTTGGAACACACTAATTTAGAATACAATCAAAGCATATCTCATAAAGTGGGCAATACAACAGAGTCCAACAAGATTGATGTCAAAGTAGAAATTAACAACACAGAGCTTTAGCGATTCTCAATGTGTATATATATAATATGTATATTAATATACGAGCATTTAATAATTTATAACATAATATATATATATATATATCTTACGTTTACCAAATTTTGGAAATAACATATGTATGCTTTCATTTGAAATGTTTATTTACTACATTAATGTTTTACTTTCACGGCCTTTCTTATAGGCTGCAGGGATTTCATTAAACGTGATCGCTCTTCATCTACTTGTTTTTGCAGTTGCTCTTGCAATACCATAAGCTCTTTTGTCCTTTGATATATAGTCACTTGCGGTTGCATTTTATTATTCCATCTACAATAGAATCCTTTCCAAAGTTTTACACAACGTATACTAGCAATTGGTTTAAGAACTGTGTGTATATTGTTGCCATTATAAAATGGATTCCGGTATTGTTCTTTGGATGAATTCATATACGACCATAAAGAACATGTTCTATTTTTTAAATCTATAAGAAAGTTTAATTTAAACAATATAATAATCAAACAATATGACATACCCTCTCTTATTCTCTCCGATTCTGTGTTATATAGAAATGTTCCAAAACGACATGAAAATAGATGATCAAGTATCGTCAAAAGAAAGTGCTCATTGAATTCCATTGCATTGGGAAATTGCTGCGTCACTTGCCAAACGCAGTCGATAAATTGAAGAAAGACTGGAGATCTCTCAGGATCACTGTGCTTGCTTTCACCGTGTCCAATCCTTTGTTGAAATTTATGACCGAAGCTTAACCATTCCTTTTCGATTAGAACTTCGAATCCCTCTATTGTACGATAATAAGGATCAATAAGGAGCATAGCCAGTGCGGATAATTGAGACGTCCGATCCCATCCATCTGAACAATGAATTAATACTGACGTGTTTAGCGCATCAACTTTCTCAACTATTCTTACTGCACCAGCTATGATATATTTCAAATGTTTAAGCCAAAGAGTATTGTCAACAGAGGAAAGCCATTTTTGTTCATCAACTAAAGGATAACAAGCGTCTTTAAGCTTTTTAAGACTTTCACGCATAACGTGTATATTATGTATGTCAAGAAAATTGAATTCAACTTTTCGGTAAATTTCATCTGATTCGTAACCGCCCCCTTTGGCTTTATTTGCAATTGCATTAGCACTCGGTCGAGCATCCATTATAACCAACTTATCCGAGTTCGAGTTTAATTCGATGATATAATTTAAATATGCTTCATCCTCTGGACATCGTTTACCACCTACCCCTACTAATCCCTACTCTTGTCTTAGGATGAATCCATGAAAGAATAGGTATTCTTCCTTTAGATCGGAATAGTGCTACCTAAAAATTGAATAAATTAAAATAAAAAAAATTAATTTTGTTCCAAAATGTCTTAATATCAGACAATAGAAGAACTAAAACTTTAATCACGGACTTGACTAGGAGTAGTAAGCTACTGATTTTTTCGTTTAACTACATGCGTTTGAATTACGTTTCTATTTATATTTACATAAAATTGTAGTAAATGGTACTCTTATCTATTAGAGTACTTATTTTACTCTCAAATGGAATTAAGTATTAATGGATCAACAACATGTACATATATAGTGTAGCGCTGTAGTTTAGCTTCAGTTTTTATATTACTATGCTCGCCCATTGTACGTCGTCGAAATTCGGCAACCATTAGAGATAACGCAAACAGAAAATTTTACAGGGGTTACGAAAAATTGTAAATATGTTATAAAATAACATAATTTTTTACATGTGTTTACCAAGGACATTTGGGCACATTGTGCACATCTACGAGAAATTACGTCTGCAATGTATATGTATGTAGTATGTTCATTCCATTCGGTTGAATAGAACGGTGTATTAGCGTACGACAAAAATGGGTGAGAGGAGGGACAGATAACCTTGAAATATTAAAGTTGTTACGTTCGGAAATTAACCTGGAAAAAATACGTTAAGGCAAAGACCATATACAGTACAAACTCGATTTGCGCAACTAATAGAAAATAAGGCAGTGTACTAACAGAGTACACTGGGCAGAGTGATCTCTTTTCCCATTTATTCATTGATGTATTTATGCAGCTAGTTGGGAATAGCCAGTAGGAGGTGTCTATTTTTGTGCCATTTTAAATGTACTTTTAATATTTAACTAAAAATGGCATCATTACGGTTTCCGTGGAAAAGCGTTTTTGTTTAACCACAATTTTCTACACTAAACAGAGGGCAATATGCCAATGCAAGCCCTACGGCAGGGTCAGTATAGGTTCTGTGCATTCCATGTTTCGCACTTTCCATACTTTAATTATTCATACCTATTTGGGGTCTTATTTTAGAACCTTTTTAGGGACTATTCATTTTCTATTTTACTAATTTCAATGTGAAACTAGTCCCCAATTTTGGGGGATTATTTCATTCTCCGTTTTTGGGGGGTTATTTCCGTGAGCCGATTTTTCACCACAGTTTCCATTAATGCGTGGAGTGGCTAGTGGTTCACTTTACTTCTGATATCTATTGAATAGTGTGGAGTCAATTAAAAAAAAAAAGTTTAATCCAAAAGGCACATTAACTTTAGAAAAATAAGTCAGTATATTACACGTTTGTTAAGATAGCCAAGCCGTCGACTCCTACGCAGCGGATGCCAGGTTCGACACCCGAATTTACCACCTTTGATAATTCACGGCCCCGCCTCTTTCGAGTCACTGACAATGCTCAAAGAGTATTCCTGTCTAGAAAGAGATTCTCAACTTCGTCGTTCGGAGTCGGCATTAAACTGTAGGTCCCTTCCACTCGTGAAAGAACAATAGCACGCACAACACAAGTGGTTGCTGGGAAGATAGGCCCAGGTCCACCTCGGACTGTCGCGCCACCCATATTATTAATCTTTCTATTATATTATGTAAGGAATCCGTGGGTCGCCGTGGCTTAGTGGATTAGTGCGTCAACACCTGCGCAGAGGGCACCAGGTTCGATACTGGAATTAAAACTTTCACTGAATATGCTTAAAGCAATTCCGATCCTGGGCGTGCTGCTTCCAGTAATCCAAACTGGTCTTCCTCTCCTTCTCGAACCAGGAGGCTCGGATTCGAAGTCTCCATTAGCTGGAGCGTTGGTGTCCATGCGCTCGATGTGGCTCCATTCGCCTTCCTCACAGAAGAGACTATGTATCCGACGACAAATTTTTCTTTCAAATGCACGAAGAATCAACTCCACATTGCTTATCGCCCAGCTTTTGGCTCCATATAGAAGGTCTAAGAGTTTTGTAGAGCATAATTTTGGTCCTTCTAGTCAGGAGTTTTGAGCCCAATTGATTTGACAAACCGAAGCAACAGTGGGTGCCAAGGGCGATTCTACGTCGGATCTCCACTGTTATCTCGTTCGTGAAGTTCGCGTTCGCCCCCAGGCAGAAAAACTCCTTTACTTGTAGCTGTCGGTCGTAATGTTTTGTGCAAGCTGGTGTGTGACGGAACATTTCTTGGTCGACAGCATACAACTCAGAACTTCACTGGGTATGGCAATACATTATAATCCATATTTGCGGCTTATTTTCAGAAAGGGAATACGTCCGCTGTACAGCCTGTACAGTTCGTGGTTGAATCTTCTTCTCCAATAATCATCAACGCGAACAGGACCAAAGATTGAACGCAGAACTTTTCTCTCGAAAAGACCAAGTGCTTCTTCATCCGCTTCCGCACCATAGAGCAGGACAGAGATGATCAAGGTGTTATATAATGTTAGCTTGGTCCTTCGAGAGAGGACTCTACTACTCAATTGCCTCTTGAGCCCAAAGAAACAGCGATTGGCAAAAGTAATTCTGCGTTTAATTTCGGTACTGGTATTGTTCGTACTGTTCACTTGCGAGCCGAGGTAGACGAAGTCCTTCACTCCCTCGAAGTTATAGCTGCCTATGGTGACGTTTTGGCCAAGTCGTCGCATATACAGCATATACTTCCTTTTGCCCTCGTTCACCGCTAAACCCATTTTGGCCGCTTCCTCTTCAATAACAGCAAACGCTTCATTGACGGCTGGCTGTGTTCTGCTAATCACGTCAATGTCATCCGCGTATGCTAGCAGTTGTACGGACTTCTGGAAGATCGTGCCTCTAGTGTTCGCGTGTGAGTCTTGCATGATCTTTTCCAGGATGATGTTAAAGAAATCACATGACAGCGCGTCGCCTTGTCTAAAATCTTTTTTGACATTGAAGGTCTCGGTGAGTTCGTTACCGACCTTGATGGAGCAAGGATAGTTCTCCATCGTCATCCTGCACAACCTGACGAGTTTGGCAGGAATGTCAAAACTAGACATGGCGTTGTATAGCTGGTCCCCATGCACGCTGTCATATGCAGCCTTAAAATCGGCGAATAGGTGGTGGGTATCAACCTGCATTTCTTGGGTTTTTTTCAGGGTCTGCCGTAGTGTGAAGATTTGGTCGATGGTGGACTTCCCCGGCCTGAAACCGCACTGATAAGGACCTATCAGGTTGTTGACTAATGGTTTCAGGCGCTCACACAAAACGGCAGAGAGGATCTTATAGGCGATGTTAAGGAGACTTATCACTCGGTAGTTGGCGCAGTTGAAGGGGTCTCATCTCCAGCTGCCTTAAACAGTTCCGCAAACAGTCCGTCTGCACCAGCAGCTTTATTCGGCTTTATTCGTCTCGATATCGCTATCTTGACTTCGTCTAGGTCGTGGGGACGGAATTCTCGTCGATCATCATCAAGACCTATGGATTACTCAAATTTACTTCTCACCATTCAAAGACCAATATCATTTCACAAATTTTGGCAGATGGATCCAATCTCAATATATAATAAATTTCGCAGCAAAGTTCGCAAAGTTCGCAGCAGATGACGATAAATTAATATCGAAGGAGACTTATTTGGAACACACTAATTTAGAATACAATCAAAGCATATCTCATAAAGTGGGCAATACAACAGAGTCCAACAAGATTGATGTCAAAGTAGAAATTAACAACACAGAGCTTTAGCGATTCTCAATGTGTATATATATAATATGTATATTAATATACGAGCATTTAATAATTTATAACATAATATATATATATATATATCTTACGTTTACCAAATTTTGGAAATAACATATGTATGCTTTCATTTGAAATGTTTATTTACTACATTAATGTTTTACTTTCACGGCCTTTCTTATAGGCTGCAGGGATTTCATTAAACGTGATCGCTCTTCATCTACTTGTTTTTGCAGTTGCTCTTGCAATACCATAAGCTCTTTTGTCCTTTGATATATAGTCACTTGCGGTTGCATTTTATTATTCCATCTACAATAGAATCCTTTCCAAAGTTTTACACAACGTATACTAGCAATTGGTTTAAGAACTGTGTGTATATTGTTGCCATTATAAAATGGATTCCGGTATTGTTCTTTGGATGAATTCATATACGACCATAAAGAACATGTTCTATTTTTTAAATCTATAAGAAAGTTTAATTTAAACAATATAATAATCAAACAATATGACATACCCTCTCTTATTCTCTCCGATTCTGTGTTATATAGAAATGTTCCAAAACGACATGAAAATAGATGATCAAGTATCGTCAAAAGAAAGTGCTCATTGAATTCCATTGCATTGGGAAATTGCTGCGTCACTTGCCAAACGCAGTCGATAAATTGAAGAAAGACTGGAGATCTCTCAGGATCACTGTGCTTGCTTTCACCGTGTCCAATCCTTTGTTGAAATTTATGACCGAAGCTTAACCATTCCTTTTCGATTAGAACTTCGAATCCCTCTATTGTACGATAATAAGGATCAATAAGGAGCATAGCCAGTGCGGATAATTGAGACGTCCGATCCCATCCATCTGAACAATGAATTAATACTGACGTGTTTAGCGCATCAACTTTCTCAACTATTCTTACTGCACCAGCTATGATATATTTCAAATGTTTAAGCCAAAGAGTATTGTCAACAGAGGAAAGCCATTTTTGTTCATCAACTAAAGGATAACAAGCGTCTTTAAGCTTTTTAAGACTTTCACGCATAACGTGTATATTATGTATGTCAAGAAAATTGAATTCAACTTTTCGGTAAATTTCATCTGATTCGTAACCGCCCCCTTTGGCTTTATTTGCAATTGCATTAGCACTCGGTCGAGCATCCATTATAACCAACTTATCCGAGTTCGAGTTTAATTCGATGATATAATTTAAATATGCTTCATCCTCTGGACATCGTTTACCACCTACCCCTACTAATCCCTACTCTTGTCTTAGGATGAATCCATGAAAGAATAGGTATTCTTCCTTTAGATCGGAATAGTGCTACCTAAAAATTGAATAAATTAAAATAAAAAAAATTAATTTTGTTCCAAAATGTCTTAATATCAGACAATAGAAGAACTAAAACTTTAATCACGGACTTGACTAGGAGTAGTAAGCTACTGATTTTTTCGTTTAACTACATGCGTTTGAATTACGTTTCTATTTATATTTACATAAAATTGTAGTAAATGGTACTCTTATCTATTAGAGTACTTATTTTACTCTCAAATGGAATTAAGTATTAATGGATCAACAACATGTACATATATAGTGTAGCGCTGTAGTTTAGCTTCAGTTTTTATATTACTATGCTCGCCCATTGTACGTCGTCGAAATTCGGCAACCATTAGAGATAACGCAAACAGAAAATTTTACAGGGGTTACGAAAAATTGTAAATATGTTATAAAATAACATAATTTTTTACATGTGTTTACCAAGGACATTTGGGCACATTGTGCACATCTACGAGAAATTACGTCTGCAATGGTGTATGTAGTATGTTCATTCCATTCGGTTGAATAGAACGGTGTATTAGCGTACGACAAAAATGGGTGAGAGGAGGGACAGATAACCTTGAAATATTAAAGTTGTTACGTTCGGAAATTAACCTGGAAAAATACGTTAAGGCAAAGACCATATACAGTACAAACTCGATTTGCGCAACTAATAGAAAATAAGGCAGTGTACTAACAGAGTACACTGGGCAGAGTGATCTCTTTTCCCATTTGTTCATTGATGTATTTATGCAGCTAGTTGGGAATAGCCAGTAGGAGGTGTCTATTTTTGTGCCATTTTAAATGTACTTTTAATATTTAACTAAAAATGGCATCATTACGGTTTCCGTGGAAAAGCGTTTTTGTTTAACCACAATTTTCTACACTAAACAGAGGGCAATATGCCAATGCAAGCCCTACGGCAGGGTCAGTATAGGTTCTGTGCATTCCATGTTTCGCACTTTCCATACTTTAATTATTCATACCTATTTGGGGTCTTATTTTAGAACCTTTTTAGGGACTATTCATTTTCTATTTTACTAATTTCAATGTGAAACTAGTCCCCAATTTTGGGGGATTATTTCATTCTCCGTTTTTGGGGGGTTATTTCCGTGAGCCGATTTTTCACCACAGTTTCCATTAATGCGTGGAGTGGCTAGTGGTTCACTTTACTTCTGATATCTATTGAATAGTGTGGAGTCAATTAAAAAAAAAAAGTTTAATCCAAAAGGCACATTAACTTTAGAAAAATAAGTCAGTATATTACACGTTTGTTAAGATAGCCAAGCCGTCGACTCCTACGCAGCGGATGCCAGGTTCGACACCCGAATTTACCACCTTTGATAATTCACGGCCCCGCCTCTTTCGAGTCACTGACAATGCTCAAAGAGTATTCCTGTCTAGAAAGAGATTCTCAACTTCGTCGTTCGGAGTCGGCATTAAACTGTAGGTCCCTTCCACTCGTGAAAGAACAATAGCACGCACAACACAAGTGGTTGCTGGGAAGATAGGCCCAGGTCCACCTCGGACTGTCGCGCCACCCATATTATTAATCTTTCTATTATATTATGTAAGGAATCCGTGGGTCGCCGTGGCTTAGTGGATTAGTGCGTCAACACCTGCGCAGAGGGCACCAGGTTCGATACTGGAATTAAAACTTTCACTGAATATGCTTAAAGCAATTCCGATCCTGGGCGTGCTGCTTCCAGTAATCCAAACTGGTCTTCCTCTCCTTCTCGAACCAGGAGGCTCGGATTCGAAGTCTCCATTAGCTGGAGCGTTGGTGTCCATGCGCTCGATGTGGCTCCATTCGCCTTCCTCACAGAAGAGACTATGTATCCGACGACAAATTTTTCTTTCAAATGCACGAAGAATCAACTCCACATTGCTTATCGCCCAGCTTTTGGCTCCATATAGAAGGTCTAAGAGTTTTGTAGAGCAAAAATTTGGTCCTTCTAGTCAGGAGTTTTGAGCCCAATTGATTTGACAAACCGAAGCAACAGTGGGTGCCAAGGGCGATTCTACGTCGGATCTCCACTGTTATCTCGTTCGTGAAGTTCGCGTTCGCCCCCAGGCAGAAAAACTCCTTTACTTGTAGCTGTCGGTCGTAATGTTTTGTGCAAGCTGGTGTGTGACGGAACATTTCTTGGTCGACAGCATACAACTCAGAACTTCACTGGGTATGGCAATACATTATAATCCATATTTGCGGCTTATTTTCAGAAAGGGAATACGTCTAATCTCGATATATGACATTTGGTTTCATTGAAATTTGTAGTTAAGTACTAAGGGTAAGAGGCAGAAACCACTCAGACTCATTGGCGAAGTCTTTTCTTCGATGATTTTTTGCTGAATTCATAAAATTAAAGTGATGGACGTTGGATATTTGTTAGGCTAGATTGATTTGTTTTTGTCAACTATGTGAGGAGTGTTTTTAATCAGGTCTCATCATTCCATCTGTTTATCACATTTCTAGATGCGTTTCATTCCATTAACGCCTGAATTATGTTCTTAAAGTGCTTTGTACTTGATATTACCAAAATATGTACATATATAAAATAACCCATGCTTATATAGATCTACATACCTCGTCTTAATATTGGACTAATGGATTTTCTTTCCTTACAGGCAAGACCTATTCTTCTTCTTCTTCTTCTTCTGGTGGCGCTACAGTCCGGGGTGGACCTGGGCCTCAACCAGTAAGCCTCTCCAGCCGGCACGATCTTAAGCCAGCTGTCTCCACCTGGGTGCGCCATCGGTTCCGTGGGCGTCCTATATTGCGTTGTCCCACTGGTTCGAAGTCGAAGACTCTTCGGGCTGGAGCAGTCGTGTCCATGCGCTCTACATGGCCCAGCCATCTTAGGCGTTGAATCCGTAGACGCCTGACTAGGCTAATGCCGCTGTACAGCCTGTACAGTTCGTGGTTGAATCTTCTTCTCCAATAATCATCAACGCAAACAGGACCAAAGATTGAACGCAGAACTTTTTTCTCGAAAAGACCAAGTGCTTCTTCATCCGCTTTCTCTCGAAAAGACCAAGTGCTTCTTCATCCGCTTCCGCACCATAGAGCAGGACAGAGATGATCAAGGTGTTATATAATGTTAGCTTGGTCCTTCGAGAGAGGACTCTACTACTCAATTGCCTCTTGAGCCCAAAGAAACAGCGATTGGCAAGAGTAATTCTGCGTTTAATTTCGGTACTGGTATTGTTCGTACTGTTCACTTGCGAGCCGAGGTAGACGAAGTCCTTCACTCCCTCGAAGTTATAGCTGCCTATGGTGACGTTTTGGCCAAGTCGTCGCATATACAGCATATACTTCGTTTTGCCCTCGTTCACCGCTAAACCCATTTTGGCCGCTTCCTCTTCAATAACAGCAAACGCTTCATTGACGGCTGGCTGTGTTCTGCTAATCACGTCAATGTCATCCGCGTATGCTAGCAGTTGTACGGACTTCTGGAAGATCGTGCCTCTAGTGTTCGCGTGTGAGTCTTGCATGATCTTTTCCAGGATGATGTTAAAGAAATCACATGACAGCGCGTCGCCTTGTCTAAAATCTTTTTTGACATTGAAGGTCTCGGTGAGTTCGTTACCGACCTTGATGGAGCAAGGATAGTTCTCCATCGTCATCCTGCACAACCTGACGAGTTTGGCAGGAATGTCAAAACTAGACATGGCGTTGTATAGCTCGTCCCCATGCACGCTGTCATATGCGGCCTTAAAATCGACGAATAGGTGGTGGGTGTCGATCTGCATTTCTTGGGTTTTTTCAGGATCTGCCGTAGTGTGAAGATTTGGTCGATGGTGGACTTCCCCGGCCTGAAACCGCACAGGACCTATCAGGTTGTTGACGAATGGTTTCAGACGCTGGTTCAAACGTAAGGACCTATCAGGTTATTGACTAATGGTTTCAGGCGCTCACACAAAACGGCAGAGAGGATCTTATAGGCGATGTTCAGGAGACTTATCCCTCGGTAGTTAGCGCAGTTGAAGGGGTCTCATTTCCACAGTCCGTCTGCACCAGCAGCTTTATTCGACTTTAGTCTCGATATCGCTATCTTGACTTCGTCTAGGTCGTGGTCGTCGATCATCATCAAGACCTATGGATTACTCAAATTTACTTCTCACCATTCAAAGACCAATATCATTTCACAAATTTTGGCAGATGGATCCAATCTCAGTATATAATAAATTTCGCAGCAAAGTTCGCAAAGTTCGCAGCAGATGACGCTAAATTAATATCGAAGGAGCCTTATTTGGAACACACTAATTTAGAATACAATCAAAGCATATCTCATAAAGTGGGCAATACAACAGAGTCCAACAAGATTGATGTCAAAGTAGAAATTAACAACACAGAGCTTTAGCGATTCTCAATGTGTATATATATAATATGTATATTAATATACGAGCATTTAATAATTTATAACATAATATATATATATATATATATATCTTACGTTTACCAAATTTTGGAAATAACATATGTATGCTTTCATTTGAAATGTTTATTTACTACATTAATGTTTTACTTTCACGGCCTTTCTTGTAGGCTGCAGGGATTTCATTAAACGTGATCGCTCTTCATCTACTTGTTTTTGCAGTTGCTCTTGCAATACCATAAGCTCTTTTGTCCTTTGATATATAGTCACTTGCGGTTGCATTTTATTATTCCATCTACAATAGAATCCTTTCCAAAGTTTTACACAACGTATACTAGCAATTGGTTTAAGAACTGTGTGTATATTGTTGCCATTATAAAATGGATTCCGGTATTGTTCTTTGGATGAATTCATATACGACCATAAAGAACATGTTCTATTTTTTAAATCTATAAGAAAGTTTAATTTAAACAATATAATAATCAAACAATATGACATACCCTCTCTTATTCTCTCCGATTCTGTGTTATATAGAAATGTTCCAAAACGACATGAAAATAGATGATCAAGTATCGTCAAAAGAAAGTGCTCATTAAATTCCATTGCATTGGGAAATTGCTGCGTCACTTGCCAAACGCAGTCGATAAATTGAAGAAAGACTGGAGATCTCTCAGGATCACTGTGCTTGCTTTCACCGTGTCCAATCCTTTGTTGATATTTATGACCGAAGCTTAACCATTCCTTTTCGATTAGAACTTCGAATCCCTCTATTGTACGATAATAAGGATCAATAAGGAGCATAGCCAGTGCGGATAATTGAGACGTCCGATCCCATCCATCTGAACAATGAATTAATACTGACGTGTTTAGCGCATCAACCTTCTCAACTATTCTTACTGCACCAGCTATGATATATTTCAAATGTTTAAGCCAAAGAGTATTGTCAACAGAGGAAAGCCATTTTTGTTCATCAACTAAAGGATAACAAGCGTCTTTAAGCTTTTTAAGACTTTCACGCATAACGTGTATATTATGTATGTCAAGAAAATTGAGTTCAACTTTTCGGTAAATTTCATCTGATTCGTAACCGCCCCCTTTGGCTTTATTTGCAATTGCATTAGCACTCGGTCGAGCATCCATTATAACCAACTTATCCGAGTTCGAGTTTAATTCGATGATATAATTTAAATATGCTTCATCCTCTGGACATCGTTTACCACCTACCCCTACTAATCCCTACTCTTGTCTTAGGATGAATCCATGAAAGAATAGGTATTCTTCCTTTAGATCGGAATAGTGCTACCTAAAAATTGAATAAATTAAAATAAAAAAAATTAATTTTGTTCCAAAATGTCTTAATATCAGACAATAGAAGAACTAAAACTTTAATCACGGACTTGACTAGGAGTAGTAAGCTACTGATTTTTTCGTTTAACTACATGCGTTTGAATTACGTTTCTATTTATATTTACATAAAATTGTAGTAAATGGTACTCTTATCTATTAGAGTACTTATTTTACTCTCAAATGGAATTAAGTATTAATGGATCAACAACATGTACATATATAGTGTAGCGCTGTAGTTTAGCTTCAGTTTTTATATTACTATGCTCGCCCATTGTACGTCGTCGAAATTCGGCAACCATTAGAGATAACGCAAACAGAAAATTTTACAGGGGTTACGAAAAATTGTAAATATGTTATAAAATAACATAATTTTTTACATGTGTTTACCAAGGACATTTGGGCACATTGTGCACATCTACGAGAAATTACGTCTGCAATGGTGTATGTAGTATGTTCATTCCATTCGGTTGAATAGAACGGTGTATAATAGTGCTACGACAAAAATGGGTGAGAGGAGGGACAGATAACCTTGAAATATTAAAGTTGTTACGTTCGGAAATTAACCTGGAAAAAATACGTTAAGGCAAAGACCATATACAGTACAAACTCGATTTGCGCAACTAATAGAAAATAAGGCAGTGTACTAACAGAGTACACTGGGCAGAGTGATCTCTTTTCCCATTTGTTCATTGATGTATTTATGCAGCTAGTTGGGAATAGCCAGTAGGAGGTGTCTATTTTTGTGCCATTTTAAATGTACTTTTAATATTTAACTAAAAATGGCATCATTACGGTTTCCGTGGAAAAGCGTTTTTGTTTAACCACAATTTTCTACACTAAACAGAGGGCAATATGCCAATGCAAGCCCTACGGCAGGGTCAGTATAGGTTCTGTGCATTCCATGTTTCGCACTTTCCATACTTTAATTATTTATACCTATTTGGGGTCTTATTTTAGAACCTTTTTAGGGACTATTCATTTTCTATTTTACTAATTTCAATGTGAAACTAGTCCCCAATTTTGGGGGATTATTTCATTCTCCGTTTTTGGGGGGTTATTTCCGTGAGCCGATTTTTCACCACAGTTTCCATTAATGCGTGGAGTGGCTAGTGGTTCACTTTACTTCTGATATCTATTGAATAGTGTGGAGTCAATTAAAAAAAAAAAGTTTAATCCAAAAGGCACATTAACTTTAGAAAAATAAGTCAGTATATTACACGTTTGTTAAGATAGCCAAGCCGTCGACTCCTACGCAGCGGATGCCAGGTTCGACACCCGAATTTACCACCTTTGATAATTCACGGCCCCGCCTCTTTCGAGTCACTGACAATGCTCAAAGAGTATTCCTGTCTAGAAAGAGATTCTCAACTTCGTCGTTCGGAGTCGGCATTAAACTGTAGGTCCCTTCCACTCGTGAAAGAACAATAGCACGCACAACACAAGTGGTTGCTGGGAAGATAGGCCCAGGTCCACCTCGGACTGTCGCGCCACCCATATTATTAATCTTTCTATTATATTATGTAAGGAATCCGTGGGTCGCCGTGGCTTAGTGGATTAGTGCGTCAACACCTGCGCAGAGGGCACCAGGTTCGATACTGGAATTAAAACTTTCACTGAATATGCTTAAAGCAATTCCGATCCTGGGCGTGCTGCTTCCAGTAATCCAAACTGGTCTTCCTCTCCTTCTCGAACCAGGAGGCTCGGATTCGAAGTCTCCATTAGCTGGAGCGTTGGTGTCCATGCGCTCGATGTGGCTCCATTCGCCTTCCTCACAGAAGAGACTATGTATCCGACGACAAATTTTTCTTTCAAATGCACGAAGAATCAACTCCACATTGCTTATCGCCCAGCTTTTGGCTCCATATAGAAGGTCTAAGAGTTTTGTAGAGCATAATTTTGGTCCTTCTAGTCAGGAGTTTTGAGCCCAATTGATTTGACAAACCGAAGCAACAGTGGGTGCCAAGGGCGATTCTACGTCGGATCTCCACTGTTATCTCGTTCGTGAAGTTCGCGTTCGCCCCCAGGCAGAAAAACTCCTTTACTTGTAGCTGTCGGTCGTAATGTTTTGTGCAAGCTGGTGTGTGACGGAACATTTCTTGGTCGACAGCATACAACTCAGAACTTCACTGGGTATGGCAATACATTATAATCCATATTTGCGGCTTATTTTCAGAAAGGGAATACGTCTAATCTCGATATATGACATTTGGTTTCATTGAAATTTGTAGTTAAGTACTAAGGGTAAGAGGCAGAAACCACTCAGACTCATTGGCGAAGTCTTTTCTTCGATGATTTTTTGCTGAATTCATAAAATTAAAGTGATGGACGTTGGATATTTGTTAGGCTAGATTGATTTGTTTTTGTCAACTATGTGGGGAGTGTTTTTAATCAGGTCTCATCATTCCATCTGTTTATCACATTTCTAGATGCGTTTCATTCCATTAACGCCTGAATTATGTTCTTAAAGTGCTTTGTACGTGATATTACCAAAATATGTACATATATAAAATAACCCATGCTTATATAGATCTACATACCTCGTCTTAATATTGGACTAATGGATTTTCTTTCCTTACAGGCAAGACCTATTCTTCTTCTTCTTCTTCTTCTGGTGGCGCTACAGTCGGAGGTGGACCTGGGCCTCAACCAGTAAGCCTCTCCAGCCGGCACGATCTTAAGCCAGCTGTCTCCACCTGGGTGCGCCATCGGTTCCGTGGGCGTCCTATATTGCGTTGTCCCACTGGTTCGAAGTCGAAGACTCTTCGGGCTGGAGCAGTCGTGTCCATGCGCTCTACATGGCCCAGCCATCTTAGGCGTTGAATCCGTAGACGCCTGACTAGGCTAATGCCGCTGTACAGCCTGTACAGTTCGTGGTTGAATCTTCTTCTCCAATAATCATCAACGCAAACAGGACCAAAGATTGAACGCAGAACTTTTCTCTCGAAAAGACCAAGTGCTTCTTCATCCGCTTCCGCACCATAGAGCAGGACAGAGATGATCAAGGTGTTATATAATGTTAGCTTGGTCCTTCGAGAGAGGACTCTACTACTCAATTGCCTCTTGAGCCCAAAGAAACAGCGATTGGCAAGAGTAATTCTGCGTTTAATTTCGGTACTGGTATTGTTCGTACTGTTCACTTGCGAGCCGAGGTAGACGAAGTCCTTCACTCCCTCGAAGTTATAGCTGCCTATGGTGACGTTTTGGCCAAGTCGTCGCATATACAGCATATACTTCGTTTTGCCCTCGTTCACCGCTAAACCCATTTTGGCCGCTTCCTCTTCAATAACAGCAAACGCTTCATTGACGGCTGGCTGTGTTCTGCTAATCACGTCAATGTCATCCGCGTATGCTAGCAGTTGTACGGACTTCTGGAAGATCGTGCCTCTAGTGTTCGCGTGTGAGTCTTGCATGATCTTTTCCAGGATGATGTTAAAGAAATCACATGACAGCGCGTCGCCTTGTCTAAAATCTTTTTTGACATTGAAGGTCTCGGTGAGTTCGTTACCGACCTTGATGGAGCAAGGATAGTTCTCCATCGTCATCCTGCACAACCTGACGAGTTTGGCAGGAATGTCAAAACTAGACATGGCGTTGTATAGCTCGTCCCCATGCACGCTGTCATATGCGGCCTTAAAATCGACGAATAGGTGGTGGGTGTCGATCTGCATTTCTTGGGTTTTTTCAGGATCTGCCGTAGTGTGAAGATTTGGTCGATGGTGGACTTCCCCGGCCTGAAACCGCACAGGACCTATCAGGTTGTTGACGAATGGTTTCAGACGCTGGTTCAAACGTAAGGACCTATCAGGTTATTGACTAATGGTTTCAGGCGCTCACACAAAACGGCAGAGAGGATCTTATAGGCGATGTTAAGGAGACTTATCCCTCGGTAGTTAGCGCAGTTGAAGGGGTCTCATTTCCACAGTCCGTCTGCACCAGCAGCTTTATTCGACTTTAGTCTCGATATCGCTATCTTGACTTCGTCTAGGTCGTGGTCGTCGATCATCATCAAGACCTATGGATTACTCAAATTTACTTCTCACCATTCAAAGACCAATATCATTTCACAAATTTTGGCAGATGGATCCAATCTCAGTATATAATAAATTTCGCAGCAAAGTTCGCAAAGTTCGCAGCAGATGACGCTAAATTAATATCGAAGGAGACTTATTTGGAACACACTAATTTAGAATACAATCAAAGCATATCTCATAAAGTGGGCAATACAACAGAGTCCAACAAGATTGATGTCAAAGTAGAAATTAACAACACAGAGCTTTAGCGATTCTCAATGTGTATATATATAATATGTATATTAATATACGAGCATTTAATAATTTATAACATAATATATATATATATATCTTACGTTTACCAAATTTTGGAAATAACATATGTATGCTTTCATTTGAAATGTTTATTTACTACATTAATGTTTTACTTTCACGGCCTTTCTTGTAGGCTGCAGGGATTTCATTAAACGTGATCGCTCTTCATCTACTTGTTTTTGCAGTTGCTCTTGCAATACCATAAGCTCTTTTGTCCTTTGATATATAGTCACTTGCGGTTGCATTTTATTATTCCATCTACAATAGAATCCTTTCCAAAGTTTTACACAACGTATACTAGCAATTGGTTTAAGAACTGTGTGTATATTGTTGCCATTATAAAATGGATTCCGGTATTGTTCTTTGGATGAATTCATATACGACCATAAAGAACATGTTCTATTTTTTAAATCTATAAGAAAGTTTAATTTAAACAATATAATAATCAAACAATATGACATACCCTCTCTTATTCTCTCCGATTCTGTGTTATATAGAAATGTTCCAAAACGACATGAAAATAGATGATCAAGTATCGTCAAAAGAAAGTGCTCATTAAATTCCATTGCATTGGGAAATTGCTGCGTCACTTGCCAAACGCAGTCGATAAATTGAAGAAAGACTGGAGATCTCTCAGGATCACTGTGCTTGCTTTCACCGTGTCCAATCCTTTGTTGATATTTATGACCGAAGCTTAACCATTCCTTTTCGATTAGAACTTCGAATCCCTCTATTGTACGATAATAAGGATCAATAAGGAGCATAGCCAGTGCGGATAATTGAGACGTCCGATCCCATCCATCTGAACAATGAATTAATACTGACGTGTTTAGCGCATCAACCTTCTCAACTATTCTTACTGCACCAGCTATGATATATTTCAAATGTTTAAGCCAAAGAGTATTGTCAACAGAGGAAAGCCATTTTTGTTCATCAACTAAAGGATAACAAGCGTCTTTAAGCTTTTTAAGACTTTCACGCATAACGTGTATATTATGTATGTCAAGAAAATTGAGTTCAACTTTTCGGTAAATTTCATCTGATTCGTAACCGCCCCCTTTGGCTTTATTTGCAATTGCATTAGCACTCGGTCGAGCATCCATTATAACCAACTTATCCGAGTTCGAGTTTAATTCGATGATATAATTTAAATATGCTTCATCCTCTGGACATCGTTTACCGCCTACCCCAACTAATGGTTGAGAGCAGCGCGTAATTGTTGCTCTTGTCTTAGGATGAATCCATGAAAGAATAGGTATTCTTCCTTTAGATCGGAATAGTGCTACCTAAAAATTGAATAAATTAAAATAAAAAAAATTAATTTTGTTCCAAAATGTCTTAATATCAGACAATAGAAGAACTAAAACTTTAATCACGGACTTGACTAGGAGTAGTAAGCTACTGATTTTTTCGTTTAACTACATGCGTTTGAATTACGTTTCTATTTATATTTATATAAAATTGTAGTAAATGGTACTCTTATCTATTAGAGTACTTATTTTACTCTCAAATGGAATTAAGTATTAATGGATCAACAACATGTACATATATAGTGTAGCGCTGTAGTTTAGCTTCAGTTTTTATATTACTATGCTCGCCCATTGTACGTCGTCGAAATTCGGCAACCATTAGAGATAACGCAAACAGAAAATTTTACAGGGGTTACGAAAAATTGTAAATATGTTATAAAATAACATAATTTTTTACATGTGTTTACCAAGGACATTTGGGCACATTGTGCACATCTACGAGAAATTACGTCTGCAATGGTGTATCTAGTATATTCATTCCATTCGGTTGAATAGAACGGTGTATTAGCGTACGACAAAAATGGGTGTGAAGAGGGACAGATAACCTTGAAATATTAAAGTTGTTTCGTTCGGAAATTAAAATTATGTTAAAGCAAAGACCATATACTGTACAAACTCGATTTGCGCAACTAATAGAAATTAAAGCAGTGCACTAACAGAAGTTGTTGCACTTATTGGGTCACATTCTTCCAATAAGAAATAATAGTCCAAACAGCTATGTTTGTTAGACAAAATGGTAGTGTGATAAAAAACACATTTTTGGAACGAAAGCAAATCAATATTTTTTGAACACAGTTCTTACAAAATCAGAAAACCGAAAGAATGATTGAATTACAAAAATGATTACATACAAAAGCAAGCATTGATGAATTTGATATTTTATTTTAGTGTTGCGAAAATCGAGAGTTGCCCGAATCTGGGGTTGCATAAGTCTAGTTTGCACTGTAATACGAAAATAGTGTATGCCATACAAAATTTCGTTTCAGAAATTTTGGTCGGATGTTGCTATAATATGACCCAAGCTTTTTCCTCTCTCAAAAGCTCTGCTCTCTCTCGACATTGTTTTGCACAGAAATTAATCAGAAATAATCAGATATAACTTCATCAGAAACTAAGTATAACTTCACAGCTGATTGGCTCCTAGTCCATCGAAGAATTTGAGTTTTTGACAGATTTTCATGCAATTTTTGATGGTCATTCACCAAATAACGTGAATGCCATTCTCTAATTGGTCAGTTTGGTTTGAGAAAACAATATAAAAAACAGTTGCCAAGGTTTTAAGGGGCAAGAGAGGTAGAAGTCGGACATCTCTGTAATAGTTCATTTCTGGTTTTGCCATTGATGCCTATCCCGATCTCTCATTTACATCCCTACTCATTATACAATTTGTTGACTGTGCATACATGGTGAAGCAGAATTATATGTGCTTCAGCAAAACGGAAGCCAAATACGATTTTCGATCTATCGGCGTGCGATGAAACCTTCATAAACCAAGAAAAAAAGTATTCCATGTAACACATTATGTGATTAGTCTATCTCTCGAATTCTATTTAAATCAGTCAATCAAATTTTCAGTCAAATTGAATAAATGTGGAAAAATCCTCCCCAAGCAGAGCAGTAAAATATTGTGTCTGCTTTTGGCTAAGTATGTCCCTACCTTAGTTATCCTCACATCTTCCCAAACGGAACTTCAGCGCGCACTCAATAGGTGCAAAAAATGTGGCCGTGTGCTGATTCTGGGATGAAGGTTAACAAGCAAGCCTTTTCAATGCACTCTACATGTTTGTGGGGTCCCATCGAAGCAAATGGAGCAGTTTAATGCTGAACTTGACACAGCTTAGGAGATCTGTAATTAGGAAGACCGAGCTTAGTGTGAAAGCCAAGTTAGCGGTTTTTAACACAGTATTTGTCCCCACCCTGAGTGAGAAACACGATAGTGCGCGAGCAACTCAACGTTGAGCAGCTGCTTCTACGAATGGAAAGAGCTATGCTTTTGTTTTCCCGCGGCCCCTTTAGTGGATCATGCAGGTGAAACGATCACGATGTGCCCACCATATATAGCTTGGGTATGAGGAAATAAGAAAAGGGCAAAAATGTTTATATTTGGTAAAGAGTGATTTTGCAGAAAGAATCCATACATAGATTGGGTATGAGGAAATAAGTAAAAGAGTGATTTTGCAGAAAAAACTTTCCTCTCTCTGAATGTGATTTCTTCCGCCCGACCGACCGTGCTTGTGAGAGCCTTTAGCAAAATTTTATAGATGCATCTTGGTGCTATATTCATTACGAATTCATTTTTACAAAGATTTAGTATCTAGAAGACCTATCACAATATTAGGTATCGTTTCGAAGGAAGACCACAAAATAGTTTTGATTCTACATCATACCCAACGAATCAGGATATTGAGTGATAATTGAATGATTCAGTTTGTAACTACGTCATTAATTCAAATCCGAGATTGGTAATATTTTCAGATTTTTCAGTGAGTTATTTTCTTTTCATAACTAAAGATATACAAAATTAAAATAACTTATGTACGTAGAAGATGGGATATACGATGAAGATGATGTACTAACCTTTTTTAGAAACTCATCTGAAGAAAGCGATGGTACTGCCCAAATAGCCGGGTAGCTGTCGCTGACACTATAGTTTGAATTTACTTTTGATAATCTCCAAAGCTCATTTGGTAATTTCATGCGTGCAAATTCAGCAATTGGATCATAAACATTCCACCCATCAACAGCAAACTTTTCGCCATAACTGAATGCAAAAAGTCGTCCACTATGTGAAATAGGGAATGCATATTCAAGTATTTTCCAAAAAACCATTCTGCGTGAATGGTTTTGTTGTTTATGTGCGAAACGAACAGTTCGAGCATCTTTACAGCAAACTTCAATTCCATATGCATTTTCACGTCGCGATGTAGATCCTCCAATCTTTTCTACTTTCGAAATAATTCCTAATGGGACATCAACAACTAAGGGCAACTCCCCTTCCATCTGAGGCAGTGATCGGAAATAAAGTCTGTAGTTTGTTATCACAAGTACTCCAAACAATGGCCCATTGTATGGACACATATAAGTAACATCACTTCGTTGATCTAAGGTCTGCTCCCCAATAAGATAAGGGAATAATGTATCCTTTTCCAATTGATGCTAAAAGATCACATTTAGAATGAATGGATGAACATGTTTTTTTTCTAATTGTATGCTAACCAAGGATTCGTGTCCTTCGCCTGAATTATATACGGAATCTAATGAATCGGAACTTCCATTTTTGGCAGCCATTTTATCTGCAGCATCTTTACTTTCCATATCACTTTATTATCGCTATTCACTAATAAAACTTTGTAAATGAACTCCCTTTAAAAACAGAAATTAGTCATTAACTAGATTAGAAACAATACTGCCTGACAGCTGGAGATTGTACAGTGTTGAACAGATTGAAACCAATCTGGATTTGACATTTGTTTTCATGTCTAATTTGGCACGTTCCTTTTATTCTGCTTGAAATTAAATAACTCTGTCATGATCGGCATTTTTTATAAATTTGTAATGGACATCATCCCGTTGCCAATTATAATAAAAAAAACTTGTAACGAGCAACTGCAAAGAAAATGAGTGAATTGCGTGTCAAAGATACGGCCCGGAGAAAATTAATTACGGCCCGCGACATCAATTCAATAATGCCGTTTGATTTCATTTGTGTTTGACTTCAATTACTTTTGGAACGTACCGAATTTGTTTTTAAATACCTATGTTCAAGGTGTATCTTCGGAGCCTCATAACTTATGATATCTTTAATTTTATCGGAGCAAGTACTATTGCCTGTAGAGAACAGAAAATCCAAAAAATGTTCACAGTTCCCCTTGAAACACGTAGGTCAAATCCGATTAATTTGAATTCAATTTTATCCAAATCTCTCAAATTTTATTTTTTTCTCTCTAGCTAAGAGATAGACAGACATCGAATCTACTTCTTCGGTGGGGTGAACTTGGGTTCAACCAACAAGCCCTTCCAGCTAGCGCTATTTCTGACTCACTGCGTTCTTGCCAGTACTATATGTTGTGCCGTCGTGTGTTTGTTTTGTAGTTGTGTCGTCGGTTTTCTTGTTTATGCATTTGGTTCGAATTTAAATGTTTCAATTTAGCTCCCACGAGTAAACCGAGTAGCAGCCATAACTAAGTCTCCTGAAGGATCGACTGTGTGCAAAGCTTGCGTAACACTTTCTATGTTATTCTATACTATTATATACTCACTAAAAGGGCTGGCAGACTCTTAGCTTCAGAGATCCTGCGGATTTTTTACTGAGCTCCTTTACCATGTATGTACAGCAATCGCCTTATGGAATAGCAAAGGACTAGATTCTTATCCGCTCCGATGTAGATTGTATTTTTCTGCTGCCATGATTCATTGCATATATATCTTCTTGTAGTATCCCGACATTTGTCATGTCTCCATGAGATGTCTTGCATGTACATACATATTATATATTCATATGTATGTTTATATTTATATTATGTGTGATTCATGCAACAAATTCATTCAAATTTATTTTTTATTTATTTGCCAACAGGGTATACAATTCGTATAGGAGACATCTTGCGGTGAGTAGGCAATACATTGTTATCAGCACAATATTATGAAGTGAATTTTTGACAAACAGCTGATAATCCTCAGCTGTTTATTAAGTTGTATTCGCCTATTGCTTCCCTCCATGACTTTGTAACTTGCTATTCAGTGATGAAATTATTAATAAAAATGTTATAGATGAACAATTAAAATGTATCACAGAAGTTTATCGAAATTCGTGCTTCAGCACTCCAGAACATTATTGTTTCAACAAACTTGTTATTTAAGGAAATCCACAGCAGTTCTTCAACACAGAATAGCTTATTTTTCCTGTAATATCGCAGGGATTACCGCAGTCCCAAAAAGATTGTATTCCAACAATGGTGACTTAATAGTGGATACAGAAACATTTGAAGATAGTGTATGGGAAGATTCGATATGCGATATATCCTTAAAAAGTATACTGTACCTTGAGAACGATCCCAACTTGGAGATACTGAATAGATGTTCATCAACTCAAGAAGTAGGTCTTAATTATCGCCCTTGATTCTATGCATTAATTTATTTTTTATCTTAGGTTTTGGATTTACTCGACAGCAGTGGTAGTAGCTATACTGCCCAACAACAAGTGCATACAATAATACTCCTGTGGGATTTCTGCAGAAAATCTAATAATTTGGATTTACAAAACACGATATTAAGTCATAGTGCTTTCAAATGTCTCATTGACGACCTAGTCAAATCCATCAAGGTTTTGAACCCAAACGAAAGCACATGTTGTTACCTTTATTTAAAAAAAATAGGATTAGAATCAAGTCACAATTTAATGGAAAACCTACAATTACATATCTTGGATCAAATTAGAAATGGTAAGATTTTAAATAAATATAGTTTCAAAGTACATATTGAGGAATATTTCAAATTCGTAAACAGACAAAATCGCACCCAGGGGATCACCGAAACCGACAAACAAACGAGTCTTTGTTTTGCTAAATAGTAGACATTATATTGAGTTAAAGTTCATCGGGTTGAAATAAACATAGGACAATTTATGTATTACTCCCTCATGGATATTGCTCCGTTCGTATATTGTATCTTTCAAAGTGTATTTAATTTCGTACATCAACTCCACTCGTACTCGTAAAAGTATGTGTTCATATGACAATATTTCCATACAGTGTTTATCGAGTCCAATGAAAGAGTTTGTAAAGAGTAAAGAGTTGTAACACGAGCACATACCGTTGAGATCACACATTGACCTCATTTGGGTCATATCAACTGCATAAGAAAAAAATTCATAAATGCTGATTTAAATATCCCAATTACCAATATGTATTATATTTCTTGAAACGCAATCCAAAAACTGTTACGGCTTTAAGAATGGCGAAACCCTCGGCAGTAAAGATGGAGTTCAAGTCATGTAGAAGGGCTTTTGATTGTTTCCGTTTTTTTCAACCACTGCAAATAAAGTGCCAAATTCGTTCTTGGAGGCATCGGCGTGAAGGACATTCCAAACAATACTTAGAGATCATTTAAAGTTTCCATAAATATATTTCTATTTTGTGGAATTGTGTGGAACATAAGCTCGAGTCGATATATGTTCGTAATAATTATAATATTAATAATATGGGTGGCGCTACAGTCCGAGGCGGACCTGGGCCTAGCTTCTCAGCAACCACTCGTGTTGTGCGTGCTATTGTTCTTGCACGAATGGAAGGGACCTACAGTTTAATGCCGACTCCGAACGGCGAATTTGAGAAGCTGTTTCCTAGACAGGAATACTCATTGAGCATTGTCAGTGACGCAAAAGAGGTGGAGCCGTGAATTATGATAGGTGGTAAATTCGAGTATCGAACCTGGCACCCTCTACGTAGGAGTCGACGCACTTACCTACTACGCCACTGCGAAAGCACTCATTATTTTTAAACGACTTAATTTTCGTTTTCAGAAGTTAAGACAGTTGGTTGATGCGTGTTTTATGCTGCGGTGCACGGGTCTGCTGCCATTTCTTACGAGATTTACGTTTCTCTCTTACTAATTCTTGTATTTCCGGTGGATATCTCAACACATGTTTTATCGTCGTTTTTCTAGCGAGAGGTGTATTGCTCCTAAATCGTATGGGGTTATCAGCGATACTCTGTGTTCGATATTATCTTGTAAGTGATTTCTAAAAATACTTACATGATAACATGATAACAAATATACACCATGAAGAGAACTTTTACCTTTACATACGAGTGTATTTTCAAGATTTGTTCATCCACAACACAAAACTCTCATACAAAAGGTCTCCCTTGAAACAATCTTTACCGCTAACAAATTTGCGCTACCAAATACCCATGCAATCCCCCTTGAAACAATCTTTACCGCTAACAAATCCCCATCCAATCTATATATTTGTGTTTGACTATATATATATATAGGCAAAGGCCATCAAAATATGTATACTGAATAGTTAGCGCAGAAAAATGCTGCAAACCACGACACATTAAGTCCACCTTCAAATTGAGGTGGAAGAAAAAATGTGCTTGATATATTTACACACCGGAACAAATTTCCACTGTTGAGTGTTATTAAAGAAATCACATGACTTTGTCTAAATCTTTTTTAACATGAAAGGTATGACCAAAAATAATTTTCACAGCCCCATCTTTCGAGTCGCTGACATGCTCAAATAGTAATAACTCTAAACTTGGCCGTTCGGAGTCGGCATAAAACTATAGGTGCCTTCCACTCGTGAGAGAACAATAACACACACAACACGAGTGGTTTCTGAAATGCTGGGCACTGGCCCTCAACGGGGTGTAGTGGACTACAGATAAAGGTGAGCTTTTGGGAATTCCGTTGTGTAATAGAAAAAAATTTGAGCAAGTTATTAATGTTAACAGAAATTAAAAATATTTTCTGTTTTTTATTATATATATAAACCAGAGGGACGTTAGTTACCTTCAATTACCTAATTGAATGTGTAGACTTCCGTTACTTTTGGTGATTTCATTTCCAAACAATTTCTGTCTCTGGAATAGTAAAAAGGCATGGACCGTATACTATGCCTTTTGAGTGTGAAGAAAGATGTTAACGGAGCGAAGGTTGGGCAGATTTTTTGTTGCTATGAATCTGTTAGCAACCGTTTAAATTTTTGTGAGTATGAGGATTTTCCATCTCATAGTTGAGAGATCTGTACATACTCCGTGTATTTAAAGCTTTTCTTAGCACAAATATGCTAGTTCATGTAAGGGGAGCTTACTCATTCGAGTAGTCAATCAGTGGTAGTAGTCTGGACTATGAGTATCACAATAGACCGGTATGGTCTAAGTGTGCTGGTGAATCCACTAGCAGCCCACCTACATAACCTAGCTCAAAAATTCGTACTGTTTCACAGTAAATTGAAGAGATAAGCGAAAATATTCTTTTCAAAATGTATTTTTAAGTACATTTATGTATTACACTTTTTGTGGCTTTTGGCTTGTATTACTCTACATCAGTTGTAGGTATTACAGTATCAATTTAACACTTACTGTGTGTCTATTTTAATGAATTTTCCATCCATAAATGGGTATTGGTTTACAAAAGACGTTAATTTTTAAGGTGGCTCAAATGTACTTTTCTGGTTTAACACCTAAAGTGTTTTTTAATTTAGTCTTCATGTTATTAACAGTCGAAAAGCATCTCTCGGCTACTGCCTGCCATGCGGTAATATTACTAAATTTAGCATACATGTTGATATGTTCGTAAACATATACTCCCCTAAGCCATTCTTTTGAGACTTTAAATCCGACCAGATTTTAACAATTTCGTCTTCAAAACCTGCAATTACATCGCGATTATAATTCATAAAGAGCCTCCACTCTGCACTTAATTCACGAATACATCCACTTTAATATGGAAATGTGTCAACAATGTTTGATACACCTTGGAGGCCAACATCATTTTGCATTTCTTTTGGATATATATGCTTTAAAAAACCTAATTTGGTTTGACTTGAAAAGTCCAAACAATTTTTAATTTGTCAAAGTAAGCTGTGATAATTTTCTGAATCAAATTCTAACAGAAATCAGTTCAGTGTCAGAAAGTGAGTTTCGACTCACTATTAAAGTCTTCGCCAAAAAAACATGGACTCCTGAGGAAGCTGACAACAAGAATTTTCAAAATCGCATTATTAGATCGAACAAAGTTACCAATAATGCACAAGAAGTGACTTTGTAAATTTGGCGAAGGTGGATGTTTTCTCCGATTGAAATATTTTATTCATTTTGTTTCTTCGAAGAAGCTTTTCTATACACAAATATTCTTTGAGCATTGTCAGTGACTCGAAATATCTGGAGCCGGGAATTATGAAAGGTGGTAAATTAGGGTATCGAACCTGACACCCTCTGCGTAGGAGTCGACGCACTTACCCACTCCGCCACGAACTGTTTTGTTCTAGATGGAATTTCTTTTGCCGTGGTTCATGCACATAAGTGCAATGAGACTGACCTGGCAGAGCAGTTTTCCAGTTCGATCAAACCAAAAAAGTTGTCTGTAAATCTACTTAATTTAAAATATCTTGCAACAATAACAAGACACTTTTTGGTGGATATGTCTGTCATTTCATTCAATAGTGAAAAAAATAACCCAAGGCGGTTTTAAGATTTAGAAATATTTTTAACTGTTAAAGGTCGATTAAATTGTATGAAATTTTTTTTTGTAGATTCTTTGTTTTTATGTGCATACTATTTTATGCACAACTAATTGAAATTGAATACTTTGTTAATTTTCTCGAACCTTCTTTGTTTGTCTACATTAATATTTTTTTATTATTATCTTATAGTTAAAGTTTTGTATTTTCATTCCAATTATAGTTAATATGCCACTATCCGCCCTTTCAAGGTTTTCCGTCGCGATTAGTACAGATAAGGACTTTAATAGCACTCTCATATACTGTAATATGATATCTCATATTGTAAGTTCCTTAAAATCATGCACTTCCGCAGAAGATATACGTCTTGTCACTATATGCTTATCTAATTTAAGACAACTAGTCACAAGTGACATTTTGGATGTATACAAAACAAAAATAAGTGAATTAATAAACAGAAGCCAATTAAGCTCCGAGGATACAAAGTGTATCTTGAAAGTATTGAATTTTCTAAATAATCCTATGTGGTCGCATAAAAATTCCACAATATCCAGGCAGTTATTGCTACTTATTTTACCAGTCGTAGAAGACTTGGTTCAAAATGAAGTTAAAGCTGTGTTTAAAGTATTTCAAAGTCACCTCGAGCCAGCAGCCCTTGTTCCGAATTTACTTAAAGTCAGCAAAAACCTTTTGAAAAAACATCCTACACCAGAAATATTATCATGTGTTGTACAATATGTGGAGCCTAAGAAAAGAGAACATTTTATAAACATATTCAAAAATCTCTTAACCGATAAAAAGATGTGGCAACTTCCCAATGCATCAATCAATTTTTTTACGATCTTGAGATCTTTAAAAATATCGGATAATTTATTATGTGATGAATATTGGACCAAAATACTAAACAGACTGCAAGTACATTCCGAAGAAAATGAATATTACATATTCTCGAAGCACTGTCATCGGTATATGTACTTCAACAACAATTTGGGTGGAACTTATCGGCACATCGAATTTGAAAAATATCTAACGCAGCTCTGTATAAAGGACATATCGACGGGCATTTCTGGACTGATACCTTCAAAATTTGCGAATATAGCTCCATTTGTTATTGGCTATGGTCATACGTATAAAGGAAATGTGAAACTTCCAAATATAATTGTATCAAAAATTGAATCAATGGCGAGTCAGTTTAGTGTGGTCGACAATTTACAACTTTCGAGAGGTATTCAAATCGCTTTAGAAATGAGGCAAGTTGTATGCAGCACATTTCAATCGAGATAATAAACATATTATAATTTTAGATTTCGTCATTTCATTCCAAAAACATTGACTACACAGTTAAATGTCATCAACGATGCCTTAGACAGTAGTACGGCACGACTTCTTGATCAACTGAACAAATCCGATGCTAATGACTTGAATGCTATAGTCCGTTCCTTGAATAATCGAAAAGGTAAGCCATGCATTTCCCTTTACTTTGTCAAAACCTTTTCAGGCATTGTAATAACAAGAATTAATATGAATGTACATTTCAAAATGTTCTGTTACATGTATTTTATTTCATTTTCTTACAGCATGTAAAAAATCCGCAATATACACGAAGGCTTTGAATAAATATAACGAAATAAATATAAATGGAATTAGCTCCAGATTATTGCGAAACATGTCATTCAATTTAAGTGCTTCACATTTTGTGGCCCCAGAAATAATTGAAAAAATGTTCGAATATCTAGTCAAAAATGGTGAATACATCACGGGAGACACAGCAGAAAAAATACTATCGTGTTCTTACAATTTAGGATACTCCCCACAAATGCAAGAGGGCCTTTATTCTTCAGCCAACATAATAATGCGGTATGTTTCGAATGGAAAAATTGAATAATTCAATTCGTTTAGTCATATAAATTTAGCTTTTTAATTATTAATTGCCAAACATCCAGACTTATGTGCAGGCATTTTTAAGATTTGGATTAAAAAAAATCTTGATTAAGTATTGGCTATGCTGCCTCATCATTCGTTTTTAATCTTGTCAAATTGTTTGTTGATTATATATTTGGTAAAATCTGGTTTGTGCCTTATGTGGCATATTAAAACGTTTTCATGTTTAAAATCATGAAGTGTGGCAGATACGAATCGAATGGTGTGTGTGTACAAGACTACAAAACATGCTGCTCGAGGATTTCTCTTCCTATTTTTGAAGTGATATTACTCTTTTATCCATTATACTATCAACGGCCAGGGCCCGGTGTTCTCCGTTTACGATTATAATTTGAAATTTATACATAAGATTTTAGGTAGGTCTGTAAAGCAGAGCGCTTAGGGTAGTAAATAACGAGATTTCATATATTGTACACTAAGCCTATGTATATTCGTAAAATTCAGAATGATGAAATTAAAAGAGCTGAGAGAAAAGAGTTTTTGGATAGGGGAGAATCAACAATATAAATAATTTGAATTCAAGATTTAAAATCACACTCAAAAATAATTGTGATTCGACGTAATCACAAATGCAACCATGGAATGTTAATGATTTGACTCATCATGCATGTCTCCAAGCATAATTTACATATATATATTATTCGATATATAATTATTCTTTCAACTAAATTTAGATCTCTTCATGTGGAATGATGAATAAAAAGCACTATGGGTTATGACCAGAGGTCTCCTGTCGGAATTTTTATAGCAAATTTACAGTATGAGCGGGTGATGGGGAGTTGGTAATCTGTATTGATATTGGCATTTTTTATAAAGGTACAATACTAAGTCATCGATGTTGTGTATCGTTTCTTGAAGACAACATGTACTTATTTTAGCACTCATTTACCACTAGATTCATTTTATCCGTTTCCATTGCAATACTAGAAAAGCCTCATTTATGGCTCCTTGCTGCCCCAGTCATAACAACGTAATCTTTGTATGCCGAACTTATTGGGTCTTTAGCACCAAATGTTGGGGGGTGAGATCATAATTGAGAAGACTTGAGGGCTTCTATAGGAGATATATTGTAGTAAAGAAATAGAAAAATAATAATGTAATTGACATCACTAGAATTTTTAATTATTTATAAACGATGCGATGAAAAACAAATCTATTAAAACACAAATATTTACATTTCTACAAATTAGATCAAATGAACAAAAAATAAAGAACAAAAATAATATGTTAAATGTTTTACTCTAACAGAGATTTCGAATATATGACAGGGCTTTCTATAATCCAAGCTTGTCTCGCTTTGTGCTTTTATAAAGCGATACCGGAACAGTTAATCAACAAAGTATTTTGCGTCGATTTTATAAAAAGAATTGAAGAGGAAATTGAAATGTGTTACTCTAAGGTATCGTATTATCAATCTTTAGTGGAATTATATAATGCAGAATTAATAATAACCAAATGTTTTAGGCAACATATCCGGAGCGAGTACTTAATCAAGTTATGCAACTTAATCGTGCTGTTTGTTTGGATTTCCCCGAAGCTGATGTTCCATGGTTTCAACAAAATTATTTGGAAGCCCAACTTAGTAAACGTAAGTTACCTACACTTACGGACAAAAGTACCTGTAATATATTATTAATTCCATATAAGACCGGAAAATCATCGGAACACTGATTAGTTCTTTTAAATGTAACTTTTTCTTCCCGACTTTAAATCATTTAATGACGACGGTGGAATATATTTTATTTGATTCAAGGAAACAAATAGAATAGATACGCATGCATTGGAAACATACCAAAGTTCTATCCAGCTTTGGTAACCCTATTTACATCTGAGGATGATTATTTTGCATATGTGCAGCTTTTTCATCTGATTTCTACATCATAATCAGAGTAATCATTTCAAGAGCAGTGCATCATTAAAAATGCCTAATCAATTAAATGAGTAGTTCTAGATGAGATATAAGGAAGACTCGTTTATAAAGTGCAATCGTTTAGACGTAACACTAAAGCACAGTATGTCATTTACGATATGATTCAGGTAAAACTTGACCTAACAGAAGCAATTTGCTTTTGGAACAGAATATCGATAAAATGTAAATTAGTTCATCCTCTATTTCTTTCGCCAAAACTTAACATAATTTTGATCATCGTACAACCAATTAGCTGTTGACCAATATATATATATAAATTAATATACAAATGAACAAACAACGTCATACATACATTTTACAAAACTAATAAATAAGAAACATTGAAATAAAATAATTTCTTGTAGATCCATTTGTAAAAAATAAATACAGCGAAGAAGTCAGAAACAGTTTATTATCTGTTTTAAAAGACGAGTCATTATTCCGATGCAATCACATTACACCTTATGGCTATAGAGTATGTATACAAAACCTTTAAACATATGTATTTTCATTGACCAACTTCTGACATGATAATTCCTTAGATCGATTTTGTTATCCACTTTGATAAAAATAAACATCCTATATCGGCTCCTGCAGAGACTACCGTTTTGGATAAAATCACTAAGTAAGTACATTTATTATTTGTTGTTTGTGTATTATTTATTTTTATTCTGATATTATGCTTTCAAGGGTTGCAATACTGTTATTGAAATTGGATTCTCTGTGCCAAAATGACTTAAGTACCCTAAAGGGCAAAGAAGCTCTAAAAATGCGTCATTTGGAAATGCTCGGCTATAAGGTTGTCCACGTTAATGAAAAGGATTGGAATGAAATGAATGCTAAGGGTGATAAAATTAATTATTTAATGTGCCTGTTACAAATCAATAGCTAACTTATTTTAAATTTAATTTAACGTGTATTACTTGTGAGACAAACATTCAATGTAAATAAATGATTTAATACGAAGCATTATGATTCTCAATCGGACATATCATTATTTAAAAAAGCCCATACATATGATCACATACCAGCTTTGTTAATATTTGATTCAGCGAACAAATCGTACAGTTGATCTTTGACATCTATGTGGCATGTGTTCACCTGACACATAATAAATAAAAGTGAGTGATGAGTTTAACAATGTGTATATTTTCTTTAAAAATATATATATATTTATATATATATATATATATATATATATAGTAAAATTCGTTATTAGAAAATATTTAACTACACAGTTTTTGCATATGTTTCACATCTCTGTTTTGCTTTATAAACTTATTTTACAAGTATGTATTACAAAAAAATATTTATTTCTCCTAAATGTCCGACGTACACCAGACGTATGCATTATTAAATATATTTTGCCATGGACTTTTATCAAAATTACAATCTGGCGGAATAAACGGCCACTGATACATTTCACTAGATCTTTCCGGATGGGGCATTAACGCCAAATGTCGTCCATCATTTGAACAAAGTCCCGCTAGGCCTTCTGCGCTGCCATTGGGATTCAGTGGGTAGGATTCTGTTGGAACTCCATTATCATCTGCATACCGAATTGCAACACATTTGTTATCCTTGAGTTTTGTTAAAATTGAATTCGAGCGGAATGAGAATCTTCCTTCGCCATGTGCTACCCAACATCCAAGAACGGATCCTTTTAGATTCTTCAGCATAATAGATTTACTGTCGTCAAACCTTATTGTACACCAACGACATTCAAATCGTTCTGATTTATTATGAAGGATAGCTACATTGGGGACCTCAACAACAAGCTCCTGTTCAACCTGCTCGACAACATCACCGACCCAACCCATAAGACACATAAGTTGACATCCGTTGCAAACACCCAAAGAAAATGTATCTGATCGATTTTTAAATGATTTAAATTGCGGAGCTAATTTCTCATTGAACATTATGTTGGCTGCCCATCCTTTGGCAGAGCCTAACGTATCTGCGTAGCTAAATCCCCCTGGAAACACTATTCCTCTGTATTGATCCAGAGTACACTTGTTTGACAGTAAATCTGACATTGTAACATCATGAACTTCAAACCTGGCTTTTATCAAGCATGCAATCATTTCACGATCACTATTAACTCCTTCTTCCCTTATAACGGCCACTCGAACAATAGTTGATGTTTCCCTCAATAAAATTTCTGGATCTAGACTTAGAGTGCATTTATATTTAGGTGCGCTTCTATAGTTCAAACTATTGAATTCGTCAATGGCGCATTCGGGGTTGCATTGTAATTTTTCTATTTCAAAGCTGGTATTTTCCCATTTTTTGTACAATGTTCTTACATCAGCCTTTAAAAGAATACCATTATGACTTTTAACGCAAATCTGGGAATCGAGACCAAAACCTATTGAATTTCCAATTCGATAGATAGGCACATCATTGGCTTCAAAACTTGCTATTACTTCATTTAGATGTATATCTTCAACCTCTAGAACCCATCCTATTTCCTCAGCAAACATTAAACAAAAATCTAATTTTTCCTTTGGAACATCCTCAAAAAAAATGGATTTATCTCCAACTTTGTCAATAGTTTCACTAATATCAATATCTATTCCGGATATTCCCGCAAATGCCATTTCGACCAAAGTTACTATGAGTCCTCCTTCACTTATATCATGGCCTGATAAAATTTTGTTTTCTTTTATAAGTTTTTGCGTTACTTTAAAGGCATTTTTAAGAATATTTGACTTCAGCAGGTTCGGACTATGCATTCCTTGTTGGCTATATGCTTGAGCAAGTGCTGATCCCCCTACTCGGAATAGGCCTTCAATATTGACCCATACTAAATGTCCTACTTGCTTCCTAGCGGGAGCCTTCAGGTCTGGTGTTACTTTTTTTCTTATATCTGGGCAGGGGGCATATGTTGAAATAACTAGGGTTCCTGGGGATTTTACAGTCTGGGAGTCAATTCTTGCTGCCATTGAAAGTGAGTCTTTTCCTCCATCAACAGCTATATTTAGTTCTTTCATAATAGAACACATTTCTTTACAGGCATCAATTAATTTCGCTCCTTCCCCAGGTAGTTTTGCAGCCCACATCCAGTTTCCGGAACATTTAACATCAGCCAAATCACTTATTCCCACAAACACCAAGTTAGAAATTGCTTCACCAACTGACATTCGGGCCATCGCTCCTGGACTTAGCAAACCTTTAATTGGTTGCGTGCCAATTGACGTAGCAATGCCTGTATAGCCGAAATGAGAAACCGCCGTCAAACCATAGTCTGCAAGAGGTGTATGTAATGGACCAACGCACTGCTGCTGTGCAATTAATCCTGTAACACATCTATCCACTTTGTTGGTTAGAAAACGTTTACTTCCTACTGAAAGAATGCTTAGCACCCTATTAAGAGTACTCGAAAAACCTATATTTCTATCAAGATTTAAAGGCTTTAGATTGGAGTTTATGCGTTGCAATCTGTATTCACGTCTTGGCATGTCTCCCAGAACGTATTTCAAATGCAAGTCAAATGGTAAAGGTCCCCAATTATCCTTATCTTCATGTGTAGTATACTTTTCAAAATCAGCATTTGTTTCTAGAAGTGTCACATATCCATTTCCGGTAACCATTCCAACAAAGCTGATGGGACAACGTTCTCTTTCACAAATTTTTTCAAGTAGTTCGCGATCTTCTGCACGACAAAGAATTGCATTATTTTCTTGATACTCTGCTCCCCACAGTTCTAAAGCTGTAATTGTGGGGTCACCAAGTTGAAATTCTTTCGAAAATATAATAGCTCCAGCAAATCCAGGTTCAACTAATTCCTTCAGAACATTTCCGTTGCCTCCAGCACCCTTAGTTATGGATTAAGATAATTAGAAATAATATTTAATTAAACAATATTTGATTCTACCTGGTCATGTATTGCGAGAATAGGATTGTTTGCCCCCATTTCAACACACGCTCTAACTACTCTATTCAACTTATTCTCCATCTCAGCATCGCCTCTTTGGACAGCATTAAAATCCAGTTCTGAACTATTTGACCCTTGGACCTCTACGGAACTTGCTGCTCCGCCTCCAACTCCAATGCGATAGACTGGGCCTCCAATTTTTGCTAACAACATACCTGTCAAACATGTTTTTGTTTTGTTAATATTTTACAAAAAAATAATTCACTTATGTAATATAAATTGTAAAAAAAAATAGTATAAACATATACATATATTGCATAGCAACAGCTTGGTGGTTATGAAATTCAATTTAAATGCCCAGAAAATTCAATGTCCTAAAGAATTAGCAAAAAGTTTAACTAAGTTTAAAAATGTCTTACCTTTTTCTGGGATACATTTATCTCTCATTTCTGAACTCATTGTGCCAAGTCCACCGCTGAACATTATTGGCTTCACATATTCCTTTCTTTCTCCTGTCTCACTTCCAAGTCCATACGAAACTACAAAGCCCGTTATTACTGGTTCCCCAAACTTGTTACCATAATCTGAAGCCCCATTACTGGCATCAATGAGAATTTTTAATGGTTTAGCGAAAGATGGTGGATAATACGGATTTTGGTTTTCAAAAGGTACGTTGTAACCTGAAAATATATTATTTTTTTATTATTGGTTTAATATAATAAAAATTATAGTTTTTTAGTAGGGCGTACAAATATAATATATATTTCGTTAATATTTACATTCATCATCAGACAACATTAGGTAAATCTCCACTTTACCGCTTAATGCTTTTAAAATTATCCTTCGTGTAGAAACCACCTGAGTCGCCGTAGCGTAGTGGGTTATTGCATCGACTCTTTTGAAGAGGATGCCAGGTTCGAATCCCCATTCTACCAACTTTTATAATTCACGGCTTGCTCCACCTCTTTCGAGTCACCAACAATGCTCAATATTACCTGTCTAGAAAAAGCTTCTCAGCTTTGCCGTTCGGAGTCGGCATAAAACTGCAGGTCCCTTCCACTCGTCATAGAACAATATCATATCCTCTTGGCCAATAACTATCTCTTCAACACAATTTTAGTGTTTTGCATCTCAACATTATTTCTCATGATTTGTTTTGATTGTGACTTCGTCATTTCGAATAGTTTTCGATATTATATCTAGAGAACCTCGCGTGCGTTTTCTTTAAAAATTACATATATACATCGTCTGACCACGCTACCGACAAGACGTGTATTAAAGCGAGTTTCTCCAAAGCGCGTGTGTTTTAGAAGTCCCGTTACTTCACTGTTAGCCACAGTAACTTTTTTAATTTCTTAGAAAACAAATTTTAATTGGTGTATTTAAGGGTTGCAAAACTTTAAAATGATCCTCCGGGGCCACGTGCCGCCGGGTAACCAGTTCGATAACCTCGATATCGAGTCGTTATCTGAACCATATACAAAAAGGAAGAAACAACAAAACAATACTCCCATCCAACTCTTCGATCCACAACCAACCTCATCTAAATCCCACTCACTTCATATAGCGTATTTCTCCTCAAGAAAGGAATCGACAGCATCAGCACGAGTTATGAATCCATTTCACAACTCAGGGACGGCAGCCTCCTGATCCTATGTCGTAACCAAAATATTGCTGATTTATTCAAATCCAAAAAAATGTTGTCCAATATCTGCCCCATTAACGTCAGTCTTCACAACGCACTAAACTGCTCAAAAGGTACAGTGTACGCTCCCTCCTTGCCTCATCCAGGTTCCGGAAGAGGAAATTGTAAGAGAAATGAACATACAGGGTGTCTCTGAAGTGTTCAAATTCACTAAAAACCAGGAAGAAGTTCAACGTCCCACCGGAGTCTTACTGCTCACTTTCAATCGTTTCCGTCCACCTACAACGGTAAACATTGGCTGGTACAATGTGAAAGTGAGGGAATATTTCCCGACCCCTATGCGTTGCAAAAACTGCCAAATTCTTGGTCACACCACCAAATGGTGCAACAACCCTCCCCGATGTGATAGCTGTAATCTTCCCCCGCATACCCCTGTGAACTGCACCACCATCTGCTGCGCTAATTGCTCAGAGGAACATCCAACTTCATCGAGACAATGCAAAGCCTTCCTCAAACAAAAAGAAATCTTGAAAATAAAAACAATTCAGAAATGTACGTTGTCGGAAGCCAAAAAAATATATAGAACCCAGAACCCAAGCCCTACGCTTACCACCACTTTTGCAGCAACATTAAAAACCTCCGATAATCCGTTAACTGTAACGTCTCCACCAACCTCTTCTAACTCTCTGCCTAAACCTGTTTCTGCTCCCGTCTCATCTACTCCAAAGCAACCAAATAGTGACAAAGGAATACAAGATAACTCAACATCCTCTGATACACATATTGCTCAAAAGAAACTATCTAATTTTAATAGTCATTCTACCAAAAGCATTCCAGACAACCAAGATAAATCGACTTCACAGGAATCCAATATTCCTAAGTCCCCCATCACAAATCTAACAAAGAAACTCATTCAAGAAAATACATATTACACACCTATTGATCAACCGCATTCTTCTTCAAGACATCATTCAAACAACACAGAACACACACAAAAAAACTACCTTCTCTGAACATATACTCTCGGAATACAATGATAATTCGTCCTAATCCAATAATAATCCCCACCGCTAACGACCCCGCTATCCGCAGATCGTCCTGTTTGGGCTCAACTCTTACTCACCGCATCCAACATTAAAAATAATCCAATGGAATATAAAAGGCTATTTAAATAATTACAACGAATTATTATTACTCATTAAGTCAATAACTCCCAAAATTATTGCCCTTCAGGAAACTCATTTGACATCAATAACCAACATTCCTGTCCCAATTAACTGCCACCTTATCCCTCAAAACCAATTCCTAAGTTCCTTTGGCGGAATTGCTTTCCTGATTCATTCTTCAGTTCAATATAGCCTAAATAATCTTAACAATGACTTTGAAGCCCTTGGCATTACAATAACATCCAAACTCAAATTTTCTATTATAAATGCCTACATTCCCCCTGCTCAATCCTTTAACACCACCAATATAAAGAATGTTCTAGACCCTCAACACAATATTCCTACTCTAGTACTCGGGGACTTTAACAGCTGGAACTCTAGCTGGGGCTCACCCAAAAACAACCATCGTGGTAATGTTCTATCCCATTATATAAATAAGTCTGATTATCATCTCCTCAATGACGGATCTCCTACGCATTTCAGCACCCACTCCACATTTACCAATGTCGACCTTTCTTTCTGTTCTCCAATTTTAACTGTTGATTCCAAATGGTCCGTTTTCAATGATCTTTGTGGAAGTGACCACTTTCCCATAATTATTTCTATGTTTCACTCTGCCCCTTCACCCTCAATAGGAAAACCTAAATTTAAAACTGACGAAGCCAACTGGATTTCTTACCAACTACTTCTGAATAAACATAACTTCGTTCATCCTCTCAGTGACAATATTAACAAAGAAGCTGCAAACCTACACAAAATTATTCTTCAAAGTGCTAACCAATCTATTCCTCAAACTACAATTTCAACAGGAAAACACAGAGTACCATGGTGGAATAAAGACCTTGAGCAGCTTAAAAGAGAAAAGAACAGACTTTGGAATTCCTTAAAACGCAATACATCCACTGAAAACTCTTTATACAAAAGAAAAATAAAAATTTCGAAAGCAGATTCCATCCACAAACTCACTTCTGATATTAACCCCAATACCCCCAATGCTAAAATTTGGACCAATATTAGAAGGTTCTGTGGTATCAATACTTTCTCTCTCATTCATTGCATCTGCCCCAACAACTCTTCTAACATCAATATTACTAATACCCTTTACATAGCCCAGCACTTCACTGAATTTTGGTCTAAAGAATCTCACGACTCAAACTTTTCTAAATCCTTTTGTCAAAATAAACTTCTCTCCACCCCCTCCGTATCCTATTCCCTTTCAGAAAATGCTAAAATTATCGACAAAGATATCAGTCTTTTGGAATTAGAAATAGCCTTAAATAAACTAAAAGGTAAGACACCAGCTAATGATAGAATCTGTCCCCTTCTATGAAAGCTAGACTTGTCAAATTCTACAATTCCATTTTTCACAATTTTATTCCCCAACTTTATAAAAATAGTACTGTTATACCCATACTCAAACCGAAATCTGATAAAACCCTTCTCGAATCCTATAGACCCATCTCCCTTAACCCCTGCTGCGCCAAAGTTCTTGACAAGATAATTGCCAACAGACTCTGGTGGTTTGTTTCACACAACAAACTTCTCTGCAGTCATCAAATGGGATTCAAAGGAGGCAAATCCGTAACCGATTGCCTAATTTATCGAAAAGAAGCCATCTTTCCCTTATCTCCCTCGATTTCATAAAAGCATTTGATAAAATTGGTATTCACTCAGTCATTGACCAACTTAAAGACTGGAATATTGGCCCCAACATAATTAGGTATGTTTTCAATTTTATGAAAAATAGAAAAATTTCGGTCGAATTTGGAAGCTGATCTACATTTTTACCCCTCTTCAATGGCATCCCGCAAGGATCCCCCCTGTCTGTTCCACTCTTCCTCATAGCATTTAACAAGCTCTCCTTCATCCTATCCCTCCACAAAGAAATAAAATTCTGTGCTTATGCTGACGATTTTACAATCATCAAAGAGTTAAATAAGAACACCTCTTCTCCCAATATTGACCTCAACTCCATCTTTCAAGATATACTTTCCTGGTGCAATTATTCTGGAACTAAACTGTCCCCTATCAAAAGTAAACATGTCCACATCTGCTGAAAACACAGATGCACATGCAAAATTGTTTCGAACATCTTGAATTTGGAAAAAGTCGACAAATTAAAAATTTTAGGCCCAATTTTTCAAAGAAATTACAGATGGAATGGACATATTGAGTAGGCTTTAGGTAGAAAGCTTAACATAATAAAATCCCTTTCTTGTCCTGTCTCCTTCATCTCCATCATTCAATCCACAATAGTTAGTTAATTGAATCATGGACTTTTTCTTTATGGTTTCTCCTCCAAATCCGATCTTAACAAAATCAAAACAATTTATAATTCCGCTATAAGAAAGGCCCTTAATGCTTTCCGTACCACCCCTATCAATAACTTATTGTTCGAAGCAAAAATGTTAACGCTTGAAAGTCTTAGAGATCAATCCACACTAAGATTATACAGACCCACACTATTCTGCAAAGATTCTCCGCTTCACAGGATAATAAGAAAGACAAACATAAACAAAAAAGTAATGTCCTGTGTCGAACGTTCTTCTATCCTCTGCAACGAAATAAACATCCCTTACCAACCCATTCAACATCCCGCCTCATACCCTCCTCCATGGCTATTTCAATCCTCCTCCCACACCCCTCCAGAAGCATATAGATCCATCTTCTTTGAACTGAAGAATAATCTTCAAAAACATTCCTTCATATATACAGATGGCTCCAGAATAGGTGACAGCATAGGTCTTAGTGTTACCACCGAAAATTACCCAATTTTTTCTTTTCTGTTACCCTCATATTGGTCAGTATATACAGCGGAAATAATTGCTATTTTAAAAGCGTTGCAATTTACTAAAAACTCAAAAAAAGTTTGTTATTTGCACTGACTCTCTTTCTTGTATTGATGCTATCCTTAACATCAACAATCAGGCATACTACCCTTCCATAATTCGCAATCTTTTACATCAACAATTTCCGAATACCAAATTAATATGGGTGCCAAGTCATGTTCAAATAGCTGGCAATGAATTTGCTGATAAAACCGCCAAAGAAACTCTCAAAACTCCTTCTTATTTCTCCCCCAACTACAATAATCAAGACTTAAATCATTTTATCAGGAAATCTACTGAATCAACCCTCCATATTTGGGAGAAAACGTCGACTTGGTACAGAACTACTAACAAAAATCAACTCTCTATTATGGAATACGCCCCAGCTTCAAAATTATCACGTAACGAAATAAGTAAAATCACTAGACTCAGACTTGGACACAGCTGAATTTCCCACGAACACTATATCAACAAAAATAAATCATCCACTTGCTCTTTTTGCAATCAATTTCCTATTAGTATCTACCATCTATTATCCGAATGTCCCGTATTCCAAAACCACAGATCTAATTCCCAAATAAATTTTAATGTTCTCCTCTCCAATCCCAATCCAGATAACTCGAAAATTATAATTGATTATTTAAAATCAACAAACTTGTATAATCTTATTTAATATTTCAGTAAACATACTCTGTATAGCCTAAGGCTTCATCGCTCTGGCTTAACAGCTAACTTAAAATTTTTTAAATTATATGATAGCTTTATAAATAAATAAATAAATTATATTCAATCGGAAAAATGCAGAGGAAAGCCAGACATCGAATAGCATTTGAAATCGGCAAATCACCACAAAGCTTTGTGTGAAGCGTCGTCAAGTCAATTAATGACAAATTTTTCTAAAAAGTTCAACGCTAAACATTGCTGATTTGAATATTGCGGCTTGCGAGATGCCCATACATACCACGTTCCTCGATCAAATGAAAGTTTGCCAGTGACTTCAGCCACAGTTGATAGAATGGTCCCTAAAGGCCACAAATAAAAACTGGTTGAACATTTTATTTTTAAAATTAGAAGAAAAGCCTGTCATACTGCTGAAAGAATGTCATAGATAAACTTTTGTTTATTTTTTTTTTGTAGATTTTGTATTGCCTATAAAAAAAGAATAGCTCCAGCCAGATTTGAACACAGAATCCTGCAAAAAGAATGAGCAAATCACCAACACTCGCAACAGACACATTCGGTGTTTTATGCAAAATTACTATACATAAAAAAATATTTAAAATTATTTAAAAATTAAATTACTATTACATAAAAAATATAGGAAATCAGCTTCACTAGTTAAACCAAATACTTAGGAGTAATCTTAGTTAGACCCATCTTCACATACGGTATCCTTGTTTGGTGGCCAGCACTGAATAACAAATCCAATCTTAAATTGATAAGCAGTATTCAAAGATCAGTGTGTATTTGTATCACAGAGGCATTGCGATCCATCCCCACAGCCGCCATGGAAACATTGCTACAGGTTCTTCCCATGGACATCTATGGGAAGCTGGTAGCTACCAAGGAAGCGTTAAGGCTACGGGAGTGCAACCGCTGGAGCAGTTCATACAGAGATAATCAGAAATGCGAGACAACCAACGCGTACAGATTATACAACACGCGCATTAGACTTAGAGTTTGGGTTCAAAATACTCATGCCAGACAGAGAAGATTGGGAAAAAGATCTGGTAAGGAAACCAGGCTACCTGGAAATCTACACAGATGGCTCAAAAACAGACGAGGGCACCGGACTAGGAGAATTCGCGATACCGCGAAAGGACATATCCTTTTCCCTGTCTCAGCCCAACCATTGTAGTGTATTCCAGGTAGAAGTTAAAGCTATTCAAGAGGCTGCCCGCTTACTGTCGATTAACCCGATAAACGGGCTATCTATCGCCATTTACATAGATAGTCAGGCGAGCATAAAGAGTCTGGATACACCATCAATTAAATCGAAGATGGGAAAACTTTGCCGTCTATATCTTAAGGAGATAGCGGTAAGATGTAACCTAACCCTATGCTGGGTACCTGGGCATGGTGGTTTTCCAGGCAACGAAAGGGCCGATGAGTTACCATGATTAGGGGTGGGAATCCACTGGTAAATAATAATAAGAAGCATAGTGGGCATTATCACAGGCCACTGCCAGGCTACCTGGAAATCTACACAGATGGCTCAAAAACAGACGAGGGCACCGGACTAGGAGAATTCGCGATACCGCGAAAGGACATATCCTTTTCCCTGTCTCAGCCCAACCATTGTAGTGTATTCCAGGTAGAAGTTAAAGCTATTCAAGAGGCTGCCCGCTTACTGTCGATTAACCCGATAAACGGGCTATCTATCGCCATTTACATAGATAGTCAGGCGAGCATAAAGAGTCTGGATACACCATCAATTAAATCGAAGATGGAAAAACTTTGCCGTCTATATCTTAAGGAGATAGCGGTAAGATGTAACCTAACCCTATGCTGGGTACCTGGGCATGGTGGTTTCCCAGGCAACGAAAGGGCCGATGAGTTACCATGATTAGGGGTGGGAATCCACTGGTAAATAATAATAAGAAGCATAGTGGGCATTATCACAGGCCACTGCCTTCGAAAATACGCTTCATCTCCTCGGCACTTGTCCAACCCTTGCAAAAAATAGAAAAGATATACTAGGAAACTACTTTTTCAGTAATCTAGAGGACATGCCACACTTAAAAATACAAGACATAGCTAAGTTTATCAGGAAAACTTATTGGCTGTAAATCAGGACAGGAGTGGACTTGTCAAAATAGGCCACTAGAATACCATTAGGAAGTCTCTAGGTTTATTTCATTTTCTTTAGTGTAGTCCCTTTAAGAGGAGCCGGTGGAAATCACCGGGTAGTGATAGCACAAAGGATCCAACCAGGATCAAAATATTCATCCGAAAGCATGAATTCAAATTCTGTTTGTACAATGTACATAGATATGTTCCAGAGAAAACACTGTACAAAAAGAAGCGTAAAGGTTTTAAACGTGCTAAACATAAATTGACTGAAATCATGTAAAAAAAATCTATTTTAATGTTAAATCATAACCGCGTAAAAAAAGAAATTGGTGTACTTAAAATGTATTTTTTTAAATTTAAAATTTGTATTTATCAAATATTCATATATAATATATTCGTTGAGTAAATGTAAAAATAAATTATGTAAAGATTTAAGAGAAATAAATTTTCTTATGTGGCGAAATTGGCTTTGTGAAATGAATAGAATATAGAAGAAGTATTGTCATAATAAGTACTGGATTCGTTCTCTTTTCGTAAGTCTCTATCAATAATAGTGTGTTTTTCAGCGACGAGTGTCGTGTGTGGTGCTGATGCTGCCCGAAGCATTCTCTAGGAAGGAATACTCTTTGAGCATTGTCAGTAATTCGAAAAAAGGCGGGGCATGAATTATGAAAGACCGTGGGTTCGGGGACCGAACTTTGCAACACCGGCGTATACGCACCAATTCACATCGCCACGCCGACCCACTATTATTTTATTATTTTAATACATATGTTATAATAATGTTTCCTTTTTTTATGTATGAAAATGATAGTTAAAAAAATAATGCTCAAATTACTTTCCAAAAACAAAGTGAATTAATTACATACCTGGTATATTTAAGCTTCCAACACAATAACCAGCCGTGCCAGCAATTGGAATGCCACCGCGACCTACGCCCTGAACGTCTCTATATAATGATAGTTAAAATGTTCAAAAGACAATAGTAAAAGACAATACGGACCTTATACGTCCACCAGTGCCAGTTGTGGCTCCACTGAAAGGTGCTACAGCCGTTGGCATGTTATGGGTTTCAGCAGTAAATATTAAATCAGAATCTACGGTTTTTAACACGACAGGCGCTGGTCCAGTACAGCTTTCTGGTTGTATTGCTGTATGCCGGAAACCTTTTATGGCACTGCTATTATCGCTAAATTTAATGGTGTTGTTCGGATTTGAATGGTTTTGAGTATCCATTATCATTTTTATCAAAGACATTTCTTGTTCTTCTCCATCGATAATCATTTTCCCTCTAAAAAACCAGTGCCGAGAATGTTCACTGTTACTCTGTGCACAATCAAATAATTCGACAGTGGTCGGATTTCTTTTCAATACATCTTGGAAGAGATTTGTGTAAAAATCGAGTTCCCAATCGCCAAAAGCAAGTCCTTTAAATAAAAATATACATAAATACAATTCTATTTATACAATCTCAGGATATTAAATTCTATTTACCTAACTCTTCATTGACTTTCACAAGAGATTTTTTTCCTTCGGACAACACAGGAACTTCATACCAATGGTCTTTATTTTGCGGAAGTTTCTCATCGAAACTATGAATAGGAATGTTTTCTGGGGTATATTCGCACTCAGTCATGCGATCAGACAGTATCTCTTTGATATCGTAAATACTTTTCATCGTTCCATTGAATTCGATCAAATACCTTAAAGACATTTCAATCCGTTTAATATGGCTTAGGCCAACATTCTGACAGATATTAACGCAATTAGTCGAAAAAGGCGTAGAAAAATTAAATCTTGGTCCAATCTCTATTGCAACTGACTTTCCGTCAACAGCTTTTAAAGAGGTATCTTCTTTGAGATTATGTTTAGCCTGGGGATGCTTCAACAACCATTGCAATATATGGTTTGTTCTATCATTAAATTCGTTCTCAGATGTTTCGATGTGAAAACATTTTTCCAATTTCAGTGAAATAATAGAGGAATCAGACTGAAAGCAGAAATAAAATTCCATTATTTCCTTTAATATTATAAAACACACACACAATTCAAAGGCATGATTAATTTGTGCATCGTGTTTGTCCGCGTCATCGATGGTGTAAACAATAACTTACCCAATTCAAAACAAAATAAAAATAAACTTAATCTGAAATAAAGTATAATCTGGAGCATCAACTGAACAATATTGACCTACTTATTTTATTTATTATAGCGACAGCCGAGTTAAACCTTGGGTCCCCTGGCTAGATGCTGTGTTGCTGCACAGCCTAAATTCAAAATTTTACCTTTTTCGATTTGGAAATGGAAATAGGGTGTATGGTGTTATTTCCATTTCCAATTCGAAATAAGGCCGAATTTGTAATTTAGCCTGTAAGAAAGTCCGGTGTATTTAAAGTGCGAGGTGGGTGGCTAGCTTCGCTCTCTAACAGGATCTCAACCCTTTTTTACGGCAGGGTTTAATCCGGTCACGCGACTGCGTCGCTCCTCTCTGGGTATGGCAACAAATTATAACTTTAAAACAGTTTAACGAATGTAACGATCTGTAATGTGATACTAGACTGGTAACAGTTCGGCAAAACTGTTTCAGTGCACTGGCTGTGCTTGAGAGATAAAAAAAACAGGCTTAGTTCCCATTGGAATGTGAATTAACATCATATAGCGATAGTTATCATTTAAAAGTGAAATAAAGCTATCAATGGATTATGTTGTAAATTCTCACTTAAATGACAATTAACGCCATTATGGCCCAACTGGACTTCGTTCACGTCACCGTGTTCGATAATATACATAATGTATGTATTATACGTAATATAAAAATAATAGTCACAGTACAAAACTAGAGAGTAGGGGGATACTTAGCTAGGGATTGATAGCATTACATTTAAATAAACCAACGGCAATAAACGCATTATAGCTACATATTTATATACGTATGAGTGCATGTAGGTAGGAATAATACAAAACTAACTTTTTTTTAAATCCGACTTATCGAAAAAAATGCGTACTGAAAATGTGACTTGATTTAGTTTTGGCCAACACTATATCTACATATATTTCCAATCTGCGTATGTAAGTAAGAAAGGAAATCCGAATTGAGACCACAAATACAGATATGTAATTTTAAGAAGTATTTGATTATTTTTTTTTGATAGTATTGGATTATAGTAATCTTAAAATGTTTAAATCAAAACGAACTAAATATAAAGTAGATATCTAGATACATATTTACATACGAAATTGTATTGACAGCGTGTATACTGTAAGTGCATATGCAAATAAATAAATACATACATGTAGGTACATGAGCAATAAAACATTCAACAACTGCCAGTAAAAAGCATTTACAAGTGAAATATACACAATATAAGAGTAAACGAAATACATACAAATGTAAAAGGCTTTTTAAGTATGAACTTACTTGACTTTGATTACTTTCTTATTATAAAGTTTATAAATTAACTACATATTGCCAAAATATGTAGGCAAATGTCAAACAATGCGCGACTACTTCCCTGTTATAATTTATTTCACCAATACATAGAATATGATACATACATAGTTTAATGTGCACAATTTTCAAATTGGGAAGCACGTGCTTTAGATTTATCCCGTACTTATTAAACAATATTGAATAAAAGTAATCAAATGCCGAGAGGCTATACTTACGGATTGAAGTTGCTTCAAAATTCGGCTAATATGGTTCTGATCGAACGCATTTTCATCATAAAACCTTATTATTGTCATTTTGAGTCAATTGTTTTCTTATACACTGTGCACTGTAACAACCGCGACTTACGATTTGTAATTCCCTACTCACTAAAACTTTGCCAGCCAGTGTTTCAAAAAATGCTTGTGATTATCAATGCAGCTATTATTTTGCAAAGTATGGAGGTCAATTCAAGTGGGGTTATCAATCAAGACGAAAACATGAAATAGAATTTACACAAAACATTTATTATTATGAGCATGAATGTGTAGTTTCTGTCCTTATACACCAAATTAGTATATATATATGCAATTGCACTACGTACTTTTATTTCCAATTAATGATTAGAAAGGTATTAATTAATTAGAAACAAAACAACTGCCGATAAAATGTATGCGAACACATGTTCCGATCGTTCTAAAATAATGATCGTTGAAGCAACAGATCAACAAAAATACTAATAGAAGAATGTCCAATTGGATAACTTTCCAGTCGCATAATGGTTTGAAAAAATGTTACAGCGGTTATTTGGAATCATTTAACTGCTGGAAATCAAACTGTGCAATTCGTTATCTCCGGATTTTGGTTAAAATACTTATTTAACATTTTTAAATACAATTATGTATGTATATGTGTATAACTATCTTTTTGTAGGTAGGATAGGTTTCATGGCTTTGTGCGCAATGTAAGTATGTATATGCTTTACATATTATACTTTGTCTCTGATATTTTATAATTGTGTTACTTAATTAGTATTTACTGTTATCAAAATGCCTTAACATATATTTTAAGATCGCCGCGGGCTAAATAGCCAATTAAAAGATATCGGATCACCAAAAGTAGTAGGGTGCCACAAATTCCTATTATCGAATACAACATTTTTTTTTATTTATTTACTACACCGTAATGACAAAATCTTTTGGTGGTGTAAATCAAATAATAGGTATAAAAAGAGTTGAGGATATTTGTTTAGTAACAAATGGATGAATTTTTGTTTTTTGGATGAAAAAAAAAAAACAAAAAAGCAGCAAGCACCAGAGACAACTTTGTTTGCATCTTTTTTTGTTTGTGTTTTTTTTTGGTTTTTGTTTTGTTTTCATTAGTCTAATAAAATGATCGAAAATTAAAAAGAGGTTTTATCTGATTCTTTCAAAGAAGTGATTTTCGTTATTGCAGCAACAAATAATCTCAGTTTTATCCGCCAGAGGAAGTAGCTTTTATTATTGTCGCAACAATGTATAAATGGCATGTACGAAGTACGCATATGTACACTATTTCTTGATTTCTATTGCATTTTATCAACACCATTACTTTATTTTGGTTTGTTAGCGGTCCATTTGCATGATTTGTTTCGTTGGTTTTTGGTACCTTTTATCTCTTCTTTCTACAAAGATCTTGTTATATTAAATTTTTGCCTGTTTGTGAATAAAAAAATTTTAATCGCATATTAAGCGATTGTTTTTTTCATTTTCTGTTGGTCTATTCCTGCTTCAACTATGGGATACCGAGTATGTCTTGTAATATCACTTGTAAAAGCTTATTATAAGCTAGATTACTAATCCATAAATATAAAATCGAATAGTAGAAATTTATATAGCTCCATAACTTCGAAACGACTGTACAAAATTGAACAATTATTTTTGTATTGTGCTCGTTATTGTCAGGACAAGGTTTGCATAGAACAATTTAGAAATCGCATACCGGTTCATGATTCGCCTAAATGAGGATAAACAACTTAAAAGTTTGTATTTTATCACTTCGCCATTGATAGCTGTGTTTTTTTGCAAGCGTATATACGCTTAATTTTGAAGTGCACAAAAAACGATCATCGGCGCTTAATGATTATAAAATCTTGGCACCACCGACGACATTTATGACATTTGCTAAGCAGTCAGGGGTGTAGTCGTGGAAGGCGATGGTTGATCTTTGATGGTCAAAATCTTCGTTTTGTGACTGTATAGCGTGACCCTCAATTTAAAAGCAAAAACACTTAATAATTATAAAATAAAAAAATGTCTATCAAATGAAAAAAAAAGAATCGTTTACGAAACCTAAACGGAATGTATAGCAGATAATTGAAATGGCAAAATAATTGAAAATGATCTAATACATCAACCAAACCTGCAGACGTAAGCCACATACAGCAACCTAAACAATGAATGAATGAATTCAGGAATGAACACACAGAAATTAATGATGGGAAGCATTGTTTTTATCCGCGCTTATTCCTTAAGCGGCGATAGATATGATGAGTAAGTTAAGCGGATATAGGACTCGTTGTTAGTGGATTTTACATGCAAATTGAAATTTAGGCGTATATACACTTGCAAAAAACGCAGCTATTAATTAATGTATAAATTCGTATACAATAAAAGCGTAGCAGCAACACGATATTTCGTGTGTTCTTGTGTGTAGAGGTGAAGTACAGGACGAGATTGTAACTAATTATTTAAAACATATTTTAATGTGTGATGCTAATTGTAGTGTTATTTATTGTAAGCACATTTCTAAGGGGCTTTTCTAAAAAAAAAACCAGTTTGGTTAAGGAGCGTAAAATTCTTTCAATTCGCCAGATTGGGGAAATATAAATCATTTTTAACATTTTATTCTAATACTTTTTTATAAACAACATTTTTGGTTTTTTCATTTTTATGTAAAGGTACGGTTGATTTCCCTCATCTAGAACACCCAACATACACGAGAAAACTGGGTATTCTAAATAGCATAAACTATGTTTATTCTTTGTTCTTTCTGACATGCTTGCCGTGAACCTAGCATACGCGACGCGAACACTGTTAAAATAGATGACAAATACCAGTTTTGGTATACCAGTTTTTTTTTTACATACAGAACCTGTTAAAAAAGCGTGCCTTTCCAACAAAGAAAGAATTATAAGGAAAAACATGTATCAAACTCAATTTCATACATATATTTAGGTGCCATCAGTAAGGCGTCAAAATAACGGTCGGCGTACGCGTCAGTCAAGTCTATCTTACACTCTTCGAAAAAATGTCAGATGAAGAATGTAGGAAGCTTTTGGAGGCAAACAGAATGAGATCTCCAACTTCCGAGACACAAAAAGAATCGATGCTATGAACATCGAGCAAGATACAACAAAACAAACGATCTAAAGTAACAATTACATATGAACGTTGGGCGTTTAGATATGATTCAACACTCGGCTACGCCGGCGATAAATCTGTGGATTTTGGAAAAATGAGCAATGGAACAATGTTGTGCAAATAAAAAGGTCAACCACCTGAACCAACAGAACCATCGAATTCATTACTTTCAGGGCAAAAACCGCTATCAAATTATTTCTTGAAGAATATTCAAAATTATAACAGTCCGTTCCAATTGAAATCATTTGGTGCAAATATAATTAAAGAACGTGATTTCAATTCAACACCTTCATTGGAACATAAACCTCCATATGTGATTTTGAAATTCTTTTGAGGCTCACAAATTAAGATTTTCTTAAAATATTCTCTTGTGTTTAATATACAGATTCAAGGAAAAATCCACCACCGTACAAGAACATTGTGAGATGCTTGCAATGTTAAAAACCGTTGCCTTTCTGGTTGTTGGAAAGAGTATGGAGTCTCGCGACAATATAATTCATCGAAGCGATGCTAACCACCTTCAGCATATTAGCGAAATACATCATTCTTATGATGCATTATAATTCCCATTAATATTTCGTCGAAGCGCATATTATAACAGAGCACTAAGAAAAAAATCATTTCGTAATAAATTATTATTTTTTGATCAAGACGATTAATCCAAGGATTGTTATGTATCAATGCAAAAAATAAAAGCAATTGTTTTTATTTAATCAAATCTAATCTATGCAGCATAAGTCAAGTTATACCACATTAACATGAAAGTAACCAACGCGTCAGGAAATTCCAACGTCTACGCGTACGAAGTCGCGGGTACAGCTAGTAAACAATAAATCCTCTTATAAACTTTGAAAACCGGTTATAGCAGACCATTAAGAAAAAAATCAATTCGTATTAATTAAATTAAAATTTAATGACTATGGATAAAGCGAACGATGAAATGACTTCACACCTTCTCATTTGTATCGTCTGTGTCCTAAATCCATCGTGAGCAATTATTTTTTGTACCCAAGAGCCGCTGCCTGCTTATCAGCACACCATATCAGAAAAATATACTCCATAATTTCCAACAAATACAGCGGAATGTATTATACAATTATTCTCTTAAATATTAAAATTAATAGAATACACTCTCCAAGTAAAGGCGTGTTTTTCTTTTATAAGACTCTGCGAAACTTGTATGTATACATGTACTTGCATTCTTCCAATAACTACATATTATTGTTAACGTTATACATTAAAAATATTCACTGAACATATAACGTTGATCATATGTGATCTAGGTACAAGGCAGAGTTATTAATTTGATTATAATTTCAAAAGATAACAATTTGACGTCAAACTGATGCGCTCAAATGTATTCTGATAACGTATGCTCAAAGGGTGAATCTCACAATGCAGCAAAAACACCATTCAAAATTGCGCTTTTGGTCAACCAACCCTGATTATTATATTGCTGTGGCATGTTAGAGAGCACTCCGTTGATCAATTGCCCTTCGACTATGTAATATGAAAAATATTTTGTGCTGTAAGAGAAAATATCTGCACATGTCTCCACGAATACAATGACTTCAAGCAAGCATTATTTTCGTTTGCAGAGTTGATCTTGGTATAACATCCATCTTCCCACACAATAAGAACAGCACGATGCACAACTTTAGCCACTATTGGTGTTTCATTGGCTTGCATAACAACGGCAGTTTCAGTGCTGAATTTGCAGTTCTTATGCTTCATTATAAATTGACGATTGCCATTACCGGATTAGAATTGATGCGACGCACTCTGCACTCATGTAATCTTGCAATTCGTCCTAGGTCAGCTGGATTCGATGGGATCTTAAATTTTTTCCTAGCTCAAATAAGAAACAAATTTTTGAACTCTTTCAACCCAAACGTTGCCTGAGAGCAATTCTGCATGTTTAAAGCTAGCCATCTGCGTTACAGACGTTTTTGTTTAATGAACCGTAATGATGAATTGGTCAACTCGAGTTCATAAATCGAGTCAACCTGAGTTACATCTAACGAGAGTTAAATTTATGTCAAACCGAATTGCCGAAAGTAAACAGCAAAACTGCAAACGGTTCGACTGGTTGTGAAGTGAAGACACATTCGCTTTCGGTTTGTCAAAAAAACCGATAGAGCACATTGCACATGCACATGAACATTGATTTTGTACTAATCTAGTTGTTCTATCGTTAGAGTTCGGTTATTGTGTGGTGGATATTATTTTCTTGCTTGTCTACCTGTTCCTCTCTTGCCGTTTCTTTTTACACATAAAAATTTGTGCTAGGCTTGGTGGTTTTTTGCATGGGTTGTTTTCTTCTATGGTGTATGATGCAGAGAATATAGGTACAGTGCAACCTCTATATAACGAAAAGGAAATTAGATAAATTCAAATATTCGTTCTACCACGTAATTCCAATGAGGTTTGTTTTATAGAAGTAGGGTTGGACTACGATTCCTTTTAACAAGATTATCTCAACATAACGTAGGAATTCATAACTCTGCACATTGACGTTAAATCGCTTCGGGCGAATGTAAGCCTTATAAATTGAATCCAAAAGAATCAGAGGGGGTGAAATATTTCTTGCATCGATTAAGAAACCCAAACATTTCTCAGCATTTTTGGCAACCTCAAATATGTAGTCGTTGGTCGTGTTGTGTTGATGAAATCAAGGAAAGAAAGTTTTGCGGTTTTATCGACACAGGCGCCATTCATGAATAATGGGTGATTATCAAGCAGACAGCATTGCGTTTTTAAGCATTGAATTCCACTTCACTGTCCTCTCCCAGGTTAATTATATTTAACATACGCTGCCGTTCCAGTTTTACGGCCGAAGTGGGGGTCGTGAGTCTTAGAACGAATTTGAAAAGCTGAGGGTGCTGTCATCGGCTAAGGAATGAATTGGATTAAAGTAGCAGACAAGAGATCATTCATAGAAATCAGAATGAGTGTCGGAGATAGAACAGAGGCTTGGGCATCACCGGGATAAATTTCGTGAATATCAAACTTGAACCCATCCAAAACAACTTGAATTGAAGGGTTCGAAAGGTAATTTCTAATCTATAGAAGAACAGATTTATCGATACCACGGGCACGTATAAGAGCTTGATGCCAAACTCTATCAAATGCCTTAGAAATATCAAGATCTTGGTCCCACGAGCATTGTCCCCACTTTTGGGTGAGATATGCTATCAAATCACCAGTCGACCTGTTGCTGCGGGAACCATACTGCCGGTTATTAATAAGCTTCAGCGATTCATGATATTTCTTAAGCTGACAATTTATCAGAGTTTCCATGACCTTAAAAATAAGGCACGCTATTGGTAGGTACGAGGTAGGTGACGTAGATTCACCCTTTTTAGACAAACGCTTTTTTTCCATTTGCTCGTAAAAAAGATAGATGGAAAAGTTTATGCAGTGGTCTTGCCAGCGATGAAGAAGTATTGGGAGAATACCATCCGGGCCAACGGATTTGTACATCGAGATTTTTAAGTACTCCTTCAACTATACGAGAGTGAAAGTGGTCTTGTCCCATGGTGCAATCAACTGACAGAGAATGGGAATTGAACACAAGTAGGAATTCTTCATGTTTTTTACAAATGACCAAAACTTCTGCCTAAACTTGGGACATTTTTGCCTCAACTTTTGCTCATAAGAGAATTTCACACGTCTGATAAATGCATTGTAGTTATTTTTGACCCTTAACCTTATTCCGCTTTTCAGCGGCTGGGTTGGCTTTGTATGTCCAGAAATTCAACTCTCTTAACGTGATAGCCTCTTAATAGCTCGAGTTATACCACGCATTTGCTTTGGGCATGATACTCTTCACTCTATGAGGAATGAAGGATCTCATGGTCAGAAGAAGAATGTTTGTGATCGTATCAGCAGCGACATCCACGTCACTATCGAGGAAGCCAAGCGACCAGTTAAAATTCTTAAAGAATTGGTTAAGTCCGCTCCAATCGGGTTTCTCGTATAGCCATACTGTTTTATTAAGAAGTTTGTTCTTTAAGTGTTGTGGTGATAACTAGAAATTAGCTGATACCACACAATCAGAAACAGGTCCAGGGTATTATCTGGGCTGAATGTCGAAGCCAATTAGAATTGTGTGCATTAAAATATTGCTATCTAAGTTAGGACTCTATACACAAAGCAATAGTGAATTAAATGCTTATGGATATGAAGTTTTAACCATACAATATTTTGAATTCCGGATTGGAACAGAGACCATATTGTGGTTGAAGTTGATAAGCAACATCACTACGAACGTACTGCTGTGTTAAAAGAAAAGTGGCACCAAGCTATAATAAATCAGTCTTCTCATCTACCTGTGTTTCACTTAGCGCCAAGACGGCTGGTTTATAACGGAATAAGTGGACATACACCGTGAAGAAAAATAAAACACAAGATGGAGATATCACAAGGACAACTTCTACAGCGGGTGTTAGAGCAGAGTAGAGAAGTGTAAATTTCAGATTAGCTGCACAACAACAATCGATGTAGGTGTTATCCCATATATCGATTATTGACAATCGACCAACAAACGCACACTTCTAAAATTCGTTACGTCAGATGCTACGTACTCAGTCATTGCATCAACTCGGCTGATAAAATCAAACATTAGTTGCGACAGAGATTGCCCAGGAAGACTAACTGGATCGTGTATAAAAACCTTCTCCACAAAATATTAGGTAAAGAAGTCATCCGAGAGCCATGCTCCGTGGACGGAATTGATGACATGTTGGGGAGAATCACAGCAGCTATGAATTCTGCCTTCTCTACAGCTTACCCTGTGAACAGGCAGAAGAAAAATAGAAAACCGGTGGAACTCCGAACTGTCAGCATTACGCAAAGTAAACATGCGATGTTTCAACCGCGCAAAATTCTGAAGGAAAACAGCAGACTGGGATCTCTACAAGCAGCCTTAAGAACAATAAAAAAAAAACCGGTCAAAACCGCGCAAAGAGAGGCCTGGAGAGCTTTCTGTGGCAACATAGACATACACTTTCCTGGAAATAAGGTTCCCTTGTTAACCGGTCTAAAACAGAGCTAGTACCATTGCAGTGTATTCCAGGCAGAAATAAAAGCTATCCAAGAGAATGCTCGCTTACTGTCAATGAACCCGATAGACGGGTTATCCATCGCTATATAAGTTAATAAGATGAACGTATTAAGCACATCCGCACCAGCATTACCACGGCACATTCAATTGCAATGTCAGCATTTTTGCACCAGCAGTACCATGGCACATTCAATTACAGTCAGGATTTCTGCACTGGCATTACCCCGGCACATTCACCCAACGATCGATTCCAACATCAGCAATTCTGCACCCCGGACCGTTCATCCAACGTTCAAGTCCAACGTCAGCATTTTCGCACCACCATTATCCCAGCACAAAAACCATAATTGTCAATTTTGAGATCTATGATAGAAAATAGAGGCAGTCATGATCGGACTGAAAGGGAATACGGAAGTATTTTAACTTATGCATAGACAGTCAGTCGGCTATTAAGGCGATTGGATGCAACCTCGCCCTATGCAGGGTCCCTGGGCATAGTGACTTGGCAGGCGTCGAAAGTTAGCTCCTACTAACTCGTCGGTCCTACTTGACCCCCACTTCAAGTAATAAAAAACATGTTGTTGTTGAGATGGATAGAAATAGATACTTGTAGGATTGCCAGGCTTATTTGGCCTTCAATAAATCTAAACGCTCCCAACACTAAACAGGAGAAGAAATGTTGTGGGCATTATCACCGGATTCTTCTCGGTATGCACATCAGAAGAAATGGAGCCCCCCACAACGACTTCTGCAGAAGCTGTATAGACAAAAAGGAAGAAGCAACTACTTCCTCGGCACTTATCCAGTCCTTGCAAGAACAAGAAGTTATATACTAGGCAACACTTTAAGATTCACTGATATTCAGGTCGCAGAGCTCTCGAATGTTATCGGGCCCTCTCGCAGTAAGCATCAAGACCTGCGAACCCTTTCCAGGGTTCTAGAGCTCCTCAAAGGCAACCCTCAGGAGAAACTCTCTGAATTTAAAAAACAGTTCATGGCCTGGGCCATCAAGTTGGTTCAGGACCTGGGAACAGTCGGACTCTACGTTCAAGCGAGTCAGATCAGCGGAGGCGTCACCCAACTTCTCAAAAACGATAAAGCCTGCTTATGGCAGTGTTTCAAGCACCAATGAGGCACATCGGCCGTACATTGAGGTTCTAAAAGGGGACCTGACTTACGCTATGATAGACAAAGGTGACGACGACTACATCATTTTGCTCTCCAACTGGAGGAAGATAGAGTGTGGCATCAGCGCCAACTATCTCAATTTGATCGCCGAGAACAATGATGTGGCACCTGATGCCTATAATGCTGGACGGCATAAAGGCCATATTAGATTTATGTCCTTCAAGGGCCAAAGGTTAGCCGAGCTTTATAAAAGTTAGATGTCGTGCACAGGGACTCCATTCCCAGCAGGCCCACGATTCGTGTGTGGCTATAGAGACTACAAACTTGAGAATCGGGATCGAGATACCGATAATATTGGTCTTTCTGATCTCAATCTCGGTCAATGCCGCCGAATAGTGAGAAGTCATCGTTTTAACTCTCCGATGAAGAAAGTACCACGGTGGTAGAGAAGGTATCCCCTATGGAGATAGTGGATGGAGAGCCCGATAGCCATGCTTCGGGTAAACCAAAATAACCTTCACGACTCTAGTGCGGCCTCGGCTGGTCTTATTCTCTGCCTCTGTCAACAGTGGCAGGATATAGCCCCGGTCCCTTGGATCAGAAATGATCTGATCTTTGGACTTGGTGCGCGAAAATATAATTTCTTCTTTGTTAGAAATATGGGCAGGCCAAGAGCCTTCTTGCGAGGCCCTCACTAAATGCTTATCTTCTCTCCCGTTATAACGATCAAGACGCAGTAATAGTATGTCTGGCAGCAGGCACCTATGCCTCACTTCTGCTTACATGGCAGGCGACCATGCTGAGCCACCGGTGCACCGCCGGTGTTACTGAAAAGAGTGATTACGGATGCGGAGAGATCCAGAATCGCACTCATCCTTGGGTGTGATATCAACGCACACCATACTATATACGGACGGCATGAGAGAGTGGAGGATGTCTTTCCTTCTTTGACCACCAATATATTGTCCTCGCAAGCGTGCACTTGTTTCCGTGAGTGCATTAAGTTTGCGTAAACAAACCCCGCGATCCCCCAGTCACTCATGCGTCGTAAGTGCACCACAAGCGCAAAAAAAAAATACGAAAAAAATCAAGTGAAGTGTTTCGGTGTCGAGTGCGTTCGATCAGCTCCCTCTCGCCCCTTTCCATCAAAAGCAACTGCTACGCAATATCAGTCGCAACTCCCATTTGATTTCATCAGGCACCAGCCTGAGGCCAGGATTGTCAGATGTAGCGATGTTGGCAATATTTCTTTTCTATCAAAATCTTAAAATTACATTTTAAATAGAACTTCACAACTTCTACTTTCGTATTCCTGAAGTCATCGAATTTCTAAATTGTGTTCAGATTTTATTAATTACTATTAGTTTGCATATTTTGCAATAATCTGTTTCTTTTTCTTTAACTTGGATTGAAATATTAAGACTTGATAATGGGTGTTTTTTATTATGCCCATAATCCCGGAATGTATCCTGGATAACATGTATTACAACAATAACAAAATCGTCCTATACTCGCTCAGAATTATTTTTCAATATCCCGATAGCTGACTCCCCTGACTACTCTACTCGCCACAAGACGGCAAATTCATTTGTACAGCATTGCCAGATTAGTATATGAAATACAGTTTTGTAGTGAAGTGAATTCAGTAATATTTGACTCGTTATAATATACAATTTGTGAATTATCCTAAATTTGTAATACCGTTGAGAGAAATGCGAATATGTTATGTTCATTTATAAGCATAAAAAGCGAACGTATAAGATATGTATGCGAAGAAAGATTTTCGTTGGCATGGCAAATCCGCATTTAAATTTCCACATAATCAGTTTGCTGGTTTTGACAAAGATAGTATGCAACTATTACCCACCATGTATAATCGCTTTGGGCTGTTTTATCATGCCAATAATTCAATTCGGGATTATGGGCATAATAAAAAACACCTAATATAAATAATAGGTTGTGCTTTAATCGTTACCTTACCAGACAATACATAAGTCCAAATCGAGATATTTCAGTTTTCTCACTCGTCTATTTTCCACTTTCGCCCTTTCTTTGAATTTAGGAATTGGTTTTTTGTCACTTTTGGTCATTTTCGACCCGTTGTACTTAGACTCATTCTGTGTGAATGTACGGGTGCCAAACAGGAAAAAAGTCATTATTTAATTTATGTCAAGGCAGGAGACAATATTATTTTTGAAAATGTCAAGTGGAGAAAATTTCTTGTCGAGTAGTGACAAAAAGTTTGTCAGAAACCGAAAATTGTGATCTGTAGTTTTCGTATCTACGAACATTAGATACTAGATCCAAGAAGTTCTAATCGACACCCACCACCTAATCGGTTTCAAGGATACATATGACAGTGTGTCTAAGTTGGCAGAAGTTGGAGAAGGACCTCAATTATGTTGGCGGGTGTTGTTGAGGTCCAGGTCCACCCCGGTCGAAAACGACCCTTATTCGTAAGAATAGTCGATTTTTTACGCTTAACGTTTTGGCGATTTTAGTGTCGAAAATTTGAAAATTTGACGATATTAATTTCAGATTTGGCGATTTTTCTATTTTAAACATGACAAGCCTGGTTTAGTGTTTACTGAGAGCATCTGCTTTCCCACTCTCTGTCGAATTTGGTTTTTTGATGTCTTCGTTTTGTATGTTTTATTTTTTATGGGAAATTTTAGGATTGATGTGAGATCGCTATGTATCCACAATTTCGCTACAGGCATGCAGGAGAATACCGAATTCTTATTTTTACACCGCGGTCTCGCGGTCTCGTAGTGTTGTGTCTCGTGATGTTGCTTACCAACTTCAAACACAATGTGGCCTCTGATTCAATACGTTATTTATTTTTCTGCTACATGTCCATAAACACTTAATTCACACCTGCTTTATTTATAGAAGTCCAAACTGGATGGCAATTCATCTGGATGGCAACATCATGACAATTCATCTGAAATTGCCATTGCGCGCGATTTCAATGTACACAATCCTAATTGGCTTCCACATTCAGGGCAGATAAAACCAAAATGAAGGTATGTTGAAATCTTTGCTGAGGTAAATAATCTGACTCAGCTAGTAAATGAGCCCACACGAATACCTGATATTGCAGATAATTACTCCAACATCCTGGTCCTGTTTCTCACATCCCATCCTGATAAGTATTCTGTGGACATACTGTCGCCTATATGCTCGTCTTAGCACTGTATTGTATCAGCTAATTTCTAGTTACCACCACACCAGTTAGAGAGAATGGCTGTACGAGAAAGCCGATTGGAGCGGACTTAACAACTTATTTAGGAATTTTAACTGGTCACTATACTTCCTCGATAGCGATAGAGTATCGAGCCCGAAGCAAATGCATGGTATGACTCGAGCTACAAAGAGGCTGAACCTGATTCAGAGAGTTGAAATTTCAGACATAGTTAAATGGGCCAGAACTGATTGCAATCCAATTATCAGACGTGTGATATTCTCATTTGAGCAAAAGTTGATATATTCCCACGTTTATTTACGAAGGCATCCCAGCTGTCAGCTCTTTATATAAATCCAATCTGCTTGCTGCGAATTTTGCAGCAAACTCAACACTGCCAGATTCCAATTTGTCCCCTTCTGTACTCGAGATTTTAACGTGATTGATTTTAACGTGGAACAAATCCACTTTTGCACTCGTACAGTTGCAGGAGTACTTAAGGATACTGATTGCACATATCCCCTAGCGCGGATGGTATACTCCCAATACATCTGAAGAGGTGTTCTTCTTCGCTACCAAAACCACTGCGTAAACTTTTTCAAATATCCTAATCTTCCAATCTCTTTCCGAGGAGGTGGAAAACAGCATTTGTTCAGCAAGTCCCTATAATATCTTGAAACGCGGAAGCTTCTTAATGACCGGCAGTACTTGTTTCTGCAGCAACAGGTCTACTAGTGATTTGATAACTTATCTCACCGAAAAGTGGAACCAGTCTTTGCGCAATGCAGGCGAAAGAAAGATCGATGCACTTGATATTTCTAAGGCATTTGACAGAGTTTGGCATCAAACTCTCAGGTCGAAAATACGTGCCCATGTTATCGATTAATTTGTTCTTCTATGATTAGAAATTACCTTACGAACCGTTCAATTCAAGTTGTTATGGATGGGTTCAAGTCTCATATTTACCAAATTAATGCTGGTATTCTCCAAGACTCTGTTCTGTCTCTGATACTCTTCCTTTATAAATGATTTCTTTTCTTCTTCCCAGTATTTCCCACTGACTATAATCTGCAGGTATTTAAGATCAATGTGCACAGGTATCTCCTCTCCCTTTCTCCCTCTATACAGCTCGTCTATGTTTTGACCCCGGACACTTAAGGGTATTAGTAATCCCATGAACGCGCGCAAATTATAAGAAAATAGATTACCTTCAGCTTTATAAGCTCCACTCCCAGTGTGACCTCCTTCCGCAAGATCAGGACAACTAACTGGGACATATACAGAGAAACTGTCTGTGATCTTTTAGCAGAAATTAACGTATCTCACCTGCTAAATCTTACAGAGTTTGATTCATAAGTAGAGAGACTCACTGATATTCTGAATCACACTCTGGTCACATCCTGTCCCGATTTCCGAATAACTTTATCGCTCAGGCTGAAACTATAGCAATTACGAAAGCTCTATCCTGGCAAAAAAAAGCAATGGAGCATCAAGCAAAGATATCATCGTCTGTTACGATAGCCAGACAACCATGAAATCTCTGAACTCAGTCACTTTCAAATCCAGGACATTCTGTAATTGACGCCTATCTCTTAACGAGATGGCCAAGTATTTTAACATCCATCTTATGTGTGTGCCAGGGCACTGTGACACTCCATAGAATTGCGAAGCGGTTTATAGGCTTGGGGGGTCTAAGCCTACCGCTACAAAAAAAATACTTAAGAAGGAGCCCTAAACGATCCCATAACTAACAGAGCTCTGCGCCATCGAAACTCAAGCCTCTAGAATAGGCCTTTCTTAAAATGACTTCTATCCATAGAACCGCGTGGTAACACAATAGGCCTATACTGGCTGCTGTCCATTCTACCAGTGGTCGGCCTCAACCTTATACCGCGTTGTATAATAGCAACATTTGTGAGAATAAATAACTAATAACTTTTGAATAAAAGAAGAATATAACACATGCCTATCGCTATGGTTAAAAATCTAAACAATCTAGAAACAATTTCTCAAGTAAATCGTGGATGATCAACTGGCTCAAGATGCCTCATTACCAAACAATTCTTGCCTACGCTCTACTCTAAACGAATGCTTAGCTTGATCATATTGAGCAGGCGCAGTCTGGGAAATCACATTTGCTTAATAACAGGGCTTTGGCCCATTGCAACTCAAGCCTCTAGACTATGCCATCCTTATAACGATTTCTGCAGAACCTACAGAGATTAGGATGAAGAAGTGTACAATGGTTTACACTTGCTATGCAACTGCAATGCCTTCTCATCCCGTAGAAAGACATCTGAAAGCTTTAATTCGCTGCATCAGTTAGCTTAACCTTTATCCGTTATAAACAACATGCAGTCGAAAAGTTAGGCACTTTCGGTTCAATCATGAAATCATGATGTCAATTTTCGGAAAACCACTAAGTGTTGTTGTTGCTTTGAACTTTAAAACTACTTGTTTTCCACATGGCCAATTATATGTTGCTTGCTCCAGGGCGGTACAACCAAAAATAATGTTCACGGTCTCACTTCTTTCGAGTCACTGACAATGCTGTCTGTATGTCCATTCCAAGAACAATAGCACAACACGAGTGGTTGCGCCACCCATATTATTTTTATTATATATAGTCCCAATGGTCCCTCTCATCCTCTTAGATGATCCGTACGTATTCGGGGTTAAGACAAGAATGTTCGCTAAGCCCTAGCATGTTTGCCCTCTTCATAGATGATATTGTGGACCTGCTTCCTGGTGGGGTGGAATATGCGGGAATTCTCTTTAAAGCGCTTCTATTTGCAGACGACATTGTGCTGCTGGCAAAATCACCAGAGTCTCTTCAATTGATGATTAATAAGCTATATGAGTACTGTAAAGACTATGGAGTCTATACGTGAACTTACAAAAATCAAAGATAGTAATATTCAAAAGAGGAGGCGGTAGAACAGCGCGTAATGAGAAATGGCATTACAATAGAATAAATATAGAAGTTGTCAAAGAATATAAATATCTAGGAATTTTATTAACTAGTAATCTTAATATGAAGAGACATCTCCAGGAAAAGCTCAACAAATCAAGGACTGTTGTAAATATGGCGTGGAAGAGGTGCTTCAATAATCCCAACATCAACCATAGCAGTAAATTCAAGGTATTTGAAGCGGTTTCGGAGGCGGTAATGTTATACGCGGCGCAAGTGTGGGGACATAAAGCCTATGAGGAAGTGGAGAGGTTGCAACGTTTTTTTTGTTAAAAGGATTTTCCATTTGCCTACAATGACGCCAAACTACATGCTTATGCTCGAAACAGGATTATCTCCTCTATTTGTAAAAACACTCAAGATGCAAGTCAATAACATACTGCGGGTAATGAAAATGCCAGATAACCGACTTCAGAAAATAGTAGCTTTGCAAGCAATTCGGAGAAAAACAGCGTGGTATCAAGAATGGTTGGAATTAGCGCATACATGTGGTATACAGTTGAACGTGGATAGCCTGGACTGGGTAGATTCACTGCACCTATTAATAAAACCAGTCGATGAGGAGGCGAGAAAGAAACAACGCATCGCAGTATGTACAATCGGCTCAATTACAATCTGGGGAGTAGAAATTATTTCAAAGATTCGAATAGTATCCGCGAAATATCAACAATGTTCAGCTGTGTGGAGAAATACTAAAACTTAATTTTATTCCCCACAGGGAGGGAAGGACCTCCCGATACTATGCGGCATGTGTAATCTAAATGAAAGAGAAGATGTTATGCACTTCATAGGCAGGTGTCCAATTTTGAATGAGACTAGAAGAAGTGTTTTTGAAAAAGACTACTTATCTAAAATGGAAATAGTATCACTGCTCAATGAAATGAATGTAATAAAGCTCTTTAAATACTGTGAAATTGCTTTAAGATATAGGGAAAGCATATTAAAAGAATCTTTCTAAAATTGCTAAATTGATAGAGTAATACACTTAAATTATATATACCTTAATTAAAGAAATTAGATGCAATGTTTAGTAACGTAATAATTGTCAATCTGGCAGACGGCAAAGCCATGCTAATTGATTTTATATAATAATTTTTATTAATAAAATTACTTACATACTTACTCCTCTTAGATGAAGTGAAAAATTGTCACCTATCAACCACCAAAATAGATATGTAGTCCCCAAACCATCTGGAGCTATTAATAAAACGAAGCAACTGAATGATGCCAATATTACTTAGATCTGACAAGTTGTTAAAATATCGGGCGTCCAAATGACTAAACCTGCGAGATGAGTGATCACTGCAATTGCAAAGGTGTCATTTTTTCTTAATTTTTTTCATCCCTGCGACTTCTACAAAAATTATTGCAGGGGATTCCTAGTTGGGAGGCGAGGCGTCAATTCCTGTGGCACAGTGCCCAGTTAAGACGCTGATAAGAGTTCTTAGATTTCGATCAGGACGCGTCGCGTGAGCGTTTTGGATCGATTCAGTGCCAGAAAACAATTTACGTCTGGTGAGAGTTAGGGTTTCAAGCTTTAGTATGTATATTTTAGTTAGAATGTTTTGTGGCTTTCGCACTTAGAGATTTGACTGCTACCTATCTGTCCGAATAGATGATAATATCTGTACGTAATATTACATTTTGTTTAAGCCAGTACAGAGCTTCTTTAATCTCTATACACACCTATCGCGAAATCCGACGGAATTGAGTTTCACTTCACATATTCGTTTCTGTTTTATTTTCTGCTATCGTGAAATCTGCCGGAAATGTCTCCTTATTTGGCATTTAGGTTAGGTGGTTTCAAACAGCATCATTTCGCAATGCAATCATGAGATTTCTTTAAATATTTGTTGAAAATAATTTTTTTATTATTATATATTATTATTATATATTATTATTATATATTATTATTATATATTATTATTCAAATGAAGTTGTAATTGTAAAAATTGAATTATTTTAAAAAAGTAACAAGCATGTACACCATGGTGATATCACATGGTCATTCAGTCTAATAAATATTGGGAAATACATATCAGAAAAGAACATGGTCAATGACCTCTTTTCCAGCATTTAATTAAATTTTTGATTGCAAATAGAAGACAAATCAAGGATGACAAATGTCCACTTCTTCGGGAACGTTTTTAGAAATACAGCGGAACTTATTCATTTTGCCAATACGGGGAACTATTCACTTTGCGGATTCGACGATGTCGATATGTTATTTTTGGCGAATAATTCCTCCTTATGTATTCCCGGATAAGGAAGCTTGAAATCAAATGAAGTGACAAAAACCAAACAAATTCTCAACCCAAAAAAGATTCAACTATTTAGGAATACATGCCACAACGGACACCAGTGTTGCAAATTCTATTTGTCAACGACAGCCAATGACAAAAGGCAATGCAAACTTTCCGTTTTTTAAAATAAATTTCTGGCTGTTTTTGAATGTCATAACGCAATAGCTCGATTAAAGACATCGGGTGCTCAAATTGTTGATTCGTTGTTATTTTAACACTAAGCGTGAACAAATTAAATGACTTTTATTCCTATAATACAATATTAGGGTTCAAACTTACATGTATTCTACATATTGGCGCCATCCACAAAAATATAATTGACAATATATCATCCATTCTATCTCACTCATTCATGAAATGTGACTAAGAGACTAGGGGATCACCAGTTGGGTGACAAATGCGACATAAAGTGACTAAGAGAATACAAATTTGTCACACCGACATATATTTTTGTTTCACACGACTAAGAAAATACGGGGTAGTATACTATAAAATAATGTGTACATATTTCAAATTCATACGTTTTTAATATTACACTTCTTTAGTTATTTTTTTGTTTCACTGTTACTATTTTTCCCCTATTAATTTATTATTTAATATATGTTGTGTGTATATTTATATGTGCTCTGCTATTTTTGCTTCGACTTAAGACGATTTCAACTTACGCGTTTTTTACGAATTAAAGACATATGTAAGTCGAGTTATTCCTGTAAATCAAAAAAAAATTGTCAAAATATTTGACATAACAACCAGCCTGTGCTGCCAATCAATTGACTATTTTTCACCTCACATGTATTAGAATACACATTTAAATGTGAGGCGAAAATTTGTCACTTCGTCTAACAGAATAAGGGTGAGTATTCGTCAATCATAAACCAACGACATTTTTGTTCACTTGTGTTAATTTGACCAATTTTGAGCACTGATTTTGCGAATGCGAACAATTACTTGTTAGAGCAGCAATAAGAAGGGACAAGGATGTAGGATTGATGTTTTTTGTTAATGAAGTACGTATTGTTCACAAAACCTATAAATTATAAATAGTGCAAAAAAGTAGCACACCACTGGCGGGATATATTGTTGTTTAAATATCATATATATTTTCAATTAACAGAATTCGGTGTATGAAACATACAAAATCTATGTCTGTAACGATATGTATTTATCGCTACACAGAACAATTTATGGGCACAAATAAACAAAAGCACATTTGTATTCAAAGTTTTTATATGATTGAAAATTTATACAAACTATATATATATATGTTATAAATACTCAAATGCCAGCTAATTATTATAATATATTTTAAACAAGAATTAATGTGAACAATATCCATTTAAAACATTCACCAAACTGAAATGTTTATGTATAATTTATATTTATATATACACGTATATATGCAATATGTGCCTTTAACGCAATGAATGTATATAGTGCATATACACATATATACATACACACATATATATATATATATGTGATAAAAAAATATTTATAGATACGTACATTAAAAGAAAAATAAAGTAAGTCTCTGGTTGCAAAATTTAAAAGAACTATAAATGTCCATGTAAAAATTACGAATTTATTCTGGTTATTTACTGAGCTAATCACTTATTTTATATACTATTTTAATGTTATTAAGTAAATTCAACACAACTCTGAAGGAGTTTACACTTATTTATTCTTTTAATATTAGTAACAATGTCCTTGAATAGATATTTGATTACTTAGGCACTGTGTTCATTATAAATTAAAAACAAACGTTAGAAATGTGTATCATCAAAAAAGAAAAAAAGAAAGTATTTTAATAATTTACATCCTTACTGCCTTAAAAAACATTAGCTGAGTTTTGCTGGGTATATAATTATTGCTGAAATTTCGTCTGAAAGAACATATGCCTTACACAATATTGTATTTAATCTTAGAACAATTATCTCTAAAATATTTAAATGAAGTATCGTTAGCTCATATTTCATAGTATTGTAAAATCAGTCAATTTCTTAAATGTTGTTACTTGTATTCTTCTACATAAATGAAAGTTTGTTTAAAAAATTAATTAATTTCTCATCATTTCATTTAGCTACATTATAACCAAAATATTATATCAAGGATTACTAGGTATTTATTAACAGAAATTGAAATAGGGGGAAAAAAAATATGGTTTAAGTGATGGAGAAAAAGAGGACAAATTAAGAATAAAAATACAATGTTGAAATTATTAAAATAAATCAAATCGTATTTTACTTGGACATTTCCCTTACAAAAAAAAATATATATTTTCCTGATACTCTCTAATAATAACCTATGCATCGTAGAAATTTAGTAAAAGTAAGGGGCTTTAAAAGCTAAATCATATGGTTACCAATAAGAAAATGGTTTATGATATTTGAATTTTTTCATAGTTAAACAAATTGTTTTATAATTAACAGTCAGAGTTTTAATCGCTTTATTTCTATTTTCTTTAATTTTACTTTATTTAATTCTACTTTATTTTTCTCTATGAAATATTTAATTAATTATATTTATAATTACGTCAGGTGATTTTTGCGTTAATTTTTGAACTTATCCCATTTTAAGTAGTAGTAGAAGTTAATATTACCTATTTCTTAATTTAGTAAAGTGTCTCTTCTTTAAAATATTTCTTTAATTTAACTTTTTTATAATATATTTGTGTATAATATATATTTGTAACCCAATACAATTCTCTGCTGACGTTTTGTTTATATATATCATATCATGTGTTTATGCATACATAAATATATATACAAGTATATATATATTCATTTATATATTTATATATATAAACAAAACTCTATATATATATATATACTCTATAATGTATGAAAATTAAATAAATCATCTAATTTTATAATGCAAAAGAAAGTAATACATTTCATTGTGTGTACGTGCAAACTATTTTCGTCACCGTTGTTTAAATTAACAATAAATATTCATAAACAGTTTTCATGAGCAGACGGCAAATTTAGTTATTAGTTCCCGCAGTTGTTTTATATTTAGCAAACAGTTTTATATATATATATATATAATTAGCTAAATTTCATAATTGTGTCAAATATTTGATGTATATTAAAAAATCGAAAGTTTGAATACATCTTTGTAGTTCAATTTTTTATACATTTTTTTTTAATCAAAAAGCTACCTTAAACAGCTTGCGAAGCAGGATATGGAGGCTGCGACGAACTATCGTTACCATATGCTGATCTAGGCCCTGCACCATAGGTAGATGCACCCTGCTCTTTAGCATAATTGCTGTATTCATATTCGTAACCCGAAGATCCATAACCACCGTAATCATACTCAGAACCGGATTTGGAAGCTGAATTCCCTGGACCAGCTCTTGGAATTCCCCCAACTGGACCTGTTGATGAAGGACCACCAGCAGCCCACGTCTGAGCCCGAGAATACATATCTGTTCCAGTGCCACCACCTGCAGCTGGAGCCGCTGGCCCTGCTGAATTTGGTGGCATATTCCACGAATTCCAACTGGCACCACCTGATGGACCAGAGGGGCCTCCAGTTGAAGTTGAACTATACATATCATATCCACCATAACCTTGAGTTTGTTGTGGACCAGCATAATTACTCCATTGTGGGGGTGGTCCTTGTGGTCCTGGTGGAGCACCCCAACCTTGATAGGAACCTGGTCCGCTACTTCCATAACCATATCCTTGCTGTTGAGGAGATGTTCCCCATCCTTGATAACCTGGCATCATGTTAGGTGCCCCTATAGGCATATTTAATGGAGGACCACCCATTTGTCCATTTTGGCTTTGCAGCATATTAATAGGGGCATGGTGTGGACCCCAGTGGTTGCATTCGTTGCCTATTTTACCATATCCACCTCCAACTCCACTGTTGTTGCTATTATTTCCAGATCCGTCACGAGGTTCAGCTTTTTTAATTTCAACCTTTAAAAGAGATGCATCGTTATTTACTGCACATTACATTTTACTAAATTAAAGAATTAAAAAATATATTTTTTATTTTTGGTCTAATCACATAAACTCGATGCATTTACTTTATGTAAAACAACCTGAAGTATATGTAAATCAACTGTACATGATAATTACTTTTCCTATCATACAGACGTATGAATAATTAGCTGCACCAAAGTTAAGTTCAATCGTATCTACTTTCACACTCTCAATCACAAACCTTTTTGTTATTCGTATAAATAATTTCTTCGGATTCATTAAAAAAATACCCCAAAGAAACTTTCAGATCTACATTAGTATCTATGGTCACATTACGCGTGCAGCATCATAGCAGTAATTATTTCAATGAAACATGTGTTTTTCCTTACAATCAATCAATCAGTTATTACAGAGTTTAACTTCGTTTGATCATTATTTCATAGTGGTTATTGAAGAATCACAATAAACTTTGAAGATATAAAGCGAAAACTGTGTTATACAAAAATATATACCTATAAATATTACACACCTTATGGCAAAATGCAACAAGTGATTATGACGGTATTTCCTCATGTTTGGGGAAATTCTGAAGAAAAGTATGCATATGGCGAAACGAAACATAGTGACGTCAATATTTCACATTATCTCCAATGTTTTTATGACAAAATGAAAAGCAATTAAAAATCACAAATATAGGATATCACAACACATCAAAATTTAACTGCTTGTAATATTATTATTCATAAGTAAAATATGAAATTAGTTTGTTAGTTCAGATATTTAAGAAAATAGCAGAGGTCTATATTGAAAAATATACATTGACCCACAAATCTTCGACCGTGAAATGTAAAAGTAAATTTAGATGGCATCCATGCATGTTTGGTATAAATACATCGAACACATTAATATTTACAGCAGGTTAACATTATTTTGTCACGAATAGATATTCAATTGTATTGTATTATATGTATATATTCCAAATGTGCTGGACTAGGTTTTTCTCACTTTCTTATGTTTCACTTACAATAGTGTATTGACTAATATTAACCACATAGATATGTATTTAATAAAATAATTTAATATGCAAATAATTTACCTGCTTGCCATTTAGATTGATGTAACGCTCATTGGTAACATGTTCCACAGATGATTCTTCTTCGAATGACAGAAAACCAAAGCCACGAGACTTCTTTTTTTCTTGATCATACATAATGACAACTTCGGTTACTTTGCCATATCTTCCAAAGAATGATCTTAAATCGGTTTCAGTAACATTCGATGGTAGCCCTCCAAGGAAAACTTTGTATCCGCCGCCTTTTTTAGGTTTTTGCAATGTCCTTGGATTACAAGGCTTCGGATCAATGGTTCTACCGTCTAATGAGTGAGGTCCACTTTGCAGCACGTGGTTGACATTAGCTGGATCCGCAAAGGTTACAAATCCAAATCCACGTGATCTCCCACTTTCATTGTTCTTCATTACTACACAATCAATGATTTCACCAAAACGGCAGAAATACCGGGATAAATTCTCTTGCGTTGTTTCCCATGACAAACCACCAACAAATAACTTGCCTCTTTCATCTTCTTCCATTATTTTTTGCGGGCTTTTTTTAATTGACGTAATTGTGACTAAATTAATTATAATTTACTGAGAAGTCTCGGGCTATCTCAAAAAGGATTTAGAAACAACTTGCGTGTTTATATATATATATAATATATATATATATATTAATTTCAGAATTTATAATCCCTTAATATATATATATATATCTTTTTCCTCGTTTAAAAGAAACTTCAAAGCAATTCAATGATAATTAAGCGGACACGTAACTTTCTAATTATAAAACGTATTACTTTCCTTTTTCTGTCGTTGGAAAAAATAAAGAAACGCCGGTTGCTTATTTGGGCTCGATTGATAAACCAGTTTTACTCTTTTTTCTTACACTGGTAGAAAAACTACCTCAAACTAGCTGTCTACGTTTACAATAGAAAATCTGAAAGAAACAAAACGAAAAGAGAGACGGATATTGAAACTTTAGAAATCAAGATGTGTGTACATTTTACTACTCTATAACCGACACATTCATACAATCACACATACATATTCGAAGGTAGAAACGAGTATGAATAATATACTTATATACATGCTCGATCATTTATATATGGGTTCATATGCATGCACATATTTATATATTAATATAAATTTGTAGATATATATATATATCCGTACTACATAGATCTCAATAAGGTATGTATATAAATCACAAATTATCAAAAATTTATATTTGGGGCTTCAAAGTACTATATTCATATCAAGTACTATATTTTATTTCAAGCATGAAAATTACACACGTATGTATATCTACGATTTAAAATGTACGTGGATACAAATTTACGCGAATATATTTAATATGGCTTATCTTTTCAATTCCTACGCATTTACGAAAGATGCATACATAATATTAAACACAAAACACATGTATGTATTTAAATAAGTTTCCCACGCATTTCCATTTTCTTTTGTCTAAATTATATTATACACAAGAGAAGAAAATGCAAAAATTAAATAAAATTCAACATTCATTCACCAAATAGCGATTGAGCGCATCTTATTTTTTAAGTTTCCACATTACAGCACTATACATAAAAAATAAGATTTAGTCCAGTTATGTAAAAAACAATATATTACAAGATCTCACCGTTTTAACAAATTAGTATGGTGAAAATTTGCACTTCAAACCACTAATTAGTTTTCGCTTAAAACACTAGCTTAAAATTAATTCTATGATTTGATGTATACGATATAACCTAACTTAACCATGATAAAATGATTTCGATAATGGACAACGCAGCTATACTAAACGAGATTATGAGAACGAAACAAAAATAACTTCTCCATCCGTCTCTTTTTTACAAACCATAAAACTAGAATTTTCAATATTTTCGATTGCCACGTTTCACACATATCTTCAGAGCACTTTAATTGCCAGCTTATGGCTAGCGGCGAACATTTTTTCTTATGTGTATTCTACATTTTGCACATATATTAATATAATCTAAGGTCCGGCCTACATCTTCAGGCAATGCTTGTTCTTTCAAACATAGGTCTTTTGCATTAGTATCCACACCTGCCATGTTTGCACATTTTTAAACGCCAAAATATTATATATGTGCATTAATATATATTTGTTTCACCCTTAGGTATTGTCTACATCTTCAATATAACACCAAAATTCTAGATTTGTGCATGAGTTCATATCATTTTATGATGAAATGGATTTGTTCATAGATATATATGTTGCGGCAAATTACCATTACAGTCCTTGCTGTTATTATTTTCATTTTTCGTCGATATATATTTATATGTTTCACATAATATGTAGATAAATACATTTTATCAAAATTATTGCTCACTGTAAATATTGAGTATTTAAACCTATTCTAAATCAAACTGAAAAGGCGAATATAATTTGTACATACAGGGGCGTTCACACTCAACAATTTGTAGCGACAATTTGTGGTTGATGAACGAAATCGGCTATATGAACGCTAGTTAAAACAAGGACGACAGACATGTTTGCGGTAGACAAAGCATTTCAGCTTCAACAAATCGTCTGAACCCCGCTAATGTTTCAAATCTTATATATGTAAGTAAAGTGCTTAAATGACAACTGATCTGGTAATTTCGTTTCGTGTTTAAAATGTATACCATAAGCGGCGTTAAGACACAGTAATTTGTTGTGACGATTTACTGTTGTTTTTCTGTCTGAACGGACCTAATCCCGTTTCGTGTTTAAAATGTATAGCATACAATTTGGTTGAACGATTTAGAAACAGAAAAGATATTAAAGAATTCATTATATGAATCAACACATATATTTAATAATTCGACTATGTATGTAAAATATTATCACAATTGACACACAGCCTTACAACACTCGCCCTTCATAAGCTAAATTAATTATTTCCTTAATTAGTATTTCAATGTGCTTATTGAACATCCCACGAATAAATAAAGCTCTATATGGGCGAATATGCCTTTACAATGTTCATGGGTATAACGAATATTCTATCTGGCAATGCTTGATCTATCACACATAAGTCGATTGCATTAGTATCCACACCTGCGGTGTTTGCGCGTTGTTTTGTAGTAGTTGCAGAAAGCATGTTTTTTGCATAATCTGTAAACTCTACTTTTATAGCAGAAATATAAGTTTAAAAGCATAATTTATTTGAAGGAGGACAATGGTAAGTTTCATAAATTAAATCTGCATCCTAGTGCAAAATAAATGACAGAAGACCAATTTATTGATTTTACAGTCAAAAAGAATGTCAAGATATCCTAGTGATCGGAAGGTCTATGTTGGAGATTTGGGAAATAATGCTAGAAAAAATGAACTGGAATATGCATTTAGTTCCTATGGTGCTCTCAGAAGTGTGTGGATTGCAAGGAATCCTCCAGGTTTTGCATTTGTGGAGTTTGAAGACGCTCGTGATGCAGCTGATGCCGTGCGTGGGTTAGATGGAAGGACCGTTTGTGGACGCCGGGCAAGGGTTGAATTATCTACAGGCAGATACGCTGGAGGAAGGAATGATAGAAGAGGTTCTAAAAGTGGAGGACGACCATTTCACCCAGACGATAAATGCTACGAATGCGGCGGGCGTGGACATTATGCGCGTGATTGTCGCCGCTATGGAAGAAGACACCGGTAAGAAACTAGATATTCACATACATAACTGCAATCTTTCTTGATTGAAATGTGTTCTTTTGTTTACTAATATGTACTGGGAAAAAACTTCCGAAATACGTTTGACAACCATTAGGTTTTGGTAGACTAAAATCGAGACTCGATTAGGTACATGCCGCTTTTCTAAACCAATTGTTTTTTTATTCAAATGATACGAAAAATTAAATATACATATATTAAATTTGTAATGCTCACTGTCGAATGTAAAGGTTAACTTCATTCTACAATTACAATGACAGGAAGAAAAGTACGTCGACCTTGCGTTCAAGGCTTGGATAATTTATCTATTAATCTCAAATTAATTATTACGGCCCCTTTTACTTTCAATACCTTGAATGAAACATATAAATTAACCCATTCAGTTACATTTAATTTCTGGGCTGAAAGGCTTCTCAGTAATTTTTCATTTCAAATAAATTTACTTTCAACAATATAATTGATATGAATCCTTATATATTTTAATTCTTAGGAGTCGATCCAAAAGTCGCTCTAGAAGCTATTCCCGCGATCAGCGAACAAGATCTCGTTCCGGCTCCCGATCCAAATCATATAGTAAATCAGTATCGGGATCACCAAAAAAATATCATAATGGACGGAAATCACGAAGCAATCAGATATCTACAGAAAAAGATCAAGCAAACGGGAACTCAAGGCATAGTGATGATGAAAGAAATCGCAACGGATCGCCGCCAAAGCATCGCTATGAAATGTCGAGATCTCCTAAAAGCAACCGCAGTCCAAATAGAGATGACAGTATTGACTCAAGAAGGAGCAGCTCTAATTCCCATCACCGTCGTTCTCGCTCAACATCACGGCACACAAACTTAAAGAGACACAAGGACTAGTGATAATTCTCATTTCTATTGACGTGGTATTTGCTTGAGGTACATATTTGTTGCATTTCAAAAATAAGTGTACTTGTATCTTGACTGAAAAAAAAACATAATTTATTTAATATTTTGTTCACAAAAGAAATAGATAAGACAGGTAATTAATTAAATACATCACATCGGCGCTTGGTTCGATTTTCCTTTCTTTTTTAATTTTTTACTAATGTTAATCATATGTATAAAGTTACTTGAATAAAATATCCAATTACTGTATCACTGTAATAATCTTAAAAGTTCAGAAATATTCCCTGGTTATTTTCCAGCTAAATTTAATCTAATCCTTAGGTATTGATAGTTCTCATATTGTTTTCATAAGTCACTAAGGGAAACCATTGAAAAAGCTTCATTAATTCCGGCTTTAGGTTCTGAATCCAAAACCGGTTAACGTTAAAAAGCGTCGTTGTTTTGGGAATAATCTTTATAAGTATATTTAATTATAAGTTAGTTGCTGGACCCTGTGATGTCGTCTTTTTTAGATGGTGCACATATATATTTGGCGTTACACTTCGGGTTAGACTTAGGCCTCACCCAACAAGTCATCTTAGGCGTTGGATTCGTAAACGTTTGACCAGGCTCATGTCGTTGTACAGCCCACAGTTCGTGGTTCAATCTTCTCCCCCAAAAACAACATCCTTTCTCTCGAAGAGACCAAGAATTTCCTCACCCGCTTTAAAGATTATCCGTGCCTCCGCGCCGTACAGCAGGACTGGGATGATCATGTCTTATATAAAGTCAACTTGGTCCTTCGAGAGATGGCTCTATTAATCAATTGCCTCTTGAGCCCATAAAAACAGTTAGTGGCACGAGATACTCTGCGCTTGATCTGACGCTCTGTGCAGGACGTCGCTGTTGTATGACCTTTCTTGAGAACAGCATATACTTCGTTTTGCCCTCGTTCGCCGGAAGACCCAGTTCAGCCGCATCGGTCTCAATGTCAGAAAACGCCTCAATGTCATCCGCATATTCTTACAGTTGTACGGACTTCTGGAAAAATAGTGGGTCTAGTGTTGGCGTGTGTCTTGCAGGCTTTTCTTCAGGATGATGTCAAAGAAATCACATAGCTCGTCTGCACGCTGTCATATGCTGCCTTAAAAACCCTGTCGAAGAGACAGGAAAAGGTCCGGCGATATCGCGAATACACCTAGTCCGGTGCCCTCTTCTGTTTTGAGCCATCTGTGTAGATTTCCAGGCAGCCTGGTTTTCTTACCAGATCTTTTTTCCCAATCTTCTCTGCTTGGGATAAGTGTTTTGAACCCAAACTCGAAGTCTAAAGCGGGTGTTATATAATCTGTATGCGTTGGTAGTCTTGCATTTCTGGTTATCTCTATATGACCTAAGCTATATCAACCGCTCTAGCGGTTGCACTCCCGTAGCCTTAGCACTTCCTTGGTGGCTACCAGCTTCCCCTAGATGTTCATGGGAAGCAGCTGTAGCAATGTTTCCATGGCGGCTGTGGGAGTGGATCGCAATGCCCCTCTGATGCAAATACACGCTGATCTTTGAATACTGCTTATAAGTTTAAGATTGAATTTGTTTTTCAGTGATGGCCACCAATCAAGGATACTGTATGTTAAGATGGGTCTAACAACAGTCTTAGGGTTGGGTCTACTATACAGACGTTTTGCTGGGCCGGAAGCCTAGTATGTGCCGATTAATGCGGTGCAAAATTAGGTGCTTTAGACGTACTTTTTTTCGACACAAAAACTGCGTACTGATTTTTTGACCAAAATACTGTTTTTTTCGTAAAAAGTTCCGTTTTTATGTTCACAGATGCGTCGATTTATCGTCAACCTGGCGGTTGTAAATTTCTTTTGGCGACCCAAAAATCGGTAAAGCTATTGCCACACCCAAAAAATGCGATTTTTAAGCTATTGTCTCGACGTCATAAAATTACATAATTTTTCTCATTTTAAATAAGGAAAGGATTTTTTTTTAAATTTAAACACACCATTCTGTAGTTAAGTCTTTCTCAGGTAACAGTAAAAACAGTTTTGCACAGGATCCAGCTCGTCTATAACATATGGTCGGAGCAAGTATGGCCAATGAGTAAAGTTCAAGCCGCCCACATACAAGAAAAGCGACTTCGCCAATTATAGTGGGATGAGTCTCCCAAACATCGCATACAAGACTTCTTGCCATCTTGTGTGCCCGCCTGACGCCGCCTATAAACAATCCTGTAGACACATATCAGTGTGACTTCGGGCCAATAAAATGCACAATCGAACAGATTTCACACCACGGCAGATCGTCGAAAATACCCAAGAAATGCAAAACGACACCCGCCAGTTAGTCATCGATTTTCAGGCCACATGAAAGCGTGCATAGAGACAAATATTAGAACGACATGTCTAGTTTTGAAATTCCTGACAAACTCCTCGGGTTGTGTAAGACCCGATCCATCAATTTCGGTGACGAATTCACCGAGATCATTGATGTCAATGAATTTAGTAAAGGCTGCAGAAGTTCAAGTGACTTAAATGGAGAAGATCGTGGATGACTCACCAACCAACAAAATCTTGCTTGTGATAATTGGTCCTGTTTGCCTTGATTGGACCTGGAGGATAAAACTCGACCACTAACTAAACGGGTGTACAGAGACCGAAGCCTAGTCAGGTGTCTACGAATCCAACGCTTAACGCGGCTGGGCCATGTGGAGCGCATGAGCAACTCAAGTTCGGCACGAAGAGTCCTCAAGTCTGAACTTGTGATACACCGCAACAGAGGACGCTCGTGTGTAGAGAAGTACCTCAACGAAATTGTTGCGCGCATCTGGAGGCTTCTATCAGAGATCGCGTTAGTTAATGGGGCTGGATTGTGGCACCATATAAGAAGAAGAAAGAAAGAATCACTTACAGTAATTTTTTTTTTTTTTAGTTCATTTTTATTTTAAATTCATATTCATAACAGACTTACGTACTAGACAAAAATGCTTAAAACTAGTTGGACGAACAGTGTTACTATTTCTAACTTACTGGCCCCAAGCGGGCACTCTAAGCTAAACTTAATCTTAGCATATGTCTTTCGACTTAAAGTAATATTATATTTGTATGTGAACAAAAACGAGTTCAATACTGAACAACTTAATATTAAGAAAAAATTAGTTTATAAAAACTTAATACCTGTACTGATATCTTAAAACTTATAACTACCTTACAAACTAACTTAAAATAACCTAAACTAACTTAAGCTAAACAGCATCCATATATACATATGTATATACGAGTGTATGGACTTATATATATATGTATGTACTTACTATGTACAGTGGATATACACGGGTACATCCTTTATGTATGTTTGTGTATACAATTTTTTTTTTTTTATTTATATGTACAACTTAAAATTACCTTAATACTACCCTAAGCTATGTAAGTCGGCCGTAGGTTACAGCTGATGGGTATGCACCAATCCACTGCAACACAGGACCTACTACTCCCCATAAGGGGATCTGTACTACCCTTTCTACCCCGGGTCTAAAGGGTTCGACAAGGGAGTTCCCTCGCTCCCCAGCCACCAGAATTTTCGATGTTGCATTGCAACATCCCGAACATCTCTTCTTGTTACCGCCGTACTGAACCGGAGGAGACCCTCCTCAGCTCGTTGTGCGATGGAACGGTCGTGCTTGAGTCGCCCATCCACAGTTGATCTGGCGATGTGGAATATGAGCGGTACCGCATTTATATTTTGTAACAGTCCGTTCTTGTCTAAATGGAGAAAGGCTTCTGGGGGGATGAAGCCATTGTGCCGTACCCTTTCGTGGTATTGTGAATTGGGGTAGTAAGCCCCCGAGATCAAGTTATTGACCGAGTTAATCGCTCTAGCAGTATGACCTCGAATCAATTTCAATAGAAAATTGTCCACTCTTATCAGGTTTGCCCTGTTGTATAAAACTTCATTGGAGTAGAATCTTATGTACTGGGACTCTGGAGTTCGATAAAGACGAAGGCAAGCCCTAAGACAAGCCCTCTTGTTCAAACAACCGAATCTTTTCCATCAAGCTTGCACTCACGTTGAACCACACGGGACAGCCATAGGTGAGCATTGGCCGAATGAGGGCCATGTAGCAGATAATCTTTACCCTCGCATCGAGTTCGCTGTTGTAAAACAGTCTCTTTGTAAGGGCAAATGCGCCTCGGGCCCTGGCCAGAGCAGCATCTACATGTTTGTTAAAATATAGATACTAATATAGCCAGATCCCCAGGTATCTGACTACAGTCTTTTGCGCCAGTGGCTCCCCGTGTCTTCCAACGATTGAGAATTTGCGCCAATTCTTTTTCGTATCCGCCGAGGTCTTATACAACGGCGTTCTGAACAGAATGGTTTCCGATTTCCGGAAGTTGATACTCAACTTCCAGTCATCGCAACTTCTCATGAATGAATCGAAGTCACCCTGCGTGAGAGTAGTGATTTCCTCGATCTTTTTGCCTGATCTGTACACGATCAAGTCATCGGTGTACGCAATTGCATGAGGAAGAGAACTTATTAGATCGCTCAAGTAAATGTTGAACAGGATCGGAGAACTAACGGCACCCTGTTGGAGACCATTTTTAACTTGAAATACAACTGTGGAGGTCACGTTGCCATTCTTGACTACGAACCGTCTACCGGTAAGCATGTTCCATTGGTACAGCAGTGGTTTGCTAATACCTAGCCAATTGAGCTTGTAGAAAAGTCCTTCTAACCATACGGTGTCAAAGGCCTTCTCCAGATCAATCAAGCAGGCACCCGTACATTGTTTCTGGCTCTTGTTCCATTGGATATCCGACACTAGTTTCGACGCGGCATGAATAGTGTGATGCCCCGCTTTGAAACCGAATTGGTTATCCGGAATTATATTTTCCTTAGTCCTTAGTCCAGTTGATCAGAGTTCTATTAATCACCTTCTCGAATACCTTGCTGATATTCGGAAGGAGACTAATTGACCGGAGGTTGCAAAGATTCGAAGAATCTTTTCCTCTCTTGGATATGGGTTGCACAATCGCAGTTTTCCAATGCTGCGGATAATGTGCATTATTCAGAGCATTGTTAAACAGGATTGTGTACATATTAACCACTTCCAGGGGGAGGTGTCTTAGCACAATGTTGGAGATCCCGTCGGTTCCAACAGACTTTTTCTTCTCTAATGATTCGAAGACCGCTTGGAGTTCTGTCTTCGATATGAACGGGGGATGAACCTCTTCGTCGGCGATGACATTATCTGCCATGTTATCATCATTGAACACGACAAAGCCAGTGTTCTCAGATCGCCATTGTTGAATGTCTTCTCTTAGTTGAGAGTTGCTAGCCATTACGCGGTTATCCAATTCGTGGTTCGGGCGAACGCTCTCATTCACCTGGTACACTTCTTGGAAGACCGCGCCTAGTACCTCCATTTTTTCATTGTTGAATGTCTTCTCTTAGTTGAGAGTTGCTAGCCATTACGCGGTTATCCAATTCGTGTTTCGGGCGAACGCTCTCATTCACCTGGTACACTTCTTGAAAGACCGCGCCTAGTACCTCCATTTTTTCTTGCGGATCTTCGATCACGAAGAAGTTATCGTCGAGTACAGCGATATCTGGATCAATACCTGCTGTAGTCATTATTTGTTCGTTGTCCGTCGTTCTGGGAAGCTTAAGACAAGGAAGATCGCTTTGTTTGTTACTTCTAAAAAATTTGTTTATTTTAGGGAACATACTCGGATTGTTGGATCTGACAATTAATGTCTGAATGTTTTTAATGAGCGATTTCAGTGTCCTAACTTCCTCGTCTCGTCTGTCAGTAAACCGCCTGTACAAGGTTTTTAATTTTAACAGGAGTCTACTTTTTTGTTGGTGGAGTGCGTGGATTGTCGCATTGCGGTACAAGTTTTCAATGTTTGTGCGTGTATACCGAGGTATAGTAATGTCCATCGTTCGTTTGATTGTCTCGTCCAATTGAATTAGATACATGTCAATCCCTTCGTTTGACAAGTTTCTATTCGACGGTATGTGGAGCGCGTTCGAGAAAGTGCTCGTGTCATTTGTCTGGAGAAGCGTGTCCATTATGCACTACTGTAGTTGTAGGTGTACGTTTGAACAAACTCTCCTAATTCCGCAATATCGTTGGGGATCTTGATTTCGGCACTGAGTCCGCAATGGTCACTGAGGTACACGAATGTGTTCAAACAGTTTACCGTTTGTGCGTCTGTGTCTGTCAGCTGCAGTCTTGCGTCTAACAGTAGGAGATCCAGATACGAGCCGATACATGTCGGGCATTTAAGTCGCCGGCCAAAATGAAATAGTTCTCCTCCGAGTCCAGCCTCAGACATCATGAATCGAGCTCTGATATAGTTGTTCTGGAACTAGGGTTGCCAGAGGAGTAGACCGACACCGCATACAACCTCCTTCCGCTGCGGAGCGAAATGCACACGATGCAGGCCTCCAGCTCCTGAAACCTTCGTACTTCACCACTATACACTACTTTATGTTTTATGTTATTTTTAATGAAGATCGCAACTCCGCCTGCACCACTGGAATTGGGTCGGTCTCTTCTAATAACATTATAATTGCTGTGCTCCAGTATGCCTCTCCGAGTTAGCTTGGTTTCGCTAATCAGCATCAGCTCTGGGCTTTGATCGTCCAACAATCTATAGAGATCGTTTTTTCGTGGGATCCCTATCAATGAATTTGCATTCACTGCAAGGATCTTAAAAATGCTCTCCGTCTGCGCAGCCATTAAGATTTTTTACGTGGTTGGTTCTGCAGAAGCGCCAGAATTTGGCTGACCTGCTCCTCTAACCGAGCCATACGCCCTTCAATGGAAGCTTTCCATTCAGGCGCTGGTTCGTGTGCTTTTGGCACTGAGACTTGCGGCACTACCTTTGGTAGTTGCTGCTTTTCCGTGCTCCTCTGGACAGAGGCCATTTGGGCATAGGTCACTTGAGGGGTGACGGGTATGGCTGCCCCGAGTGGATTTTTCACTGGGGGCTGCTTCTGCAGAACCATTTTTGCTTTCCACTCTTGGAATTTAGGCCAACCCCGATAGTTAGCGGTGTGCCCCGCGTTCCCACAGAGTACGCATTTGAGCTGACTCTTGTCAACTGCTCCCTTTTGCCCCAGAGAACAATTCTCCACACTGTGGTTCTCACTGCACTTGACGCATCGAGGCTGCATGTGGCAGTTCGACGCGGCGTGCCCGAACCTTTGGCAGCGAGCGCATTGGAGAATGCCATCGCGCCTTCCAATATTATCCCAGGCGCAATGATAGTCAGCCAAACGATCTATATCGTTTACCTTATCTACCTTGCTATTGGGTGACAGCTGTACATTGAAGTAAGGTAATTTCCGCCCCTCCCTTTTTGCCTTAGCTGTGGTGAAGGGCTTGACCCCGACGAACTCGAAACCCTCACTCACTTGCTCTCTGAGCAGTTGGAAGATCTCCTCCGCTTCGAGCGGTCCGGAGATCTTTAATAATTTGGACTGGAGTTTTTCTCCTTAAGGCGTGAAAGAGAAGAACTCCATCGTCGAACGCTTTAGACACTTTTTGATTTTATTATAATTCTCTACTGTCTGGCAGTAGATTGCATATTTTTCAAAACCTTTCGATTTTTTAATTAAAAAATTACCACTACCTACGTCCGTCTTACATACCTTAGCAGTTTGGATGACGTCTGGCTTGTACAGGTTGATTGGTGGTACTTTGTCCTTCTTTTTGGGCTGCTGCTGGTGACATGCTAGATGCTGTTGTTGCGCTGATGTATGATGCTGCTGCTTTTTCTGCTGTGTTGTTAGTTGTTTTTTTTTTATGAGTTGCTGCATTTTGCTGCTCTTTCGGCTGTTGTGTTGCTGCTTTCTTTGATTGTTGAGCTGCTTTCTCGCGTTTTTTCTTCCGCTGTTGTGTTGCTGGCTCCTTTTGTAGCTGAGCTGCTTGTAGTTTTTCAGCTTGCTGATGTTGTTGCTGCCTCTGCTTGCTCGGCTCGTTATTGCTGGGCAACTGTTGTTGTAGTTGCCCGAGCCGCAGAAGCCTTTCTTCCTCCTCCTTTCTTCTCCTTTCGAGAGTACTTCTTCGTAGTTCCCTGATCTCGTGAAGTAGTTTTTTCGTCTCCTCCTTCAGATCAGAAACCTTCGATTCTTTGGAGCGAATTATCGCCTCCACTTCTTCCTCTGTATCGGAAGGCATCGATTCAAAGCTGATGCTGCTTAATGCGAACCTCCCCTCCGATACATACGAGTACGCATAATCTTCTGCATCGGTTTCGGCTGATGTTTCATTTGATGATCAGTGTACTCGCTTCCTCTTCGGGTTCATCGTTTGACGCTTTTGTATTGCGCCTCTTTTAACTGTTGGAGGCCTGCTTCTTCCTCCTCCTCTTCGTTGTGGCTTCTAAGGGCACCGTTGGTTGGTGGCGTGATTCTTCAGCCACCGGTTGCTGGCTCTCGCCGTCCACTTCTATGCGAGCGGACTGCCCGCTCGCCTCCATTCCACGACTACTCATTTTCCTAGTGAGATTGGATGTTTGGAAGAGAAAAAGTAATTTTCCCCACTGGGTCTCGATCCCAGCACCTTTCGCTCCACGGCCGTAAGCTCTTTTTTTTTAACATAATTTTATTCAATTCATTCTGTTTCCTTACTTTCTAGACAAAATAACTTAAAACTAGCTTAACTATCTTAAGAATTACAAATGTTCTTAATACTAACCTACTGACCCTACGCGGGTACTCTAAGCTAATCTGATCTACTTTCTAAATGTTAAAACTTTTAAAAACTTGGCTAAACTTAACTACTTAAACTACCGTATTCTAACTTAACCTAACATAAAACTTAATACTATCTTAACTATGTCCGTAACAGTACGGACACGTGCACCAGGGCGTATATGTTGTGTATATGCCTAACATATATAATTTATATACTGTGATGCACCTTTCTTTTTGTGTTTGTTTCATATATATATATATTTTTTTTGTTTTTCATTTTTTTTTAATTCGTGTTTTATATTTTTTTTTTTGGATTTTTTTTTTCTTAAAGCTACCTTAAAAACTATGTAAGCTGGCCACTATGGTCAACTACCTGATCCTGTGGAAAAGCTAGCGGTGGCGGAGGCTGGTTTTGGTGTAACCACCAGTAAAATTGCCGTTCTTTGGCAGACTCTTTCCTATCTCGAGCGGGGATTGCTCTACTGAACCGGAGGAGATCCTCGTGTGTGCGAACGACATCCGGTTCGTACTGGAGTCGCCTGTCCACTGTTCGGCGTACGACATGGAAGATGGACATCCTTGTGGATCCTGTATAAGGCCACTTGTGTCTAGATAAAGGAATGCTTCGGGAGGAATAAAGCCGTTAAGGCGCACCCTTTCATGGTACATACTATTGGGGTAGTAAGCCCCAAAGATCAGACTGTTGGAAGAGGACATAGCTCGTGCAGTGTGCCTTCTGATCAGTTTAATGATAAAATTATCTACCCTATTTACGTTTGCCACGTTGTACAGGACTTCGTTAGGATAGTATTTCTTGTACTCAGACTCGGTTGTGCGATACAGACGGAGACAGCTGCTAAGACACTGTCTCTCGAACACCCTCATCTTTTCCATCTGGGAAGGACTCACGTTGAACCACAATGGACAACCATACACCATAATGGGCCGTACTAGGGCCATGTAGCAGATTACCTTCACTCTGGTATCAAGTTGGCTGCTGAAAAACAACCTTCTTGCCGCAGCAAAGGCTTTTCTGGCTTTCGTCAGAGCAATATCTATATGTTTGTCAAAATACAGATATTGATCCAGCCAAATGCCTAGATATCTAACTACACTTTTTACAGCTAACGGCCGACCATGCGGGTCAACTATGCCGAACTTACGCCAATTTTGGCGCGTATCCCGCGTTGCCCTGTCCAACAGGGTCCGGAAAAGACTAGTTTCGCACTTCTGGAAGTTGATAAGTAACTTCCAGCCGTTGCAAAATCGCTGGAATTCTCGAAGTCACGCTGCAACAAGATGTTTATAACCTCTACCTTCGGACCTGATCTGTACGCAACTAGGTCGTCGGCGTACGCAATTAAGTGCGGCATGGAACCTATAAGATCTGCAGTGAATATAGAAAACAATATCGGGGAACCAATGGCCCCCTGTTGCAGACCGTTTTTAATGTTAAAGACCGTAGTGGAAGTTACGTCACCATTTTTCACAACGAACTTTCTACCTGTTATCATGTCATAGACCATCTATAGCAGTGGTTTACTTATGCCAAGCCTGACCAGCTTGAGGAAGAGGCCCTCCAACCAAACGGTGTCGAACGCCTTCTCCAAGTCAATCAGGCAGGCACCCGTGCACTGATTTTTGTTTTTATTCCATTGTATGTCGGACACCAGTTTTGACGCGGCAGTAATGGTATCATGCCCCGCTCGGAATCCGAACTGGTTGTCCGGTATGATTTTCTTTTCATCAGCCCATTGCTTCAGAACTCGAATGACTATCTTTTCAAAAACCTTGCTTATGCAGGGAAGAAGACTGATCTACCGAAGATTTTTCGGAATGGGCTTATCTTTGTCCCGTTTAGGGATCGGTTGAACAACAGCTATTTTCCAGTGCGTGGGGTAATGTGCATTACTCAGAGCATTGTTGAACAAGGTTGTGTAAATTTGGACCGCTTCGGGGGGAAGATGGCGAAGCACAATGTTCGGTATTCCATCGATTCCCACTGACTTTTTCTTCTTCAGCGAGTGGAAGATACCCTGGAGATCTTCTTGAGAAATTAAGATGTGATTCCCATCATTGGCGACAGCACTATGTGCCATGTTCTCGTCATTGAACCTGGTGACACCTGGATTCTCTGATCGCCATTGACTTATCTCATTGCGGAGATAGAAGTGGTTTAGCAGGGCTCTGTTCTCCAGATCGTGATTCGGCCTACTAACCTCGTTGACCGTATACACTCTCTGGAACACTGCACCAATAGCTGTAACTTTCTCCTGGGGATCTTCAACCGGAAAGAAGTCATTGTCTAGCACTGCCTCATTTGGATCGATGCCAACTGAAATCAGTAAGTGTTCGTTGTCTGTCGTCCTGGGAAGTCTTACGATTTGAATGTCGTTTTGATCTTTCCTCCGAAATATGTTGGATCGTACAGCCCGGCTCTTGTTGCCCCAGTGCAAGCTTATAGCCAAGCTATAGTTTATGCGTATTAACTGTTGGAGGTTCTTGATCTCCGACTTCAATGCTCTGACTTCCGCGTTTTGCAGATCTGTAAAACGCCTGTGCAAGAGTTTGAGCCTTGACAGCAGCCTACTTTTGTGCACGTGAAGTGCATCGATGGTAGCATTTCGATAAACATCGCTATTGTCGATTTGAACTATCTTCGGAATTGTTTTGTCCATCGTACGTTTGACTACGTCGTCCATTTGTATGAGGTACCTGTCAACTCTTCGTTCGTCAGGTTTCTGTTTGTCGGCGGATTGATCCCACTCGAACGTAGTTCTGTGGATAAAGTCCTGGAGAAGCGTGGCCAGCGGGTCTTATTATAATTATAAGGGTGCCTCTGGACATACTCCTCCAGTCCTTCCACCTCGTACGGGAGCTGAATAGCTGCGAAGAGCCCGCAGTGATCATTCTTGTACTCAACAGCAGTTAGACAGTTCCGTGTGCGTCTTTCCACGTCTAGTATAGTCAGTCAGTAGACAAACGTCTATCAGCATCAGATCCAGATAGGACCCGCTTCTAGGATACGATGGCCTATCGGTCGCAAGCAAATCTAGCTTGAACTCAACATTGTGTGAATACAATGAGGTCCCCCTGGTGTTATGCACCACGTTGCCCCATTCTATATGCCTCGAGTTCAAGTCCCCGGCTACGATATAGTAGTTATCTTCCGAGCTCAGTCGAAGGCTAGTGAAAAGAGTATCGAGCTCTGAAATGAAATATTGGTTGATGCGTGACTTGTCAGTCGCATAGATAGCGATCACATATAGCCGCTTACCACCCCGAAGGGGGATGCGTGCGATACACGTTTCTATGGCCTGGAATCTCCGCACTTCACCGCTATACACGATCTTATGACAAAGGCCTTTTTTGATTAAGAGTGCGACTCCACCAGCTAGGAAGCTTCGATCTCTTCTAATGATATTGTAATTTTTGTACCTGAGTGGGTGCGTCTGGCTTAGCTTAGTTTCGCAAACCATCAACACATCATGATTATTTAATTGACGTTCAGGGCGGATCAGTGAATTCACATTCACTGCTAGAATTTTAAGGTTGCATGCTGCCTGCGCAGCCATTATACCGATGTTGCGTTAGGCTCTCCAAACAGCGTCGAATAGATGAGGTCTATTCGAGCTGCTTGTTCTTGTAACTGGTTCTGGAATTGGGTTTGGAGTTGAGCCATCTGCCTCTGGAGCAGGATCGTCTGCACATCCAAATTTGCTTCTGGTTGCCTGGCCACAGGGACCTGGGTAACTTTCGGCACTGTCTGTTGAACCGGTCGCCCAGCCGATGCCACTTGGGCATAGGAGACTGCCTGTGTAACAGTGGTAGCTGGAGCACGGGGCACTGGCCTCGCTTCTACCATTTTTCCCTTACGTTTGGTCTCTATGATTTTCCTGATTTCTTTGACCTTAGGACATCCCCGATAGTTTGCAGGCTAGTCTTACAGAGCACGCACGTCAGTTTGCTCCTGTCCTCAACTTTATCGGTCCCTAAAGGACATTCCCCGCGATTGTGGGTTCCTGCGCATTTGACACAGCGAGACTGCATATTGCAGTTCGCCGCGGCATGCCCAAACCTCTGACAACGAACACACTGGAGTGTGTTCTTTGTCTTTTTTATTGTTTCCCATGTAACAGACAGAGTGCATAAATGGGTATTTTTTTTTAGGCTCTCTAGTTTGCTGTCTGGGGTGACCTGAACTAGGAAGAAAGGAAGTTTCCTATTCTCCCTTCTCGATGCCGCAGTGATGAAGGGCTTAACCCCTACGACCTGGACCTCGTCGCTCTGCGCTTGGCGCAGAACAGCGAGGATCTCATCGGGATCAGTATTAGGATCCACGTCCTTGAGGAGCATGGTCTGCACCTTTTCCCCTTTCGGAGTGTACGAGAAAAACTCGGCCTCCGACACCGCTAACCTGTCTTTGACTACGTGATAGTCTGCCATTGATAAGCGATGGACAGAGACACGTAGTGGACCCTTATACTTAATAAAATAAGAATTTTTCGTGACCAACTTACATAGTATATCTCCAGTCCGAAGACGTTGATCGGAGGGCATCTCTCCTTTTTGGCTGGCTGCTGTTGCGGTTGCTTCTGCTGTGCCTTCTTCTTTTGATGTTGTTGTTGTTGCTGCTTTTCTATTTGGGCAGCTGGCTGACGCTGTCCCTTTGGCAGCGGTTGGGACGTTCCGGGTTGTTGCTGTTTCTGCTGGTGCTGCGGTTGCTTCCCCTTGGTCTGCATCTTACGCTGTTGTTGCTGCTGTTGTTGTTGCTGCTGCTGCTTTTGTAGCTTCTTCCTCCCTTCTTCTTGTGTTGACTGGTGGTCTGATGTCCCAGCCACCGGTACCACCGGTTTTCTTTTTTTCACCCGATTTTTCGAGCTCGGGTCGCTCCACTGGCACCATCTCACTTTGTTTTCACACTTGGTGTCTTTATTATTAATGCAATTGAAAAAAAAATTTCACTTTTTCTTCGGGATTCGAACCCGGCACCACGAAGTCACCGGCGAGCACTCTTTTTTTTTCCATGTAATTTTATTTATTCTGAAATATTTTACTTACATGCTAGACAAAATAACTTAAATCTAGCTTACCTAACTTAAGAATTTACAATGTTCTTAATACTAACCTACTGACCCTATGCGGGTACTCTAAGCTTATCTAATCTATGTTATAACTGTGCCTTTCGGCTTAATCTGTGTGTTTTTTTTTAGTCTTTATGACAATCTGTTATTACATTTTTCTTTGCCAAGAAAACTTTTAAAAAACTTGGCTAAGCTTAACTACTTACACTACCTAATACTAACTCAACCTAACATAAAACTTAATATTATCTTAACTATGTCCGTAACAGTACGGACACGTGCACCAGGGCGTATATGTTGTGTATATGCCTAACATATATAATTTATACGCTGTGATGCACCTTTCTTTTTGTGTTTGTTTCATATATATATATATTTTTTTTGTTTTTCATTTTTTTTTTAATTTTTGTTTTATATTTTTTTTTTTTTTTGATTTTTTTTTTCTCTTAAAGATACCTTAAAAACTATGTAAGCTGGCCACTATGGTCAACTACCTGATCCTGTGGAAAAGCTAGCGGTGGCGGAGGCTGGTTTTGGTGTAACCACCAGTAAATTTGCCGTTCTTTGGCAGACTCTTTCCTATCTCGAGCGGGGATCGCTCTACTGAACCGGAGGAGATCCTCGTGGGTGCGAACGACATCCGGTTCGTATTGGAGTCGCCTATCCACTGTTCGGCATACGACATGGAAGATAATAGGACATCCTTGTGGATCCTGTATAAGACCAATTGTGTCTAGTTAGAGGAATGCTTCGGGAGGAATAAAGCCGTTAAGGAGCACCCTTTCATGGTACATACTATTGGGGTAGTAAGCCCCAAAGATCAGACTGTTGGACGAGGTCATAGCTTGTGCAGTGTGCCTTCTGATTAGTTTAATAATAAAATTATCTACCCTATTCTCGTTGTACAAGACCTCGTTAGGGTAGTACTTCTTGTACTCAGACTCGGGTGCGCGATACAGACGGAGACAGCTCCTAAGACACTGCCTCTCGAACACCCTCATCTTTTTCATCTGGGAAGGACTCACGTTGAACCACAATGGACAACCATACACCATAATGGGCCGTACTAGGGCCATGTAGCAGATTACCTTCACTCTGGTATCAAGTTGGCTGCTGAAAAACAACCTTCTTGCCGCAGCAAAGGCTTTTCTGGCTTTCGTCAGAGCAATATCAATATTTTTGTCAAAATACAGATATTGATCCAGCCAAATGCCTAGATATCTAACTACACTTTTTACAGCTAACGGCCGTTAGCTTGCCAGGGCGTTGCCCTGTCCAACGGGGTCCGGAAAAGACTAGTTTCGCACTTCTGGAAGTTGATAAGCAGCTTCCAGTCGTCGCAAAATCGCTGGATTTTCTCGAAGTCACGCTGCAACAAGATGTTTATTACCTCGACCTTCGGACCTGATCTGTACGCAACTAGGTCGTCGGCGTACGCAATTAAGTGCGGCATGGAACCTATAAGATCTGCAGTGAATATAGAAAACAAGATCGGGGAACCGATGGCCCCCTGTTGCATCGGCGAGCACTCTACCGCGGAGCTACTGATTACTATGGTATTTCGGTGATAGTTTCCGCACTTTACGTCTTACTACTTTTGCACTAAGTCGACACGTCTGCACTTGGTGGAGGTCTGTGAACGACTGGGCCGTAAGCTCTACTGCGTAGCGTATGCGTAAGCTATACGCACTTGGCCGCGCCGTTGTTGCAACTCTCACTGTCTTTTGCACTAGTATACTTTCTTATAACTTTTTTATTGTCTGTAACGAAGTCGAAACACTTGTGAACTGTTCAGCTGTCTGTAAACGATTGACACTTACAGTCATTGTAGCTTTGATATTTCAGTGGATTCTACTCTCTTTCTTAAAAAAAACACCTTTAATTGTTGTATGAAAATTGTCAGGGTCGAAAATTACCCACCAACGTAATATTTGTCGAATTTTTTAACGTAGGGTTACGGTTAAACATTTTTTTGCTTTTTCGGTTTTTGGCGATTTTTTTTTTCAGAAGTTTTACCCGCTGTTTCGCATCCAATTTGGGTTTCGATCTGGAACCTTTTGGAATTTATATATACAACGAGCCTTGGAAATGGATGGAATTTTTTGATGACGAAACTTGCAAACGAAATAATGACAACAATCTTAGGATATGTATGTGGCATATGTCCACGTACAGCTGAACAATTAACGGAAGCTTTAGACTGCTATAAAGCAGATATAAAAGAAAGAAGTGTTATCGTGCAGGTCTGTCAATGAACGCCTCACAATGATTCGAATCATGGTTAAATTCGCCAACATAAAATTGTATTTGGTAGTACGGTCGGGAAGCACAGCCTACACGAAGACCGGTGGCAACATTGCCATAAAGCCAACAGAGATGCTGCCTCTCATGTGATGGTTTTAAGTGAGGCACCGCAAAGAAATCCCTGGTTTAACGACGTCCGCAGGCGTAGCTAATTAAGAAGCTTATAAAGCGGCACTGCAAAGACGGACAAGAGCTGCTCGTGAGCTCTACGAGCAGAAGAGGAGAGACTTCTCAGGAGAAAATCAGCGATCGGTAGGATTGAAGGATATTATTGCAGGAATGAGGTAAGCGAGATTTACCAAAGTTTAAAGTTAACCAGTCAAGGTTATAATGCCCGAACCGAAGCCAGTAAGGATGATCAAGGGAGCATCGTAGTAGAATCGCACTCGATGCTGAGGATGTGGAGGAACCATTTCTGCAGACTCTATAACGGAGAGGAAGATCGAACCATTTCATCTGAATGGAAGGCACGATGTAGATCAACAATTCCTTCAAACCGACGTGGATTAAGTTAAAATAGGCATATTTAACCGATCCACAAATTGCTCATAAGCTACTATCTGTCATGTTGTGTGAACGCCTAAAGCCGGTCCTCAATAACCTGGTTAAGACATGTCTGTCTTCACTTCATCATTACATCATCGTCTCTTTCATTCAGGCTGAATGATTCTGCCTCTGTTGAAATTTATTTATTTATTGAAACTGCAATGGAAGTCAAGTGAGCCCTGAGTACTGTTAGCCAGCCGCAGCATTCTGGATGGTTCGAAATGGCCATAGTTGGCTATATAACCCAAACTGGGTCAATTTAACCTTTGGTAAAACCTCTTTACCTCCATCGCGCGCTTCTCACGTTCTAAAAACGACAAAATTCTACAATGTGCAAAAAAGTTGTTACGGATAGTAAGTAGTCCAGCGCCATAATAATCTGAAGTACTATGAAAACTAAATGGGACTTACAAACCGCATCCCCACTTAACACGTTGTGTGCCACCAAACAATCCGAAAAACTTTTCCCACAGGCCACAGATTTTTTTATTGACACTTGGATTTTACGTATTACTATCAGAAAATGATTTTAAATAAATTTCTTTGCATTCTTGCATTTTGCCGTTGTTTTATTGCGGTGACACATTGGTCTGACGCGGCCACCAGGTGTGCAGTAAATCAATTTTTCACCGCAAATTCCAACGGGATAAAACAGAGTAAGCGTTTTCAAAAGGATTCAGTTCGTGTATGTGCTGTTGTGTGACAGGTAATTTTCCCAGTGGCAGAAATCTGAAACTGAAAGTGAATGTGCAAATTTGGGAAAATGTCTTACGAGAAAAGAAAAAAGGCACTTGGATGCAGAGACTGGAGGTGCGGATTCTTTTAAAAGCGGTGCCTCATCCGACCAATACTTACTGGATTTCCAAAGCTCCAATTCAGATTCCGAATCCGATTATGAACCTCCAGCGAAAAAAGTTAGAGAACAACTATCTGATTCTGAGTCTGTGATAGATGTAATAATAGACGAAGTAGTTAGTCTACAGTGCTATTGAGGATGATGACAACACTGATAAATGCATTTCTACAGTATTCACATGTATATATTTATTATTGCAACCCTGTTATTTAAGCTAGAACTTATATTTTATAGCAAATTCAAAGCTCCGTATGGCGAGTGGTGAGGTGACATATTGATCTCACAGCCGAAGACCAAGATAACCCTAGCAGTCTCTTGGGTGTATAGTTTAGAATGGTATTAAGTTCAATATATATTGTGAGTCTAATACAATGTTGCATACACAAATGTGTGTGAACCTCTGGTTCAGCTCTGGTGACCGAGTAGGGCGGTATAACTCCCATCATATCTGGATCAAAGAAGTCCGGACTGAAGATAAAAGTCGTAGCCAGGAAGGCGAGCGGCTTCAACATCCGATCCCGCCTCAGGCACAAATGCCGCAGGCGTTAAGATGGAGCCCAGTAAGGTCTTAATTATGGTATACTGGAAACATCGATTTGGATTTCGGAAGCTATAAGGGCTGACGTTGGTAGTATTCTGTTACCCGAGTAAGCTGGAGTGAAATCCGGTTGAAACTGCTCTCAGGCTAATGCTACACATGCCCCCGTCCCGTTAAAACCTTGGCAGGACTCAAAGAATGCTCAATGTTGCGTCGCCATTAAGTTGGTGGTGTAGGTCCAGATTTAACATTCTTGGTTAGCACCGATCCGGCTCTGGCACACGACCTCATAAGGGCGCGTGTCAACCCTCGCATGGCCTCCCTGCTTGCATAGACAACCATGGGATTCTGGGTGACTACACATTCGAACATTGATAACGGCTTTGAGTGGGGACCAAACAGCATGAACACAACAAGTAACTTAAACGGAAACGGAGGAAGCGAAGAGACAATTGTCGCGGCTTTTCAAAGGAGCGCGAGGGTGCAGAGATCACCAGTAGGGCAAATATCAACGCCCCGAGCAAGCGAAGAGGATAGCGCGGCCCAACAAGTACGCGCAAAGCCCATACCTGAAGCAACTAGCAACCCATCTATCTTCCACAAACTAGGGGAACAGATCAAAGCGCTGGTTGAAATGCTGGAAGACGGAAAGAGACACTCAATCCACCAGCCAATGCGAGACGCCATCGAGAGCATCAAGGCGCTCTATGAACTGGCAGATATCGAGTCAGGCCAAAGAAGTGATACGGAAGAACAACGCTTCCCAAACATCCCCATGGATGAAACCCGCAGTTGCGGAAAAAACCAAGCGAGGCCCGGAGCAGAACGGGAAAAGTCCGAGCCCAAAACGGAGGCAAAATCAGCCAGAAGCGATGGGGAAAAATATCACCCGCAAAGAGCAAACCTCGCGCAAGGTCGAAGTAAGAGAGAACGCGGAAGCCCATCCCCAAAAAACAACGAAAACGCCGAAAGCGAAACCCGCGGATAGCAGCAGAAGGCTGAACTCGGCGAAGGAATCGCAAAGGAAAAATGATATTCCGAGGAAAACCAAGGGGAAAACAAGACCTGACGCAATAGTTGTAGCAGCGAAGGGCGACTTGTCCTCCGCGGATATACTGCGGAAAGTCAAGAACGATCCCAAGCTTGGAAACCTCGGCGAATCGGTGATAAAAATCCGCCGCACACAAAAAGGAGCGGGAGGAAAGGTCGACCATTTTAAGGGAATAATTGGAGAATCCCTGGGAAAAGACGCAGAGGTCAGAACACTGACCACTGCGTTACTGTCGAAATCAAGGATATAGACGAGGTAACCAAAGCGGATATCTGCGAGGCAATAGTATCCCGGACTCAGCTGACCGAGCTGAAGGAAACAGACATAGTAAGTCTGCGCAAGGCCTATGGCGGCACCCAAGTCGCAATGATTACCGGCAGAAAATGCAAACTCACTGCTGAAGAAGGGAAAGATAAGGATAGGCTGGATCAACTGCCGTATCCGGGAACGCACAGCGCTAACCAAATGCTTTAGATGCCTAGGATTTGGACACACAGCACGTCAGTGCAAGAGTGAGCAGGACCGCTCCAAAATGTGCAGAAGATGTGGCACAGAGGGCCACATAGCTAAGAACTGCTCTCACGAGCCGAAGTGTTTCTGGTGCAAGAGCACCAACCCCGTCAACGCAGGACATGTAGCTGGCAGTGCAAAGTGTCCGGTTTTCAGGAGGGCCCTCACCAATAAAACATGATGAAGGCTATACAAATTAACCTTAATCACTGTGCGGCCGCACAAGACCTTCTGGCACAAATGTCAAGAGAAGAAAAAGTGGATGTTGCCATCATCAGCGAGCCGTATAAATCCCTAGATGGCGGCAGCTGGACAGATGACACATCCAAGAAAGCAGCAATTTGGACCTGTGGAAACCACATCTTCCAAAACATTAGCACAGTAACAGACTATGTTGCGTGTGCCCGGATAAATGGTATCCACTTTTACAGCTGCTATGCTCCCCCTAGTCTACCACAGAGAGAATACCTGAGTCTCTTAGATGATATAGTAGCGGACGCACGAGGAAAGCATCCGGTCATAATTGCCGGAGACTTCAACGCGTGGTCTACAGAATGGGGCAGTAGATGCACAAATAAAAGGGGGGTTGCCCTCCTAGAAGCATTCGCATCGTTGGAGATTGGCCTAGTAAACAAAGGTTCAACACAAACCTTCCGCAAAGCAGGCAGGAGCTCCATAGTTGACATAACGTTCGCAAGCAACTCTCTATTGCCCAAAACAAATTGGCGATTCAGCGAGAAATACATGCACAGTGGCCACCAGGCGGTTGTATTCAAGATTTATAGTGTGATGCCCAGACAGGGACCAAAACGAACGGGGCCCAAGTGGAAGGACACCACTTTTGATGAAGAAATGTTTGGAGAAACGATAAGATCTGACTTCCCCGCCAAGACTACATCAGGGGAATGCATGTCGAGTAATCTGATCCAAGCATTATCAACAGCATGCGACGCAGCGATGCCTAGGAGGTCCACTAGCGGAAGGGGAGAACCATGTTACTGGTGGAACGACAGCATAAGGAATCTCAGGACAACCTGCCTTAAAGCCCGTCGTAGATCCCAGCGTTCCAGAGGTAGACCGGAGTTCCAGGAACGATTGGCCGCCTTCAGGCTGGCAAGGCGCAAACTGAAAGAGGCAATTAAGGAGAGCAAAGCAAACTACTTCAAGAATCTTTGGAAGGAAGCAGACCTAGACCCCTGGGGAGGAGCATATAAAGTGGTAATGAAAAAAGTGAAAGGCAGTAGGACGCCTCAACTAACCTGCCCACTGATGCTCAGAACAATAGTGGAAGACCTGTTCCCCAGGAAACCTCCTACAATGTTCGTCCTTACACAAGGAGCTAGTTCGGATCAAATCCCACCAGTCACGGCTAAAGAGCTGCAGATTGCGTGCAGGAAAATTTCCGACAAAAAAGCACCTGGCCCTGACGGCATCCCGAATAAAGCCATCCAAGGCGGCCGTCGAGAACAGGCCCGAGCTGTTCACAGCGACGATGCAAAGGTGCCTCGAAGAAGGAAACTTTCCAAATTGCTGGAAACTCCAAAACCTGGTACTGATACCCAAAGGCAATAAGCCCACAGGAGAACCGTCAGGGTATCGACCAATCTGCCTGCTTGACACCACGGGAAAGATCCTTGAGAGCATCATATACGGCAGGCTAATCGGTGTGGCGGAGGAGCGAGGAGCCTTGTCCGACCATCAGTTCAGTTTTAGGAAATCGCGCTCCACCATCGACGCCATCAAAGAGGTGGTAGACACAGCAAGCGAAGCGATAACGGGTTCAAGATGGAGGGTCGGTACAAAAAAATACTGTGCCGTAGTTACGCTGGACATCAAAAACGCGTTTAACTCAGCGAACTGGTCCTGCATCATGAGAGCCTTGAATAGGATGAGCACACCGCAGTACTTGAGGAAGATTATCGTCAGCTACTTCACCAATAGGAAACTTAGATACCAGACTGACGATGGAATGAAATACCACGAAGTCTCGGCAGGCGTTCCACAGGGCTCAGTTCTTGGACCCCTCCTGTGGAACCTAATGTACGACGGAGTACTGAGACTCACGCAACCAGATGGAGTCATGGTGATCGGTTTTGCCGACGACATCGCGGTCGTGACAGTAGCCAAACACATCCACGAGGTGGAAGCAGCCACAAACGAAGCGATCGCCAGGATCAAGGATTGGATGGAATCCGCCGACCTAGAACTAGCTGACCACAAGACTGAGGCTGTCTTAATAACCAGTCGAAAGACGGTGGAATACGCCACCTTCCGGGTTGGTTCCCAGATAATTCGATCGAAGATGGCTCTGAAATACCTAGGGGTAATGCTCGACAACCGGCTTAACTTTAAAACTCACGTCGAGTACTGCAGCAAAAAGGCAGCAAGGATGCAGGCAGCTGCCCAACAGCTCAGGAAAGCTGCCCAACATCGGAGGACCTGGATACGAGAGAAGGATCCTGCTTTCCACAGTGGTAAGCTCAATCCTCCTATATGCTGCACCAGTATGGGCGGGAGCCCTGGCGAACACGGAAGCAGCAAGGAAGCTCTCGACATCATACTGGCTCTGCGTGATAAGAGCCATCAGCGGTTTCCGAACAATTTCGTACGAAGCAGCCTGCGTCATTGCGGGTATGGTCCCGATCGACATTCTCGCCACCGAAATGTAAAGGATCTACCTACGGAGATCTGCAAATCACTCTGAGACTAGCGCAAGAGGTCTAAAAAAGGAAGAAAGGGCAACATCAATGGCACTGTGGAAAACCAGGTGGGACACCACAACCAAAGGCAGATGGACCCATAAATTGATACCCAGAATAGAAGCCTGGACAACGAGAGCTCACGGGAACTGCAACTACCACCTCACGCAGTTCTTGTCGGGCCATGGGGGTTACCGAAAATACCTCCACAGATTCGGTCACGACAGCTCACCCACTTGTCCAGAATGCGCGCGCGAAGATGAAGACGCAGAGCACGTAATATTCCATTGCAGACGCTTTGCCGTGGCGAGAGGAAGTCTACCAACTCCCGAGCTCCTAGTTAGCCATATGATGGAGTCAGCTGACAAATGGCTGGTGACATGTTCCTTTATTACAATGGTGCAGATCGAGCTAAGAAGGCTGGAAAGAGAAAGAAAGGCCGAAGTGGCAAATATAGATCACATAGCGTGATATGCTAACCAGCCCCGCGAAGTAATACCTAACGGCAGTTCCGCGGGGAGAGTGGTAGAAGTGTGCAGAGGTGTGGTTTAGGACGTAGGCGCCCGTGAATCGTTCATGCTGGTAACTCGGGTTACCAGTATCTCGAAGAAGATTCCACATCCATTGGCGCAAACCATAAAACAAAATGTTTGTGAACCTACCTTGGGGGTCGTGCGGCACAGCAAGCCCGAATTCATGTGAGACCAAACTGGTCTCAAGTGGCACTCAACGTATTAAGAGAGTATACCCACATCGGATAACTTCCCAAGCACGAAACAAAAGCATTATTCAGAACCAATCAACTGACTCGACCAACGACTCGACCCGAGGTCAATATTAAACGACTCGGAGCTGAGGATCAAGCTGCCTGAAACCGTCCGACACAAAATATTGAGTTGAAGCTGACTTGAGCACCGAGTTTCTCTAACACAAATAACATTGACGAGGCTAACCTATTGGGGATGATAATCTTTTCCGTGCGAAATATTACACGACACCTATGCCTTTAGTAATCCAAACTAATCTCCGCCAATCTACTGCGGCTTCTACTACACTTCTTGTCTATACTATAATCTTTTCTTCTTAAGAAATGAGGGTAAACCCAGAGCCTGAATTTTTCTGAAGAGTATTCCCTTTAAAAACACTTCTTTTCTATGATTACGGCGACCGAGACTAAGTTACTGTGTACCTAGAAACAGGTAAACACAAATTCTGAATTATCTCCCTGATCCTGGGGTATAATGCAAACGCCCATGACCATCTGGAGAAGTGCAGGCACAAAAGAAAGATCTCAGTTGTTCGATTTTATTATCCGTACCAAGTAACCTAGGTAGTTTACTTTATTTTATTTTATTGGTATAATTGCACTTATGTCTTATGACTAAGGAAATGTACAAATACATGCAATTTTGGTATTTTATATTTTTTGAAGTAAGAAAAGGTAAATACAAATCTTCCTTAAAAAAATCACAAACGCTGGATATTTGTATGATACTAAAGTAATGTTGTAATACCATAGAGGAATGTGAAACACAGTGAAAACACAATCAAATAATTGGTTAATTAATTAATTTAGGAATTGAAGTATTTTTGCATATACATGCATATACTTTTGGATAATGAATATATATTTGAACATTTAAATATATAAAATTAATAGATCAATAAAGAACTAAATAAGTAAATATACAAATAAATCAAATAATTGTATGAATAATTAAGTATTCAGTGAATATATAGGATTCTGATGCTTTCCTTTCAATAGCCAACAGATATTGGAAACATCAGTAACCTGCAAATTTGCCGCCGATATGATGGGTTTTGCGGCATGACCCAGAAATAACCGCTGGCTTGGAAAATACAATAGACCGTTAGTTTGGTTATGGTGGCTGTAAGGTTTCATGGATGCTCAGCTGCACTACCACTTGGATCGTTTTGGTATGAGCTAGTGGTGGAGGGAACCATTTGCGGTTGTGGATGAAGCGATGTAAGTCAATGATAAATGTTATACATAGATTGCTAGAACCAGGAATTTGTATCTGCGAGCCATCAGAGCTGGACAGGGGAAACGATGCTGAATGAGTTTTACAGATTATGATTTTGCTACATCGAGCGTTTGCACCTACGTAGCTTGCACTAACTAAAGTTTAAATGGTTTCCAGGAGCGATTTTGAATCGGATCGATACTAGGATGTCGTATGCGGTGTATATATTTGTCCCAAGGTAGACAAGCTCATTTAATACTTCAAAATTATACCAAAGGTAAACATTCTAGCTAAGCTACTAACCCCCGAGATCAAGTTATTGACCGAGTTCATCGCTCTAGCAGTATGACCTCGAATCAACTTCAATAGAAAATTGCCCACTCTTATCAGGTTTGCCCTGTTGTATAAAACTTCATTGGAGTACAATTTTATGTGGGACTCTGGAGTTCGATAAAGTCGAAGGCAAGCCCTAAGACAAGCCCTCTCAAGCAACCGAATCTTTTCCATCAAGCTTGCACTCACGTTGAACCACACGTGACAGTCATAGGTGAGCATTGGCCGAATGAGGGCCATGTAGCAGATAACCTTCACCCTCGCATCGAGTTGGCTGTTGTAAAACAGTCTCTTTGTAAGGGCAAAAGTGCCTCGGGCTCTGCCCAGAGCAGCATCTACATGTTTATTAAAATATAAATACTGATCTAGCCAGATCCCCAGGTATCTGACTACAGTCTTTTGCGGCAGTGGGTCTCCGTGTCTTTCAACTATTGAGAACTTTCGCCAATTCTTTTTCGTATCCGCCGAGGCCTTATACAACGGTGTCCTGAACAGAATGGTTTCCGACTTCCGGAAGTTGATACTCAACTTCCAGTCATCGCAACTTCTAATGAATGAATCGAAGTCACCCTGCGTGAGAGTAGTGATTTCCTCGATCTTTTTGTCTGATCTGTAGACGATCAAGTCATCGGTGTACGCAATTGCATGAGGAAGAGAACTTAACAGATCGCTCAAGTAAATGTGGAACAGGATCGGCGAATTAACGGCACCCATTTTTTTTTACCTCAAATATACCTGTGGAGGTCATGTTGCCATTCTTGACTACGAACCGTCTACCGGTAAGCATGTTATACAGTAGGGACAGCAGTGGTTTGCTAATGCCTAGCCGATTGAGCTTGTAGAAGAGTCCTTCTAACCATACGGTGTCAAAGGCCTTCTCCAGATCCATCAAGCAGGCACCCGTACATTGTTTCTGGCTTTTGTTCCATTGGATATCCGACACCAGTTTCTACGCGGGATGAATAGTGTCATACCCCGCTTTGAAACCGAATTGGTTATCCGGAATAATATGTTTGCCCTCAGTCCAGTTGATCAAGGCTCTATTGATCACCTTCCCGAATACCTTGCTGATGTTCGGAAGGAGACTAATTGACCGGAGGTTGCAAGGATTCGAAGAATCTTTTCCTCTCTTGGATATGGGTTGTACAATCGCAGTTTTCCACTGCTCTGGGTAATGTGCATTATTCAAAGCATTGTTAAACAGGATTGTGTACATATTAACCACTTTCAGGGGGAGGTGTCTTAACACAATGTTGGAGATCCCGTCGATTCCAACAGACTTTTTCTTCTTTATTGATTCGAACACCGCTTGGAGTTCTGTATTCGATATGAACGGGGGATGAACTCCTTCGTCGGCGATGACATTATCTGCCATGTTATCATTATTGAACACGACAAAGCCAGTGTTATCAGATCGCCATTGTTGCATGTCTTCTCGAAGTTGAGAGTTGCTAGCCAGTACGCGGTTATCCAATTCGTGGTTCGGGCGAACGGTCTCATTCACCTTATACACTTCTTGGAAAACCGCGCCTAGTACCTCCATTTTTTCTTGCGGATCTTCGACCACAAAGAAGTTATCGTCGAGTACAGCGTTATCTGGATCAATACCTGCTGTAGTCAGTATTTGTTCGTTGTCCGTCGTTCTAAAAAGCTTAAGGCACGGAAGATCGCTATGTTTGCTTCGACAGAATTTATTTATCTGAGGGAACATGCTCGGGTTGTTAGATCTAACAGCCCGAATCTTATTGTTCCAATTAGCAGAAAGTCTGTAGTTCTGAGCAATCAATGTTTGTATATTCTTAATGAACGATTTCAGTGTCCTAACTTCCTCGTCTCGTCTGTCAGTAAACCGCCTGTACAAGGTTTTTAATCTTGACAGGAGTCTACTTTTTTGTTGGTGGAGTGCGTGGATTGTCGCATTGCGGTACAAGTTTTCATTGTTTGTGCGTGTATACCGAGGTATAGTAATGTCCATCGTTCGTTTGATTGTCTCATCCAATTGAATTAGATACATGTCATTCCCTTCGTTTGACAAGTTTCTATTGGACGGTATGTGGAGCGCGTTCGAAGAGAGTGCTCGTGTCATTTGTCTGGAGAAGCGTGTCCATCATGCACTACTGTAGTTGTAGGTGTACGTTTGAACAAACTCTCCTAATTCCGCAATATCGTTGGGGATCTTGATTTTGGCACTGAGTCCGCAATGGTCACTGAGATACACGAATGTGTTCAAACAGTTTACAGTTTGTGCGTTTGTGTCTGTCAGCTGCAGTCTTGCGTCTAACAGTAGGAGATCTAGATACGAGCCGATACATGTCGGGCATTTAAGTCGCCGGCCAAAATGAAATAGTTCTCCTCCGAGTCCAGCCTCAGACATCATGAATCGAGCTCTGATATAGTTGTTCTGGAACTAGGGTTGCCAGAGGAGTAGACCGACACCGCATACAACCTCCTTCCACTGCGGAGCGAAATGCACACGATGCTGGCCTCCAACTCCTGAAACCATCGTACTTCACCACTATACACTACTTTAAGTTTTATGTTATTTTTAATGAAGATCGCAACACCGCCTCCACCACTGGAATTGGGTCGGTCTCTTCTAATAACATTATAATTGCTGTGCTGCAGTGCCTCTCCGAGTTAGCTTGGTTTCGCTAATCAGCATCAGCTCTGGGCTTTGGTCATCCAAAAGTTTATAGAGCTCGTTTTTTCGAGGGATCCCTATCAATGAATTTGAATTCACTGCAAGGATCTTGTAAGTGAACTCGTTCGTCGGCGCAGCCATTAAAATGGTTGACGTGGTTGGCTCTACAGGAGCGCCAAGAGTTGGTCTACCCGCTCCTCTAACCGATCCATACGCCTTTCAATGGAGGATTTCCAATCCGGCGTTGGATCATGTGCTCTTGGCACTGAAGGTTGCGGCACTACCTTCGGTAGTTGTTGCCTTTCCGTGCTCCTCTGACTAGACGCCACTTGGGCGTAGGTCACTTGAGGCGTCACGGGTATTTTCTCTATTAATTTACCTATATTTCGGTAGGTTTGTATATGTTTGGAAAGGCTATCAGAAAATATGATATTTTTCCTATTCTGTGAGTATAAGATCACTTTGTAGAGTGCAAATGGTTCGGCAGTAAAAGTTGAAGTATGATTTGGTAGAAGTCCTTTGGAAAAAACCAAAGATGTAAAGTTGTCTGTTTTGTAGGCATCTGAAAACAATAGTCTCTGTTTTGTAGGCATCTGAAAACAATAGTCTCTAGTAAACAAAACTCCAAAATGAGTTTTGTATATAACCCGGTGTTGATTTTTTTGATAATAGCAAAATCGGTGTTAATGACATTATTTGGAAGGTTCCGAGGCAATTTTGGGTAGAGATTGTTATGTTAAGATTCTTGGAGAGACACAAGACACAAGAGACACTACACACAAGAAGCGAAACATGTTTCAGCAAGAGACCGAGGAAGATGGCCATCGCTCATCCTCCTCAAAACATCCTTCTGCCAAACCGACCGTCACAGAGTTTGCGAGAGACCGCATTCAGCTAGCTCAAGTGAATGAAAAATCGTCAACGGGGCCAACCATAGCAGCGGAATGGTGCAGCAATATTTACGAAGCAAAGTTGCCCTACACCTGTTTTTGATTACTCGGAGGTCGTCAAAGGTTACAGGGTGATCAAGTGTGTTGACCAGTTTTTCAAATATTTCCTTCGCTCGTGCGGCTAAGATCAGCGACGCCTTTGAAGGGTTTAAGCTTAAAGTCATCGCTGCTAAGGATATTCCAAGGAAACCTAGGGATCGCATCTGGTTAACGAAGATAAAGATTAAAGGCGGAAAGATTATCCAATGCCTAAAACTTCAAAATCCCCATGGTTGACTGGACCGACAATGAAGAGGAGGAATGAATGGCAGAAAAATAACGACTCTTCTCTGATTTCCTTCAACGAACAGAGTCTCTCGAGAATTGATGCATTTACATTCAACTTTCAGGCCGTTTATTAAAAACAAATCTCCGTACAAGCATTGCGTATGAAAATAATGGTACTATCGCTTAAAGAAAATGGTAGTGCGCCATCTTTGATCGCGAGGAATAACTACGTCAGTGAGTACGTGGAAATATATAAATACATATAAATACAGAGTGTACATTTTCACTCTACTTTAACCAATCTCATACCAACTGCCTTGTGTTCGGGAGGGAACGGAAACGTTGGATTTCCTTTTAAACTGTGGTGGATAAAAAAAGCCGATTTTTTTTCCGAAATTTGAGCGATTCGACAAAAATATTAAGTGCGTGTCCGACTTCCATTACATTGGGTAATTGCATGATTGTGCATGACTACGCTATACGTGGCGCCAAGCTTTGAAAACGCCATTTTGTAAATTTCGACGAATAAGTACAAGAACAAAATACATATACTGTACAAAATATTGATTAATCGCTTAGTTTAGGAGATTTCGTGGTGTAATGTGGTGTAAAATGTATTTTTTCCTATGAAAATTACAGTGAAATTAAAATTATTTTCCTTCATTTTAGTTTCATATACAATGGTATCAGGTATGTTTCCATCAGTGATGGCTGAAATCAGAGAGAGGGCTCTATCTAGAGTTCATACATGGGCTACAGACTGTGGCATGAACGTGAAACTTAAGAAAGCGAAAGCGGAAATTATCCTGTTTACCATGAGGACCACGATAACAACTTTTAAGTTTTCATGGTTAAACAATAACACTCTCTCACCTAGACGTCATTCTGGATCCTAAGCTCAACCGGGTAAACAAAGCAAGTACAGCCTTCTTTACCTTCAGTAAAACTTTGGTAGAAGGTGGCGCCTTAAACCCAAACTGACCCTTTTACCAGATTTCTTACCATTTGGCAGTTGACCTGCAGATTTCTTAAAAAACCATTTTGCTGTCAAACCAAATTGCTTCATTCGTAGAGTAAAAAAAATCCGAAGCACATTTTCTTTACAGTAAAATTATTTAAAAACAAACTCAACACGACTTCATTACCCAACTATAGTCAGCGGTCTTTTCGACGGATTGCAACAGCTCTAATTCTTACCGCATCTCAGGGGCGAGATTTGTAGTGAATCAGGGAGGCCCTTGCTTCTACTGAATATATCTAGTGGATATAGAGGGGAACAACTCGATAAAACCCGCAATCCTAGGTGGGACAACTGGACCTAGGGACGAATGTCACTGCATGACCGTGTCTTCTAACCGTGAACTCTGTAGACCTAGGACAATCCAGTTTCAATGAACGGCTCGTATTTTCTTTCCTTCTGGTTTTTCTGAATCGGGTGAAATAGAAACATTTTTAAAATCTGGTGCCGTAATCCGGAAAAATCCCTGAACGAACCTAACGTAAAAGGAAAGAAAACAAGTTAATTAATTACACGAAAGTTTAATTAATTACACTTAAACTTTTTAATCGAAATGGATTTAGCTAATCGTGCTTCTTATCGTGACCAAACTAGTTAGAATCGCTACCGAATATATGAACTTCTGTGTTAGCTTTCACGCGCTCACTGGACTCTCTGGGTATATATATTTTCACTGATACTACGAATACTCAACCGGAAATATAGAAAGCTCTCGCTCAGACGATGTGGGTGATATAGAAAGTAACCAATCCGTCACTGAACCGTCCTCACACAGAGGTTGAATCTCTATAGAAAGCGAATGAAGCGAAACCCAATTTAGCTCACACGGATGTGTCTAAAAAAAATAACCAATTAAAACGGCTATAAGATTATTTGCTGCTGGTTCAAAGGAAAATTGTTTGTTTTGTAAAGCTGCAAGCCACGAAACTAAGGATAGCGGTTCTAGTGCCATAAGTTTGGTAAGAAAGAAACAATTATTACGAAATGAAGGTAGATGTTATCGGTGTTGTAAGATTGTAAGAAAGGGCACAGTTCTAAAATGCGTAAAGTTAATGGGATTGTTTGCAGGCCGTGCAATGGGCGTCACGCTACAACAGTATGTGATCCATTGTTTAAAAGGACTTCGACTTCGTTGGTACACAGAGGCCTTGAAAATAAAGCTGAGAATTCTGATAGCCCATCGTCATCAACCAATCTTTACACAGCTGAATCGAAACAAAGGGATATATATTTGCAAACGGAATGCGCTTACGTTAGCAGTGAATATAGTTCATTTTCTGTTTTCGTGTGCATGATATTGGATGGTGGAAGTCAGCCGTCATTTATCAAATCTGCATTAGCACGACGTCTCTAATTTCCTGTTATTGGAGTACGTAATTTAACTGTACTTCCCTTTGGAAGTTCGCAACGCAAATCTGGCAGATTGTATAATAAAGTCCGAATAGTGTTACGTAACCGGTATGATGATCAAGCTGTGGTGTTGGAAGCAATCGAGGTTCCAGAGATATGTGTTGATGTGCTCTCTATACCAACTGATGACGCTGCTATTTCAATACATAATCTCGCTTTAGCCGATACTCGGGCCAACGGACAACAGCCATAGAGTCGAAGAGTTCAACACTCTCGTCACTTAATATATGTGCATGCGAAGGGATTCAGACATTGTGGCGGCTTGACGTTTTAGGAATTACGCCTAAAGAAGAAAAGGAGGTGAGTCAGGATTAATCCTTACATATTCGAAGAAGTGGTGACCGATTTGTGGCATCCCTCCCCCGGAAAGATTTAGAATCTCGTCTACATAATCGAACTATAGCTTTAGCACAAATGGTGCAAGAATTAATCAAATCGGGAAGTTTAACCGAATACGATGACTCCATGCATGAAATGTTATCGTTGGGTATTGCGGAAGTTGCACCCCCAAAACAGCGACAAACGAAAATAGAGTATACTATTTACCTCATCATCCGGTTTATCGAGAGGATAAAGAAACTACGAACTGGGGGCAAATTGGAATTATAGCAGACATCGAAAAAGCCTTTTTCCAGATACTACTTCACCCGAACGAAAAAGATAGTCAACGGTTCTTATGGTTCTGCGAAAAAATAATGAAAGGGAGGTGTCTACCAGTATACAGACTTATAGAATGACGCGATTGACCTTTGGAGTGTCTAGTAATCCATACATTTTAAGGGCAATGATACAGGAATTGATTAAACAAGCTGAGCCAAAATATAATTAAACTTGCGAGCTGTTACGAAGATGATTCTACATGGACGATATGATGGTAAGCGTCGACGATGAGGAGACAGCAAAAAAGATTTATCGAGAAGCGAATTTAATTTTTAACAGCGCCTCAATGACGCTTCGTAAATGGAATGCCAACAACACTAGTGTTCGACGAAGTCTTGCAGCAAAAGGTGGAATTTATGATAATCAGAAGGTGCCCGGTTTACGTTGGATTACAACTACGGATGAACTGGAGATGGATTTGGACTTCGTCATTAGTTTCTTGAATTTCGAGTTCACACAAGGCACAAAACGAAGGGTATTGAGGATCATGGCGAAAATATTCGACACTTTTTGCATTTGGACTGTGCGTATGAAAATTCTCTTCCAAAGTATTCGGCGAAGGAAGATCGATTGGGACGTAGTTCTACTATCCGAACTACAAAGCATTTGGAGAAGGTGTTGCAATGAGAATAACGAACTAAAAAACATAGTACCTCGTTTAAGCCAGAATCTGAAACAATGCAAGTTCATATCTTTGCGGATGCAAGCCAATTCGCATTTGGAGCTGTAGCTTATGCCAGAACAGTCAGCAATAACGGATATGTGTCAGTGCAATTTATTTGTGCTAAGGGACGAATTGCACCACTTAAAGAAGACAATCAGAACGTTCTGACCTTACCAAAGTTGGAGCTGACAGCTTCACTTAGCGCCGCACGCTTTGACTATCTACGGACTAAAATTTCCATTATGTTTAATGATGTGTTTTTATAGACCGACTAGCAGATCGCATTATACTGGATCCAGGGAAGAGAAAAGCGCTGGAAGCCGTATATCGAAAACAGTGTAAAGGAAATACGGATACTATCTGATATTTCATCGTGGAGACGCTGCCCTGGATCTGAGAATCCTGCCGATCTGCTTACGCGTGGAATTAGTACATCATCGCTTGTTAATTCAACGACTTGCAGAAACGGGCCCTTTGGCTTTACGAAGAACCTATAAATTGGCCATCATCATCTATCAAGCAATCATCATTCAATCAATTTTATGTACAACTATGTGCTCTAACATCTCTAGTTGAAGAAGCTGAAAATTTGGACGACAGGACAGTATATTGCATACTGGGTTGCTTGCAATGGCAACATTTCCCTGAGGAGATTGCTGCTCTTCGAAAGGTATTCCTTCTTCTTCCAAATTAATTTTTCTTTCTCCATTTCTAGACCCTGACGATGAACTCTTGCGAGTTGGCAGTCGACTTTAGCATGTAGTGGTAGATAAAAATTTGTGTCATCCAATCATCTTGAAGAAATCGTATCACTATGTGCATGAAAAAACATTTCATCGTGGACCGTCGGCAGTACTTAGCCAAATGCGATCGAAATTTTGGGATTAAGAAAAACAACCTTAAACGTGGATCAACTGCACACATTGCTTACAGAAGTCGAGAGCGTTGTAAACGCACGACATTTAACATACTGCAGTGATGATCACTTGGACCTCACACCCCTCACTCTGGCACATTCCCTTATCGGGGCCAGTAGAACTTTAGATTATTCATTAGCTGAACATCAAACCGGTAAGGATTTACATAAACAGTGGAGAGAACGACTACAATTTTTGGCAGCATTCAAGAAAAGGTGGCTAAAGGAATATTTACACCAACTGAGGTCATTGCATCGAAGCAAGGATTTAGCAGGTTCCACACTTAGACCTGGCGATGTAGTACTTTTAGAAGATTCTTTGTTGCCTCAACCACTATGGAATTTGGCTGTGATTCAGAAACTGTATCCCGGAAGAGATGGAAAGATTCTAGATCTCATGTATCCACTGGAGATAACTAATTCATCTTAAAGTTTGTGGTGGGAGGATGTTGAAAAATATTTCTTTATTTATATCTAAATTTCAGTTTAGGATACTTTGTTTCTCTATCACTCAGTTATACTTGTTTCTATAAATTTGTTTGAATCTCAGTAAGTTGTTGATTGTTTTTGTATGAATCGAGTTAATTGGAAATCATTAGAGATTATACTTTTGTTCTGAACGGCTAGTGTTTTATTTCTTTCTAGTTTTTCTGAATCGGGTGAAATAGGAAAATTTTTAAAAGCCCCGATTTTGAATCCTTAACGGAAAAGGAAAAAGGTATGCTCGCCAGAGTTAAAGCTCCCATAGATAGCGATCACTGCTGAAGCTGTTTCTTGCTTTGGATAAATTGAAATGACTGCGAAAATAACGAAACCCTCGATTGGCTACAAAGATTCATAGCATCATAATGCCGACGTACGTGTTGTAGATAAGGGGGAAGTCCTTAAATTCTTGAGGCCAAAAAGTCGAATCCATCTTCATGGCTCGTACATCCCGAAGGAGACGATAGAGACCAACATCTGTTACCTTAACTTAGGTGTTGACATCCTTCTAGACCATATGTCGCTGAGGCTGCTGTGACCACGACCATAAGATTCACGTGGGAATTTTCCTAGATTTTCCAGCAGCAACGGATGACATTAACACTATCGGACCTGTTGCGGCACCCTTAAGCGTACTTTTGTGTGTACACTGTAAGGAGAAAAAAGTTAATGTATACAATACTTACCCCATCAACTGTGTATCCCTCGAAAATTCTCCTTTATTAAAAAAAAAACAAACAATAATAAATTGAAATGATTCAATTATATTTGGTGTCATCTGCAAGCCCATGGCCGGACAATAACAAGACGAAACCATACGACTTCAAAGTAAGCACCAAAAGATGTCTGCTCTGCGCGTGTATACCGACATGCACTGATTGGAAGTTTCGATGCATTGGGACGAACTTTGTATTCGAACATGGAAGTTGTTCATACATGTTGCTATATATATTGTGAATTATTAGTAAAATGACAACACTTAAATCTCCTATAAGTATGAAATTTATAGATTGTCATCATTTATCATTTTACTCCTTCATTCATTCCACTCTACACTCTCAATAAAGTAATTTCTTGTTCGTACACGCGGTGTTATTTTAATAGGTTACAGGTCCAGATCCAAAAAATTATAAAAAATAATCAGTGTTGCCGCTGGGAAAATGTAAAAAAAAACAGGAGATCTCCTGCTTGACTAACTAAAGTAAGGATATTTTAAATTTAGTTTACTACAGAAATGAGGTATTACCGAGATAACCGACTTTTACCTCTCTTGCCCCTTAAAACTTTTGACAACTGTTTTTGATATCGTTTTCTCAATCAGAGGATACATTCACGTTATTGCGTGAATAAACGTCATAAATATATGAATATCTGTCCAAAAGTAATGAAGTATTACAGATATGGTTTACAAACAACTAACTTTTTTGGGACGTCGTCGCTTAACTGGGACTTAAGCGGCTGTTCGACCGGCCGAAGTGTCCCAATAAAGCGACATCCACTGTACGTATTATAATAAAAACATCCTGGTACAAAACAACAAAAATGTTAGTGTTGGCGAATTGTTTTGTTTTGTATGAGACGCAATTCAAACACACTTTTAACAGAAATTCTTTTATTATTCACACTATAGTTAACGTTAAAAATTAAACGGAGAATATTTAAACAAGAAGCAGGATCAAGAGCTATTCAGAGAGTTAACATCGAAATTAAGAAATTTGTTTTATTAGGCATGGTTATACACAGCTCAGTAGCTACCTTTCACACGAAGCAACAATGGAACAAAAGTGAATTATTATTGATTATAATTACAGTGGACTCTCGCAAAGTCGCACTTTCTCTAAGTCGAATTTCTCTCTAACTCGAATTTTTTCGCATTACTTTAAGTGCCATTCATATGACCTGCGAATTCCGAACGCTAAATTTCAGAGACCACTTTCCGGCAAATATAAACCAAAAGTTGTACTTCTTGGTGTGCAAGATGGGGATTGAATTATCGACTTTATCAATCGACTAAAATCTCAATAATAATTAGTTTATAACTATTTTAAATTTGTTCTCCTCAGATCAATCATTCTATTTACGAACTGTTTACCTGAGTTCGCAATGCACAAGAGAGGCAAACGCGATCCACACATTAAAGACCACAAAATTGTACCCATTGCTCTCTGCGTATGAGAAAACTAAATATGAATGCCGTGTCAGAATCTGCGAAGTTCGCGATTTGTAGTGAACTTATATGAATGGCCCTTAACTATTGTGAAATAACTGAAATAGGAGGAAAAAACAAACTGGAAAACCAGAGATCTGATTAGCTATGCGTTTCAAATTTTTCTTTTGATTAAAAATTGTGAAGTAACAGGAGAAATGTGCCAAAAATTGTCTGGGAACAGGAAACAGTAGTTTTTACTTTATCTGAGTTATATAACAGAAGACCCCTGTTAGAACAGGAGAAGCGGCAACAGTGAAAATAATACTTCTTCAGCATACGGTAGAATTACTCTCCTAAATAGAGAAAATTATTCAACTTGGCGTGTGCAAATGGAGGGTATACTGTATAAATACCGATATTATATTCATAAGTTACCTCTTGTGAGATACCTGTGTACTTCAAAAGAAGCTTGGAACTTCGTAGACAAAACCCACAATAGAAAAGGTGTACGTCAAAAGGCGAAGGAATTTCGAAAACTTTTGAAAAGCAGACATGGAAAGAGGGGATAGTACTCCTCCTTGGGGTATAGCTGTTTGAAGAAGAGTTATCCAGCATAGCATTACTCTTCTTGTAAGTAGTTGGTTTATAATTGCTACTAGTCCCGCATCTACGTCTAGCTCTACAAATGCCTGAAAGATTGCATGTGGGTAGATGTAGTTGAAACGCAGACATGGTATATTCTTTGTAGTTAAGTGATCTCTCGTTGCTTCTTATAAATTTGTGTAGGGCTGTTTCTACGAATCTACCTTTATTGTACGCATGTTGTGATGGTGAACGTTTAGTTGGGTCGCTCGTAGATATGTAGGTCAATCAGCCTTTCTAATGTTTTTAGAAGAAAGGATGATAGGCTGATGGGTCTAAAGTCTTTAGGGTGTACATGGGAACTTTTTCCCGCTTTGGATATGACTACCTTTAGTTGTCTTCATCTAGTTGCACATGTGGGACAATGAGAGGCAGCCTTTCAAAATGATTTCCAGCCATGGTAAAATCATTTCGGAGGTTTGTTGAAGTTCGGCTGGGATAATGCCGTCCAGTCCAGTCCCAGTTCCGGTGGTTGATTGCCCGCGTTATCCTACGACTAGTTATCAAGGATTCTGGATGTAGAGTGGGTATCTCTCCTACTTGGCATGGATTCGGGCATTCTGTTGTGTGCTCCGGGAAAGAGATTCCTCATTAGATGATGTTCACGTATCATCGGCTTTTTTGAAGTAGCTCGATACGTTTGGACAGGTTAAAGGATCTTTTGAAGCCCGGAGAGTTCCGAGGTTGCTTTGATCTTTCCGCAGAATTTCTTCTGTGCTGACCTTTTCATTTTTCATTTATAGGAGTCCCAGTCTAGAGCCTCTCTTGAGTTCTTTGCCTATTTAAATTTCCTTCTACAAGCTTGTGGAAGGTTGTCTTGATCTGCACTCCACCACCTAGTTTTGGGAGTCTTGTCAGATGATCTTAGTGGACAAACTACTTCCATCACCTTATTATGAGCGTCCGTAATGGTTTTTCCCAGGTTATCCAACTCGCTTGTATTGAGGGGTGTTTCAGAGAGTTCTTGCGGTATAGGTAGAGAGAAGATACATTTGTATAGGGAGCATATGGTTTTCCTGTAGTTCCTGAATTTGGGTTGGGGTGGTGGGTGATCAGTTAGATCAAAGCAAAGGCACCTATGGTCCGAGAAGGAGTGATCTCTGGATACTATCCAATTTGTGATTAATTGGGACAGTTTTTTTTTTGAGATAAGGGTAAGAGGTCGGATCTGCTCCTTTGTTACATATCTCTTGTTAGTGTTTGTGCTGCCCCATGATTGGCGGTGAGAGTTTGTGTCACACCCAATTATAAGGTTTCCACTTTTAGTGAGCTGAGGTTGGTTCATCGAAGCCGTCCGGGGGTATTATTCCATCGTAGGCCATGTAGGAGGAGACAATCCAGTAGTTGGAGTCTCCGACCTCAAGACATACCGTGGTCGGTATAGTCGCTGTTAGATAGGCTAGGGAGAAGAGAGACATTGAGATTGTTCTTTGCCAGAATACAAGCTCTTGGTGTACCTGTATTTTTTGAATAGTCTGAAGTCGGGGGGTCCTAAGTCCATTTTATCCTACCCATGAACCCTGGGTCATAAAAGACCTCCTCCGCTTTAATGTCCTGCAAGCGATTGGTTAGAGTTGGTTCTCTTTCCATCTCCGTATCTGAATCCAAATTCAGAGTCAGAAGTGTTGAGAACATATGAGAGACACCCTCCGGGCTCAGTGCAGTGCAAGAATTGCGATTCTGTAAGATTCCCAGAGCTCTTAAATTAGGGGGTGGACGTTACTTTCAGTGATCGATTTCTTTTTACAGATTTGGTCGTCAAATTTATCGGTGTGCCTTGTTTCATGACCTTAGTGGCCCACTCGAATGATATTTTTTGTTTTTGAGACCAGTTGTTGGGGGGAATCTGGCTCAGTATGAAGCAAGGATTGTGCGGCACGACTAGGTACTGTACTACTGTCATACTAGGTACTGGGGAGTCATACTAGGACTGGGCACTAGGTACTGCTGCGTTTTAATTTGTTTGAGAAGAAATGTTGATTTCTCGAGTATCGGAGAATGGAGGTTAGCCTGTGCAGAGCTCTGTATGCAGGTAAGACAGACTAATCCGTAGGATGCCAGGTATCCGGATGCTCACGTTCGCGACTGGACTATTTCAAGGTAGGTAATCTCTCTGGAAAATAATACAGTTAACATTACACAGATTTTGTTTGAAAGTTAAATATCTAATCATATTGATCCTGGTAGCAAACTTTTTTTGTTTCTTATTATGTAAATATAATGTGGCTTAACGTTAAATTTGGTATCGAATATAATTCCAATTCCAATTCAAGGCCTGCCTGGAAGTCGTGATGGTGAGGACATTCGTGCTACGTGGCCAAACCACCGAAGCAAAGCTTTTTGCATTCGGAGAACAGCTGCTCAACGGTGAGTGTTTCACTACTACGCACTATCGTGTTTCTCACCCTATCCCGGCGAGTAATTCCCACAACAGCACGAAGAAATCTCATATCAGCAGCTTGTATTCTCGATCTTATTCTTCGGTCATTACCCAAATTTCATGAACATATGTGAGAGTTAGAACAAATACTGAGTTGAAAACTGCTAACTTGGCTTTGACACTAAGCTCGGCCTTTCAGGAAAGTTCAGTATTACTCCTCCCATCACTTGTGAAGAAGACCCCGAGATACTTAAACTTCTCCACCTGCTTCAATGAATAACCTCTTATTTGTCCAGCACATCCGGCCACAAATCTATCGAGTGCGTGCTGGCGTTCTGTCTGGGAAGATGTGAGGATAACTAAGTTATCCGCAAAAAGAAGATGACTTACCTTCAATTCTCCCAATGTGAAACATTCCTCGCCTCGGCTGCGCTGCAACATCCAATCCATATAAACAATGAAAATGAATGAGGGGTGACAAGAAGGCGTGGTCCAACGCAAACGGTGAAATGAGTTGATTTAGAACCGTTAACCCGAACACAGCTGCTACAGTTTGTGAATAGAGATTGAATGGCCCTCAAAAGAGTTCCCCCAAGAGCAGATCACTCTAGAGTTAAAAAAAAAAACAGCTGAAGATGGGATTGGCGTACTCCCAAGCTACGTGACCATTCTTAGAGTGAAAAGCTGGTCGGTTGTACTTCTACCGGGACGAAAGCCGCACTGTTCATCCCCCATCCTTGACTCGACCATAGCTCTATAACGCGCTTCCAAAACCTTAGCGTAGACTTTCCCGGGGAGACTTAAAAGGGACATTTTCAATTAATTTAATATTAAAATCCACGGTAACATTTTTGGAGCAGCTGGTTTTTTTTTACATATACAATATTTTAGTTTTTACAAAGAACTGGCAATTCTTCTCGCATGATTTGCAATCAGCACGGTCATTCAAGGTCATGCTGTATGGTCTGGACTAAGTTCCTATTGATGTGTTGAAAAAAGAACTAGTTGAGCACGGACTCAAGTGTCAAAACATTAAGATCATCAAAAAGAAGTATGAGAACTTTGCTGATGTGTTTTACATTGTTTCTCTCGAGATGGGTTCAATTAGACCCAATGAGATTAAAAGAAAATGTTCGATCCATTTTCAAGACACAAATTGAATGGGACTTTGCTAGGAGGCGGCAGAGTAAATTAACACAATGGTACAATTGCCAAATATATGGCCTTGGTGAAAAAAATTGTCACATCCAAACGCACTGCGCAATTTGCTTTGAGAACCATGACTCCAAAACGTGTGATTCCAACAATATTAAATGCGCGAACTGCAAGGGCACGCACAAATTCACTACTTGAATCAAGGTACGTTTTACCATGCAAGAGATCAATGTGCTTACAGCTGAGATGATTTCGCTGCTTGGTAGATGTAACACAAAAGCAGAGCAGTTGGTTTAGAAATACGTTTTGTTAACGGGCGGTCAATGAAAATATTTTCAGTATATTTCCCGGGTGCTAAAAGAACATCAGCTCAAAAGCGGTCTGAGCTGAAAAATGATCTGCGTCGATTAGTAAGTGTAAATGACATCTTTTTGATAGGAGGTGACCTAAATTGTGGGCATAGGAGCTGGGGGTGCCTGAAAGCTATTGTTTGTTGTAATGAACTTGCTGATCTTAATTCAAGTCACCCATTTCATATACATTTTCCACCGCATCCAACTTATATACCAACAAGTTCTCGATCAAATCCATCAACTTTGTACCTTTTTTTGACAAACACTCCGGAACTTTTCACCCAACCCATGGTTATAAATGATCTTAGTTCAGATCATTTGCCAGTATTGTGCAAAGTTCTATCAATTCATTTCCAAGCCAGTAATTTAGTTTTTAACTTTAAACACGCCAACTGATGGTCTTATGGGGCAAGCGATAGGTGACTTTGAAGATATAACCAGTGCTTCCAATCATTCTATGATTGTTTAGGCCGTAGGTTCATTTTCTAGTGCGGTACTAGAGAGTATTCAGCAATATGTTCCCAAAAAAGTTTAACGTTGTGACAGCGGTAACTTGCTGCCGTTTCACAGAACAGGTAATAAGGATCAGGAATATCTTAAGATCTGACTGGATTGCTACTAAAAATCGTTCTTATCTCTCTCAAATGAAAAAAAAAACTCAATGCAAGCATTAAGATGTTGATTTCAGATTTCAGAAACCAATCCTTGAAATATAAGCTACAAGATTTAGAGAAAGGTAGCAAGCCCTTCTGGAAAACGGTTAAGGTCATAAAAAGGAACTATTTTTAACATTCCTGCATTTAAAGTAGGCAACTCTGTGATGCTATAAAATCTCGATAAAGCAAACGCCTTAGCTAGTGAGTTTTATGGTAACCATGGCATAACATAATTACCAATAACAATATTACTTCTTCAGTTGGGACTCCATGCAATTGTTAAACATAACTTCTTTTAATAGACAGACTTTGTGTCTTTTGCCGAAGTGAATAGTATAATTTCTTGTTTAAAAACAAATAAATTATATGGTTTTGATGGGTTGAAGAATTTATATCTGAGACATCTCACTAAAAATGTGTTCAATTTCTACAAGGTCTGTTTAATAGCTGTTTCAAGCTTAGTTATTTTCCCGTAGATTGGAAATCTGCCAAAGTTATCCCAATCTTGAAACCTGGTAAAAATTCTGACTTGCCTGAGAGTTATAGACCGATAAGTTTACTTAGCTCCTTGAGCAAATGCTTCGAGAAAGTAATTAAAAATAGATTAGTGACGTTCATGAATTCACACAATATTTTGCCTCCTGAGCAATTTTTCCTATTTACCTAGTCAAGACCATAGATTAATTTTTATCTGAGCGTTATATTAAGGTGTCCGTAAACAGCGAATTTTCAAGCGAATTACAGGATCTGTGCTTGGCCCTATCTTATACACTATTTATATTTCTGACTTCCCAGAACTTAATAATTGTCAATCTGCTATGTTTACTGATGATACCTGCATTCTCTAATCAGATGCCTTCGGTTCAAGTATTATAAGCAATCTGCTTTTGATATTGTACTAACGTATCTCAATAACAATAAAATTAAAATAAACGCTTCAAAGACTCAGTCTGACTTTTTTACTAGAAAAAGAAAAGCCTGTTTCTTACCAAGCAACAAACATCAAATTAACGGAATTCAGACTGAGTGGAAAGACAGTGTCTAGTATGGTGATGTACACCTGGATAAAACATTGACATTTGGCTTATATATCCAACAAAGGATATTAAAAATCTCACGCAAATCAAAGCTTAGTATTGATAATAAATTGATAACTTTCAAGGTAATTTTCCAGGCAATAATGTTCTACGGATGTTCCGTTTGGGGAAAAAGTGCAGTCAGCCATATACGCAAACTGCAAATTTGTCAAAATTAACTGCTGGAAATGATAATTGATCTCCCATCGCATTTCTCTACTGAAGAGTTACATTTGTGGGCAAATGTTTAACAAGTCCAAACAAAAATCTTAAGACTATGAAATCATTACAATATGTCTTGTAGTTTGTCTGATAATCATTTGATTTTCAATCTAATTCTCAATATTTTTGTTATCTATATCAAGTTTGTTACTTAATTGTAATAGGAATCAAATACAAGTTCAGAAAGTTGGTCATCGCCTCCGCTTCCGTCATCCCTAGTGTCTAGAATTTATATTATGTTGTTTTTTAATGAAGGTTTTTCCGTAGCTTTTCCTTCTAAAATTCTAATAATTTATTAATATATTTTTTTTTACAATTTTTTACATTTTTACAAAAATAGTGTATACCGTATCTCTGTAAATTGTGCAATGTAGTTTTAAGAAAAATTTACTTTGTAAGCTACAATAAAGAATCAATCAATAAATCAATTAATTATATCTAGAAGAATATTGAAAAAATCAGCTGCTTTCTGGTTCAGGTTCTTACATTTGGATAGAATAACTAAGTCATGAGCGTATAAGGAATAATTAATTTGGTTGTATTTCTGAATTAGTGTGCTAATTTTATTAAAAGCTATCAGGAAGAGCACAACTGAGAGGGAAAACCCTTTAGGAATACCATTTTCAAGATTGTGTATATAAGAGAATGTATTTTATATTATTATTATATATATTATATTTTTTGAAGATAAGCTTGATGCAATGCATTCGTCGGTGTATAAAAGAGAGTCGATTGTTCCTCTACCTCTTTTAAAAGGAACGCAACCCCCCCGACTTTACTAAGGCATAGCAACAGGGATATTGGCCTATAGCTAATTTCTTTACCTGGGTTTAGGTACTACTATAGCTGTTGTTTATTGGAGAGGAGGGCAAAATAAGAACACCCTTTTATGTTATGAAGAATTTTATTTTGCTTTTGTACCTTTCCTACCGGTCACGTTCTATAGAGTCACTAGTGACGCTCAATTTGTCGTTATTTTACAAATTCCAAAGAATAGTCAGCAAAGCGCTGACATTGTTTTCAAAGTTTAGGTCGTTATTTACGAATTCCAAAGAATAGTCAGCAAAGCGCTGGCATTGCTTTCAAAGCTTAGGACGACGTGACATTAGGTAGGAGTGTGTTCAAGCGTTTACAAATAATGAATAAATATTTATTGTTAGTCTTCGCAACAATAGCGGTTTTGCATATTTGTGGTATGTGTATGATTAAGTATACGTTTAATAGGAGAATTGTACAGTTTTTAATCATGGCGTATGATATTCGATAAAAGTCGGAAGTGTTGCCTTTGCAGGAGTAATACAGCTTTCAAATTCGATAAGATTAATATTGCCTTCAATATGATTTGCTGTTTCACTGATGGGTTGAAATTTAATACTTTGACTTAATATAAAAATCATTTTTCTCAGCACAGAATTCGGGGTGAAAGTTTACATCGTTTGAAGCGTATGACCACGTTTCGGCAAATGTTTGAGCGATTTGTATTTTCTTCTATATTACCATTTGGTTAGATTGATTTTGTATGGCTTTTATTGAAGTAAATTTGTAGTTTCCCGTTAGGAAGTTAATATCGGACCATAGTTTCTTGGCAGAAGAGTTCGGCTTGATGTTGGATACTTAGTAACGTATACTAAATTTCGTACCATATAACGAAAGGTTACTCCTCAATTCGCATCGTTACCATTATGGTGACGTTACTTTTTCCTACCCGTACGTACTATTGACAACCGAAATCGGTGTGTTCAATCTCGCATAGTATGGCTTGTTCGAATGAACATACAAACCAGACATAGCATACACACAGCACGCGAAGGGGTTGTCATCTAACCATACCCATGCGTGAGGTCACAAAAGTAAAAGCCAGTGTGCGCATACCATGCTCTTCTCTTCTAGTATACTTTTTCTCTATACTGTTTTTGATGTGTAGTTAAAAGATTGCTGTTGTGACTTTGTGTGCGCTCAATTTTATTTATGTATTTAGAATGTTCTGTGTGCGATGGTATGTATCCAGTATCCTCATTTAGGTATGTTCGGAATGGTATAGTGTACAATTTATTTATAGGGATGGTATATGTAGATATCGAAGCGGTATAGTTACGTTTCTACACATTGTTTGGTATACGCTACTCTTGAAGGTGCGTATATTTTGTGGACATTTGTTTTGGTTTAATAGAGTGGAACTACTCTACTCTCTACTTGTGCTTTTTAAAGAAGTATAGGGAAATATGTTCTACCAGTATAAACTATGGTTGATTAATTTTTGTACGAATTTTGTTTGTTGTTTCTTTCATATGATCATACAGACATTGTGAGTGTTTATTTCTACTTTTCCATTTGTTGCGTATTGAAGTGCGAGATGCAAATCACAAAATATTGGTTGAGTGTGAGTAGGTTTTGTGAGTGTAAATTGACTTATTCACAGCATGTAATGAACTAAAAAGCAGATATCATTCATGCCGACCTATATACTTTATTCAGTCGAATGCAATGTTCCCATTTGAGATCCTAAAATCAGAGTAGTTCGATTTTATCATGAATTGGTATTGAATATTAAATTTTGAAAATTTCAATTTTGAAGTAAGTAACGAAAGTAGCTAACAACGAAGTAAAAGTAACGATTATTTAGATAAAAAGTAACGAATACGTATGGGCACTCGATTTTTCGTTACTTTTACAGCCCTATTGCTTAGGCGAAAAAATACGATAATTGCGTGTCATACTTGCGCAGGGACCATGTTAATCTTCTCTGTATCGTTCCACTTTTAGAATATATTCTGCCGAAACAAGAACTGTTCTTTAATCAAAAATGTTGTCAGCACGGACATTTTCATTTTCGGTTTTATACAAACTTTGCTTGAAAACAGAACACACTACATTAATGGCACAGGGATGGTGCAATGTTTAAACACTAAAAGTTGCAAGAAAATATGAACCGTTACTAGAAAATAAGTAAAAACCCTTTTTATATACCCACTTGGGTATTTACCTTGAAAGGGTATTTACCCTGAAAGCGTATATACCGGGTAAATGCCCATCACTACTTGTGTGTCACCGGAAAAGGTCAAGCTTTTTAGTTGGATTGCGTTGAAATGGGGTTAGAGTTAGCGTCTTGTGTGTACGGAAACGTTTTATTTCCCAATTTTAATTTCGATGTATCTAAGTTCATAGAATAGTATTTTTGAAACATCAAAACCCGCAAATTTTAGAAAAATTTTGTTTCCCTAAATTTCGTTAAGATCCGTTAGATAGATAGATAGATATTTATTTTTTTTTGCATAGTGTAACAATGATTTTACAATAATTGAGTAATTTGCTCTAGCTTGCACAGAGATACGGTTATGTTGAAAACCTTACTGCTGAAAATACAATTGTTTTAGTGTAAGGATATGCAGTATAATAGATTAAAGCTATCTTGGAGGAAAACTATGAAAAAAACCTGTATTTAAGATAAAAAAAATAATAATAATAAAAAAAAATAATATTTATATGTACATAAATACAAAACGGCAGCATAGTAGAGAATATCACAGATGTATCAATGTATCAGGGAAAAATGAATAAATAATAAATAATAGATAATAAATAATAAATAATGAATAATAAATAATAAATAAATAACAAATAATGAGTAATTAATATAATAAATAAATAAATAAAAATGAATGCTCTTCTTGGAGATGCTTTTAAAGGAACGGAGGCACGAATACTTTCAGATATTTTGCTATTAAATGAATCGATATACTCGTCTATATCTTGACTGCTATTTACATCTCAGAGGTTTCTTGAAAAGTTACGGATGTTATTAGTGAGATGATATCTAAACTCATCCCAGTTTGCGTTTCTATAATCTAAGTGTTTTACATTATTTAAATTAGGACGAAGTAAAATTTCACAGCTGACGGGAAGATGATCGAAGCTAAGAGCATTATGCACAACAGGAACGGTGAATGAATTAGGAGTGGTGGTAAGGTAAAAATCTAGAGTTGATGGAGAGTACCTACTGCAAGCAGGGATGTATGTAGGACTAGATGGGTACATTAATGAAAAGTTCTGACGTAATTATAAGTCATATAATGTGTTTCCCCAAACATTTGCCATTAAACATCCCCAGCTACGATGCCTACAGTTAAGATCACCTCCAATGACAACATTATCATAGTTCAATAATCTTCTAAGGTCATTCTTCAAGCACTGAATTCTATGCGCGTTACGTGTTCCACCGGGAAAATATACGGAAAAGATTTTTAAAAACGTATTGTTTCGATTCCAATGCTTTCTATAACTACAGTATACACCATTGGTAACACAGAATGAACAATACTATTTTTGACGATCATGACGATAACAGGAATAACCACTACACCCAAAACGAATATTACTTTATAGGCCTGTTTCACATATAAGACAAACATCAATATCCAGATTGGAAAGAAAATTGAGAAACTCAAAGCTCCTGTTGCGAATGCCTCTTGCATTCCAACATAAAAGTTTAAGATGAGACTGAGAATTACTTGACATTGTTACAAAGATATTTAGTTGCAAGCTGAGCAATTGCTTTGAACTGTTGAGCTTTTGTTTTACAATTTTCTAGTTCAGAGACCATATCAAATAATAAAGAATTAAGTTCTTCATAAGAGAAAAGATCATGCTTCGCTGGTGAAGAGGAAATGTTTGATGACCGCCGTTGTTGTTGTTTAGCTGGCAAGTGTTGCTTTTCCCAGTGATGTTGAAGCTGCTGCGACTGACGTGAAGCTCGAGGAAGAGAGGGGAAATCGCCCACACTGATGACATTGAAACTTTTCGCTGACACTGTTGAATGTTATTGTGATCGCAACGGAATGGGTGCGCGCGTACGAGACGTTTTATGTAATTTCTTCCCGATGATTTCCAAATAATCTGCACGACATTTGCAGTTTTCATCGGTAGATTTGCACATTTAGAAATTCCGGTAGAAGTGCATAAATTAGTTTTGTGATTTCCCGAACAGTTACCACAGAACGTTTGTACATTGCAGTGCCTCTCCCCGTGCCCTCACATTTGGCGGTTGTGGCACTGAGTAATGTTTTTCTTTGCACGCCGTTGGAACTCCCATCTTACTTGCGTCCGGAAAATCCATTTAATATTATAACGAAGATCGGCAAGGCGAATTGAACCATTTTCAAAATAAATGATGTATAGAAACTCCGCATATTTTACGTATTGTTTCTTTATCATTTTGATTTCTTTGCACATGAGACCGAGTGTTGTTAGCTCACTTTTAATTAAGTCTTTAGAGTATTCATCCAGACCAAAGAGCACCACCTTAAACGCTGGCAAAACTGGCATTTATGTTCCTTCAACGCTTTTAATGCACTATTATACGACTCAATTGATTCGAAAAACACTTTAATGCCAATCGACATTTTTTTCGCACAGTAGTCCATAATTTTTAGTTCATTAAAGAGCTTGTGCACGAATTCACAACTTTTTTGAAGAACTTTAATCGGTGGAATGGAGATTTTCCTCGGGGTTTGCTGTTCTAACCCACTGGTGCACATTTCCTCCACAAGATCCGTATCTTTATGGTATTGGAGAGGTAGAAAAGAATTTCCACGACGCAGCATTTTGCTGGTAGAGGCGCGACGATTTAGTGCTTCGGCTATTTGAAAATACTTGCAAAAACGAAAGCACAAGTGATCGCTTTCACAGATCGCGAGAGACTGGGTTAAGATCCGTTAAATAGTTCAGATTTAAAAGACTTTTCCGCGCTCCCATACAAACCAACCAATTAAGAAAGAAGAAATGTATTGATTAAGTCGAAATTTGGCATATTTTATTTGCACATTCAAAGGCACTTTTGCTTTCCAATAATGTATCTCTTGTTGTAGTTAATTTATCCATATTACACAAATGTTTTTTGGATTTACAGTTTTTATATTTGACGTCGCTTACTAGTTTAGTTTGGAGATAATGCAGCCACATTACATTTGTTTTTGGATCGTGAACTTTCCAGTCGTTTCTGCAAAAATAAAATTTAAAAATTTATGTTTTTGAAAATAAACATTCCATGAAGTGATTAGGTTTTATATGAAATAACCAAAAGGTTTCTGTTGACTAATATAAAAAAGGAAAGTAAAGAATGAAGAATTTTAAAGTACAGTATATAAAGATATTTTAATAATAATCACAGTATAATTGGAATTAAAAACTCTCCATTGTTACCAAAGCAAGAGTAGAGCAGAAGAAATGTTATATGCGCGCGGTTTAGTTATTGCAAAAGTAACTTGTTTAGTGGGAAACTTCTTTAGAACTCAGAATAATGTCAAGCATAAACTAGTTTAGAAGATATCATAAGCAGTGCTAGGACTTTACCACAATTGTGGTTTCTATGCGAAATGGCTATTGGTGTAGCATGCGTACTACAAATTTATTATTTTAGCTGGGTTAAAATGCTCTAAAAACAAAGATAAAAGCCACGATTTTTTTTCCAAATCTATCACTATCTATCAATGCCTATAATACCGGCAGACTGCCTATAAAAAATTCGACATCGATTTTTTTTATATATTTTGGCATCGATAAGCCTTTTTCCGAAATATCCAGCCACCCGCCCCATACTTTAAATTCAGCATATTTTCTTACAGGCGCCTGCCTGAAAGTTGTTGGCATACACTTAGCGAAGCGACGAAGTTGCTTAAGCGAAGCGTAGCCGCTAATTAATATGTTGCAATCTGAACAGGTGAAAATGCAATTACATTCATTCAATTGTTGTTCATGTTTTACATTAATTATAATAATTATATGGGTGGCGCTACAGCCCGTAGAGGGCCAGGGTCTAGCTTCTCAGCAAACACTCGTATCGTGCGTTCTATTGTTCTTTCACGAGTGGAAGAGAAAGGCCGTCTCCGAACGAGCAAGTTTCAAAAATTTTTCTAAACCGTTATTACTCTTTGAGGCCGGAAATCGAACACAAGCAGCGAGGTTACGTTGCGTAGGGGTCGACGCACATACCCACAACACCATGGTTATGTTTTACATTATGAAATGAAATTTATTTTAGGTGAAGACTAGCAAATGTTTGTTTGTGACACGCGGGTTACTGCCAAATTTGAAATTGTGTTGGGTACACAGGATTCCAATTAAGATTTTTGTGCTCGGAAATACAATTGGCGAGTTCAGGTGCACAAAATAGAGTTGTGGAGTTCAGTAAGCACAAGTCGCGTTGTTGGCAGTTGGTTTGAGCAAGTTCGAATGATTTTACCACTGTTTGTATTTAATGTAATGCTTCGCTAGGAAATATTCCCACGAAATGGTAAAGGTGGAGGATCACTTCGATTAAATATCTGTCCCAATGTTCTATTGCCGATTGGTATAATTATATCTGGAAAACAATAGTAATCCAGTTTTTGGAAACATTTGAAGCGAAAAGAAAGATAGGTGGACCAAACAAAATCGTCCAGATCAAGTAAATTTGGAAGAAGAAAATTTAATAATGGAATGCGAGTGGACAGCCTCTGGGTTCTCGGTTTAATTGAGGATGGGTACGAAGACTTGAGACTGGAGTGAGTGAGTCTGTCCAGGACGAGCGCAGGTTGATTTGTTGTTGATTGTTTGGGTGCTCATGGGTTCATTCATGAAAAAGAGAATCCCAAGCATCCTGACAACCCTTTTGAAATAGAATCCCAGTGGCTTGTCATTTTAATAAACAGTAAAATAAATTACAAGTTCAATAATTAAACTAGAATTAGCTGACAGGCCTCAATATAATAGTTTCGTTGATTTTTCGACTTTACAAAAACACGCTTCATGTTCTCCAGATTCCAAATACAGGAGAACTTCGATTATTCGAATAAAATAGAACAAGTGGTATTTCATATAATCGAAAATCCGGATAATTGCTTCCAAAGTCAAATGAAACAATATTTAAATTTGTAAGGAAATTTGTTAATGAATTACATAATTTTCAATTAAAATTTTCATCGGAAATAACTTGTTATTGATCTTTGACGTAATTAATTACATCTTCTCATTTCGTTGAAGTCCTGTTGCCTGTTGCCCTGAGTTGCAACAATTGTTTGGGATCCGATTCGTCCGATTCGATTCATAAGAGAAAAGATCATGCTTCGCTGGTGAAGAGGAAATGTTTGATGACCGCCGTTGTTGTTGTTTAGCTGGCAAGTGTTGCTTTTCCCAGTGATGTTGAAGCTGCTGCGACTGACGTGAAGCTCGAGGAAGAGAGGGGAAATCGCCCACACTGATGACATTGAAACTTTTCGCTGACACTGTTGAATGTTATTGTGATCGCAACGGAATGGGTGCGCGCGTACGAGACGTTTTATGTAATTTCTTCCCGATGATTTCCAAATAATCTGCACGACATTTGCAGTTTTCATCGGTAGATTTGCACATTTAGAAATTCCGGTAGAAGTGCATAAATTAGTTTTGTGATTTCCCGAACAGTTACCACAGAACGTTTGTACATTGCAGTGCCTCTCCCCGTGCCCTCACATTTGGCGGTTGTGGCACTGAGTAATGTTTTTCTTTGCACGCCGTTGGAACTCCCATCTTACTTGCGTCCGGAAAATCCATTTAATATTATAACGAAGATCGGCAAGGCGAATTGAACCATTTTCAAAATAAATGATGTATAGAAACTCCGCATATTTTACGTATTGTTTCTTTATCATTTTGATTTCTTTGCACATGAGACCGAGTGTTGTTAGCTCACTTTTAATTAAGTCTTTAGAGTATTCATCCAGACCAAAGAGCACCACCTTAAACGCTGGCAAAACTGGCATTTATGTTCCTTCAACGCTTTTAATGCACTATTATACGACTCAATTGATTCGAAAAACACTTTAATGCCAATCGACATTTTTTTCGCACAGTAGTCCATAATTTTTAGTTCATTAAAGAGCTTGTGCACGAATTCACAACTTTTTTGAAGAACTTTAATCGGTGGAATGGAGATTTTCCTCGGGGTTTGCTGTTCTAACCCACTGGTGCACATTTCCTCCACAAGATCCGTATCTTTATGGTATTGGAGAGGTAGAAAAGAATTTCCACGACGCAGCATTTTGCTGGTAGAGGCGCGACGATTTAGTGCTTCGGCTATTTGAAAATACTTGCAAAAACGAAAGCACAAGTGATCGCTTTCACAGATCGCGAGAGACTGGGTTAAGATCCGTTAAATAGTTCAGATTTAAAAGACTTTTCCGCGCTCCCATACAAACCAACCAATTAAGAAAGAAGAAATGTATTGATTAAGTCGAAATTTGGCATATTTTATTTGCACATTCAAAGGCACTTTTGCTTTCCAATAATGTATCTCTTGTTGTAGTTAATTTATCCATATTACACAAATGTTTTTTGGATTTACAGTTTTTATATTTGACGTCGCTTACTAGTTTAGTTTGGAGATAATGCAGCCACATTACATTTGTTTTTGGATCGTGAACTTTCCAGTCGTTTCTGCAAAAATAAAATTTAAAAATTTATGTTTTTGAAAATAAACATTCCATGAAGTGATTAGGTTTTATATGAAATAACCAAAAGGTTTCTGTTGACTAATATAAAAAAGGAAAGTAAAGAATGAAGAATTTTAAAGTACAGTATATAAAGATATTTTAATAATAATCACAGTATAATTGGAATTAAAAACTCTCCATTGTTACCAAAGCAAGAGTAGAGCAGAAGAAATGTTATATGCGCGCGGTTTAGTTATTGCAAAAGTAACTTGTTTAGTGGGAAACTTCTTTAGAACTCAGAATAATGTCAAGCATAAACTAGTTTAGAAGATATCATAAGCAGTGCTAGGACTTTACCACAATTGTGGTTTCTATGCGAAATGGCTATTGGTGTAGCATGCGTACTACAAATTTATTATTTTAGCTGGGTTAAAATGCTCTAAAAACAAAGATAAAAGCCACGATTTTTTTTCCAAATCTATCACTATCTATCAATGCCTATAATACCGGCAGACTGCCTATAAAAAATTCGACATCGATTTTTTTTATATATTTTGGCATCGATAAGCCTTTTTCCGAAATATCCAGCCACCCGCCCCATACTTTAAATTCAGCATATTTTCTTACAGGCGCCTGCCTGAAAGTTGTTGGCATACACTTAGCGAAGCGACGAAGTTGCTTAAGCGAAGCGTAGCCGCTAATTAATATGTTGCAATCTGAACAGGTGAAAATGCAATTACATTCATTCAATTGTTGTTCATGTTTTACATTAATTATAATAATTATATGGGTGGCGCTACAGCCCGTAGAGGGCCAGGGTCTAGCTTCTCAGCAAACACTCGTATCGTGCGTTCTATTGTTCTTTCACGAGTGGAAGAGAAAGGCCGTCTCCGAACGAGCAAGTTTCAAAAATTTTTCTAAACCGTTATTACTCTTTGAGGCCGGAAATCGAACACAAGCAGCGAGGTTACGTTGCGTAGGGGTCGACGCACATACCCACAACACCATGGTTATGTTTTACATTATGAAATGAAATTTATTTTAGGTGAAGACTAGCAAATGTTTGTTTGTGACACGCGGGTTACTGCCAAATTTGAAATTGTGTTGGGTACACAGGATTCCAATTAAGATTTTTGTGCTCGGAAATACAATTGGCGAGTTCAGGTGCACAAAATAGAGTTGTGGAGTTCAGTAAGCACAAGTCGCGTTGTTGGCAGTTGGTTTGAGCAAGTTCGAATGATTTTACCACTGTTTGTATTTAATGTAATGCTTCGCTAGGAAATATTCCCACGAAATGGTAAAGGTGGAGGATCACTTCGATTAAATATCTGTCCCAATGTTCTATTGCCGATTGGTATAATTATATCTGGAAAACAATAGTAATCCAGTTTTTGGAAACATTTGAAGCGAAAAGAAAGATAGGTGGACCAAACAAAATCGTCCAGATCAAGTAAATTTGGAAGAAGAAAATTTAATAATGGAATGCGAGTGGACAGCCTCTGGGTTCTCGGTTTAATTGAGGATGGGTACGAAGACTTGAGACTGGAGTGAGTGAGTCTGTCCAGGACGAGCGCAGGTTGATTTGTTGTTGATTGTTTGGGTGCTCATGGGTTCATTCATGAAAAAGAGAATCCCAAGCATCCTGACAACCCTTTTGAAATAGAATCCCAGTGGCTTGTCATTTTAATAAACAGTAAAATAAATTACAAGTTCAATAATTAAACTAGAATTAGCTGACAGGCCTCAATATAATAGTTTCGTTGATTTTTCGACTTTACAAAAACACGCTTCATGTTCTCCAGATTCCAAATACAGGAGAACTTCGATTATTCGAATAAAATAGAACAAGTGGTATTTCATATAATCGAAAATCCGGATAATTGCTTCCAAAGTCAAATGAAACAATATTTAAATTTGTAAGGAAATTTGTTAATGAATTACATAATTTTCAATTAAAATTTTCATCGGAAATAACTTGTTATTGATCTTTGACGTAATTAATTACATCTTCTCATTTCGTTGAAGTCCTGTTGCCTGTTGCCCTGAGTTGCAACAATTGTTTGGGATCCGATTCGTCCGATTCGATTCATAAGAGAAAAGATCATGCTTCGCTGGTGAAGAGGAAATGTTTGATGACCGCCGTTGTTGTTGTTTAGCTGGCAAGTGTTGCTTTTCCCAGTGATGTTGAAGCTGCTGCGACTGACGTGAAGCTCGAGGAAGAGAGGGGAAATCGCCCACACTGATGACATTGAAACTTTTCGCTGACACTGTTGAATGTTATTGTGATCGCAACGGAATGGGTGCGCGCGTACGAGACGTTTTATGTAATTTCTTCCCGATGATTTCCAAATAATCTGCACGACATTTGCAGTTTTCATCGGTAGATTTGCACATTTAGAAATTCCGGTAGAAGTGCATAAATTAGTTTTGTGATTTCCCGAACAGTTACCACAGAACGTTTGTACATTGCAGTGCCTCTCCCCGTGCCCTCACATTTGGCGGTTGTGGCACTGAGTAATGTTTTTCTTTGCACGCCGTTGGAACTCCCATCTTACTTGCGTCCGGAAAATCCATTTAATATTATAACGAAGATCGGCAAGGCGAATTGAACCATTTTCAAAATAAATGATGTATAGAAACTCCGCATATTTTACGTATTGTTTCTTTATCATTTTGATTTCTTTGCACATGAGACCGAGTGTTGTTAGCTCACTTTTAATTAAGTCTTTAGAGTATTCATCCAGACCAAAGAGCACCACCTTAAACGCTGGCAAAACTGGCATTTATGTTCCTTCAACGCTTTTAATGCACTATTATACGACTCAATTGATTCGAAAAACACTTTAATGCCAATCGACATTTTTTTCGCACAGTAGTCCATAATTTTTAGTTCATTAAAGAGCTTGTGCACGAATTCACAACTTTTTTGAAGAACTTTAATCGGTGGAATGGAGATTTTCCTCGGGGTTTGCTGTTCTAACCCACTGGTGCACATTTCCTCCACAAGATCCGTATCTTTATGGTATTGGAGAGGTAGAAAAGAATTTCCACGACGCAGCATTTTGCTGGTAGAGGCGCGACGATTTAGTGCTTCGGCTATTTGAAAATACTTGCAAAAACGAAAGCACAAGTGATCGCTTTCACAGATCGCGAGAGACTGGGTTAAGATCCGTTAAATAGTTCAGATTTAAAAGACTTTTCCGCGCTCCCATACAAACCAACCAATTAAGAAAGAAGAAATGTATTGATTAAGTCGAAATTTGGCATATTTTATTTGCACATTCAAAGGCACTTTTGCTTTCCAATAATGTATCTCTTGTTGTAGTTAATTTATCCATATTACACAAATGTTTTTTGGATTTACAGTTTTTATATTTGACGTCGCTTACTAGTTTAGTTTGGAGATAATGCAGCCACATTACATTTGTTTTTGGATCGTGAACTTTCCAGTCGTTTCTGCAAAAATAAAATTTAAAAATTTATGTTTTTGAAAATAAACATTCCATGAAGTGATTAGGTTTTATATGAAATAACCAAAAGGTTTCTGTTGACTAATATAAAAAAGGAAAGTAAAGAATGAAGAATTTTAAAGTACAGTATATAAAGATATTTTAATAATAATCACAGTATAATTGGAATTAAAAACTCTCCATTGTTACCAAAGCAAGAGTAGAGCAGAAGAAATGTTATATGCGCGCGGTTTAGTTATTGCAAAAGTAACTTGTTTAGTGGGAAACTTCTTTAGAACTCAGAATAATGTCAAGCATAAACTAGTTTAGAAGATATCATAAGCAGTGCTAGGACTTTACCACAATTGTGGTTTCTATGCGAAATGGCTATTGGTGTAGCATGCGTACTACAAATTTATTATTTTAGCTGGGTTAAAATGCTCTAAAAACAAAGATAAAAGCCACGATTTTTTTTCCAAATCTATCACTATCTATCAATGCCTATAATACCGGCAGACTGCCTATAAAAAATTCGACATCGATTTTTTTTATATATTTTGGCATCGATAAGCCTTTTTCCGAAATATCCAGCCACCCGCCCCATACTTTAAATTCAGCATATTTTCTTACAGGCGCCTGCCTGAAAGTTGTTGGCATACACTTAGCGAAGCGACGAAGTTGCTTAAGCGAAGCGTAGCCGCTAATTAATATGTTGCAATCTGAACAGGTGAAAATGCAATTACATTCATTCAATTGTTGTTCATGTTTTACATTAATTATAATAATTATATGGGTGGCGCTACAGCCCGTAGAGGGCCAGGGTCTAGCTTCTCAGCAAACACTCGTATCGTGCGTTCTATTGTTCTTTCACGAGTGGAAGAGAAAGGCCGTCTCCGAACGAGCAAGTTTCAAAAATTTTTCTAAACCGTTATTACTCTTTGAGGCCGGAAATCGAACACAAGCAGCGAGGTTACGTTGCGTAGGGGTCGACGCACATACCCACAACACCATGGTTATGTTTTACATTATGAAATGAAATTTATTTTAGGTGAAGACTAGCAAATGTTTGTTTGTGACACGCGGGTTACTGCCAAATTTGAAATTGTGTTGGGTACACAGGATTCCAATTAAGATTTTTGTGCTCGGAAATACAATTGGCGAGTTCAGGTGCACAAAATAGAGTTGTGGAGTTCAGTAAGCACAAGTCGCGTTGTTGGCAGTTGGTTTGAGCAAGTTCGAATGATTTTACCACTGTTTGTATTTAATGTAATGCTTCGCTAGGAAATATTCCCACGAAATGGTAAAGGTGGAGGATCACTTCGATTAAATATCTGTCCCAATGTTCTATTGCCGATTGGTATAATTATATCTGGAAAACAATAGTAATCCAGTTTTTGGAAACATTTGAAGCGAAAAGAAAGATAGGTGGACCAAACAAAATCGTCCAGATCAAGTAAATTTGGAAGAAGAAAATTTAATAATGGAATGCGAGTGGACAGCCTCTGGGTTCTCGGTTTAATTGAGGATGGGTACGAAGACTTGAGACTGGAGTGAGTGAGTCTGTCCAGGACGAGCGCAGGTTGATTTGTTGTTGATTGTTTGGGTGCTCATGGGTTCATTCATGAAAAAGAGAATCCCAAGCATCCTGACAACCCTTTTGAAATAGAATCCCAGTGGCTTGTCATTTTAATAAACAGTAAAATAAATTACAAGTTCAATAATTAAACTAGAATTAGCTGACAGGCCTCAATATAATAGTTTCGTTGATTTTTCGACTTTACAAAAACACGCTTCATGTTCTCCAGATTCCAAATACAGGAGAACTTCGATTATTCGAATAAAATAGAACAAGTGGTATTTCATATAATCGAAAATCCGGATAATTGCTTCCAAAGTCAAATGAAACAATATTTAAATTTGTAAGGAAATTTGTTAATGAATTACATAATTTTCAATTAAAATTTTCATCGGAAATAACTTGTTATTGATCTTTGACGTAATTAATTACATCTTCTCATTTCGTTGAAGTCCTGTTGCCTGTTGCCCTGAGTTGCAACAATTGTTTGGGATCCGATTCGTCCTGTCTTTCAAACCACTTAAAAGCAACATCTAGCGCCTCTTCTTCATTTTCTTTCACGTTTCACGTACTGTTCAAATCGTCAATAATTTCTTTATAAGTTAATATTGGAAATACAGGGTCTATAAAAGGAAGTGAAAAAAGACACAATATCACCCAAAAAATGTAAGGGGTCGGGAGTATACGGTCGGAGGCAGGAATACCAAATTAAGCTAACGTTAAAACATTTTGAAATCGTGAAGAATGAATCCGGATAGTCGGATATTTGGATAATCCGGATAGTCGGATAATCGGAATTCTACTGTATGCATATATATGTACTTTTTTTGCCTTTTCATATCATTGTTGCATTTTTGTGCTGTTATTGTCTTTTTGCTTTTTTTGATTTTTCTCAGTTTGTTCGCTAAAAAAATTATAGAAAAATCAACGTTTGCATGTATGTGTCTGTGGAAACATGCTTCTTATTCACACTACGTTATAGGGCACACCTAAATTTCACCAGTTGGAAGAAGCGACTACATCTAACTGACTTTAATTTTAGGAAAACGGAAAAAACTGAATAACTTCTTTATTTGATTTGGATTTGAGTAATTTTTTTACCTAATAGATGCATCTACGTATGGAGATGGCGTTTGCATCAATATGTGATTTTTGGCAATTTTAGAACGCAATCCCTTCTTCCAACTGGTGAGTCAATACTAACGATAAGTTTATTTTTCCTGTGCAGACCTTAAAATTATAATTATTTTTTAATAAATTAGTAGGAAAATTCTTATTGTTAAACCTTACCCAAGTTGATGCTTCATTAATCGATAAATTTCATATTGGTAGTCCCCTTTAGCACAAAATAGATCATCATCTGTAGACAGATCATTGTAATAACAAGTTCTTGCTAGCGTCATCCTTGATAGAGTATAGTCAATAATTGTTACTCTTATCCCGTATGTTGGGATTTTTATTTTATTGCTATCAATAATATATTCTAAATTCTTTTCTTTTGTTGCTTGTATTAAAATATTTCCACAGTGCAAGTCTCTATGTTCGAATTGAATGCTTCTTTCCGCTACAGCTAAACTGATAGTTGTCTGAAAATAATTAAAGATATGTTACTGAGATAGAGTAATTAAACAAGAAAACTTAACACTAAAAGCAGTTAGAACCGTCTATACACATGAATTCAGCTTTTGGTGTATATTAGTAACATACTAGGCTCGCTCGTCGTCGAAATTCAACGACCATCAGGGGTAACGGAAACAGACAATTTGATAGGGGTTACGTAAAATTGTGAATATGTCGTAAGATAATTTAATTTTGTATTTGTCTTTACCAAGGTTCTACCACAGATAGTAGAGTGACATAGAAATCGACTTTTTTCAGTCGAATGGGGTTTACTACTACGTCCCAGTTTGATCGAACTCGTTCGAATGTCTTTCAAATTTTGTTGGATCAATAAATTGTGGTTTTTGACGGACACTATTACTATTACCATTTATGTCTATCCTGATCTCTCATTCAAATCCATACTGATTGTGCATACATGGCGGAGTATGCACACATAACTTAGCAAAACGGATGGCAAACCGATTTATTTCGAATGGTACACAGCGCTGGGAGAGATATCAGGAGATTCATAAAGGGTTCTTGGGAACCCCATTTACCTGCGCGAGTTACAAGAGCAACCCTACAACAACAACACAAATGGCAGAGTGCATTGACATCAGTCCACATGCCGCAGAATCAGAAATAACAAAAACATGGTCGACACCAATCTAAGCAGAAAATTGCATTTCATCAAAATCAAATGTATTCGATTCCAATTGTATATCGGTATTTCGACATTTCGGAAATGCGTTATCAGCGTTTGCTGAACTTCCGTTGATATCGCAACCGTAGGTTATCTGTTCAGTTATGTTAGACATTAAGCTCAGTTGATTTTGGTAGTTGAGGTGAATAAAATCTTACGATTATTTTTTTTAATCGAACCGGAGGTTAATCCCATAAGACTAAGGATGTTCACTTGTTGTGCGAATTGAAGTCAAACTTCGTGAACCAAGAACACAATTTGGCTATGTTGTAATACATTATGTGATTAGTGTAGCTCTCAAATTTTATCTAAATCGGCCAATCCCTTCAGAAGTCTTATATTCATATAAGACAATTTAAAGTTTTTTTTTGAAAAACCCATCGGAAGCAGAGAAGTACAATATTCAGTCTGCTTTTGGTTATGCCTGTGCCCACATTCATAGCTGTGTTTGTGTGTACAGCCATTAATACTTGATGTTGAGATTTATGAGAAGTGGGAAACATTGTTGATTTGATTTCGTTTGGTGACCCAGTAAGTCGTTCAACAAAATAAAGGGTTGTAGCAAAATGAAATATGAATCCATAACTACACAACATGAAATGGTTTGATACCGGATTGATGGAACAACCCGTTGTTGGTATTTTTTTTTTTGCTGCACATGCAAAAAAACATGAAATTATGTAACTCTTTTATCTGAGTATCTACGGTCTATAAGCGAACGTCAAAAATGGGCAGCACGTATTTATATACAGATCCATTAGACGATATTTAAAAAAAAATAATAATAAAAAATATATATACAATTGAAAACAAATATAAAAAATATATATAATAAAAAATAAATACAAGGAAAAAAACGACAACCGATTAATTTTGGTTGTGATTGTCGATTGTGATCGATATTAGGTGCCTTCAAATTATGTCAATTTCAGGCGACGGTTTTCGTGCGGCAAAAAACTATAAAATAAACTTTGTGTTGTGATGATCCTAACCTAATTTAATATACATTGTTGTATCCTCAAAACATATATTGTATATTTAATTTCGACCAAAGAGAGTTACAAATAAAAAAAACCAAATAAGAACCAAACCGGAAAAAATATGCCCGGAAATTAAGTACACACTTCATTAATGTCATCATTTGAAGATCGTGCAAAACTAACTAGCCAATACAAGAGGCACGATCTTCTAAAAGCCTCTAAAATTGTTGGCATTCGCGGGCAACATTGACGTGATGGCCGAACAAAACGAAGCGATGAGGCGTATTGCATTGAAACGGAAGAGGCTGAAGTGGGTCGGTAAACGAGGGAAAACTAAGTATATGCTGTCATCGAGGAAAGCCGCACAACATCTACGACTCGGCCAGAACAGCACAGTAAGCAGATATAACTTCGAGGTGGAGAAGGACTTTGTCTACCTCGACTCAGCGGTAAACAGTACAAACAATATCAATACTGAGATCACGTGCAGAATAACTCAGAGATAACTCGCTCTTCGGCTTTTTGAGAAAAATTCTGCGCGCGATCGTTGGTCCTGTTTTCGATGATTTGAAAAGAAGGTTCAACCACGAACTGTATGAAGTGTACAGCGACATGAATCTAGCCAGGAGCCTACACCATTTAGAGCGTATGGACAGCTTAGCTCCGGGCCGAAAATTTTCAACTCTGAGCCTGTGCGAAACTTATTTTACACACACTAAGGTTACCCTTCGTCGAATTGACGAAGTCCATATTTAAACTTACCTCCTCTCTAAGCTATGGTTACCCTGCACTTAAGATTTCTAAACTAAACCCTGATACCTACATGTATTCAAAAGAATGCAATACATTTCTTTTAGGTATTTCAACTGCTGCAGTACGTCCATGGGGGATAACCAATTAAAGAGAAACACAAAACATGAAACCGGTGTTCGTCGATTCGACGAAGGGTATCCGTGGAAGGTTCTTCACAATGATACGATTCTCAGTCGATTAAGTTACACGGTACCAAAATAAATTTCAATCCGTAGATATGTCGTCAATCAAAAACCGATAAGTGAACTTATACCGAATAAGGCCAAGTAGTCGTATGCCCAATCCCCAGATTAACTGTTGGTACATTGATATCATATGACCTCACTACTAAATTCGCAAACGCTGGCGCTTCATTCCAATGGAGCTTTCTCATTCGCAGAGAGCAATGGGTATAAATTGAACAATTGGGTCGTGAATTTGTGGATCGCGTGTGTATTGTGAACTCAGCTTGATAGTTCGCAAACAGAAAGATTGATTTGTGGAGAAAAAATTAAAAATCGTTAATAAAGATACTTAAACCAATTGATGTGGTGAAGTTAGTCGATAAAAAAACCAGATAATTCAATCCACATCTTTTCGCATACCAAGAAGTACAACCTTTTGTTTGCTGGAAATTGGTTGTTTCTGAAAGTTCGAGTTTCCAGTTCGCAGTTCAAATGAATGGCACTTCTCACAAAAGAAAAATAGTGATATCCTCAATTTTTCTATGAAACGGTTGTTATGCTGTAATTCTGCTCTGATTACTGTACTTACCTGCAAAAAAACAGAATAGGCTTGTTCTGCATTTAGTAATGTATATCCCTCAAGGTCTTTACCGCCGTATGCTATTTCTAGAGAAACGTACAATTGGTCCTCATTAAAAACGTTCGGATGATCATTCTCAGAGCCATAGTTTTCATCATAAAGATTCCAAAGCTCAATCAAATGGTCTGGATATTTTCCTTTGATAAACCGCACCTGATGGAGAGAATAACATTTAATGTTATTAATAGCATGTCCATAGAAAACTTACACATCTAAGACAAACGAATCCTAACGTACTAAAATTCTTTCCCACTCGTAATTCACTGAGCTCCTTTGTTATCAAAATTTCAGGTAGTATTTGTTCGAAACTCTTTTGCGGCTCCCCATTGACATCAATATTTCCTTCTATAGGTATTATTTTCAGTACTGTGTCTCCATCTTCATTGGAATTCATAAATACTTCCCCGTAAGTGCCTTCGCCAATTTTCCTACACTTTTTCATTGCCGAGTCTGAGTAAATACTGGAAAATGACAAAACTGATTTTTGTTTACAGATTTTTAATAATTTGGTTCGGCTATCTTCAATTTCTTGATGTACGGTTTTTCGTTTTGTTGTATTAAATCTTGAATTAAATTTAGAATTTGAACAGCGTTCAGGAAGCTCATCTGAAAAAACATTTTTCAATATGTTAAATATTTTTTATTAAGTAGTATCATTTAAGAAAAAAACGTTACATTTTTCATGTTTCAGGCGTTTCCATACTATCAGTGATCTACGCCACTTGCCCGGTGGAAGCACAGCAGTGTTATTTATAATTTCGTCTCTTATGATTTCGGCAACGGTGTCAGGTTTTTCTGGTTGTAAATTTCTTAAATTTGATCCTTGCTCATTGTTAGGTATGGAAGAACTGACTACACATTCTTCCGGTTCATTTATTTTTCCTGAACTTATCGCAAATGCAGAAGTCAAGTGTGGACTCAAATGAGTACCTGAAATGAGAAAACAAAAATGTTTATTAACATATTTTATTACGAAGCTGACCACTGCACAAAGTTGCAAGTGCAAACCACATACTTTTTGATATTGCTTTATAATTTGTCTATTTTTAAGCGACTACGACTATTATCAAAGAGGAATGGAGTTCTTTATGAAGAAGTTGGAGAGAGTAAAAATGTGGTGCAGAACTTTGAACCTGATGGCGGAAGCGTGTTTGGCTCCCTTCGCCTTCCCTCGAGGTGTTCAAAGATGTAAGTAAAAGTAAAAGTAAGTAAGTTGGTTATTTCCTAAGCTCCAACGAATTTAATTATTTGTTCTACACTCCTATTTTAGTCATACGAAAAATAAATTTATCGCATACAAATTACCCCTCATAGAAATTTCTTGTAAAACAAAAGTGCGGTTTCAATATACCGATTTAGGGCCATGAAAAATATGACTAAATGTGAATTGTATGCTGAATTTCACAATAAGACCCGTTTATTGTCAAGACATCGTTTATTATTAAGTTCATTATACGATTTTGAGTACGTGGTATGCACAGAACCATGCAAACATCAAACATACTTTTCTTAAAAGCCTAGATGTCCTACTTCAGCTTTTACTGACGAAACTAAGAAATAATTTAACAATCTAGAGTTGCTCGAAAAAAAACTGAACAAAACATGCTAAACATTTACATAATTTTTGCTGTAAAAAAAGGTTGCTTTCTAAGCTTTTCAAACCAAGATTTGCAAAGACTGTTGTTTCAAGTGCAAATAGTGTGATAAGATACAAGGGATCGAATGTAAAAGGCATGGAATCGGCAAAAACGATATCGATAGTTGTCTATCGTATTCGTGTTTTTTGATCTGCTTAATTTGATGGTCAACTCATGGATCCCAATTTGCGTCTGATTTCCTGTGACAGCTAAATTCTAATGGTTTTCAAGATTTTTTGTTCAATATAAATAATATTTGGGATAAGCGCATTGTATTTATTCTAATAAAAAACAAAACAAAGTACATAATTCAATCAACAACAAATGACTGCATTATCCATGTTCATTAATGCAGATTTACGATCGTACTAACGGAGGCGAACTGCAACCCAGTCTTCATAATCGTCGATCGATGTCGGGCAGATTGTGCACTTTATTTTAATTGCCAAACATTTTAGTGGGGTTTTTGTAATGTTTCTAGCAATTATGGTATTTCCTTTTTTTCTGTCAATCGCTCAAAAATATGAGTATGAGTAATCAACGGTTGATAACAATCGTATAAACCTGCAGACATTCTGCGGCGAGTGTGTGTTTAAAACGCATGAGAAAAGAAATGCGATTGCCCAAGCGCATTTTACAAAAACACACTACACCTACACTATGTGATCCCAGTGCGCCGTTGTAGAAATTTTCACGACGATTGAAGTCTTAAGGAAAAAAGTGGACGAAACAAAATACAGCCTTTATATACAAAATACAATCTTTTATAATATAAATACTGCGGGGGCGAGAATGGGTCTGAATCAGGGAGTTTTCTACCCTCCACGACCGTTATACGTGGCTTTCAGTCACAACCTGCACGAGGTGCCCCTGCTTCTACCGAATATAGCTGATCTGGAGAATAACTCTATAAAACTCGCAATCCCAGGTGTGCGACTACCGTCGCGGTCACGAATGGCACAGCGTGACCGTGTCTACTAACGGTGAACTCCGGATTTTGGGGCAGTTTAAGTCAAGTCATCTTCGCTACATACAGTGGGTGAGTGTAGTGTGACAGTTTCTTCCCCCTTCGCCCTTACTCGTGGGAACAAAATTCTTCAAGAAACTCTGGTGCAAATGAGTCGGGCACCAGAGATATCCATAAAACCGACTCAACAAGCAAAGACATTCCCTTAACGGAAGAAAAGGAGGAACTCCTCTTGAAATCCCCTGCCAGACTTCGGATGTACCTCGTAGCGGAGCAGCGGATGTGAGCCTAGCTGGCCTCATCATAGTTGACGACAACTCCTGCTCAGTTGCCAGTTCATCCAACTTTTCTGTATCCTCTATATCCTATCCCCAAGAAGACGGTAGGTAGGTTGCAGGGTAGGGAAGACTTAACAGAGGGTGAGAAAGCGAAGATTCAAAAAGCTATTGACTTCCTCAAGGAAAGGCCGGTAGGTAAGGACCAGCATACTGCTATCCAACCGAAGGCCGATCCGTGGAAGGTCAACGAAGCTGGACCTCTAAGGGGCCCCTCCCACGCCTTTGGCCGAAGCAATTCGACACAGGAGGGGAGCGGTCTCGCCAGTTAGCAGATCACCTAAAGAGGATGAGGGAAAGGCCCCGGTGGTTCCCGCGCTCTCCATCGAGGACGGTGCCCGGCATAACCCAGGTACGTCTCCCGTTGAAGCAACTAAGGATAAACCAGGGACGAGCCAGAGTTTTGCGGGCATACAGCAAGCCTCTGCTCAGTCGCTGTAGTACCAACAAAAACATCCTTACCCGACACAACCAACCCAACGCTGGAGAGTGCAAAGACAGTAATCAGTACTGTAGCAAACTCTCCAGGCCACCTTCCTCACTGAAAAAGCGAACCAGTGCCAAGCGAACTATCAGGAGGTTCAAAGATCGCGAGCCTGTGTCCTTAACGGACAAAGAGAAGGGAATGCTCGAAAGAGCATTAGCGACCATACCACCCTACCCCGTGGCAAGGCAAGCTGTCGGCAAAGGTGGTGCGAAACCAGAGAAACGGACCATGGTTGCTACGAGGAGGGAGATGCACAGCCTCTCCACCTCGAGAGCGGCCAGGGTCAAGAGGCCTAAGATAGACGCCAGCGCAGCTGAGGCTGGCCTGGCGACAACCACAAGCCATTCCGGTCCAGCATCTGCCAAGGGCAGACAAACAGCGGGGAAAGGTGTACCTTCCTCTAACAGAGGAAAAGCTGCTCCGCCGACTGGGAAGAAGGCTAAGAATCCTGCCCGCAACGGTCGACAAAGAAACCCTAGAACCCGCTGGTTGCCCGAATGAAGGTGGGTCAAATTAACCTCCACCACAGCAAGGCGGCCAGGGCCAACCTGGTCTATCTCCTCTCCACGGGGATAATAGATGTTGCCCTGGTACAAGAGCCTTGGATTGACCAAGGACGTGTACTGGGGCTTAATGGGATAAACCTGACGACCTACTTATCCAACCCGAATGGTGACGTAAGTAGGATAAGATCCTGTATTGTAGCTAGAAAAGAGCTTAACCTATTCCTTCTACCTACTTACAGTAACGAAGACCAAGCCGTATTCAAATTCGAGCGAAGGAATATCTTCCCGTTGATATTGGCATCAATATATATGCCCTACAATGCGGATAACGCCCCGGACCCAATCACCAAAAGTATTGTGTCAAAGGCCAACAAGCCAATCAAGCTCGGATACTAACGACAGAGGTAAAGATCTTTTCGACCTTATTTTATATAATAATATAAATATTGAAAACATTGGTTGCGAACCCACTTTCGTAACCTGTAACAGGCAGGAAGTGCTAGACGTCACCCTGTCCAAAAAAATACCCCAATATGGTAAAGTTATGGAAGGTTTCTAAATCACCATTTTCAGACCTCAGATGATAACCTTTACGTTTACCAATGAAAAAAGCAAAGTACGTAAATTCAGGAACCCCAGGAATAATGACTGGTAAGAATTTACGAAAGAAGTAGAAAGGCGCACGAGACATTTGTCTCATAAAACAATTCAGTGCACGAATGACATTGAGCAGGTGGCCAAGGATCTGCCCTCCTTTTTCCAAATGTCACTTGAAAAGGTGTGCCCCCTTCGGGCCAATTCAAATACCACCATGGTGGAACAATGACCTTCGTAACCTAAGGAAAAAATCTAGATCCCTCTTCAATGCCTCTAGGCTCCCTGCATACAAGGACAGTCTACGGACCTTCAAAAAAGCAGTCTTAACATCTAAACGGGAGACATTGAGATTTTATTGTAAAGAGATCCTATGCACCACGGAGACTACAAGACTAAGGAAGGGCCTAGCCAAGAGTCCCGCCGTCCCTGGCTTCATTAAGAATAGTGAAGGTATATGGACACAGTCGTCAACTGAGATGTCTCCTTGTGAGCACCCATATCCCGAGATGCACACAGCACGAGCCCTCGGCGACTGACATGCTCCAATACAACAGACGATACGTTCCGGATGGAATTGTAAGCGATCAAAGAATAAAATGGGCCATCGACTCCTGCGATCCTTTCAAGTCCCCGGGAGTCGATGGAATTGTCCCAATTATGTTACAAAAGGACAAGGAAATCATCACTCCAATCCTTAGAAACCTATGCCTATGCAGTCTAGCTTACGGCTATATACCGACCGCCTTGAGGGATGTTAGAGTAGTCTTCATCCCAAATGCAGGTAGTCACTGTACAGCTAAGGACTTTAAACCAATAAGCCTTACGGCATTCATCCTGAAGACGTACAAAAAGTTTATCAACGAATTCGTTCGTGCCAATCTCAAACAGAACAGAACATGAAGGGTAAGGGTGTAGAGACCGCGCTACATGATGTTGTCAGTCTGGTTGAAAAATCCCTAAATGTCAAAGAATATGCCCTCGCAGCTTCCCTAGATATTGAGGGTACCTATAAAAAATGTTGAGACCGACGCAATCAAAGATGCACTCGAAAAGAACAGAGTTGAGCATTCCGTCACGTCGGTGATAACCAATATGCTCAGTAAGGGAATAATTAACGCAAGTCTAGGCGTCATTAAAGGCATTCTTGAGGAGTTATAACCTGTGGCAAATTCCCCTCGACACTCAGCGAGTTAGTGGAACGCGTAATCAACAAAATCTTGCGGTCTTGGGATTAACCCAACAAAAACAGAGTTGGTAATTTTTACCAATAAAAGGGTCATCCCCCTTTCAATCTTCCCAAAATTGAGGGTACAACCCTCACTCTAAGGCAAAGTGCGAAATAGCTTGGTCTAATCCTAGACAGAAAACTTAACTGGAAACCAAATATAGAAGAAAGAGCAAAGAAAGCGGTCTGTGACTTATACCTGTGTAACAGGATATTTGGTAAGAAATGGGGTCCGAACCCCAAAATGATTCTTTAGATGTACACAGCGATTGTGAGGCCGATCCTGACATATGGCAGTATAGTTTGGTGGCAAGCCTGTCTGAAAATGTCAAACTTAAAGCTGCTCACGAGCATACAGAGACGCGCATGCGGGGCAATCTCGTCAAAGAAGCGGCCAAGTTGATATCATTGTTGGAAGTACCACCAGCTGATATTACCTTCTTAATTGACAGTCAAGCTGCCATTAAAGCAATTTCGGCTATCGAAATCAAGTCCAAGCTAGTCGCAAGCTGTCGCGAAGAGCTTAAGGTTCTTGGCACACAGCATTCGATCAGTCTGTGCTGGGTCCCAGGTCACAGGGACATAACCGGTAACGAGGTAGCAGATTAACTTGCCAGGAAAGGGAACGAATCCGACCCATCCCAGGCAATCCCATGGCTTTGCCCACCTTTGTCTGTAATCAAGAAAAAGGTGGACAGGAGAATCAGCTAACGAAAGGTGGAGTTCCATCCCCACATGTGAGACCACTCGTACCATATGGCCTAGGTTCAACAGCACTAAAACCAACTCCCTCCTCCAATATAGCAGGAAACTGCTGGGGATGATGGTCGGAGCTGTCTCTGGTCATTATCATCTGACGTATCATGAACACAAAATGGGACTTACCCATGACACCATTTGCAGAGGCTGCGGGGACGAGGAGGAGATTGAGGATACATCCCACTATCTTTATTAATGCCCCAGTCTATGCAAACTGGGACAAAGGACGCTGGGAGAATTTTTCTTCCATGACCTCCATGACATATCAGATATCCCACTAAAATCTCTTTACGTATTTATTAAGATCTCTGGATGGCTGGATGGAGGAGGACGATAACCAACAGCCTTGAAGGCAGGAGGTTTTTATCATCATCCGGCGAGTGAGACGATAGGAAGGGTTTCACCCCATGAGGATCGCAATGGGTCCAACAAGACCACTAACCAAACCTAACCTATAAATACTGCGATTTACAGAAAATATGCAAAATGTATGGCATTAAGATTATTCGTTTATTTTGAAGAATTCTGAAATTTCTTTTTTGGGTTCTCTCCACAAAAAATACGTGGTACTGCTCTCTCATAAAAAAACAATTTAAATGAAAATTATATCAGTATTCTGTTTAAGATTCTATAGCGCAAAAAAAGTAATTAATTTGTTTATGGAAGATATATAAGTTGTTTTATTTGTTCATTACCTTTCTTGGACTGAAATGATTTATCATTCAAGTATGACTGCCATTCATTTCTATCAATGAAATGTGTGAGCTTCCACGATGATATTGGAGAGATTGGGCAGTCGAATGGTCCCTTCATTTTCTGCCTTAGTATGGGAGTAGAAATGGACCCAGGTAACCTTTTACTTCCATTTTCTGTGGGTTTGTTTTCCTCCTGGTCTATATGCTTCGATATGCTAATTCTTGATGCTTCCACACTACTATCATTATTAAAAGATATGCGCACGTTGTTTTTTAATACATTTAACTCTCGCAATAATCTGCAATAAAAAGAAGCAGTTCATATATTAGTCATTCTATATTAGAAATTAAATACTTTATATTGACTACATACATGCTACGAAATGCTAAGTATAGACTTTTTGCTCAATAATTTACTGGGGGTATTGCAATACTGTATTATCCAAATGGAATAGATGAATTCATTGAACACTCAAGATAAAAAAATCGTCCGGTGCAGGTTTCAAACGCCTCGGAAGTCCTTGAACCGAACTGCATGGTGCATAGCGTATTTGTTCGTTGTGCGTATCGATATGAAATTCGCTTCAGGAATTGCTTTAGTGTGAAGATTTGGTCTTTAGTCGATTTGTAGGTCCGGAAGCTTTAGACGTGCACTGTCCAGCGTACACTGGACAGGATCTTGTAAGCGAGTTTGACGAGGGATTTACATCTATATTTGTTGAAAGCGTGCCCATAAAAAAGCAATGATTGCGATAATTCTCATTTAAGTGAGTATTAAGGCCATAATCCAATGATGGCGTTATTTCACTTTCGAATGCGAACTAAAGCCATTTAGCGTTAGTGCACCTCAGAGAAAGACCTTCGTTCTAAATTGGCTGTACAAACGAAATAAGACCATTTGTGTTTATTTGGATATGCAAAAGGAAATAATGCCCAATAAGTAACAAAAGAATGCTAAGACAATTTTCTACAAGAAACTATAATATGGGTCACTATAAGCTTTAAGGTACGTGCGAGGTTCAGTACATGCACAGTTTTATTTTATCCAGGTTTTCCACATACTACCAAAGTTTGCGTGATCGGTGACGTGAAATAACACCCAATGAAATAAAGCCAAAAAATACAAAAATTGGACTTATTTAATTTTAAATGTGGAAACAATTTTGTTTGTTAATCATATTCGTTAATTCCGAATCGTTCGTACGGATACGAATCCTTACAATTCGTTAAAAACTTATAAAGTTGTAATTAATTTATCTCCAGCCGCCTGCCTAACAGTTGTTGACATATGTATATAAGTCGATTGAGCGGTTAACCCTCTAATGCCTACCACTGTCTCTAGGCAGTTCTCTACAACCTTAAAAGCTCTACCTCTAATTTAAAAATTGCACTTTCCATTGCAATTATTTCCTGGCTGTAGCCCGTTTGGTTTCCAAGTTAAGTTCGCTTCAAGTCGAAAATACCACCTTTTGGACGAAAATAAATATATTTGTGCAAATAATATTTTAATATTTTCGACAAAAAAAAAACAAAAACAAACATTTTTTATAAACCAAAATGAAAAAATAATAGAAAAATGATACTGTATTATCAGAAACACTTTGTTCTTCTCAAATATCACACGGTGTATGACTTTTATACCTTAACAGCCCAAGGCGGCTCAAGGTTTTAGAATTTTGACCTATTTTTAGCTCTTGGATTTGAAACGTTTTAACGCATTGTAACGATTTGTAATGTGACACTGGATTGATAACAGTTTGTCAGCACTGCTATATTGTACTGGCTGTACTTCAGAGATAAAACACATTTTATCGGGTTACTTCCCATTGCAATGAGAATTAACACCATATAGCGATAGTTTTCATTTAATTTATGACTTTGGTTCTCATTTAAAAGTGAAAAAAGCCATTATGGCTTTAATTCAAATGGCCTTTGTTTACGGCACCGTTGCAAGAGATAGGATCTATACTTTCTAGATGGGGCATATGGGTCATGCTCCCTACCAGAACTTCACCACCGGCATCATTATTAAAAGAGAATAGCCCAAAACGGGGTGGCTCAGCCATGTAGCCTATGCAACAGGGCCTGAATAATCAACCCGAAGCGCTATGACACCTAAATACAACCAAACACAACGGATAAAACCAAAACATACCCCATCCCCAGTAGGTTAAGTAAGAATTACCTTAAGCAATATACTTCTGCACATACATTGGACTCCCTCTAAGTCAAATTTTCACGGGATACCATGATGAGTCAACACAAATACCCATATATACCAACATGGACATTTACAACTTCAAAACTTGTATGTGACTGCCTACAACCCTTATACCAGCTGGCCAACACAAACAATGTGTCCACCTCATTTGGGTACCAGAGGACAGGGGTCACACAGGAAACAAAAGATCAGACCTACTAGAAAAGGATCCGCATCACCATTCATGATGCCACGACAATAAATAATTGGCTCAGAGACATAGACGATCAGTACTGGATGCACACCGAAGGTTACAGGCAGGCCAAAATGTTCCTACCAATTATTTCTCTTAATAGAACTTAACGACTCCTCAGACTCAACCGGAGGAAGATTCGTAAAACCACATGCTTTATTTCTTTTGTTGGGTGACATCGGATATGAAAGGTTATGTTTCCCTCACAAACAAACAAAAATACGATGTGGAAAAGTGTTGGCTCCGATGATTCGAAATTCAAATGATTCTGCTGTATTTTACCTACAGAGTATTCAGGTGGTATATCTATTGGCTTTTGTGAGTGATTTTCTCGTTAGTGCGGTATAGATAGGTAATTTTAACAGTGTGTTGAAAATTGGGATAAAACAGCATTTTTTAGCTGAAGTGCCAAATAAGAACTATTGCAAAATATGTAAAATAGACGTTCTATTACCTTATCGACAAACATACTATTCGTGGTAAGAGATTCGTCCGATATTTAGAATTAGGATTTTGTTTACTTTAGGTTTTTTTTATTCACATGATCAGATATTTATGTAAATTTTTTTGTAACTCTTGTACCGATTTATTCAGAAGTATTATTTATACATATGTATGTATGTATCATCATTTTACAGAAAATTATAAAAAATCCACAACTGTCTCTGTTAAAAATAAACTTACGATCTTTTGTTGAGAAGTCGATCAAATGAATCCTTCCATATATCGTCATCTAAAGTCACATTTGCTTCATTCTGTTTATTCATTATAAATACAAACTAAATACTTTACAGCCAAAACTTTTTATTAACGAAATTGGGATTGTTTTCAAAATGAAATTCAAATATTCAAACATTAATACAAAACAAAGATTCCACGATCTTAAGCAACATAGAATGTCATGTTGTTCATGAGGTGAATAGTCGCATTATTCCAACTCACTGGAATGATGTGGGAAAATTAGACATATTCTCTGCTTTTATATGGAGCATTAAATTTATGTGCGCTAAATATTTTTATCATTATATTTACTATTATATATTTTTCTTTAGATATAATTAGTTACAAAATATAGTTTTTCTGAGCAACTATGTGTAGAAGGTATTCACTATAAAATAAAATTTAATATCACCTTAGACCTTGTGTCAATAGCGGCGTTCAAACATAACAATTTGTCGATTTGCTGAAAAGCAAAACTGCTTTTACTACCGCACAACAAGTCTGCTGTTGTGTTGGCGATTTGGCCCCTCAACCACGGTTTTCAACACAGCTAATTGCGTTATTTTGTTGTTTAAATAAACAACAAAATATCTTTAGAAGTTTTAAGTACATTTGACTAGGATAAATTATATACGGACATTTTTAACAAATACATGTGTTTTTCCCTCAAGAGTGTCAAAAATAATTCTTTTCTTTTTTCTTTATAAAAATAATTCTATGAATACAATGTGAACGCAACTGATCCTAACCTGTTTTGATTAGTATTCTGATTATATTTAATGAAATCATCAATGTTCAAATCATTTTTTGGTCTTTTATATTTCAATTATATTTTTCCGTCGCAGTGTCCACGGTTTTCAAACAAATTGTTGAGTGTGAACGCCGCATTTGCTCTGATTCGAGTGGAATGATTTATTGTTTTCCTTTACTACTTTCGTAACGTCTGTTTCATTTTTTGAAATTATAGACTTTCCCTTTCATTTATTCTTTCATTTACCGTTATTTTTTTAACAATATAATTAGTTAACCTTTACATCAGTGTTTACTTTTATATATATTTTGGGAATTATTTGATGGGAAGCGCTTATATTGTTTCGTGTGAAAATATTTATTTTCAGTCTCACCCTGTATTCATTTCAGCTGAACTACGTCATTTTAGAAAATATTTTCTCACTGAATACATGGTCTCAAATCCACACACAAGTCGTATAACTTGGTTTGTGTGAGTGATTTTGTTAATACCTGACATCTTCGCTAGGTCGAGCTGAAACTTTTATTAAAAAATATCGGTTTGTGGAATATTGAGCGCATAGGTGATTAAATAATTGTCTTTATATTCAAAACAAATATTCTATTCGGTGTAATTGATAAAGTTGAATGTGAAAACACAAATTGAAAAGTAAGTAATCTAATCGCTCATAACTCTGGCGATGTATATCACATGCGAATATGTGTATTGCAGCTATGTATATCCATTATTCGCTAAGAATTAACAATTTTGGATGCACTTAGGCGGTTGATATATATAAATTGTCGAAACACATTTTTTTTTACAACTATTCACTAAAGTAGAATTGCATTCTGTGACAAAAACGTTTTCCAAATTATGGCGACTGAAAGTAAATGTCAGTTTCTTAATTTGGCATGTTGCGAATTGGAAGCCGAATGCATTTGTTTGGTTTGGGAAATTGTAAAACATTGGCGGTTAGTTTATGAATATAGAAGCATCATCTGAAATTGAATATTTTGGAATTTAACTAATTTTATAATTTTTGACTCATACATCACATTTACTTCTGGAGGACTTCGGGGCGGCAAAATTACCTAATTCCCTTGAATTTAATCATTTGAGTTCAAGTAGATATATTTAGTAGAAACTCCACATGTCGCACAGAAATATTTTCTTTAATATTTCATGAATAAAAGAACGCCAAAATCTACTTATTGAAAAAGTTAATAAATAATAAATTGACGCCAAATAAATAAAATAAGTTTTCTGATTTCAGGTTGATCCAGATAGACAGATAGACATTTCTTTGGGTTAGCAGATGAAAATAGTATGACTTAACGAAAAGTTTACTCGATGTTTTCGTTTTTGGTAGCGAATATCCACTAGTTCCATATTTTAATTGTGTCCTTTCTACATGGTAGGGCTCTATGGGATGCGTCCTTAGTATATGTACATTTATCCATGAGCGTTACGCAAACTTACAAAGTACACGTACATATGTGTACTATTTGTGTTTGTATGTATGTGTATGCAATTCGCTAGGTAAGATCAAGGATCTTAGGGCGAAAAAATAAGTACACTTTCTTACAAATTGAATGATTTACGAGCAAACATTTTTTCAGTTGTAAGCCTATAAAATAATTCATCTTCATGTTGTCCTAGTTTCCGTACCTAATAATTTCAGTTAATATGAATAGTAATGATCACTATGACTATTTCATTCTGAGATAAATAAGATTATTGTTCTGTACGTTCAATGACGATAAAACATTACACAATATATGTTTTGTGCAATGACGACGTTTTGAGATCGTGTTTGGTATATCGTTGATTTTTTTTGACGTTCACACGTATCTCTCACAATGCGCCACTTAACCAAGCTTCTTCTATAACCTGTAGCATCGGTATGTATTTGGAATTGTTGTATACGCTATATATATTATACTTTGATCACGTTTCGTTAGTTTGAATTTGAATCTGTTCAATCAATCAGTTCAATTTAGAAGTTTCCCACAGCCCAATCCTACCAATGTGGCATTTTATCTCGAGTAAACTCTGCTTTTCCTTTGACAGATGTGGTGTCGTTTAAACGGTCTTCGTCTTTATTTGTACACATTTCACTTGTGAGTGAAAACAAATTGTTTGAAACTCAGTATAGAGTTGGTAAACAGACAATTTTATCAATTTTGCGTAAATATGGTGAGTTTCTTGAAAAATGTAATACAACGATCAATGAATTTGATAGGAGGGTAGTACCATGAGGTTTGAATGTTGTGTTTGTGTTTAAAATATTTTCTGTATCATGGAAATTACGTAAAAATTCACACATGAAACTGCATGCAAGCACTAAATATAGTGGAATACTTTATAAAACACGAAAATTAATACTGAGTCTGAAGACATATGATCTTTATAGATGATCTTTACAGACCATTGCCGTTATTGGCTTAACATAATACATTGGACGCTTGTTTTTTCTTCTTGTCAAATGTAATTTTTTATAGAAATATTCAATTTGGCCGAGTGACAATCATCTACTTACATTTAACAGACGTTTTTCAAAGGCTTTTATAGCTGTTGCGCTGTGGGTATGTCGACCCCTACGCAATTGAACCTCGTTCCCTGGGTTCGATTCCCGGTACTACCAAAATAATATTTTACGGCTCCACATCTTTCGATTCACTGAAAATGCTCAAAAAGTAATTACTGCCAAGAAAAAGTTTCTCAAACTTGGTCGTTCGGAGTCGGCCTCCAACTCCTGAGAGAACAGCAGCACGCACAACACAAGTGGTTTCTGTAGAAGCTATAAGCCCTGGCCCTCTACGTGCTGTAGCGCCACCCATATTATTATATTCTAGCTTTTAATTAAAATCTTATGCATATTGTATAGATTTTTTGTAATCACGGTTGTAATGTAGTGAGTAATAATGTAATTACAAACATGTTGAATTCGTCGAGTAATATACTGAAAGCAAAGTGAGCTGCTTGGAGTGAAAGCGAAGGTCTGAAATCGAGAAGTAAATCACATTTCAACATTTTAATAGAATTTTTGAAGTTTGGTAAAAAAACTAAAGTTAATAAAGAATAAATTCCATTCCTTTTTTATATTTTCCAGGTACAATAATTATTTTTCTAATATATGTCTTTTTCTATTTTTCAGCTACAAATTGGTGTTAGCACATATTCCGAAGTATAAAGCTAACGAAAAGGGGAGATAATCTCAGAAAAATATAACTATTACACTTTTACAATTCATACATAAGTATCAAAATTTATTCCAAGAGAAAAGAAAGATATTTTTACTACAAAAAAATGGCAGTAATGTTGACGACGGAAGAAGCTAGCAAGCTGTTGGACTTTACACAAAAATTAGATATTGGGTTGTTGGATAAAATCGTTGAATGTGTTTACACCTCACAAGGGGAACAATTGCGACTGGCACAAGATATTCTTACAACACTTAAAGAACATCCAGATGCTTGGACCAGGGTCGATAGTATACTTGAGTACTCCCAAAATCAGCAAACAAAGTTTTACGCTCTACAAATTTTAGAAGAAGTTATAAAAACCCGCTGGAAAATTTTACCAAGAAATCAATGCGAGGGCATTAAAAAATATGTTGTGGGACTGATTATCAAAACGTCATCAGATCAAGCTACAATGGAAGCTAATAAAGTGTATCTTAACAAACTGAATATGATTTTGGTGCAGATTTTAAAAAGAGAATGGCCAAAAAATTGGCATACTTTTATCAGTGATATTGTAGGAGCCTCGAAAACAAACGAAAGCTTATGTAAAAACAATATGGTTATATTAAAAAATTTGAGCGAAGAAGTTTTTGACTTTTGCGGAGGGCAAATAACGCAAACAAAGGCGAAACATTTAAAGGATGCTATGTGTCAAGAATTTTCTGAAATTTTTCAACTATGTTCATTTGTTCTGGAGAGTTCAATGAATGCACCATTAATTGCCGTTACATTGGAAACACTTCTTCGTTTTCTGAACTGGATTCCGTTAGGATATATTTTTGAGACAACGCTCATTGAAACACTTATATTTAAATTCTTAAGTGTACCAATGTTTCGTAATGTTACCTTAAAGTGTTTGGCGGAAATAGCTGGCCTTAATGTGCCTAATTACAATCAAAATTTCATCAAGCTTTTCAAGGATACAATGGAACAATTGGATCAAATGATTGGTCAAAACACTAATATGAATCACATATACGCTAATGGATCAGATATGGAACAGGAATTCGTACAAAATTTGGCAATGTTCTTATGCACATTTCTCAAAGAACATGGAAAACTTGTTGAGGATGTTAAATATATTGAATACCTAAATAAAGCTTTGCTTTATTTGGTTATGATTTCTGAAGTTGAAGATGTGGAAATATTCAAAATATGTCTTGAATACTGGTACAGTCTTGTTGAAGATTTATACAATTCGGATGCTCTAAACTCTGCACATATACAACCCGATGCAGTTTCATTAGCAAAACGAAGTTCATTCTCTCGTCGTCGTTTTTATGCTAATATTTTATCAAAAGTAAGATTTATAATGATATCGCGCATGGCCAAACCCGAAGAAGTATTGGTTGTAGAGAACGAAAATGGCGAAGTTGTAAGAGAATTTATGAAAGATACAAATGCTATCAATTTGTATAAAAACATGAGGGAGACTTTGGTGTTTTTAACACATTTGGATTATGCCGATACTGAGCGTATTATGACTCTTAAACTGTTGAATCAAGTAAATGGAACTGAATTTTCATGGAAGAATTTGAACACTCTGTGCTGGGCCATTGGCTCTATATCAGGTAAATACAACTTACATCAATTTTTTTAAATAAATAATTTGATTAATTTCTTCAAGCAAAATTATGATCTAAAACTTATACTACCTATGACACAAAATATCTCCAATTAAATATCCTCAATTCCTAACTAAGCACTCTAATTAAGACTTTTGCTTATATATTACGAAAGTTTTAATTCATATTCTGGGTCTGAATTAAGCACTATTGCAATCTTGTATTAAATATAAAACGGAGTCACTGTAAGCAATTTAATAATTTGGTTCTAATCAAAAACTGTACTCTACTGTACAAAAATAATAAGTTCTATTTATATGTAAATTGACTTATAAATAGGATGAAACTACCACTTTTATTTGTACAAAAAGGAATCTGTATATTAGCAAAATATCTGAAATGTGAACATTTGCATTATAATAGAATTGTGAACAATGTAGTAGGTTGCAATTTTAATATGCAGACTTATATCGAATATTTATACATGAAGTGAATGTTTAAGGACTTGCTGTCTCTTTAAAAGGTCTGTCATGTCATGTCGTAAACATGTCATTGTAGATATATAGTTTTGAGTTGCTGAATCGTCTTTTCAAATAGTTTTGTTTTTCTTACAAAAATTCAAAGCAATTTAAAATCAAATCGGATAATGCCAATGATGCATTTCAATCAAAAAATTATATAATTATAAATGTGGTCGCCGTGGCGTAGTGGGTAAGTGCGTCGACTCTTACGCAGAGGGTACCAGGTTCGGTACCCGAATTTATCACCTATCATAATTCACGGCTCCACATCTTTCGAGTCACTGACAATGATCAAAGAGTATTCCTGTCTAGAAAAGCCTTCTCAAATTCGCCGTTCGGAGTCGGCGTTAAACTGTAGGTCCCTTCCCCTTGTCAAAGAACAATAGCACGCACAACACGAGTGGTTGCTGAGAGGCTAGGCCCAGGTCCACCTCGGACTGTCGCGCCACCCATATTATTATTATTATTATTAATTATATAAAATACGCTTACAGAACAGAGCCACTATATATCTGTGATGAAAGCAAAGCATCAACTATTCCTAAAATGTTCTGCTGATAGGCCCTGGCGGCCGTTAAGAAGTCACAATTTTGACATTGTGCTTACAATTTATTAAAATGTAATAATTGCAATAAGGCAGCTTATTCAAAAAGGAATACTTGACATTTAATTTTGGACGTTATAAATGTTATGGTATACTTTATTTATTATTTATCAGTACCGTCCCTTATTTCTAATGTCATGGAAACGTTGATAAATCGTCAGCATATAAAATATCTTGATTCGCGGAAGCTTTTTAATGACCAGCAGTATGCTTTTGGTATGGTTTCCGCAGCAACAGGTTCACTGGTGAATTGATAGCTTATCACACCGAAAAGTGAAACCAATCTTTTGCACAATGCAGGCTAAAGCAAAATCGATGCGCTTGATATTTCTAAATTGTCATTCATAAGGGCCGCGAACTTTAGCTGATGTGAATGGCACTTAAGGGGGTACCCTCAATTGGAACGTCAAAAAATAGCCGTTTCCTGTGATTTTTTTTCGTGGCCATACCCTAAAACATTTGATACCAAATGCTTTTCAACGTGAAGAATATGCATTTAAGAAAAATAATATAATTTGTGTATATCAAAACGTCAAAAAATTCGTGGAACATAATACACTTGCGCGGAGCCCAAGTGTTTGCCGTGATCACTGTAGCTATAAATCGAAAAAAAAAAATCAAAAATAACTAGTTAATGATATGATGCTCTGGTTGAACGAAGGAATTGAAAATATGTTGAATTTTCTAAATATGGCTGACGTTGAAACTAAATGTGTTGTTTGAACCCTAATTTCTCACACATCTTCGGCTATAAAAAAAAAACTATACTATACACAATAAGAAACGAAAAATTCAAACTGATGGGTAACGATGTTACAGTGATCACCGAATTCGAACCCATGGTTTCGAGAAAAACGTGTTCAAACGTGCTCCCTCCTCCCCCCAGGCTTTTCGTATTCGTTCGAAGAGTCACGAACCTGCTCTTCGCCTGTGTGCTTGGAATGTTAATCAACACAATACTTAGTTAGAACGATCACATATTTGAGGTCGCCAAAAATGCTGCGAAATGTTTAGGTTTCCTTTATCGATGCAAGAAATATTTCGCCCCCTTTGATTTGGCTTTAATTTACAAGGTTTACATCCGTCCCAAGCTTGAGTACAACGCTTAGGTTTGGTCTGGTGCCCCAAGAGCACCCTGCACCACCTAAATAGAATCAAAGACCATATAATACCAAGATAGTGCACGCCATACAAAATTTTGTTCGAGGGGTTCTATAATACGTCCCCAAGAATTTGATTCTCTCAAAAGCTCTGCTGTTAATAGAGCTTTAACAGATTCGTTGTTGCGTTTTTTATTGAATCTTCACGGTTGCTGAAAACAACAACACTGAAACTCAATTTGCTCTCTTTTACTTTTTATTTCCTTCTTGTCTGGGGTTGCTATAGTGGGAGCGTATACCTCGGCATTGTTTTGCCATTGATGCCTATCCCGATCTCTCATTCACATCCCTACTCATTATACAATTTGTTGAGTGCATACATGGTGGAGTAGAATTATTTATGTGCGCTGCAGCAAAACGGAAGACAAAAACGATTAATTTTGATTTAACTGGAGTGCCAACAAAAATTTTACGCAGCGTGATAACTGATATTAGGAGACTCATAAAAAAGGGTTCTTCGGAATTCCATCTACCGGCGTGCGATCTGCACATGTTGTTCGTAATGAAGTCAAACTGCGTGAACTAATAAAAGAGTCTGCCTATGTTGTACCAGATTATGTAATTAGTCTCGCTCTAAAATTTTAACAAAATCGGCCAATCCGTTCTGAAATTTGACATTGATAATTTCAGCAAAATATAAAGATATTGTTGAAAAATCCCTTAGAAGCAAAAAAGTAAAATATTGCGTTTGCTTCAGGGTACACACTTCCACCCCACCGAGCGTGCCTCTGAGAGCTTTTGGTAACATTTTTCAGATACGCTATCTTGGTATCACAGTAAAAACTCGATTTACGCAGAGTCATTAGACTCGCTCGAACATCGACTTATCGTCTCTACCTTGTCTGTATTTTATCACTATTTTAACAAATGATGCTCAAGCGAGCTAGATAACTGCATTCCTCCTCCATGAATTTACCCGCAATACCCGTCTCGCCAGGAATGCTCATCAGTTTACCCTTAAGGCCTACTTTCGGACGCGCAGTTAAATTGAGAGACTCGTTTTTCCCCAGCCCAATATTTCCTACAGACTGGAACCCGCAAATGTTTAATATCAAAGTGCATTCCTACACCTCACAGGGTACTACTAACCCGTAGAGCGCGCACAAAAATATAAAAAAAGTAATGCGTCTATGTTCTAAGTTGTCACTTATGTTAAGCTTGATTACTGCATTTAATTCAATATTAATTTTTCTAGAACTTTAACAAAAGGAATAATAATAGAAAATTAACTCATTTAATTAAACTACTAATTACAACAAGTAATTAGTAGGTATTGGTTAATTTCTAGACTCATTTGGCCATATCAGTTTATCTCTGAAGATGTGCCCCAAAACTCGGCAATAGTAAATCAATGAAATCAAACCTGAATGAATTCTATAAGGCACAATCTATTTAACTATATCACAGCATAATATTAAAACGTATTTTTTAATAAATTTTACAGGTGCTTTTAGTGAGGAAGATGAGAAACGTTTCTTGGTTACCGTTATAAAGGATTTACTTGGGCTATGTGAACAAAAAAAGGGAAAAGATAATAAAGCAATAATCGCATCAAATATAATGTACGTTGTTGGACAATATCCAAGATTCTTGCGCGCCCACTGGAAGTTTTTAAAAACTGTGGTCAATAAGTTATTCGAGTTTATGCATGAAACACATGACGGAGTTCAAGATATGGCATGTGATACCTTCATAAAAATTGCAATCAAGTGCAGAAGACATTTTGTGACGATTCAGCCAAATGAAGCATGCACATTCATTGATGAAATTTTAAGTACAATGAGTACCATAATATGTGACTTACAACCTCAACAGGTGAGTAATTTATATTAAATTCATCTTTTTTTAAAGTTTATATTATTTTTGAAATGTTTGAATTGTTATTCTCCTTAAGAATTTGGAGGTGCTCAAAATACGACTGGTTTTATTCTACTGGAGATTGTTTAAATGTTTAGTAACATTTTTGATTGACTCAAGTGCAGAGCTTATGTTTATATCGCCACTACTCCCAATATTCTTTGTTTGTGAAGTAATTTAATGGGCTCCGAACAAATATATTAGTACACTACGGAATTAGTGAAGCAAATGCCATACAGTGGACTCCCCCAAAGTCGAATTGTCACGGGATACCAAAATTTGTACGAGTTAGAGAGTGTTTGACTTAGAGAGAGGTTTTTGTATGGAAAGTTGAGGGAAATGTATGTAAAATATGGCGAAAAGAAAGTTCGAGTTAGAGAGAGTTTCGACTTAAGGAAAGTTCGAATTAGGTAGAGTCCACTGTATATACATGGCACTTTCAAATGAAAATGCTAAATTCTTTCCTGATTCATTGAATTGAGTGCTAATTTAATTTTGGATTAACTAGAAAAGATATACTAGACAACTCCTTTTTCAGTACCCTAGAGGAAATGTCACAAGACATAGCTAAGTTTTCCACTAGAATACCATTAGGTAGTCTCTAGGTTTATCCCTATAAGAGAAGCCGGTGTAAAGCAGCGGGTAGTGATAGCACAAAGGATCCAACCAGGGTCTAAGTGGGCCAAAACTGCTGCAATGGTGGGAATCACCCTAACCTAACCTAATGTTGGATTGATAGCAAAAGATAATGTTCCTTTGAGGATGTATTGTGTGTGTTCGTTACTAAAGATAGTTACATAGATAGTTTTACAAAATTTGTTATTATCAGTTGAGACCATGAGATATGATGCGTAGGATGCATTTAATTAAATTACGATGAATAAAATCCCTAAAAAAATAATTACTCGCAAAAATAGTCGGCTCAGTTTCAAACCTAGATAAGAGAAATAAAAAATTGTTTCGCTTGAGCAATAAAAATTAATAAAAATTCGACAATATTACCAACTTCCCTCAATACCACCTCTTTTCAAACACGAGTGCTTATTGATCCACCTACGTATATAAACCTTTTTCTATTTACTGCTTGCAGTTCAGCGTACTCATTTTGTGCATTTAACTAAAATTTGTATGAATATTTTGGAGAAAAACCTAGTCAATTTGTGTGTATATATGTGGTTATGTAATGTTCTGCTTTCTTTTTAGGTACATACGTTCTATGAAGCCGTCGGTCACATGATTGCAACTAGCTCTGATCAAGTTCAACAGGATGCATTGATTGAAAAGTATATGCTCCTTCCAAATCAAGTCTGGGATGAAATAATTGCAAGAGCCTCTAAGAACGTCGACTTCTTGAAAAATATGTCTGCAGTTAAACAATTGGGAAGCATTTTAAAAACGAATGTTGCCGCGTGCAAAGCTCTTGGACATGCCTATGTCATACAGCTCGGAAGGATTTATTTGGATATGCTAAATGTTTATAAAATAACCTCCGAAAATATTATCCAAGCAATCGCATTGAATGGAATTAATGTAAATAATCAACCTCTCATCAAAGCTATGCACGTCGTGAAGAAAGAAACTCTAAATTTAATTTCGGAGTGGGTTCCGCGCTCAAATGACAACCAAATGGTAATGGAAAATTTTATTCCCCCTCTTCTAAACGCCGTGCTTCTTGATTATCAGGTATGGATTAACAATGAGAGCAGTCATATATTATGGTGACATCAAATAATCAAATAATTTATCTTATAGCGTTGCAAAATTCCAGCCGCTCGTGAGCCAAAAGTTCTTAGCACAATGGCAGTAATAGTGTGTAAATTAAAGGGCCACATCACAAACGAAGTACCAAAAATTTTTGATGCAGTTTTTGAATGTACTCTCGATATGATTAACAAAAACTTTGAAGAACACCCTCAGCATAGAATAAGTTTCTATGAACTTCTTCAGGCAACTAATGCCCACTGTTTTAAAGCTTTTCTTAATATACCGCCAGCCCAGTTCAAGCTCGTGTTTGATTCTGTTGTTTGGGCATTTAAACACACCATGCGAAATGTTGCTGATATGGGACTCAATATTTTATACAAGGTAAACAAATTTACATTCCAATAAGTACTGATAGAATAACATTAATATTATTTGCTTTTTAGATGTTACAAAACTTAGAGCAACATCCCCAGGCAGCACAAAGTTTTTATCAAACCTTTTTTACTGATATTTTGATGCAAATTTTTTCCGTAGTAACTGACACTTCTCATACAGCTGGTTTAGCAATTCACGCAACTATATTGGCATACATGTTTTCATTGGTTGAAAATAATAAAATAACCGTTAATCTGGGTCCAATGCAAGATAATACCATATTTGTCCAGGAATATGTAGCCTCACTTCTAAAATCTGCATTTAATCATTTAACCGATAATCAAATTAAAGTGTTTGTAACCGGCTTATTCAATTTAGATGAGAATGTTCCTGCTTTCAAAGAACACCTGAGAGACTTCCTAATACAAATTCGGGTAAGCTATTCAGTATATTAAAAATGAATCATTGTAGAATAAATTATTATTTCAATTACAAATTATTTATCTTTGAACCTTTTCAATTACAGGAAGTGGCTGGGGAGGACGATTCTGATCTATATTTGGAGGAACGTGAAGCGGCTCTAAGAGAAGAACAAGCCAGCAAAAGACAAATGCAGCGCAACGTGCCTGGAATGCTTAATCCGCATGAACTGCCCGAAGATATGCAAGACGAATAAGTTATTTACTTTAATTTTAGCTTTTGAGAAAAAATGTTGAAAATGAATAACTGTCGAAGTATGAATGTAATATATATTGGAATAAATTTTATTCAAAATATGATAATACTGTGGATTAAATTAGTGTGTTGCGACATGCATTAAACAACTGTTCCAGTGATGGTTAAAGAGATTTGAGTGGTGACATCTGTCATTCTTTATTATTTCTTCTTCTAATATGGTATATAAATCATAAAATAGTTTAAATATAAAGAGAAAATGTAAGCAAATTTGTTGGCTCCATAATTTTTAATAAAAACTGCTGTAACGAAGAAAATAATTGGTATGCATTTGTTTTTTAAACAGAACTATGCAAAACTGCTTGCGATCTTACTGTAAACAACTAATTGAAATATTTTATATTCCATTTCTTGGGTTGAGAAGGTCGCTTATGTTTGTACGTTTGTTTACTGGCTGTCGTTTTAGGACTAGCAAATTCATAAAAAGAATGAATATCGTCTTATTTCACCAATGTTCAAGGAAATGCCTTAAAATCTTACAGAAAACTTACATTAAAATTGAAACCTTAGCTCGAATTCAATTATTTTGCAGTCCTTAGAAAAATGCTTCTTGGTAAACGATAAAATACAAAACGTTAAAACCGTTAATTTCCCCACGCCTTTTCATACCTTTGCTCTCTAATCTAACATGCAGTTATTTTCAGAGTTGTATTGAAGTTGTTGTATTAGGGAAGTGATTTATTCTTGAGTATTCTCTCCAAGCCATTTTCCTTTAGAAACCTGAGAATGAGAGCTGGTCCTAGTGACTAATTCTTCCTATGATAATAGCTGCTTGCCCAGATATCTTTGTCTTTTGTGGGCTAGTACTGTATGTATGTATGTATGTTCATACTAATACTACTATCTACTCTATTGTTCTTGTTTCCTTAGGTGATCCCTGGATCTGCAGTGCCCTGTTAGGATGCGGAGGTTGTTCTCGTTACATTCCCTTCTATTCCTTTATGGCCAAGTGTCCAGGCATAGGCATTCCCACACAAGCTTTGATTTGTTGATGGAATCTTATGCCAAGATAGCGGCAAGACTATCTGACCTATCAGAGACTATCTCTGAGCTATGCCGCACTTAATATAGTTCCTGTCAAGATTGGTATGGATATTGGATATTGGATATGGCATAGATTTCTGCTCGAAAGATACTGGTGCATTTGCCCATAGATTCAAAGTACTTTGTCGGTGGTTCAAATACCCCTGCTCCTTTTCCTTCATTAGTTCTTGATCCATCTTTACACCTCTTTACCGTACCGTCGCTGCTCAGTCTGTGGACTTTAGATTCATTGCTCCAATCCTTTTTAATGCTCAGCGACATCTGTCAAACGCACAGAAAGTTAAAAGCTGCCTAATTCCACCCTTCGTGGTGAATTTCACTTGTGGATTGCATTTGTCGTCTCTCTCCCTGTAATAAAGCCTTATGAGTGGTCGATTTTTTGACAGGACGCAACGTACGCAACGGATTCTATGGGCTTGGGCATTAATACAGAGGTACGCTAACCTTTCAACTTTGTTGAGTTTTTTCTTTTGGATCGTGCTATTGCACCGTATGTAATTCTTGGTCTGACAATAGCTGTATACAGTCAAACCTGACTAATTGGACCACCCTTGGGACCAAAGAAAAGTGGTTGGTTTTATTACAACCAGTTTTCGGTTCTTGATGAATGGTTTGCGGGATTTAGGTTTAGCTCAGGGGACAAGCACCATTCCTTAGTTATTGTTAGTCCCCATGTGATGACACCGCATAGGGTCTGCGGCATCCTGCCCCTGGCTATAATGAATATATAATCAGCGTATGCCTGACATCTGATCCCATGGTTTGTATGTATCTCGAGAAGCTCGTCTACGGCGCTCCACATGAGAGGAGATAAGGCTCCCTTTGCGGACATCGTCTTATAATGTTGACTTTTATTGTGCTTCCTGATGTGTGCGTCCCCGCTGATCTCGTACTCAGGCGTTCCTACATCCATTTCGATACTGAACTGTATGCATGCTGACAGCAGTAAAGTGGGGATGTCTGTAGTACTTCCTCTCCTATGTAGTTGTCGACAGCTTTGTTCATAGTTTTAAGGAGAAACGTTGTTAGGCTGATCGGTCTATAGGACTTGAGAGGATTGGGTCTTTCTTCCCCATTTTCGGGATAAACACTACCTTTGCCCATCTCCACTTGATTTGGTTTTGGTATATAACCCAGTGATAGACTACTTCTTAATATCATTCATTAATATCTTAATAGTTTACTATTACCTTTTTGAAGTAGGACCGCCGTGTTTTCATCCACACCTGGGGGTTTAAAGGGCTGAAATGAGTTTATCGCCCATACCCTACGCTCTTTAGAAAATATCTCTCATGCGACATTCTAGTCCTCAGATCTTAGTCTTCACAAATTTGCTTTACATCTGTCTGTGCATTAGCGGTTGTCCGGAAAGTGAGTTTCAAGTAAAGTACATCCTCGCTAGTCCGGACATTTGCTAACACTTCAAAAATGTTACATCTACTATCAGGGCAGATTATTCAATTCCTACATGCTACATGTGTTATTACTTGACTGTTCAATGGTTCACACAATTACGCGAACTCCCCTATTGTTATTTTTGTTATATGGTCGGCTATTTTTTACTTTAGCAATTTCTGAAATTTTGAAATACCTTTATATTGTTGATTTTTCGTTCGCATTTCATAGATTTTTTTAAGAACAACTGAGGTCCTGTTGTTAATTAAGAAGATAATATCAGCTGGTGGTTTTGCCAACAGTGATATCAGTTTGGCCGATTCTTTGACCGCAAGGATCCTGTCTAGGATTAGACCAAGGTACATCGCACTTTCCCTTAGGGTGAAGGTTGTACTCTCAATTTTGGGAAGATCGAAGGGCGGCTGACTGAACATTTTCTAAAAGACAGTAACCGGACATAGCCGAAATTTTATGTGTCCGGACTAACGAGGCTCTACTGTAGAACTATTGCCCATTTTTCCTCACTTTCAGTATAGATGTCGTCAGGTTTTTTAGAGAGAAATGTATTTCTCCGGTTCTTGCTAGGGCCTTTTGAGTTTAGCCGCAGCCGAAGTCTAATTGATTGTCTCACAGAAATTCTCAAGGCTTTCTCTGTAATTCATCATTATGGAGGTACTTTGCGGTATGCTTATATATTGTGGTCCGAAGGTTTATATATGTACATGTAATCTCTACACTATGTTCTAGCTCCAGAAAGTGGGCTGGAGCTAGTCTGTTATGCTCGAGATGTCCGAATTGAACCTAATTATCCTGTAGTCAGGCATGGATGATTCTTTGCACAATTTCTCCAGCTAGATTGTTAAGCCTGTTGCTACCTATGATGAGTTCTAATATCTCCCGTCTAACTCTAGTAGTCTAGTAACAAAAGTGGGGGTATTCCAGACTTTAAATATTGCGAGTGACTTACAATACCATACCGTCCAAAATTACCATTGCATTCCTGCGTGTCAGTTCTTTGTCTGTTCCTTTGAGGGTGCATGGCTCCTAAATCAGAACGAAGCGCAGAGCTCCCGTGCTGAATATCTTTGCTTTATAGCAGATGGCCCTATACCGTGGTGGCTGTTCACATAGGCTACCATAATTTTGTTTAGGCGTTGGATTAGGAGTTGGAGTCGGTGCCCCGGAATCCAATTGCTGACAGCATAGCTGTGCTTTTTTTGGAGTGGATTATCCCTTCCGCCAGGTTGGGATAAGCTATGTTGCTTCGGATCATTCTAATGATGTATGTACACTATAACGCCTTATGGAAGTACCAATTGAAAGTCTGTATCTTATAAGTTACTGGCTCAGGTATGCTAGCTGTGATTCTGAATCTAATAAGCATAAAAATATTGATGGCGCGGCAGTCATAGGTAGAACAGAACATTTTTTCTTCTACAGCAATGACTCATGTTGTGGTGCTATTGTTCTATCAGAAGTGGGTGAGACCTAAGCTTAACAGTTTCTTTACGCAGTATATAAAGTACAAAGTATCAAGGAAATAATCTCGAAAAAATGGAGAACAAAAAAGAGAAAGAACAAGAAGACTTGGCGCATTTTTCAACGACGGGCATATCTTTGTATCCAAACATCTCCAGCGACTCAGACGTCATTTTGAATGAGATTTGAATGACTAAGCAACACATCTCTAGACAGTCAACTACACTGCATATAAAGAGCGATATAATTTCCTTATAGCAAATAAATAGTATGATTCTAGAATGATCCAACTAGCCCAATTGACTTAGTCTTGTCAACATACATATCTATCACCTCGGTGGACACGGGTGTTCTAGTCCTTCGATAGATGGCTTTCAATTGATTCTGGAGCCCATAGAAATAGCATGTAACATATGTTGTTCCCTAGACCAATTTTAGCTGCTTCCGCATCAATTCCAGAAAACGTTCCATTGTCGACTGGCTGTGTTCTGTCAATCACGTCAATGTTTAGTATCTGTCATCTACCGAGTTTCACTCCAACAGATTTCAGAAATATTTTTTATTCGATGCAGTACATAAATTAACTTGCAAGATGTCGATAATGAAGAGTTATGTATGAGATTTATGTCCTTCGAAATCCATATCTCGCAAAATTCCATTTACCTTTCTTTTAGAATTTAAAAATTACCACCAATTTCATTTTTATTATAGAATTTATAACAAAATTATATACTAGACAAAAATGCTTATAACTAGTTGGACGAACAGTGTTACTTGCAAACTAACTTAAGCTAATCAACGTATATATACAGATATATACATTTGTATGGCCATATACCGCGTATACGCATATATCCTTATACATGTATATATATGTATATATACATTCTATTTCTTTGTTTTGTTTTTTCTTTATTATTAATTATATACAGCTTACTCACTACCTTACAACTACCCTAAGATATGTAAGTCGGCTATAGGTTTCAGGTGATATATATGTATGTATAAAATCCGCTGCAAGACATGGACCGACTACTCCCCACTATACCCTTTCTAACCGGGGCCTAAAGGGTTCGAATCTGGAATTCTCTCGCTCCCCAGTCACCAGAACTTTTGCTGTTGCATAGCAACATCCCGCCTAGATACAGCCCTACTGAACCGTAGGAGACTATTCTCAGCTCGTTGTGCGACGGAGCGGTCGTGGTTGAGTCGCCCATCCACAGTTGATCTGGCGATGAGATAGATGAGCGGTAGCGCATTTACGTCTTGTATCAGACTGTGCTTATCCAAATGAAGGAATGCTTCTGGGGGGACGAAGCCATTGTGACGTACCCTCTCGTGGTATTGAGGGTTGGGGTAGTAAGCAGCAGAGATCAGATTGTTAACTGAGTTCATCGTTCTGGCAGTATGACCTCGAATTAACTTCACCAGAAAATTGTCCACTCTTATCAGGTTTGTCCTATTGTATAACACTTCATTGGAGTACAATTTTCTGTACTGGGACTCTGGTGTTATATAAATGCGAAAGCAGGCCCTAAGGCAAGCCCTCTCAAAAAACCGAATCTTTTCCATCAAGCATAGGTGAGCATTGCCGGATGAGGACCATGTAGCAGATATCCTTCACCCTCGCATCGAGTTGGCTGTTGTAAAACTGTCTTTTTGTAAGGGCAAAAGCGCCTCGGGCCCTGGCCAGAGCAGCATCTACATGTTTGCTAAAATATAGATATTGATCTAGCCAGATCCCCAGGTATCTGACTACAGTCCATCGCACCACTGGTTTCCCGTGTCGCCCAACGATTGACAACTATCACCAATTATTTTTCGTATCCGCCGAAGCCTTATACAGCGGCCTAAACAGAATGGTTTCCGGCTTCTCGAAGTCAATTTTCAACTTCCTGTCACCGCAATTTCTCATGAGTGAGCCGAAATAACCCTGTATTTAAAAATGACCAGACCCCTTTAGGATTTTTCTTAATATTAGATTCCATGTTCAATATATACTGCATATTTCGCCACGCTTTTTTAAATAAATTTTTTAAATAAATAAAAAAAAAATTTTTCTAAATAAATTAAACGCATTGTTTTTCGCATTCTTTAAATTTAAGACTCGTTTGTTTTGCCATGGCAATTTTTATTCTTTTTTTCTTTATAAGAAGAATAAAGTTAATAAATAAATAGTTCAAGTTATTTAATATTTCTCCATAGATTTAATTTAGTTTCAAATCGAGAAAAATGTTATCACAATCAACCAAAAGTAAATATTTATTTAGGCCATCATAATTTGCTTTGGAAAAATTGTATTTAGATCCATAATCAAAAAGCAATTTAGATCATTGCTTACAAACAATAAATCAAGAATTCTATAAGTTGAGTTATGACAGTTGTTTTTCTTGCATTAAGTGCAAACATAGTTACTTTCAATAACCATTACGATGAGATGTTGTTGTTCGCTCAGCTGATCAGCAATAAACTCCATATTATCAGGGTGACACTCATGTACACTAAAGGGACTTTTTGGTGGAATGTAGCTAGCAACTAGAAACATTTGTTCTCGCCTAACTTCTCCTCCACTCAAGGTTACAGAGACACATCAGCCGTTATTACCCCGATGGACATGGTAGTGGGGAGGAGAGGTGACTTGGAGTCCTCACCAAACCCAGAGCTTCGGGACTTAGACCTCGAACTTGGCAGTACACCTCCAAATAGTCAGGAGTCATCACGACTGTGATAGAGGAATTTACCGCTATGGAAGTAACGGAGGGAGATCCCGAAAGCCTTGCTTCGGGTGATTCAAATTAACCTTCATCACTCTATCGCTGCCTCGGCCGCGCTTATCCTCCATCTCCAACAAAAGAGGAGGACATTGCCTTGATCCAAGAACCCTGGATCGTTAATGATCAGGAACTTTAACCTTTTCATCGTAAGGAATATGGGTATGACTAGGTGAGTACCTACTCGATATTTAAGTATCAAGTTGGTAATTCGTAATCTAGGTAATGACCGCATTTTTTTTGTCAGTAACAGATAAGAGGTCGTAGATCCAACTCTAGCCTCAGAGTATACATCGGATGATATTAGAAAGGAGGTGAGGGTCTCAAAAGAACACTCCTTCTATGATCACTCATATACCACCTTCAATGTAGCTAGTGCACCCTCTACAGTAAATCTCTTCCGAAACAAGGAATACTAATTGAGTTAAATATAGGGAGGTGGTGAACAATCTGCTCAAATCTACTTCGGACCTGTTCGGAACTTGATTCCTCAGTGGACAAACTCACCAAGATCATGAATCAAGTTCTTTTCAATTATTGTCCCACCAGTAAATTAATAGGGAAATCCAAATCCCCTGGTGGCGAGCTCTTCAATAAAGACAAGAACACCCGCAGTAAAGCCGATTGGGACTCCTACAAGAGAGCACTCAACACCTTCAAAATCGAGCTGAGGAAAGCAAAGAGATCATCTTGGAGACTCTTCTGCTGGTTCAATCAACTCTTCTGCAATAGTGCTAGTCATAAGTTCACCAACCTCTTCTATGGCTGAGGGCTTACCGGTATCAGCTATTGCGTCGATCGGAGCAGTGTTTACATTGTTTACCGTGATGCATTTATTTTTCTGTACTGTTTTATGTTTTTTACTATTGGACACAAGAGTTTCAGTTGGAATTGAACTTATATTCACTGTGTTCTTTAAGTGTTTAATCTCTCCATATAAACTTTGAACAGTTATGCTTAGTTGAGAAATTATACCTCAATCCGAGAACAGGAACACTGGCAAACGCATTAAACTGCCATGAAAAATGTATTCTTGACTTTTTGAAGTTCAATAACATTATCAGAGGATATTGCACATTTCCCATGGAATTTTAAACCACTTACACCACCAACAACAATAAAATCGTTTTTCAAGATCTGACCGCACTTAGTACAGATAAAAATAAACACATCAAAATTATCCACGTATGCCCTAGCATACACTCGCTAACATTAGAGGGACAGTACTGGAATCTTGAACCTGAGTATTTTGCAGGAATGTTAAAACTAGACATGGAGTTGAATAGATCTACTCTACGCACGCTGTTATATGCGATTTTGAAATGCACAAATAGGTAGTGGATGTCGATCTGAAATGCTTGCGTCTTTTATGGGACCTGGCTTTGTGTGAAGATCTGGGCTACTGAGGACTTGCTCAGCCTGATTATTTTATGCCTACGACCGTATCTTACAGATAAGCAGGTGCATGCACCCTAACAGACCATCTAGAGCTTAGAATTCAGCGGACAGATCGTACGCACCAGCAGCTTTGTTAGACTTCAGTATTGATATTTCGATCAAGACTTCATCAAGGTTGGTTGACGGAATTTTCGTCAATCATCGTCCAAATTTAGTGAAACATTCTGTCTTACAACGCTATTTAGACGATGAGGACCCATCGCCGTTCAGCGTCTACCAAAGTGATCTTTCCAGATTCTCATAATCGACTGCAAGCTCTCCAGTTTGGCCCAGCTGGCTTCCGTCCAAGCCTTATATCCATTAGGTAACTGTTTCACACTTTTCACACTTTTCTGTCTTCTCTCCCATTTTCTCCACAGCGCGCTTCTTGTGATAGAAAATAGATGTGATAGAATCTTTTTTTACTGTAGTAAGCCTGATGCGTGACATAATGCGTCTGGCCCCAATTTCCAGACGTAATCTAAGCCGCACTGTCTAGGCGCTTGGGAACCAACCTTATCAGTAGTTCTCAAGAGTTTGGCAATGTACACACGATCACTTGGCAGTCCGCGATCTACTATCAGTCACCTTTGATAGTAGATCGCGGACTGCACTGTTCTCTATTCTATGTTTCCAATCACGCTTGTCAAAAGTGAAGGCAAGCACAACCAAGTGATCGTGTGTACATTGCCAAACTCTTGAGTATTATTAGTACATGGCGACCGTGACAAATCGGAGACCGGAAATATACTCGCGTTTATAAGTGTATATTTTTTTCGTACTGACTGTTGTGTTAAGAACAATATTAAATGATGGGCGGAAAATCATCAAAAATTTCTGATCCATCAGCAAATGTGTTAAACGAAATTGAAATTAGCGAAAGCAGTTCTGATTTAACTGCTATAAAATTAATGTTGTTAATAATAACGATAATAAGTGTAATAAAATTTGTCTGTCAGTTAACTGCGATATACAGAAAAAGTTTAAAAAAGAAATACTTTACGCGCTCGCAATCGGTCGATAAATTTAAGTGAAATATTTGAACTTAGTATTCATACTGATTTAACCTTCACCTTCACCTTGTCGGTATACACTTGTGTTTAGATAGCGATTTAAAATTTCGCACATCTCCGAGACTTATTAAAAAAAAAAGAGAGAAAGTAAAAAATGCGGAATGCAGCCAAAAGTCAACAAAAGCGGTCAATCAACACGAGCAGAATCATATCTACTCCCTCCTTAAGGTAAGGAATATTAAAGTAAAAATTTATAACATAATGTGCGAATCAATTTTTTTTCGAATTATTGAGCGAATATTTTTAATGTATTGCGTTAAGAATTTGATGAGTATACCTGTATTCTAAATGGACAAATGGTCCGAAATATTACACAAAATAGATATTCTACAAACAGATTTTAATAAGTCATATACATGCCTAAAAAAAATAAGGAAATCAGACTTGAGACAGTGGAAAACCATGTGGTCGTGTTAGTCGAAAACTTTAGCAAAATACGATCTGTACTGCACGTACATTTTGAGAGACTAACAAGTCAACACAAAGCCGAAGCCAAAAATATATTTTGGAATTTTAGAGACAAGAACTTCTTAAAATTTTTACAAAACGAAAGATTAATTTGAACGTTCCGCTTAATTTAGAGACAGAATTGAGCTTAGTAGGAATTACTCCCGATAGTAGCGAAAGTGAGGAAGAGGGGTAGAGAGAGTAGAGAGTGAGGACAATTCAAGAATCTCATAGTCAAGTAGTGAAAACTAAACTTAAAGGTGTTGCACGAAATTTGATTTCTAATGAGACTTCTCTTGCTCAAATCATCGCAAAGCTTAAAGCGTCAGTTAAAGGAGAGTCTGTTGAATTATTGTCAGCAAAGCTTATGAACATCAATCAAAGCAATAAGTCTGCTAATACGTATGCAAAAGAAATAGAAGACTTAACAAAATCCCTGACCAATGCATATATTTCTGATGGTTTAAACATCAAATTAGCACAGAAATACGCTACTAATGAAAAAGTAAAGGTTATAATGAAAGCTGGACAATTCAATAATATGAATGATGCAGTTGCCAAGTTTGTTAGTAGCTGTACTGAAGCCTTCGGTCAGCCAAATGCTGTTTTGTACCTTAACAAAAACAACTATTACACTTGGAATCACGGACGCGATCAAAGTCGCGGCCGTGGATTTTACCGTGGTCTTGGCCGTGGGAACTTCCAGAATAAAAATCCTCATACAAAAAATCCTCCATTTCAATCTTAATCTTAGTAGTTTCATAACAACACGCTCAACTTTAAATATAAAATACTAAATTTTCATCCTTTCTCGTTGATACCGGAGCAGACATATGTTTGAAAAAAGCAGCATATATTGGAAATAATGTCTTTGTTGATACGCGAAATATTAGGAAACCAAGTGGTATAGACCAGGGTGTAGTTCAAACTGTCGGTATAGTGAAAGCAGACCTACTCGTTGAAAATATAAGTATATCCGTAAATTTCCATGTAGTGGAAGACGATTTTCCTATACCAAGTGATGGTATACTCGGTTTGAACTTTATAAAAATGTATAACTGTGTGTTAGACTATCAATACAGTCAAGACTGGTTGATCTTACGACCAAGTAGATTTCCTGAAAAAAATGCAATACTAAAGCTAACTTCTGCTTTTCCAAGTTCAATCTCAATTCCAGCAAGATCGGAAGTTATTAGACAGATTTCAATTAACAGTAAAGATGATGTGCTTTTGGTACCAAACCAAGAAATTCAAGCAGGTAGTTACATCGCAAATACAATAATTAATGTAAAAAAAAACCGTTTGTGCGCCTGATAAATACAACTTATAATAACGTTACCATCAGCAATACCAATATTATAGCAGAAAGTTCGTTGGATTATAAGATTTTTAGAAATGAAAACTCTGAAAAACTCACACGATGAAAAAGTTATTGAAAAGTTGTCTAAAAATTTCCCTCAATTCGTAAAATCTGAATTGACTGATCATTGCAGTGAGTTTAGTGATGTCTTCGCTTTGGAAACCGAACAAATTTCGTGTAATAACTTCTAAAAACAAAAGCTCTAACTAAAAGACAAGTCTCCAGTTGATGATATAGTTGAAGCATCAACCTCTGAATATAACAGTCCAATATTACTGCTTCCAAAGAAACCTTTACCAGGAAAATCTGAAAAACGGTGGAGGCTTATGGTCGACTACAGGCAAGTTAATAAAAAGCTAATTGCCGATAAATTTCCATTGCCAATAATAGATGACATTTTTGACCAACTTGGCAGAGCTAAGTATTTTTCTTGCCTTGATTTAATGTCCGGTTTTCACCAAATTGAGTTAGACGAAAAATCGAGAAATATAACATAATTCTCGACGGACAATGGGTCATACCATTTCAAACGACTTTCGTACGGCATCAAAATAGCGCCAAATTCGTTTCAAAGAATGAGGTCGATAGCGTTGTCTGGCCTTTCTCCAGCGCAAGCATTTTTGTACATGTTAGGTTCCTCAGTGAGGCATATGTTAAGCAACCTCAAAGACGTTTTTTCCATTTGTCGAAAATATAATTTAAGACTTCATCCCGATAAATGCATATTTTCAGTCACGAACTGACATATTTAGGACAGAAGTGTACGGATAAAGGCATTCTTCCAGATGATAGTAAATACAGCGTGTTCTTAGACTATCCAACTCCTCAAAATGTCGATCAAGCGAAAAGGTCTATTGCTTTTTGTAACTATTATCGACGTTTTATTCCAAATTTTTTCCGAACATTCACGTCACTTGTCACAATTTTGTCGAAAGAACGTCCCATTTATATGGACTAATGAGTGTGAAAATGCATTTCAATACTTCAAAAAGTGCTTGCTGAGTCCGAATATTTTGCAGTATCCCAACTTGCAAAAACAATTTTGTATAACCACAGATGCTAGTAAACATACTTCTTGTGCCGTACTAAGTCAGGAGTACGAAGGAAAACAACTTCCCGTTGCATTTGCTTCAAGAGCGCTTACGAAAGAAGATAGCAAAAAATCAACCATAGAGCAAGAGTTAGCTGCTATCCACTGGGCTATAACTCATTTTAGACCATACATATATGGTAAGAAATTTCTAGTAAAGAGCGATCATCGACCAATTACTTACCTTTTTCTCTATGAAAAACCCGTTTTATAAACTGACACGTATGAGATTAGACTTGGAAGGCAAAGAAGACTATGAGGCAGATGCTTTATCTCGCATAGACTTTTCTGAAATAAGACAAATTCGTACCCATTCCAAAAATATTTTAAAAGTCACTACAAGACTTCAAACAAAACAGTCCAACTTAAATCAAAATATAAAAAAAGGGAAACTACAAATTCTCAATTTGAAAATGTAAAAGTATTTGAAGCGCTAGATTCTAAAGAAATAAATAAAAGTGTCCGTCTGATTTTTGATTATCAAAACATGAATATTAGGAAAGGTAGAGAAATAATTGGAAGAATAAAAAGGAACGACTTTGTTATTAATGAAAAAATTGATCTAGATCAGTTATTTTCAAAGCTTGAAAAAGTAGCTGGTAATAAAGGTATTCAAAAGTTCCAATTGTCGCTTAGTGACAAAATATTTAATGATATCCGGATAAATGAATTTAAAGAAAAAGGAAACGCGTTATTAAAAAATATAAGTGTTGCGCTAGCGCCTAAAATCAAACGAAACAAAAGACAAGGACGAAAAATTAAGAATTTTGAAAAAATATCACTATGACCCTGTTTCTGCTGGACACCCAGGAATCACGAGATTAACTCACAAAATCAGAAAATAGTTTTACTGAAAAAACAGGACCAAAGACATAAAGCGATATGTCAAGTCATGTGATAGGTGCAAAAAGAATAAAGCATGTGTGAAAAGTAAGGAGGAGTTAACAATTACTCCAACTCCAATAAAGCTATTTCATATTGTCTTAATAGATACTATAGTCCCTCTGCCTAAATCATCTAAAGGCAATGAGTACATTGTTACTATAGTATGCGAGCTTAGCAAGTATCTAGTTGCAATACCTACCTATTGCAGATAAAAAGGCTACTACAATCGTAAAAGCAATATTTGAACAATTTATACTTGTTTATGGTCCTATGAAAGAAGTTCGCACAGATCTAGAAAGGGAGTATAACAATAAAACCTTCGAACAGGTACTACCTGTAGACATAAGCTTGACCCAATCTTTAAGGGTCCATATAAAGTAAAAGAGATTAAATTGCCAAATTGTATACTTATTGATAACAACAATAAAGAAATAATTGTTCATATGAATAAGATAAGAAAAACAACATAAATATAACTTAAGTAAGTAGAAGTAGGGTACTTATAAACTCAGTACATAAGTTAGATATAATGTACGATTTTACCCGGGTGAATCATAAGAATTTATATAAGAAAAAAAATGTAAATCATAAAAATTATTTTTAATAAACAAAAAGAAAATTGCATCATCATAACTTATAATAAACAAAAAAAACTGAATTCATAAGACAATATAATAATTCGATTGTATTAATTTAAAGTTTAAATAATTACTATATGTTTTTTTTCTATTGTCAAGTTTTTCTTATGTTTAATGATAATTGTAATCATTATATCAATAAATATGCTATCATTTGTTTTAAGAAATCATCCAAGCCAACAGTAACATTTATAACTATGATATTTTCTAATGTTATTAGATTAATAAAATAACAATGTAAGCTTAAATTAAGAAATGTAAAGTAACTTTTCATACTAATCAATAAATAAGAGAGCTGACGCATTGTTCTCTGCCATATGATTTAAAAAATCATATTTCCAAAAGGATTATATAGTTCTTAATATATTATATATTAATATAATATATAATAAAATATTATATTAATATTATATAGTTCTTAACATCACTATAACTAGGAAACTATACGAGTTGATGTTGGCTCCTTGGAACGTTCGGATATCAAGAATGCTGGATGAGTCTCACGTCGATCGCATCGTGCTCAATCTGGTTGACGGTTGATTGATCTGGGGACCACCAAGTGTCCCCCGATGAGTTTAGTTAGCAAAGACATCCTCCTTACCCACCTTGGCGTTGAAATATCATAGAACGATTTTGGTGTAGAAGCTGGAGCATTGATGGATTATTCGTTCTAGGAGATCATAGACGTCATCTTTGTCCTGTGTTGAGGGGTGGGCGCAAGTCAGGCTGAAGTTCGCGAATTTAGTCTTGATGTTGATTTTTATAAGGCGTTTGGTTTTACAGGCAAAGCTTAAGACTTTTGTGGCCTTTTAATGAACCTCACATTCAATGTGCAGGAACGAAAATCGTTGTCCTTAATTCGTTTGCATGTAACATGAAACACGAAACCCGTCCGTATCCGATGTGGTTGTCTCTGAAACGTTCCTTTTATACGTGGCGCGGGAGTTATTTTCACGCAGGCATAATACCCAACTGAGAGGTCAAGCTCCTTTCTCTAACCCTAAAGCTAAGACTAAGATTTCGGGTGCATCTGATGTCAGCATCCACGTTGAGAATCTAAACGCCGGCGCTTGCCCTAAGGCACACGTCCGGCGATAATTCTATTGCAAGACCCCGATTTGACCTTGCCGGACTACCTATAAAAGAAGATAGCATAAAGATGAGACGTACACCAAAATTAATTAAAAAATTATGAAACTTGCAACAAGGTTAACACGGATAACAAGGTCTTATGTACATGTGTACGCTGGAATGCAAAATTATACATCATTAAAACAAAATATGAAGCAGATGTAAATTCCAATCAAAACTAAATTGCCTACACTGTCTTGGTTCAACGTGCTACGTCTCTTGGGTAACTGACTATGCTCAGAGAGTAAAAGAAAAAAAAAAGAAAATAGAGAAATTTCATAACGGTGGTAACGTAAAGATTGTGATTCTTATGAGTAACAATAAATTCCAGTAATCCGGAATCGAAATCGAGAATCTATATCGCAGACTGTAAATATCCGCAAATACCAAGCGAAAACTGTAAGGTTCAGATCCTTGGCAACTAGATGATTCGGATTGTTGAACTCTGAGACTACATTCTGACTGAAAGGCAAATTGCAAGACTTCCCAGAGGACTAAGTCTTATATCCGTACCTTGGTGGAATAATTAAGGAAACAACATTCAAAGATATAAAGGAACACTAACAGGATTTGAACCCAGACTTTATTTTGGTTTCGTTTATGAACTTAACCATGTGCGTATAGCGCCTTTGTACTCGAATTCCACTGATGTCTCATGAATTATATATTGCGAATGTAGACGTGCATCGATGGTTTTCGAATATTTGAATTTTTGTTGTTAAAGGGAAGTCATATCTACAGCCACTAAGAAAATATATTTTATGACAAGCTGTACCCGGCGCGCCTTGCTACGCATTTTCGATTATAACGCATCAATCATGTCTCCCATCAATATAATTGTGAATGTTAATAAATTTTTTGGACCATGTAGCAGATATCCTTCACCCTCGCATCGAGTTGGCTGTTGTAAAACTGTCTTTTTGTAAGGGCAAAAGCGCCTCGGGCCCTGGCCAGAGCAGCATCTACATGTTTGCTAAAATATAGATATTGATCTAGCCAGATCCCCAGGTATCTGACTACAGTCCATCGCGCCACTGGTTTCCCGTGTCGCCCAACGATTGACAACTATCACCAATTATTTTTCGTATCCGCCGAAGCCTTATACAGCGGCCTAAACAGAATGGTTTCCGGCTTCTCGAAGTCAATTTTCAACATCCTGTCACCGCAATTTCTCATGAGAGAGCCGAAATAACCCTGTATTTAAAAATGACCAGACCCCTTTAGGATTTTTCTTAATATTAGATTCCATGTTCAAGATATACTGCATATTTCGCCACGCTTTTTAAATAAATTTTTTAAATAAATAAAAAAAAAATTTTCTAAATAAATTAAACGCATTATTTTTCGCATTCTTTAAATTTAAGACTCGTTTGTTTTGCCATGGCAATTTTTATTCTTTTTTTCTTTATAAGAAGAATAAAGTTAATAAATAAATAGTTCAAGTTATTTAATATTTCTCTATAGATTTAATTTAGTTTCAAATCGAGAAAAATGTTATCACAATCAACCAAAAGTAAATATTTATTTAGGCCATCATAATTTGCTTTGGAAAAATTGTATTTAGATCCATAATCAAAAAGCAATTTAGATCATTGCTTACAAACAATAAATCAAGAATTCTATAAATTGAGTTATGACAGTTGTTTTTCTTGCATTAAGTGCAAACATAGTTACTTTCAATAACCATTACGATGAGATGTTGTTGTTCGCTCAGCTGATCAGCAATAAACTCCATATTATCAGGGTGACACTCATGTACACTAAAGGGACTTTTTGGTGGAATGTAGCTAGCAACTAGAAACATTTGTTCTCGCCTAACTTCTCCTCCACTCAAGGTTACAGAGACACATCAGCCGTTATTACCCCGATGGACATGGTAGTGGGGAGGAGAGGTGACTTGGAGTCCTCACCAAACCCAGAGCTTCGGGACTGAGACCTCGAACTTGGCAGTACACCTCCAAATAGTCAGGAGTCATCACGACTGTGATAGAGGAATTTACCGCTATGGAAGTAACGGAGGGAGATCCCGAAAGCCTTGCTTCGGGTGATTCAAATTAACCTTCATCACTCTATCGCTGCCTCGGCCGCGCTTATCCTCCATCTCCAACAAAAGAGGAGGACATTGCCTTGATCCAAGAACCCTGGATCGTTAATGATCAGGAACTTTAACCTTTTCATCGTAAGGAATATGGGTATGACTAGGTGAGTACCTACTCGATATTTAAGTATCAAGTTGGTAATTCGTAATCTAGGTAATGACCGCATTTTTTTTGTCAGTAACAGATAAGAGGTCGTAGATCCAACTCTAGCCTCAGAGTATACATCGGATGATATTAGAAAGGAGGTGAGGGTCTCAAAAGAACACTCCTTCTATGATCACTCATATACCACCTTCAATGTAGCTAGTGCACCCTCTACAGTAAATCTCTTCCGAAACAAGGAATACTAATTGAGTTAAATATAGGGAGGTGGTGAACAATCTGCTCAAATCTACTTCGGACCTGTTCGGAACTTGATTCCTCAGTGGACAAACTCACCGAGATCATGAATCAAGTTCTTTTCAATTATTGTCCCACCAGTAAATTAATAGGGAAATCCAAACCCCCTGGTGGCGAGCTCTTCAATAAAGCCAAGAACACCCGCAGTAAAGCCGATTGGGACTCCTACAAGAGAGCACTCAACACCTTCAAAATCGAGCTGAGGAAAGCAAAGAGATCATCTTGGAAACTCTTCTGCTGGTTCAATCAACTCTTCTGCAATAGTGCTAGTCATAAGTTCACCAACCTCTTCTATGGCTGAGGGCTTACCGGTATCAGCTATTGCGTCGATCGGAGCAGTGTTTACATTGTTTACCGTGATGCATTTATTTTTCTGTACTGTTTTATGTTTTTTACTATTGGACACAAGAGTTTCAGTTGGAATTGAACTTATATTCACTGTGTTCTTTAAGTGTTTAATCTCTCCATATAAACTTTGAACAGTTATGCTTAGTTGAGAAATTATACCTCAATCCGAGAACAGGAACACTGGCAAACGCATTAAACTGCCATGAAAAATGTATTCTTGACTTTTTGAAGTTCAATAACATTATCAGAGGATATTGCACATTTCCCATGGAATTTTAAACCACTTACACCACCAACAACAATAAAATCGTTTTTCAAGATCTGACCGCACTTAGTACAGATAAAAATAAACACATCAAAATTATCCACGTATGCCCTAGCATACACTCGCTAACATTAGAGGGACAGTACTGGAATCTTGAACCTGAGTATTTTGCAGGAATGTTAAAACTAGACATGGAGTTGAATAGATCTACTCTACGCACGCTGTTATATGCGATTTTGAAATGCACAAATAGGTAGTGGATGTCGATCTGAAATGCTTGCGTCTTTTATGGGACCTGGCTTTGTGTGAAGATCTGGGCTACTGAGGACTTGCTCAGCCTGATTATTTTATGCCTACGACCGTATCTTACAGATAAGCAGGTGCATGCACCCTAACAGACCATCTAGAGCTTAGAATTCAGCGGACAGATCGTACGCACCAGCAGCTTTGTTAGACTTCAGTATTGATATTTCGATCAAGACTTCATCAAGGTTGGTTGACGGAATTTTCGTCAATCATCGTCCAAATTTAGTGAAACATTCTGTCTTACAACGCTATTTAGACGATGAGGACCCATCGCCGTTCAGCGTCTACCAAAGTGATCTTTCCAGATTCTCATAATCGACTGCAAGCTCTCCAGTTTGGCCCAGCTGGCTTCCGTCCAAGCCTTATATCCATTAGGTAACTGTTTCACACTTTTCACACTTTTCTGTCTTCTCTCCCATTTTCTCCACAGCGCGCTTCTTGTGATAGAAAATAGATGTGATAGAATCTTTTTTTACTGTAGTAAGCCTGATGCGTGACATAATGCGTCTGGCCCCAATTTCCAGACGTAATCTAAGCCGCACTGTCTAGGCGCTTGGGAACCAACCTTATCAGTAGTTCTCAAGAGTTTGGCAATGTACACACGATCACTTGGCAGTCCGCGATCTACTATCAGTCACCTTTGATAGTAGATCGCGGACTGCACTGTTCTCTATTCTATGTTTCCAATCACGCTTGTCAAAAGTGAAGGCAAGCACAACCAAGTGATCGTGTGTACATTGCCAAACTCTTGAGTATTATTAGTACATGGCGACCGTGACAAATCGGAGACCGGAAATATACTCGCGTTTATAAGTGTATATTTTTTTCGTACTGACTGTTGTGTTAAGAACAATATTAAATGATGGGCGGAAAATCATCAAAAATTTCTGATCCATCAGCAAATGTGTTAAACGAAATTGAAATTAGCGAAAGCAGTTCTGATTTAACTGCTATAAAATTAATGTTGTTAATAATAACGATAATAAGTGTAATAAAATTTGTCTGTCAGTTAACTGCGATATACAGAAAAAGTTTAAAAAAGAAATACTTTACGCGCTCGCAATCGGTCGATAAATTTAAGTGAAATATTTGAACTTAGTATTCATACTGATTTAACCTTCACCTTCACCTTGTCGGTATACACTTGTGTTTAGATAGCGATTTAAAATTTCGCACATCTCCGAGACTTATTAAAAAAAAAAGAGAGAAAGTAAAAAATGCGGAATGCAGCCAAAAGTCAACAAAAGCGGTCAATCAACACGAGCAGAATCATATCTACTCCCTCCTTAAGGTAAGGAATATTAAAGTAAAAATTTATAACATAATGTGCGAATCAATTTTTTTTCGAATTATTGAGCGAATATTTTTAATGTATTGCGTTAAGAATTTGATGAGTATACCTGTATTCTAAATGGACAAATGGTCCGAAATATTACACAAAATAGATATTCTACAAACAGATTTTAATAAGTCATATACATGCCTAAAAAAAATAAGGAAATCAGACTTGAGACAGTGGAAAACCATGTGGTCGTGTTAGTCGAAAACTTTAGCAAAATACGATCTGTACTGCACGTACATTTTGAGAGACTAACAAGTCAACACAAAGCCGAAGCCAAAAATATATTTTGGAATTTTAGAGACAAGAACTTCTTAAAATTTTTACAAAACGAAAGATTAATTTGAACGTTCCGCTTAATTTAGAGACAGAATTGAGCTTAGTAGGAATTACTCCCGATAGTAGCGAAAGTGAGGAAGAGGGGTAGAGAGAGTAGAGAGTGAGGACAATTCAAGAATCTCATAGTCAAGTAGTGAAAACTAAACTTAAAGGTGTTGCACGAAATTTGATTTCTAATGAGACTTCTCTTGCTCAAATCATCGCAAAGCTTAAAGCGTCAGTTAAAGGAGAGTCTGTTGAATTATTGTCAGCAAAGCTTATGAACATCAATCAAAGCAATAAGTCTGCTAATACGTATGCAAAAGAAATAGAAGACTTAACAAAATCCCTGACCAATGCATATATTTCTGATGGTTTAAACATCAAATTAGCACAGAAATACGCTACTAATGAAAAAGTAAAGGTTATAATGAAAGCTGGACAATTCAATAATATGAATGATGCAGTTGCCAAGTTTGTTAGTAGCTGTACTGAAGCCTTCGGTCAGCCAAATGCTGTTTTGTACCTTAACAAAAACAACTATTACACTTGGAATCACGGACGCGATCAAAGTCGCGGCCGTGGATTTTACCGTGGTCTTGGCCGTGGGAACTTCCAGAATAAAAATCCTCATACAAAAAATCCTCCATTTCAATCTTAATCTTAGTAGTTTCATAACAACACGCTCAACTTTAAATATAAAATACTAAATTTTCATCCTTTCTCGTTGATACCGGAGCAGACATATGTTTGAAAAAAGCAGCATATATTGGAAATAATGTCTTTGTTGATACGCGAAATATTAGGAAACCAAGTGGTATAGACCAGGGTGTAGTTCAAACTGTCGGTATAGTGAAAGCAGACCTACTCGTTGAAAATATAAGTATATCCGTAAATTTCCATGTAGTGGAAGACGATTTTCCTATACCAAGTGATGGTATACTCGGTTTGAACTTTATAAAAATGTATAACTGTGTGTTAGACTATCAATACAGTCAAGACTGGTTGATCTTACGACCAAGTAGATTTCCTGAAAAAAATGCAATACTAAAGCTAACTTCTGCTTTTCCAAGTTCAATCTCAATTCCAGCAAGATCGGAAGTTATTAGACAGATTTCAATTAACAGTAAAGATGATGTGCTTTTGGTACCAAACCAAGAAATTCAAGCAGGTAGTTACATCGCAAATACAATAATTAATGTAAAAAAAAACCGTTTGTGCGCCTGATAAATACAACTTATAATAACGTTACCATCAGCAATACCAATATTATAGCAGAAAGTTCGTTGGATTATAAGATTTTTAGAAATGAAAACTCTGAAAAACTCACACGATGAAAAAGTTATTGAAAAGTTGTCTAAAAATTTCCCTCAATTCGTAAAATCTGAATTGACTGATCATTGCAGTGAGTTTAGTGATGTCTTCGCTTTGGAAACCGAACAAATTTCGTGTAATAACTTCTAAAAACAAAAGCTCTAACTAAAAGACAAGTCTCCAGTTGATGATATAGTTGAAGCATCAACCTCTGAATATAACAGTCCAATATTACTGCTTCCAAAGAAACCTTTACCAGGAAAATCTGAAAAACGGTGGAGGCTTATGGTCGACTACAGGCAAGTTAATAAAAAGCTAATTGCCGATAAATTTCCATTGCCAATAATAGATGACATTTTTGACCAACTTGGCAGAGCTAAGTATTTTTCTTGCCTTGATTTAATGTCCGGTTTTCACCAAATTGAGTTAGACGAAAAATCGAGAAATATAACATAATTCTCGACGGACAATGGGTCATACCATTTCAAACGACTTTCGTACGGCATCAAAATAGCGCCAAATTCGTTTCAAAGAATGAGGTCGATAGCGTTGTCTGGCCTTTCTCCAGCGCAAGCATTTTTGTACATGTTAGGTTCCTCAGTGAGGCATATGTTAAGCAACCTCAAAGACGTTTTTTCCATTTGTCGAAAATATAATTTAAGACTTCATCCCGATAAATGCATATTTTCAGTCACGAACTGACATATTTAGGACAGAAGTGTACGGATAAAGGCATTCTTCCAGATGATAGTAAATACAGCGTGTTCTTAGACTATCCAACTCCTCAAAATGTCGATCAAGCGAAAAGGTCTATTGCTTTTTGTAACTATTATCGACGTTTTATTCCAAATTTTTTCCGAACATTCACGTCACTTGTCACAATTTTGTCGAAAGAACGTCCCATTTATATGGACTAATGAGTGTGAAAATGCATTTCAATACTTCAAAAAGTGCTTGCTGAGTCCGAATATTTTGCAGTATCCCAACTTGCAAAAACAATTTTGTATAACCACAGATGCTAGTAAACATACTTCTTGTGCCGTACTAAGTCAGGAGTACGAAGGAAAACAACTTCCCGTTGCATTTGCTTCAAGAGCGCTTACGAAAGAAGATAGCAAAAAATCAACCATAGAGCAAGAGTTAGCTGCTATCCACTGGGCTATAACTCATTTTAGACCATACATATATGGTAAGAAATTTCTAGTAAAGAGCGATCATCGACCAATTACTTACCTTTTTCTCTATGAAAAACCCGTTTTATAAACTGACACGTATGAGATTAGACTTGGAAGGCAAAGAAGACTATGAGGCAGATGCTTTATCTCGCATAGACTTTTCTGAAATAAGACAAATTCGTACCCATTCCAAAAATATTTTAAAAGTCACTACAAGACTTCAAACAAAACAGTCCAACTTAAATCAAAATATAAAAAAAGGGAAACTACAAATTCTCAATTTGAAAATGTAAAAGTATTTGAAGCGCTAGATTCTAAAGAAATAAATAAAAGTGTCCGTCTGATTTTTGATTATCAAAACATGAATATTAGGAAAGGTAGAGAAATAATTGGAAGAATAAAAAGGAACGACTTTGTTATTAATGAAAAAATTGATCTAGATCAGTTATTTTCAAAGCTTGAAAAAGTAGCTGGTAATAAAGGTATTCAAAAGTTCCAATTGTCGCTTAGTGACAAAATATTTAATGATATCCGGATAAATGAATTTAAAGAAAAAGGAAACGCGTTATTAAAAAATATAAGTGTTGCGCTAGCGCCTAAAATCAAACGAAACAAAAGACAAGGACGAAAAATTAAGAATTTTGAAAAAATATCACTATGACCCTGTTTCTGCTGGACACCCAGGAATCACGAGATTAACTCACAAAATCAGAAAATAGTTTTACTGAAAAAACAGGACCAAAGACATAAAGCGATATGTCAAGTCATGTGATAGGTGCAAAAAGAATAAAGCATGTGTGAAAAGTAAGGAGGAGTTAACAATTACTCCAACTCCAATAAAGCTATTTCATATTGTCTTAATAGATACTATAGTCCCTCTGCCTAAATCATCTAAAGGCAATGAGTACATTGTTACTATAGTATGCGAGCTTAGCAAGTATCTAGTTGCAATACCTACCTATTGCAGATAAAAAGGCTACTACAATCGTAAAAGCAATATTTGAACAATTTATACTTGTTTATGGTCCTATGAAAGAAGTTCGCACAGATCTAGAAAGGGAGTATAACAATAAAACCTTCGAACAGGTACTACCTGTAGACATAAGCTTGACCCAATCTTTAAGGGTCCATATAAAGTAAAAGAGATTAAATTGCCAAATTGTATACTTATTGATAACAACAATAAAGAAATAATTGTTCATATGAATAAGATAAGAAAAACAACATAAATATAACTTAAGTAAGTAGAAGTAGGGTACTTATAAACTCAGTACATAAGTTAGATATAATGTACGATTTTACCCGGGTGAATCATAAGAATTTATATAAGAAAAAAAAATGTAAATCATAAAAATTATTTTTAATAAACAAAAAGAAAATTGCATCATCATAACTTATAATAAACAAAAAAAACTGAATTCATAAGACAATATAATAATTCGATTGTATTAATTTAAAGTTTAAATAATTACTATATGTTTTTTTTCTATTGTCAAGTTTTTCTTATGTTTAATGATAATTGTAATCATTATATCAATAAATATGCTATCATTTGTTTTAAGAAATCATCCAAGCCAACAGTAACATTTATAACTATGATATTTTCTAATGTTATTAGATTAATAAAATAACAATGTAAGCTTAAATTAAGAAATGTAAAGTAACTTTTCATACTAATCAATAAATAAGAGAGCTGACGCATTGTTCTCTGCCATATGATTTAAAAAATCATATTTCCAAAAGGATTATATAGTTCTTAATATATTATATATTAATATAATATATAATAAAATATTATATTAATATTATATAGTTCTTAACATCACTATAACTAGGAAACTATACGAGTTGATGTTGGCTCCTTGGAACGTTCGGATATCAAGAATGCTGGATGAGTCTCACGTCGATCGCATCGTGCTCAATCTGGTTGACGGTTGATTGATCTGGGGACCACCAAGTGTCCCCCGATGAGTTTAGTTAGCAAAGACATCCTCCTTACCCACCTTGGCGTTGAAATATCATAGAACGATTTTGGTGTAGAAGCTGGAGCATTGATGGATTATTCGTTCTAGGAGATCATAGACGTCATCTTTGTCCTGTGTTGAGGGGTGGGCGCAAGTCAGGCTGAAGTTCGCGAATTTAGTCTTGATGTTGATTTTTATAAGGCGTTTGGTTTTACAGGCAAAGCTTAAGACTTTTGTGGCCTTTTAATGAACCTCACATTCAATGTGCAGGAACGAAAATCGTTGTCCTTAATTCGTTTGCATGTAACATGAAACACGAAACCCGTCCGTATCCGATGTGGTTGTCTCTGAAACGTTCCTTTTATACGTGGCGCGGGAGTTATTTTCACGCAGGCATAATACCCAACTGAGAGGTCAAGCTCCTTTCTCTAACCCTAAAGCTAAGACTAAGATTTCGGGTGCATCTGATGTCAGCATCCACGTTGAGAATCTAAACGCCGGCGCTTGCCCTAAGGCACACGTCCGGCGATAATTCTATTGCAAGACCCCGATTTGACCTTGCCGGACTACCTATAAAAGAAGATAGCATAAAGATGAGACGTACACCAAAATTAATTAAAAAATTATGAAACTTGCAACAAGGTTAACACGGATAACAAGGTCTTATGTACATGTGTACGCTGGAATGCAAAATTATACATCATTAAAACAAAATATGAAGCAGATGTAAATTCCAATCAAAACTAAATTGCCTACACTGTCTTGGTTCAACGTGCTACGTCTCTTGGGTAACTGACTATGCTCAGAGAGTAAAAGAAAAAAAAAAGAAAATAGAGAAATTTCATAACGGTGGTAACGTAAAGATTGTGATTCTTATGAGTAACAATAAATTCCAGTAATCCGGAATCGAAATCGAGAATCTATATCGCAGACTGTAAATATCCGCAAATACCAAGCGAAAACTGTAAGGTTCAGATCCTTGGCAACTAGATGATTCGGATTGTTGAACTCTGAGACTACATTCTGACTGAAAGGCAAATTGCAAGACTTCCCAGAGGACTAAGTCTTATATCCGTACCTTGGTGGAATAATTAAGGAAACAACATTCAAAGATATAAAGGAACACTAACAGGATTTGAACCCAGACTTTATTTTGGTTTCGTTTATGAACTTAACCATGTGCGTATAGCGCCTTTGTACTCGAATTCCACTGATGTCTCATGAATTATATATTGCGAATGTAGACGTGCATCGATGGTTTTCGAATATTTGAATTTTTGTTGTTAAAGGGAAGTCATATCTACAGCCACTAAGAAAATATATTTTATGACAAGCTGTACCCGGCGCGCCTTGCTACGCATTTTCGATTATAACGCATCAATCATGTCTCCCATCAATATAATTGTGAATGTTAATAAATTTTTTGGACCATGTAGCAGATATCCTTCACCCTCGCATCGAGTTGGCTGTTGTAAAACTGTCTTTTTGTAAGGGCAAAAGCGCCTCGGGCCCTGGCCAGAGCAGCATCTACATGTTTGCTAAAATATAGATATTGATCTAGCCAGATCCCCAGGTATCTGACTACAGTCCATCGCGCCACTGGTTTCCCGTGTCGCCCAACGATTGACAACTATCACCAATTATTTTTCGTATCCGCCGAAGCCTTATACAGCGGCCTAAACAGAATGGTTTCCGGCTTCTCGAAGTCAATTTTCAACATCCTGTCACCGCAATTTCTCATGAGAGAGCCGAAATAACCCTGTATTTAAAAATGACCAGACCCCTTTAGGATTTTTCTTAATATTAGATTCCATGTTCAAGATATACTGCATATTTCGCCACGCTTTTTAAATAAATTTTTTAAATAAATAAAAAAAAAATTTTCTAAATAAATTAAACGCATTATTTTTCGCATTCTTTAAATTTAAGACTCGTTTGTTTTGCCATGGCAATTTTTATTCTTTTTTTCTTTATAAGAAGAATAAAGTTAATAAATAAATAGTTCAAGTTATTTAATATTTCTCTATAGATTTAATTTAGTTTCAAATCGAGAAAAATGTTATCACAATCAACCAAAAGTAAATATTTATTTAGGCCATCATAATTTGCTTTGGAAAAATTGTATTTAGATCCATAATCAAAAAGCAATTTAGATCATTGCTTACAAACAATAAATCAAGAATTCTATAAATTGAGTTATGACAGTTGTTTTTCTTGCATTAAGTGCAAACATAGTTACTTTCAATAACCATTACGATGAGATGTTGTTGTTCGCTCAGCTGATCAGCAATAAACTCCATATTATCAGGGTGACACTCATGTACACTAAAGGGACTTTTTGGTGGAATGTAGCTAGCAACTAGAAACATTTGTTCTCGCCTAACTTCTCCTCCACTCAAGGTTACAGAGACACATCAGCCGTTATTACCCCGATGGACATGGTAGTGGGGAGGAGAGGTGACTTGGAGTCCTCACCAAACCCAGAGCTTCGGGACTGAGACCTCGAACTTGGCAGTACACCTCCAAATAGTCAGGAGTCATCACGACTGTGATAGAGGAATTTACCGCTATGGAAGTAACGGAGGGAGATCCCGAAAGCCTTGCTTCGGGTGATTCAAATTAACCTTCATCACTCTATCGCTGCCTCGGCCGCGCTTATCCTCCATCTCCAACAAAAGAGGAGGACATTGCCTTGATCCAAGAACCCTGGATCGTTAATGATCAGGAACTTTAACCTTTTCATCGTAAGGAATATGGGTATGACTAGGTGAGTACCTACTCGATATTTAAGTATCAAGTTGGTAATTCGTAATCTAGGTAATGACCGCATTTTTTTTGTCAGTAACAGATAAGAGGTCGTAGATCCAACTCTAGCCTCAGAGTATACATCGGATGATATTAGAAAGGAGGTGAGGGTCTCAAAAGAACACTCCTTCTATGATCACTCATATACCACCTTCAATGTAGCTAGTGCACCCTCTACAGTAAATCTCTTCCGAAACAAGGAATACTAATTGAGTTAAATATAGGGAGGTGGTGAACAATCTGCTCAAATCTACTTCGGACCTGTTCGGAACTTGATTCCTCAGTGGACAAACTCACCGAGATCATGAATCAAGTTCTTTTCAATTATTGTCCCACCAGTAAATTAATAGGGAAATCCAAACCCCCTGGTGGCGAGCTCTTCAATAAAGCCAAGAACACCCGCAGTAAAGCCGATTGGGACTCCTACAAGAGAGCACTCAACACCTTCAAAATCGAGCTGAGGAAAGCAAAGAGATCATCTTGGAAACTCTTCTGCTGGTTCAATCAACTCTTCTGCAATAGTGCTAGTCATAAGTTCACCAACCTCTTCTATGGCTGAGGGCTTACCGGTATCAGCTATTGCGTCGATCGGAGCAGTGTTTACATTGTTTACCGTGATGCATTTATTTTTCTGTACTGTTTTATGTTTTTTACTATTGGACACAAGAGTTTCAGTTGGAATTGAACTTATATTCACTGTGTTCTTTAAGTGTTTAATCTCTCCATATAAACTTTGAACAGTTATGCTTAGTTGAGAAATTATACCTCAATCCGAGAACAGGAACACTGGCAAACGCATTAAACTGCCATGAAAAATGTATTCTTGACTTTTTGAAGTTCAATAACATTATCAGAGGATATTGCACATTTCCCATGGAATTTTAAACCACTTACACCACCAACAACAATAAAATCGTTTTTCAAGATCTGACCGCACTTAGTACAGATAAAAATAAACACATCAAAATTATCCACGTATGCCCTAGCATACACTCGCTAACATTAGAGGGACAGTACTGGAATCTTGAACCTGAGTATTTTGCAGGAATGTTAAAACTAGACATGGAGTTGAATAGATCTACTCTACGCACGCTGTTATATGCGATTTTGAAATGCACAAATAGGTAGTGGATGTCGATCTGAAATGCTTGCGTCTTTTATGGGACCTGGCTTTGTGTGAAGATCTGGGCTACTGAGGACTTGCTCAGCCTGATTATTTTATGCCTACGACCATATCTTACAGATAAGCAGGTGCATGCACCCTAATAGACCATCTAGAGCTTAGAATTCAGCGGACAGATCGTACGCACCAGCAGCTTTGTTAGACTTCAGTATTGATATTTCGATCAAGACTTCATCAAGGTTGGTTGACGGAATTTTCGTCAATCATCGTCCAAATTTAGTGAAACATTCTGTCTTACAACGCTATTTAGACGATGAGGACCCATCGCCGTTCAGCGTCTACCAAAGTGATCTTTCCAGATTCTCATAATCGACTGCAAGCTCTCCAGTTTGGCCCAGCTGGCTTCCGTCCAAGCCTTATATCCATTAGGTAACTGTTTCACACTTTTCACACTTTTCTGTCTTCTCTCCCATTTTCTCCACAGCGCGCTTCTTGTGATAGAAAATAGATGTGATAGAATCTTTTTTTACTGTAGTAAGCCTGATGCGTGACATAATGCGTCTGGCCCCAATTTCCAGACGTAATCTAAGCCGCACTGTCTAGGCGCTTGGGAACCAACCTTATCAGTAGTTCTCAAGAGTTTGGCAATGTACACACGATCACTTGGCAGTCCGCGATCTACTATCAGTCACCTTTGATAGTAGATCGCGGACTGCACTGTTCTCTATTCTATGTTTCCAATCACGCTTGTCAAAAGTGAAGGCAAGCACAACCAAGTGATCGTGTGTACATTGCCAAACTCTTGAGTATTATTAGTACATGGCGACCGTGACAAATCGGAGACCGGAAATATACTCGCGTTTATAAGTGTATATTTTTTTCGTACTGACTGTTGTGTTAAGAACAATATTAAATGATGGGCGGAAAATCATCAAAAATTTCTGATCCATCAGCAAATGTGTTAAACGAAATTGAAATTAGCGAAAGCAGTTCTGATTTAACTGCTATAAAATTAATGTTGTTAATAATAACGATAATAAGTGTAATAAAATTTGTCTGTCGGTTAACTGCGATATACAGAAAAAGTTTAAAAAAGAAATACTTTACGCGCTCGCAATCGGTCGATAAATTTAAGTGAAATATTTGAACTTAGTATTCATACTGATTTAACCTTCACCTTCACCTTGTCGGTATACACTTGTGTTTAGATAGCGATTTAAAATTTCGCATATCTCCGAGACTTATTAAAAAAAAAAAGAGAGAAAGTAAAAAATGCGGAATGCAGCCAAAAGTCAACAAAAGCGGTCAATCAACACGAGCAGAATCATATCTACTCCCTCCTTAAGGTAAGGAATATTAAAGTAAAAATTTATAACATAATGTGCGAATCAATTTTTTTTCGAATTATTGAGCGAATATTTGTAATGTATTGCGTTAAGAATTTGATGAGTATACCTGTATTCTAAATGGACAAATGGTCCGAAATATTACACAAAATAGATATTCTACAAACAGATTTTAATAAGTCATATACATGCCTAAAAAAAATAAGGAAATCAGACTTGAGACAGTGGAAAACCATGTGGTCGTGTTAGTCGAAAACTTTAGCAAAATACGATCTGTACTGCACGTACATTTTGAGAGACTAACAAGTCAACACAAAGCCGAAGCCAAAAATATATTTTGGAATTTTAGAGACAAGAACTTCTTAAAATTTTTACAAAACGAAAGATTAATTTGAACGTTCCGCTTAATTTAGAGACAGAATTGAGCTTAGTAGGAATTACTCCCGATAGTAGCGAAAGTGAGGAAGAGGGGTAGAGAGAGTAGAGAGTGAGGACAATTCAAGAATCTCATAGTCAAGTAGTGAAAACTAAACTTAAAGGTGTTGCACGAAATTTGATTTCTAATGAGACTTCTCTTGCTCAAATCATCGCAAAGCTTAAAGCGTCAGTTAAAGGAGAGTCTGTTGAATTATTGTCAGCAAAGCTTATGAACATCAATCAAAGCAATAAGTCTGCTAATACGTATGCAAAAGAAATAGAAGACTTAACAAAATCCCTGACCAATGCATATATTTCTGATGGTTTAAACATCAAATTAGCACAGAAATACGCTACTAATGAAAAAGTAAAGGTTATAATGAAAGCTGGACAATTCAATAATATGAATGATGCAGTTGCCAAGTTTGTTAGTAGCTGTACTGAAGCCTTCGGTCAGCCAAATGCTGTTTTGTACCTTAACAAAAACAACTATTACACTTGGAATCACGGACGCGATCAAAGTCGCGGCCGTGGATTTTACCGTGGTCTTGGCCGTGGGAACTTCCAGAATAAAAATCCTCATACAAAAAATCCTCCATTTCAATCTTAATCTTAGTAGTTTCATAACAACACGCTCAACTTTAAATATAAAATACTAAATTTTCATCCTTTCTCGTTGATACCGGAGCAGACATATGTTTGAAAAAAGCAGCATATATTGGAAATAATGTCTTTGTTGATACGCGAAATATTAGGAAACCAAGTGGTATAGACCAGGGTGTAGTTCAAACTGTCGGTATAGTGAAAGCAGACCTACTCGTTGAAAATATAAGTATATCCGTAAATTTCCATGTAGTGGAAGACGATTTTCCTATACCAAGTGATGGTATACTCGGTTTGAACTTTATAAAAATGTATAACTGTGTGTTAGACTATCAATACAGTCAAGACTGGTTGATCTTACGACCAAGTAGATTTCCTGAAAAAAATGCAATACTAAAGCTAACTTCTGCTTTTCCAAGTTCAATCTCAATTCCAGCAAGATCGGAAGTTATTAGACAGATTTCAATTAACAGTAAAGATGATGTGCTTTTGGTACCAAACCAAGAAATTCAAGCAGGTAGTTACATCGCAAATACAATAATTAATGTAAAAAAAAACCGTTTGTGCGCCTGATAAATACAACTTATAATAACGTTACCATCAGCAATACCAATATTATAGCAGAAAGTTCGTTGGATTATAAGATTTTTAGAAATGAAAACTCTGAAAAACTCACACGATGAAAAAGTTATTGAAAAGTTGTCTAAAAATTTCCCTCAATTCGTAAAATCTGAATTGACTGATCATTGCAGTGAGTTTAGTGATGTCTTCGCTTTGGAAACCGAACAAATTTCGTGTAATAACTTCTAAAAACAAAAGCTCTAACTAAAAGACAAGTCTCCAGTTGATGATATAGTTGAAGCATCAACCTCTGAATATAACAGTCCAATATTACTGCTTCCAAAGAAACCTTTACCAGGAAAATCTGAAAAACGGTGGAGGCTTATGGTCGACTACAGGCAAGTTAATAAAAAGCTAATTGCCGATAAATTTCCATTGCCAATAATAGATGACATTTTTGACCAACTTGGCAGAGCTAAGTATTTTTCTTGCCTTGATTTAATGTCCGGTTTTCACCAAATTGAGTTAGACGAAAAATCGAGAAATATAACATAATTCTCGACGGACAATGGGTCATACCATTTCAAACGACTTTCGTACGGCATCAAAATAGCGCCAAATTCGTTTCAAAGAATGAGGTCGATAGCGTTGTCTGGCCTTTCTCCAGCACAAGCATTTTTGTACATGTTAGGTTCCTCAGTGAGGCATATGTTAAGCAACCTCAAAGACGTTTTTTCCATTTGTCGAAAATATAATTTAAGACTTCATCCCGATAAATGCATATTTTCAGTCACGAACTGACATATTTAGGACAGAAGTGTACGGATAAAGGCATTCTTCCAGATGATAGTAAATACAGCGTGTTCTTAGACTATCCAACTCCTCAAAATGTCGATCAAGCGAAAAGGTCTATTGCTTTTTGTAACTATTATCGACGTTTTATTCCAAATTTTTTCCGAACATTCACGTCACTTGTCACAATTTTGTCGAAAGAACGTCCCATTTATATGGACTAATGAGTGTGAAAATGCATTTCAATACTTCAAAAAGTGCTTGCTGAGTCCGAATATTTTGCAGTATCCCAACTTGCAAAAACAATTTTGTATAACCACAGATGCTAGTAAACATGCTTCTTGTGCCGTACTAAGTCAGGAGTACGAAGGAAAACAACTTCCCGTTGCATTTGCTTCAAGAGCGCTTACGAAAGAAGATAGCAAAAAATCAACCATAGAGCAAGAGTTAGCTGCTATCCACTGGGCTATAACTCATTTTAGACCATACATATATGGTAAGAAATTTCTAGTAAAGAGCGATCATCGACCAATTACTTACCTTTTTCTCTATGAAAAACCCGTTTTATAAACTGACACGTATGAGATTAGACTTGGAAGGCAAAGAAGACTATGAGGCAGATGCTTTATCTCGCATAGACTTTTCTGAAATAAGACAAATTCGTACCCATTCCAAAAATATTTTAAAAGTCACTACAAGACTTCAAACAAAACAGTCCAACTTAAATCAAAATATAAAAAAAGGGAAACTACAAATTCTCAATTTGAAAATGTAAAAGTATTTGAAGCGCTAGATTCTAAAGAAATAAATAAAAGTGTCCGTCTGATTTTTGATTATCAAAACATGAATATTAGGAAAGGTAGAGAAATAATTGGGAGAATAAAAAGGAACGACTTTGTTATTAATGAAAAAATTGATCTAGATCAGTTATTTTCAAAGCTTGAAAAAGTAGCTGGTAATAAAGGTATTCAAAAGTTCCAATTGTCGCTTAGTGACAAAATATTTAATGATATCCGGATAAATGAATTTAAAGAAAAAGGAAACGCGTTATTAAAAAATATAAGTGTTGCGCTAGCGCCTAAAATCAAACGAAACAAAAGACAAGGACGAAAAATTAAGAATTTTGAAAAAATATCACTATGACCCTGTTTCTGCTGGACACCCAGGAATCACGAGATTAACTCACAAAATCAGAAAATAGTTTTACTGAAAAAACAGGACCAAAGACATAAAGCGATATGTCAAGTCATGTGATAGGTGCAAAAAGAATAAAGCATGTGTGAAAAGTAAGGAGGAGTTAACAATTACTCCAACTCCAATAAAGCTATTTCATATTGTCTTAATAGATACTATAGTCCCTCTGCCTAAATCATCTAAAGGCAATGAGTACATTGTTACTATAGTATGCGAGCTTAGCAAGTATCTAGTTGCAATACCTACCTATTGCAGATAAAAAGGCTACTACAATCGTAAAAGCAATATTTGAACAATTTATACTTGTTTATGGTCCTATGAAAGAAGTTCGCACAGATCTAGAAAGGGAGTATAACAATAAAACCTTCGAACAGGTACTACCTGTAGACATAAGCTTGACCCAATCTTTAAGGGTCCATATAAAGTAAAAGAGATTAAATTGCCAAATTGTATACTTATTGATAACAACAATAAAGAAATAATTGTTCATATGAATAAGATAAGAAAAACAACATAAATATAACTTAAGTAAGTAGAAGTAGGGTACTTATAAACTCAGTACATAAGTTAGATATAATGTACGATTTTACCCGGGTGAATCATAAGAACTTATATAAGAAAAAAAATGTAAATCATAAGAATTATTTTTAATAAACAAAAAGAAAATTGCATCATCATAACTTATAATAAACAAAAAAAACTGAATTCATAAGACAATATAATAATTCGATTGTATTAATTTAAAGTTTAAATAATTACTATATGTTTTTTTTCTATTGTCAAGTTTTTCTTATGTTTAATGATAATTGTAATCATTATATCAATAAATATGCTATCATTTGTTTTAAGAAATCATCCAAGCCAACAGTAACATTTATAACTATGATATTTTCTAATGTTATTAGATTAATAAAATAACAATGTAAGCTTAAATTAAGAAATGTAAAGTAACTTTTCATACTAATCAATAAATAAGAGAGCTGACGCATTGTTCTCTGCCATATGATTTAAAAAATCATATTTCCAAAAGGGGAAGGTGTAGTAAACCTGATGCGTGTCATATTCCGTCTGGCCCCAATTTCCAGACGTAATCTAAACCGCACTGTCTGGGCGCTTGGGAATCAACCTTATCATTAGTTCTCAAGAGTTTGTACACGCGATCACCTGGTTGTGCTTGCCTTGACTTTTGGCAAGCGTGATTGGAAACATAGAATAGAGAACAGTGCAGTCCGCGATCTACTATCAAAGGTAACTGTTGTGTATTATTACTACATTACAACCCCCGAAATATTCTTCGAGAGATGAAAAGAGAGAGCAGGAGAACCTTAGAGATAGTTTCTGGGAGGCATAGACCTTGGCAGTGCATTGCGATTGTAGCTTTCCGACGTCAAACCGTGGTGTCCTTTCTCGACTCCGCTGTTCCCTTGATAGCCAAGTTCTTAACATCACTATAACTAGGAAACTATACGAGTTGATGTTGGCTCCTTGGAACGTTCGGATATCAAGAATGCTGGATGAGTCTCACGTCGATCGCATCGTGCTCAATCTGGTTGACGGTTGATTGATCTGGGGACCACCAAGTGTCCCCCGATGAGTTTAGTTAGCAAAGACATCCTCCTTACCCACCTTGGCGTTGAAATATCATAGAACGATTTTGGTGTAGAAGCTGGAGCATTGATGGATTATTCGTTCTAGGAGATCATAGACGTCATCTTTGTCCTGTGTTGAGGGGTGGGCGCAAGTCAGGCTGAAGTTCGCGAATTTAGTCTTGATGTTGATTTTTATAAGGCGTTTGGTTTTACAGGCAAAGCTTAAGACTTTTGTGGCCTTTTAGTGAACCTCACATTCAATGTGCAGGAACGAAAATCGTTGTCCTTAATTCGTTTGCATGTAACATGAAACACGAAACCCGTCCGTATCCGATGTGGTTGTCTCTGAAACGTTCCTTTTATACGTGGCGCGGGAGTTATTTTCACGCAGGCATAATACCCAACTGAGAGGTCAAGCTCCTTTCTCTAACCCTAAAGCTAAGACTAAGATTTCGGGTGCATCTGATGTCAGCATCCACGTTGAGAATCTAAACGCCGGCGCTTGCCCTAAGGCACACGTCCGGCGATAATTCTATTGCAAGACCCCGATTTGACCTTGCCGGACTACCTATAAAAGAATATAGCATAAAGATGAGACGTACACCAAAATTAATTAAAAAATTATGAAACTTGCAACAAGGTTAACACGGATAACAAGGTCTTATGTACATGTGTACGCTGGAATGCAAAATTATACATCATTAAAACAAAATATGAAGCAGATGTAAATTCCAATCAAAACTAAATTGCCTACACTGTCTTGGTTCAACGTGCTACGTCTCTTGGGTAACTGACTATGCTCAGAGAGTAAAAGAAAAAAAAAAGAAAATAGAGAAATTTCATAACGGTGGTAACGTAAAGATTGTGATTCTTATGAGTAACAATAAATTCCAGTAATCCGGAATCGAAATCGAGAATCTATATCGCAGACTGTAAATATCCGCAAATACCAAGCGAAAACTGTAAGGTTCAGATCCTTGGCAACTAGATGATTCGGATTGTTGAACTCTGAGACTACATTCTGACTGAAAGGCAAATTGCAAGACTTCCCAGAGGACTAAGTCTTATATCCGTACCTTGGTGGAATAATTAAGGAAACAACATTCAAAGATATAAAGGAACACTAACAGGATTTGAACCCAGACTTTATTTTGGTTTCGTTTATGAACTTAACCATGTGCGTATAGCGCCTTTGTAATCGAATTCCACTGATGTCTCATGAATTATATATTGCGAATGTAGACGTGCATCGATGGTTTTCGAATATTTGAATTTTTGTTGTTAAAGGGAAGTCATATCTACAGCCGCTAAGAAAATATATTTTATGACAAGCTGTACCCGGCGCGCCTTGCTACGCATTTTCGATTATAACGCATCAATCATGTCTCCCATCAATATAATTGTGAATGTTAATAAAATTTTGCATGAAAAAAATAACTTGGTGTCAAAATCTTTTTCACAGAATTCTGAACAAAGTTGCCAAAAACAGCAGTGCTCTATCTCTTACCATTTAAGAGTATATAAAGGACATATAGATCGATATTGAAAGAAATTTATAATAAAGAAATTTATAAGAAAGAAATTTGATGGCACGAAGCATTTTCGCATAAGACTATGTGTACAATTTATTTCATATAAGAAACACGTTTATAAGGAAAACATCGATAAAAGAATGTAAATTTGAGGCAAAACGCATAACATTTCATACAAAAATGTACGTCTATAAGAAAGATTTACGAGTGAACTAAACATTTAAGCTGAACGAAACTAAATAATGCGATTGAAATCGAAAACAAGGAGCAAGACAAAAACGATGAAGATGAAGACGATTGATAAATCAGGGTACGTCCTGGCACGTCTTCTTTTCATTGTATATATGGACTGCATGTTGCAGTGCAGCCAAGGCGAGGAATGTTTCACATTGGGAGTGTTGAGGCTGAGGCATCGTCTTTCTGCAGATAGACTTAATTATCCTCACATTCTTCCAGACGCAACTTCAGCGCGGGATCGATAGATTTGGGGCCTGTACTGATGCTAGGATGTAGGTTAACGGGGACAAATCAGAGCTTATGATTATTTTCAGAACGCTGTTTCAACCACCACTCTACATGTTACTGAAGTCCTATTGAAGCAGGTGAAGAAGTGTGTTTATCACGGGGTCTTTTTCCCGAGTGATTTGAGGAGTAAAACTGAGCTTTCCTGTAGGAATGACCAAGCAGGATCAGAAGGAAACGCGAGCTTCGTTTCAAAACCAAGTTAGCGGAATTCAACTCAGTATTTGTTCTAACTCTCACCTTTGGTAATGAAGTTTGGCTAATGACCAACAGATTCACGAATACAAGTTGCCGAGATATGAATGCCCCACATAGCAACTTCCCAGGCGGGCGTTAAATGCGATTCCATCAAGTAGGTGACTTGGCTTGGCAGATCTAGGACGAGGTGGCTTAAAAATGCTTCTGGTTGGGGATAACCCCTGATGAGTTAGAGTTGGTTTAACAATCTGCCACACATAACGTGGAGCATGAGCTTCAGAAAATAATGATGATAATGATACTTCAATCAAACTGGTTCAAGGTTCTTTACCAAAGGCCACACAACAATAACCTTCTTCAAGAAACAAACTAAAGTAAGTAATATTGAGAATTATTTTTCATACTTGTAATGATTTTTTGATGATTCTTATTATCTTTCTCATTGAACTTCTCTTATACTATTTTGCATAGAAAACGTTCTTTTCATTGCACTTTAATTAAACAATTTTTTATAAGAAATTATCTTTCTTGTAACCCTATTTTTCATATATGAACGTTTCTTTCTTATATCGAATAACCTAGTATAAGAAAACACGCTTATAAGAAAGAAATTTTCTGCATTTTAGACTTTCATATATCCGTCATTTACTGTATATAGAGATTAAGGAAAATGGAAAATAAACAAATGAGATATATAATGAATATATGCTATGAGTTTTGTAGTTTAAATTTCTAAAGAATAAGTAGATGTATTTGTACATATTTCTACAAAACAAAAATAAGTTTATGTAACGGTGTGTCGATGAGGAAGCACCCTGTAACATCATCTACACATACATGAAAAAACATAACACAATAATATCCCTTTAAGCTAGGAACCTTAGAAGAGTGCTTAGAATAAACATATAGTATTGTAGAAACAAATTTATAATTTCATTGAAACTATATAAAACATTTATTTTGTTTACGAATATGTAATTCAATCAGAAGTTCGTATTGTTGCTAATAAATAACTAAAAGGATACTCTACAAGGACTCTGTGGGATTTGTATACTTTTGTGTATTTAGATATATGTATGGTGCGTTGAGAATTAAGAGCTTTTAAAAGCTTCTTCGTGATGACATTTTCATTTTATTGAGTTTTCATTCAAACTCACAATGTTTTAGTGATTCGTAGTCCCATACAATCTCAAATAACTTAATAGTTGCTGTTTTTTGGTAAATAAATAGTACCTATTTGGTAATTTTTCAATGGAAATAATGGGTTTTGTTGACTTTACTTGCAGCAAATAGTGATTAGGTTTTCATACGCATATGTAAAATATAAAGTTGAACCTGTAGTCTCTAAGGATATATTCAGGTATGTACTAAAATGTATTGGGAACATTTATTTCTAAAGTGAATATTCCTTGTTATTGAATTCTCTTAATGCTGTGGAAAAATATGTTCTCTTCGTCTAATAAATATTCAGGCAGGTTAGGAATGAATCCAAATGTTGTGGATTAACTTAGTAGCATAAAGGTATAATGTAAATTGCAGAAAGCTCAACACAATTGCACCTAAATATGAACCAATTGTCCCGAATGCAGTGTAATGACTTTAAAGAAATTCATGTGACACATATGCCTCGGCCCTCGGCTTTAGCCGAAATTTGCTATTGCCAAATAAAATTGATATATTATATACCATATTAATAACAGAGTACTTATGTACATATTTGAGCGTATTTTTCCAATTAAGTTCGCTGGTATGTTTTGCCTGTTTTTAGTTTTCACTTGATGAATATGAATGTCATCAGCCTGGTCAAGGTAGTGCCAAGGCTTCTGATTTCTAACCAACGCTGAGTCACGGCTCAGGGAGCTTTAGCTGTATGCAGCCAAATGAAAATTCATGTTTAATTGAAGACTGTTTAAGTCAATTTCAGACTCTACCGCTATCTTATACACGATATTTATATTGATTTGAAAAATATGAATATTTTATAGGTACACTGTAAAGATATATAAGAAAGGAATTGTATATTTTTAAATGATAATGGCACTGTCATTATCAATTTTTTTTTTTTGATTTAATATTTTTCTTTATGTTCTTTTTACACACACAAACTGCAAATAATGTATAAATTAATTGCACACTTGTCTCTCATTTGTAGTTTAATTTAAAATTGTTCCCATGTGTGTTTCTCCTGTACACTCATTGTCATTATTCCTTATAAGTATGTTACACATGAATAATGAATGCATTTTGTGTGATGAATAGTATAGCATTTCCATAATAGGTACACATATATAACGACAAAAGTAATTGAGATATGGTTATTACTATAAAAATGCTCGCAACATTCAACGATACCGAAGAGTTTTGCTTTTAGTTAAACTATTCCAAATGAAAATAAATAAACAACATCGGTTTATATTGTACTAGACAGTAGTAGAAGGGAAGTTGATTAGGTTGATGTCGTTTTTGTTTGATGGTAACTTGTAGTCGGCGAGTCCCTGCTAATTTGCTACATGAAGTCTAAATTCTGTTGCTTTTTTCATTATATCTTTAATGAATAACAGCGGAAGTAAATTCCTCATACTATACACAATCATTTGAATGTGTGTGTTAGATTATGTGTTTTTCAATCTACCATCTAACCTTAAACATTAAACTTTTCTTAAATTTAAACTTTTATTCGCCTGAGACTAACTGTAATTACAGTATTTGCTTTAAATACTCTTTTGCGGAAGCCGCACACAGAAAATTTAATTCTAGTACAAAAAGTGCTGGAAAAATAAACGGCTTTGAAAAGGTTCATGTCCTTTATTTTCGAATAATTAAATCAATTTAATAAAATAACCCTTGCTGTATAGAGACTATATATAAAATAATAATAAATGAGGCTGACACATTATATTAATTTAATTTGTTTACAAACAAATTAACATTTCTGTATGAGTCAATCTCAACTTTTAAGTTGACATATGTCATGTAATAATACTTTCAAATAATAATTCTAGGGCATCTTGACTACTTTGGACAGTTTTATTCTCTAAATATGTAGCTAGCTAGAACTAGCTTTGATCTTATATATATACACGTATGTACATACTAAAGTAGTTCTTTAGCACAATTCAGTAGGCATGTGCACTAGATCTAATGAAAGCCACCCGAAATAAAGTTTTCCACCACTTTATCATATGTACTCAATAACACGAGTAATGTTGACTTCCAGTGCGTTGGTTTTTATTTGTTTGTCAGCGTAAGCTAGCGTAGCGACATTGGGTATCTCCAAAGAAAATAATCAGTTCTTTGACGATATGACACAAATGTTTTATAATGTTGGCGCTTATAGCTATTCCAAAATATGGTGACATTGCCATATTCCTTTATAGTAGTCTTCTCTCTTTACGGGATTGAAGATATAGCTGTCTAGACTGGCTATATTTCAACTTCCTTACAATGGACCTCTCCACACTGGAAACGAACATGAATTTCCACACCTATTGAGCAGTTAAACCTCTAATAAAGTATGCAATAAATGATTTTTTTATATAAAAGAAATCAAACCCAGCATTTGTTTGAGGCGAATCTACTTGCACTATGGTTATACAAACGTATTCTGTTTCTAATTAAGAAAAGGTCAAAACCTTTTTAGTAAAGAATATAGTCAGATGAATATCCTCGTGTGCATCAAGAAAAACCACTTCATCAAAAAAAAAAATATTTCATGACGACGGTGTCATAGAACGTTTTTTTTGGATTGGTGAAAATAAACACCACGTTACAGTCAATGGAGATGCCCGCATAGCCATGTTGGGCTTGTTATACCTGAGTTTCAATCTTCATCTCCTTTTCGAACCAGGATGCTCGGACTCGAAGACTCTCTTCACTGGAGGATGGGTTTTTGGACAATGGATTTTTACCTTCCGAATTACATTTCATACATTTTTTTTGTTGAGAAGATTACATTCACATCCTGTCCTGGTAAACCTCGTAGGGTTCGCGGTTATGTCTTCTCCACCATTCTCCATTTTTGGACAATGGATTTTTACCTTCCGAATTACATTTCATACATTTTTTTGGTTGAGCAGATTACATTCACATCCTGTCCTGGTACACCTCGTAGGGTTCGCGGTTATGTCTTCTCCACCATTCACCTTACCTGCAGACGTTACTTAATATCTCACGCAGAATTATATATTATACCATATTGTTTTTTTTTATGCTGAATATGCATATTTTGTTTTGACCTCATCGACCTTAAGACTATGTCGCTTCGCCTCTTTTCAATTGGGCTTCCCACGTTGGAATGATGTCAAAGTCATCTGCGTAACCCAACAGTTGGACTAATTTGTAGCAGTTAGTGTCTTCCGTGTTCACAGATGGCCGCCGCATGCATATTCTGCAGTACCAATTTGAAGAAATTAAACAACAGCGCATCTCTTTGCCGAAATTCGCTGCAGGTTTCAAACGGCCCGAAAGCCTTCTCCAGGACTGGTACATGCCGATTAGTGTGGCGTAAAATGGCTTTAAAGGATCACACATAACACTGGAGAGGATCTTACAGGGGACTTTGAGCCGGCATATAGTGGTACATCTATATTTGTTGCAAGAGAGAGTACGATCGCCGTTTTTGTGGATGAGGCTATGGAGCTAATATTGTAGTTGTAGGGCATGATTTCGTCTTCCCTAATTCTGCAGATGATCTGACGCCTTCAAGAGCTCTTATGGTAAACCATCTGCGCCTGGGGCTCTGTTGTTCTTCAGACCTTAAATGGCTAGGTGAAGGACCGCTTCATCGACTGGAGTTAAGATTTCGTGGTTCCTTATCACTCCAGCCAGATCAGGCCCGTTAAGCGACTGTTGGAAGGCCAGCTTAAATATTTCCATTATTCGCTCCGGGTCTACCCTCACAATTTCGAAGAGCACGTGGCTTTTGGCTTTATTATAAAACGCCCTTATTTACTGCTTTTCTCTAGATTCTTTGATGCCCTTAAGTCAGGTGGTCGCAAGATACCTCTCACTTAATTGCCCTCATAGTCTAAGTAGCCGTCGGAAGATAACCAAGTTACTGTTCTACTTCTGCTACTCATCATATTACATACTGGTGTAGTCTGCCGGAAGTCGTTATCTGTTGTCTTATTTAGAAGAAGGTGCTTTCGTACCTGTGATAGGCAAATAAACGATATTGAATTCCATCCATACATTTTTTTTTATTGTACCTCAAACCCATATTACATTTTTCAATATGCATATCTCGAGCTGTTTGCGTTTTATTATTTTATTTAAAAAAAAGTTGTCATGTTCTTATTGGAGCCCCTATGGATATGTATATAAGTGTTTTTTTTTTTGGAATCTTCTTCAAGACACTGCTAACCCGTTTTACCAGCATGAACGATTCGCGGCATATTATTGTAATTTTTTTCAAACCTACGTTCTAACCCAAACCTCTGCATACTTCTACCACTCTCCCCGAGAAACTGACGTTAGGTATTACTTCGCGGGGTTGATAAGCGATTTGGGAGGCATCCTCTTCAGCTTTTCTCTCTGTTTCGGCATGTAGTTTCAGTTGGATATATGTTGTTATGTGGGTGATCATGGTCTCCGGTTTGGATAGGTACCTTCCGCCTACCTTACAAAAAATTACTACAGCTGAAAACTGCGTGCTCTGTTTCCTCTTCCATAATTTGACCTTGTGTGTATATCCGCGAACTATCATGTCCACACCTGAGCGGGAAATTTCGAGACCTGCCGTATCCAGACAGAAACTACGAGAGTTAATAGTTACACTCCCCTGTAGATCTTGATATCCAAGACTCGATGACGGGAATGAGATTGAAGTGTGGAGACATCCCAACAGGCTTGCCACATTGCAATGGATGCTTTCCGTTCTACGTGTATTAGTTTGACTTGCTGCCGTTCAGAAGTTTACCGCAGACACCCTTTTGAGCTCGTCAGCCAGAATGTCGATGGGTCTGTCTGTTTTCCAACAAGGACGCAACCCTTCATTCGGCTTGTTATAAGTACACTCTCCGTTTTTTCACTTTTCTGTGTTTGCCATCGTGACTATTACAATGTCTTCGGCAAAGCCAATCATTATTACTCCTTCTTTATTTTGCATTCCATAATCGTGGTCCGAGGACGAATTCTTGTGTTACTCCCGCCATTGTACTATAGTACTTTACGCTATCGTCGGTAGTACGGTTCTCTGGGTGTTTTTTTTTTCCTTTTAGTGGTTATACCAGTTTCCACTGTGTGGGGAACACCCTTCTATGTATATGAGTACGCTATCTAAACTATGTAATGGTTATACACGAGAACAAATACTTCCACACCAATCTTTAAAAATGTCTGAAAAAATACGTTTATATATCCATTTAAACTTTTGATACGTCGCATGTAGTAATATGTGATGTCATAAAGCAGGTTGTACCATCTGTAGAACTTCTCCCATTTAGTTAAAATAAAATGTCATGGCCCATGATGCATTGCCATTTACTCTCATAAGGTAGTGCCCCAAAATGAGACGATTTTTGTATTATTATATCTCGTTTGGGAATTCCACCAAGCCACATTATACTACTGCACATATATCTCAAATAGGGTGAAAAATAATTTAAATTCTTACTACACACTATACAATGTGACAAGTGAATATGAATCTTCCAAATTCGTCTATTTATTTACAGGTTAATATGCATGCAGTGGGGATCCATTCTGCTTTGGCAATAAAAAGGCAGCGAAAACGTCGCGATGAACAAAAGAGGGCTAGGGGGCGGCGCTATAGCACTCAAAGTTCAGACAGTGGGGATACGTTACACTCGCCCACTGGATCAGTCAGAAAACGACACCATCACTATAAATCATCCGGAAAAGCAGCTCCAGAGCTTCTGGAAAGTCAGGTAACTCAATTTTTATAAGACTTTTTAGAACATGGTTACCCTAGCGTAATGGTCATGTGCATCGATTCCTACCCCTTTGAACATAGGGTGTTCAGTTCAGGCTTGAATCGCAGCACAAGAAACATACGTTCATATTATGAATTGGTACTTTTACCAAATTCGAGTTCAATTATTAGCATTGTTCGATTTTTGCTTCAATATTATGGCTCGGTCTTAAACTATGTCCAAATCTGAGTTATCGTCTCTTATTTTTATACCACGTTACCAAAGAACTGAAACCGTGAGGTTCGAATGAACTTTTACTGAAACCTAAAGGCCGTTTCCACCGAGGTTTTAACTGGTTTCGCTCTGAATTCTCAAGTCAATCTCTCTCAACTTTTAAATGGCCGCCAGGACAGCTGTTTGTTGACAGGTAATAATTGTGTGAGAACACCAGCAGATAGAATGAGAAAATAATCACCAAAATTAACTGAAGTTCACTCTGTGGGCTTGCTCGGTTTGGCAACTTTTCATAAACGGATGAATTCAAACCTGGTAGGTTCGGAGAAAATTTATGAAAACTCGCGCTTTCGTTCGGTGAGAACGTGGCAAATATGTCTCTCAGTATGCCAACATTTTTTGTATAGTTTCTTTAGCTCTAAGCGCAATTAAGACCCTTCTCAGATGGGCGAATTCTTGTGGTCTAGTGATTTACTCACAAAAAACAGAGTTGGTCTTATTCTCCAACAAATAGGGTAATTCCGCAATTCAACTTATCAACAATTGAGGGAACTACCCTGAAATATCTTCGTGACATGAAACTTAATTGGAAACTTAATGTAAGTGAAAGAGTTAAGTTACATATAAATGAGAAACAGGGCAAAACAATACTGGGGATGTAATCAACAATTGTCAGACGTATGTTGTTGCACGTAGTATGGCGGCAGGCTTCCCTAAAAATCACAAACTCAAAGGTTTTAACAAGAATACAGAGACTTGAATGCCTAGTTGTCAGGGGAACAATTTCTACTACTCTAAGGGCTAGAGGTTTTACTAAACCTTCTTCCACTTCACCTCTACATGCAGACGACTCAAGGGCTGACTCACTAGCTCTACTATTTTACCCTAGAATGGTAAACATATTTTTTAACCCTTTACTGGTAAACTTCGCTTTTGAGGCGACTTTTACAAAAAAAAAAGCCCACATTTCACTGTTAAAAATCAAACAAATATTGAAACATAAACAAAAACTTATTTATTATATGTTCGGTAAAAAAAAACACAAAAAACAATTAATTGTTAATCATTTTTGAGACAAAATTGGAATGTTTAGAAATCAAATATTTTATACCAAAGGTTAAAGAGGACTTTTACAAAAAAATTAAAAAAATAAGTAAAAATCAGTCCAAGATCAAACGGAATCTCTGTTTCTTACAGCCTTTGAATCCAATTAACACATTTAAAAATTAATACAAAGCTTACATCTTCACAAACTTGTACAGAAAAAAATAAATTGTGTGGTTTTTATATCTACTTTTTTTGTCACATGGCCAACAGTTTGTAGATCTGTGTTCTAAGCAGTAGGTTTTCTTACATTGTGCGCCGAAATATACGCTCAGCGCTTCAATTTCGGAGGACAGAAATCGCATTTTGATCTTTTGCCCTTTTTTTATACCTGGGTCGTCTGAATCATCGTCACTCTCATGAATAATCGCCTTACTAATTGCTGCGCGTACTCTTTTCTGCATACGTGGCCTTTCTTGCAAACGGATGGAACACTAGTCGGAACAAAGGTCCTTGCTCAATTTTTTGAGGTATTCTCTTCTTGATATTGGCTTTATTCTTAAAACTTCGCAATTGGGTACGTAAATTACATAGCTGTTAAGTATAGCCATATTCAACATTCCATAGAATAAGCAAAGTGGCCAACGCTTGGTTTTACGGTTACAGGTTCTGTGACCACACATCTGGTCAAACGTATCTACAGCACCTTTTGTTTCATCACATGATTGAACTATTATTGGCTTGCCGGAAACGGGGTCAACGGAATACCAGTCGTGCATCGTAGACAGCAAAATAACAGTTTTCTGAGGCTTTGGCTTATAGCTTACTAGAGTGATATTTACGTTGAATCCAAAAAGAGCAGCTTACAATAATAAGAGCCCAACGGTTAATTTATAGTTGAACCGGCGTTTTTTCCCAAATACGGTGAAGCATCAATCATATATTTCGATGTAACATCGCATAATAAAACAATCTTTATGCCATATTTTGCCGGTTTATTGGGAATATACATACGGAATGGACAACGTCCCTTGAATTCCAAAAGTTGTTTATCAATTGTTACGTACGAGCCTGGTTTATAAAGATCTCTACACTGTTTGATAAAAATTTCCCAAATGTATCGGATAGGCGCAAACTTATCAGTTTTTTTTTTCTTTCGTCTCGAGTATTATGATCATCGAAATGCAGACACTTGTCAAGGAATTCAAAACGTTTACAGCTCATTGCAGCTAAATTTTGGGATCCACAAATTGTAGGATCAAATAGTTCATTAGTAGCCAAGTGCCAAGTTTCAATGCACCGCTCAAGATAAATATACTAAGGAGGGCACGAAGCTCTTCTATTGTGACCCGAGATGTAGTGGTATTTAACAATGCTCTTGGCTTCTCCTTTTGGCCCTGACATAATATGGTCTACGTTTCTTGAGGGAGTTTCGATACTTTTTTTGACGAAGAGGGTTCGGAAGACCAAATATATTTGTTTTTACCCCTCATAACCGAAGCCGGTGGCTTGATTACCAAATTCTCAGAAGCATATTTCGACGTGCCTTTAGCTTCCTGAGCATATGTTGGTATGGATTGTGCATTGACATCATTTCATATTCACGATGTCGTCGTCTAAATCAGCAACATAAGTGGGGTCAGCTTCACTATCATCTGAATCAAAATCTAATCCTAAATCGTCTTCAAGTTCACTTCCATCAAGTGATATCTCCCCCAGCCATTTACTTAGAAGCGCTTCAGAAGTAGACATCGTACAAAACTATAAAACGTTCAGGCAAACTGTAGTTTTTAGTAAAAAAAAAACAAAACATTTGCACAGGCGTATATGTTCAAAAAAATTACCTTTATTGGTAAACTTCGCCTCACAGGCGCGACACTTGTCTATATGTCGGCAAATCAACAGAAAAAAATACAGCACGTTTGCGCACAAGCCCGTATAACACTCAACTGAGTTGGCACTAAGGCACACTTTGATACGAGTAAGCGATTGGGAAATATCGCAAAAAATTGCTTCGCCTCACAGGCGATGTTTACCGTTCTAGGGTTAAGCAAGTATACTGGCTAGAGTTCAAATTGAACAAATCGAAAGTGACAATACTCCCCCATTCTTTGCCTTCGAAATATTCTGGTCCATCCAGGTTTATACAGATGGCTCGATGTACTGTAATTTTCGTAATTTTCTCCGAACTAAACATGCACTGCTCCCTGATTATACCAACATAAGATGACTGTTTTAGTTCTTTTATGATAAAATTGGATTGACTTATTCTCAGATTTCCTAATGTGGAACACGTTGCTGGCGGCACGTTGCTTGTGGATACTTTTGTTACTTTTCTTTTGAAGTTCTTATCGCATGACATTTATTGCTGGTGATATTGTGTCTGTTGATCTGTGATCAGTAGTACCGCAATCCTATAACCATCTCCACGATTGGAGGAAAACCAGTAAATTCCGAATATACTTTTTTTACAGGTTGTCACTAGCATTGGAATGCTACATATTGGTGTAGTATTCGTTGTATTTGGAATATTTTTATTAGGAGCTGGTATTATACCTGATGATACAACTTCATGGAATATCTTTGGTGAGATTTTAAAACTATAGAAATCTGGTACATTTTTCTAAAATAATATATTTTAGGGCCAACAAATGCATGGTGGAATGAAGTCACCTGTACCGGTCTTTTTTCTTTAGGATTGGGAATATTCTTACTAATTCTCAATTGCGTAATTAGTCGTAAGGAAGAGGAAGACCTAGAAGACTATGTTCAAAGGCAGCTGACGAGATCACGCTCAGGTCATCGCCTGGAACGCGATGTTGAAACAGGCGTACTTACCACACGCCATACTCGAAAAGCTGTGGCGTTACAGCAAAATGCAGCTCGAAATATAAATGATATCTCAAGCAATTCGATTATTGGAGAATCATGCGATAGCAATTTAGCCGTTGGATCTGGTATGCATTTTTTTATTTATTTTTTCTTTATATTATTTATTAATGTGGTTAGTACTCAACTATTATAAGTAGTCCTGTCGGATATGTAAAGTTATACACTTTAAACTAAAGTGTAAACCAAACGCAGAGGTGAAGTTTACATAGAAGTAGTATTGGCTATTTTCAGAATGAGTATTTTTACATTTTAAGTGGGGTTTTAAGAATTTCAGTGATAGTTACGACCAAATGAGTTGACCTAGTTGGCAGTTGTGAGTTGAACAATCCAGGTTCAGTAAGAGAGATAGCTACATCGATAGCTTGTATTTTTCATTAGTACAACTTGTCCAGTGTGTAGCTCAACTTAGTCTGAGAGTATCGCTTTACATTAAGTGCTGACCATATTTACTTAGTTTTAATGCAAGTGGTGCATTGCGAAAGGGTTAAATAAGTACAACTTATTTTTAAATTTATTGGAAAATTTTTGTTTCTGAAATTTCGTTTTAGTCGTTTTCAGTTCACGGCCCATATGAAAACCAATATTCTTAAGCTCATATAAAATTGAAATAAATCGATTAGAAGATCCAACTCATTTATTAATTGTAATAGGATAAACGAAATGCTACAACCAGAAATGCATAGTTGCGACACCTATAGTGAGCAGGAACATTTCGAAAATAAGTTTTTTTAAGTGTGTAAGAAATCTTAATTTGTTTTCGGTTTTAAATTTCAGTTATGAAATAGCAACATTCACGTCATGGCGTCATACGTCGTCCCGGTAAAGCCTGTAAACATTGTTTTCTTAGCGTTAACTCAAGCCCTTATTTATACCTTATTTCCCTTAGCAAAATATTTTCGTACGATTACCATTATTTTGATCAACACCAAGTTTTCTTTGCTCTAATGAAGCTAGGTAGGCAAAGAGAAAAAATTGCTTAGCAATTAACAGGGTGATGTCTCTTTCATATTCTTCGTGATAAATGTACACTCGTTACCTCATTTACAAGCAACTAGACTAGATATCTAATATAAATTATAACAATGCCTCACACTATGACCCAAAGTCATCGTATGCCAAATAGACCGAGGCTTAGTTTTCCAGCAGGCGCCCGTGCTAGCACTTACATATGTATTTGCTTCCCAGGAAGTGAAGTCGTGTCCGTACTATACAAGTCTGTTGGCCGGAGTGAGCTTTTGTATGTCTTTATCGATTGCAAACTTCTGTCATAAAATTTTCCTCATCTTCAGTGTGATTTACCTGTCGTGGCTTTGTGCACTTGTTCATCGATCCCTACGCAGCTTAACATTGCTACCTGGGGTCGGGTCCTACTTCTTATGAGTCACTGATAATGCTCAAAGAGTAATAACCTTCTAAAAACAAGTTTCTCACAACTTGGCCTTGGCATAAAACCGTAGGTCCCTTACACTCGTGAAAGAACATTAACACGTACAGCAATGGTTAGTGATTGTTGTAGAACCTAGGCCCTCGCCATCTATGTGCTGTAGCGCCACTCATATTATTATTATATATTATTAATACGCAGTACGCAAATATGGGAATTTTTGAAGAACGTTTTAACTAGATATTTGTATGTATATGGTGGACTAACATTAGCATTGGCGTGATCTTGAATTTTATAATACATGAATAATAATTCAAATGCCGTTTTAGGACTGGTAAAAAATGTATTCAATTTTTGTAGGTGATACTACATTATGTTCAGCTTAGGTTCACAATCCATTACTTCAAAGTGGCTAGCATTTGAGTTATTATTATATTTAGCGCTTAATTTTGCAGCTTGTTGTTTTCAATGTGCCTTAGTCGAACAGTGGTTGTAAGTTGTCCTTTTTCTCTAATTTATTTTATGTGATCCTTGATTTGGCTGGTTTTGTTTCCTCGTCAGTCAGTTGCTTCTTTGCTGATAAATTTCTTTTCAGCGGACATCCAAAGGCCTGATGTTGGTCTATTCAATGATGCGGGGAGTTTAGTGGCTTAGTAAATCTTCAATAATTCTAATACGCAGGGTAAGTTTAGTTTTGTCCACCAGAGCATTGTTGTTGTTTGTTTGTCAGCCTTTACCCTGCTGATATTGGTGTTTATTTAATTTGTTCATTCTTGTTCCTGTGTTTTGCTATTGCTTTTCTTTTTATTCTAATTTATGGTCCTATGTACACAAAAAGATGATACCTAAGTGTATAACAGGCCACTTGAAATATGTGTGAGTGTAGGTTTATGTATATAAGAACACATGGTTATAAGCTAGTGTTAAATTTTGTGAGGTTACAAAATAATTCTAAAATGTGAAGTACATACAAAAATGAAAATGTTAACATATCATCAAGAAAAAGGGAAACACAAAAACATTGGGTGAGGACTTTATTATGTATTTTCGTTTTTTATAGTACTTTTGTGTGTTTTCAAATAATTATTTATTTTATCGCCAGCGACTTACGAATATGACATGGGTAAATTAAGTCAAAAGCAATAAATGTCTTTTTAAATAGGGCGCGGAATATTCTGCACTCATTAGATTTTTTTACATTTTATACGTATGAATGTTGTAAGCATTTCACACTTTATGTTTTGTCTGTTTAAATACAACTGGAATTAATGCATTATTATCATTCACGTTTACTTTCAGCAAATTTATCAGGGGTATACCTAGAGAAAATATCTGAAGAGGAGTCTAAATATATCGAGGACCAAAATGGAAGCATTTCTCCTCTAGAGAATGATAAACGATATTTGCTACGAAGGGACTCACCAACAAACACCATCAATATAACAAGAATGTAATTTTTCTACGCTTATGTCTTCTTTAATACATATAATTTAGATATTGTAAAGTTAAACTTGAAAATTTAAGATGTACATTTCATATTTCTTAATTCAATATTAATTTGTAAGCTTTTATATTTAAATATTTTACTGTAGTATCTTTACAGACTTGAAAGACTTTAATATTAATTGTAAAAAAGGTGGTAACATTATTTCTTACATGTTATTTTAGTTGTCGTTTTTAAATAGTAATTATAGTCAAGTTTTATATACACACTTTAAAAATAAATATGTAGATAAATTTATACTTTGCACAGCTATATGCCTTCTCAATATATCAAATAATATACATACATTCAAAGATCCTTTTACTAAAATATTAGAACATAGTGTAATAACTTTTCTAATGAATGAAAATTCGGTTGATATCTTCTTTTATAATAGCAATTCAACTGATAATTGAACGCTGAGTAAGGAATTTAATATTAAATAAATATAAACTATAATCTGAAGAAAACAAAAAAGACAACAACTTGACAGAAATTGTTGAGAGCACATATTTTGTATTTATTCACTAGATATAAATATTTTAAATTTAAAACACCTATGATGTAATCTATTAAAATTTATGAAATGAATTTTATACCCATTGATCTCCGTAAGTGCATAAACTTTTTTCATTGATATAAAAAAAATAACAAGAAATACGACAAATAAATTCGCATTTAACACCTTCAATCGATCATTTTATTTAGTTAATTTGGTAGTTTAGTAGTGAAATAAAGTAAAAAGTGTGGACAAAAATATTGCGATGATGGTCTGAAAACTAGCCGGTCTAAGAATGAGAATTTTCTTAAAATTTAAAAGATAAAATACGCATCTCATAGGTGATGTTAAGCAGGTATATGTTTACTTGTCTTTTGTGGATTCTGCATATTGACTACAAAATTGGCATTGCAGCTTAATTGATGAGTTTTTCTGTTGATTCTGATATTCAAAGCTAACAGATATCTGAACCAAATACTAAACATATTTTAATTTAATTAACTTTATTTGCCTCCTAATTAGATTGGAACGATGGACCACAAACGTTTTCTGTCAAGTTTTTATTTTAATAAAGGTATATGTGAATATAATTTATTGTAAACTTAATTTACAATATCAATTGGCCTAAATTAATTCTCAAGAATAATAAACTTCGGAATATTCACTGTAAAAATGTTACATTTTACTACCGTTACTCATGAATTTAAACTATTGTACTATATAAATCGGTATCGGTATATATTCTATGTTTCCTTTCTGTGTATAAACTTAAAAGCTGGGCCCAGGTCCTATATGGCCTATAGCCCCATCCACATTATTTTTACTATACAATCTACGTGTAGATATACATATATGTAACAAACGTTAACTAATTCGTATAAAGAAGAACCAAATTGACAATCATTTATAATTCCCAAGAAAATAGAAAATGTGTTGAACATCAAAATTAATCTAAACTTGCTTCAACTGGGGAATAAGCGCTATAGGTATTATTAAGGAGGGGTATTAACTTTTTATTGGATTCGACAACTACTCAGACCACCCTTTGATGGATGTCCATACTAATGCCCAAAAATAATTTATTCCGCCAAAGTTTATATTAGGCATGAAAATTTATCATTCAAATAATAAAATAAAGCAAAATAACAGATTTAATTTATTTTATTTTAAAGAATTTACGATGTTAAATCGTTTCCTAAAAATAACATCGTCGTAACATCGAATCCTAAAATACAATGGAGTTCAGTGAATATCTGCAATATTACATATCATAGAAACAGCGAACAGAGGAGTTTATTTTGAGCCAAATGTATCACCTGCCGGATATTGAATATCCACAAGGATGTCATTTAAACTAAATAGCAACAATATATTGTTCCCCAGAACATCCTCAGATTCATCACTTACCGCCACTCACTCTCATTATTCTAGTCGGAAACTTCCGTGGATGCAATTTGAGATTCCTGGGAGAAGCTCAAAACGCAGATTTAGTCATCAAATCAGTACAGCAAGGCATATTTACCAGAGCTTAGTGTATAATGCACCGTCGACTTCCAAAAGCCGCTGGCAGACCATTGCCCTCATTCTGAAGGATGATTTTCAAGGATACCACCCTTCCCACCTAGACGAGCTCAATATTACAATACAGCGACTGAATTCAACAAACTGCTGGTGAGAAGTGCCTGTCTGAAAGCTCAAATCGTTAAAGCCTGTTTGCATATTGTCAAATTTTATATCAGCACAGACACTCGTCATTTCGAATGTGCGGATCATATTTCGCGGAACAAGTGCTGATATCGTTCATTTTGATTTGTAGATTTGGTGCAATTATGCAAAGATAAAAATACTTTCATTTTTTACCGCTTAGGGAGGAGATGAAGCCTTTCGAATGGGTTTTTCAATAAAATTGGGAATCTCATCAAAGTCAAAGTCAAAGAATTAATGATGGTTGCAGGTGGGCTTATCAGATGGGGAGTCAGTGTCTGTACACACAGGGCAAAGTTGTTGATCGCTCCCAACTTGGCGGGATACCAGCAACGGTCCTTGGCGATGCACAGATCAAGCTGACATACAGCCTCCCCTCGGCGCCCCCTTATAGCCTTCACAACACCCGTTGTGAGGTAAACCAATGTATGCAGCGACCCCGTTGTTGTTGTGCGGAGGGCTTACAACCCGCCCTCATAAAAGAAAACAACTGTTATGAGCGACGACGACACGTCGCGAAAAAGGACAATGATTTGCGAGTGCTCCTGGAATGTAAGAACACTCTACACTGACCTTGGTGGTGCCTACGCAGACTGTCCGGAGTACGATGTAAAGATCGTGCTCGGAGACTTCAATGCCAAAATCGGTAAGGAAAACATCTCTGGCGGAGTGATCAGAAAGCACAACCTCCACGACACGACAACAGATAACGGCTTCCGATTCACAGACTTTGCGGCAGCACGTAATATGGTCATAAGCAGCACGAGGTTCCCTCGCAAAAGAATCCACACAGCAAACTGGCGATCTCCAAACCGAAACCACCTTAGGCTACCTACCACCTCCGACGAGGAACCCGTGGTATGATGGCGAGTGTGAGCAGAAGAAACACGCAACTGACGAGGCATACCAAAGGGCGCTGCAACGAAAAACTAGAGCAGCGCAGGAGGAGTACCGGGCTAGAAGAATGGAGGAGAAAAAGCTTCTACGCCTGAAGAAAAAGTGATGGAAAAGGCGGAGTGATCGGAAAGTACAGCCTTCACGACAAGACAACAGATAACGGCTTCCAACTTGCAGACTTTGCGGCAGCACGCAATATGGTCATAAGCAGCACTAGGTTCCCTCGCAAAAGAATCCACACAGCAACCTTGCGATCTCCAAACGGTCGAACCGCCAAACAAAACGACCATGTGCTCATTGACACAAGGCATGCGTCAAATATCCTGGATATGCGAACATTCAGGGGAGCAAACGTCGACTCTGACCATTTCCTCATAGCAGCAAAATTCAGAGCTCGACTGTCCAATGTCAGAAAGCTGCACACCAGCCAATGAAGAGGAGTTTTGACATTGGACGCCTGAGCACACCCGAGATTGCCAGAGTCTACGAAGAGCAACTGAGTGAGAGACTCTCCGGTATGCCCACGTCGTATACCAACGCCAACGAGATGTGGTTGTATTGCCGCTCGGTGATCAAAGAGGTAGCCGTGGTTTGATGGCGAGTGTGAGCAGAAGAAACATGCAACAGACGAAGCATACCAAAAGGCGCTGCAACGAAAAAATAGGGCAGCGCAGGAGGAGTACCGGGCTAGAAGAATGGAGGAGAAAAAGCCTCTACGCCTGAAGAAAAGGTCTCTCCCAACCTTCCAGCTCAAGGATATCGAAGAGTCTAGGGACATAAAATACTGCCCTTCTAAAAAAAAAGCCAAAAGCCTTGCCGCTGGCTTTAGGAAAGGCACCCAGGGTCTTCGAAACCGTGAGGGTAACCTGGTTACTGCCCCGCAGGGAATAGTGGATGTGTTTAAGCAGCACTTCCAACAGCTGCTTAACGGGACTGACCAGGAGAGAATGATAGGGAATCAAGAAAACCCAACTCCAGTCGATGAAGTAGTCCTCCCACCTAGCTTTGAAGAAGTCGGCTCAGCCATCAAAAGGTTGAAGGAGCCGGTGGCGATGTTTTGGTAAGGGTTGGCTCAGCCATCAAAAGGTTGAAGGAGCCGAAAAAGGCGATCCTACCTCTCCCTGCTCAACGTCGCCTACAAGATCCTGTCCAGCGTACTGTGTGAACGTCTAAAGCCGTTTTGCACCGCCCTAATCGGCACGTACCAGTACCAAGTCCTAGAAAGACCAGCGAGTTTCAAATCAATACGCACCACCTCTTTATCGATTTTAAAGCCACATACGACAGCATTCATCACAAGGAGTTATTTGGTGCGATGGTCGAATTCGTGATCCCGAGAAAACTGATCCGGTTGTGTCGCACTGCACTAACAAATACGCGATGCACTGTGCAGTTCGGCTCGAGGACTTCCGAGCCGTTTGAAATCTACACCGGATTTCGGCGAGGAGATGTGCTGTCGTGTGAGACAGACAGGTCGGATATATGGTCACGTTTGCGAGGAAGGCGAATGGAGGAGAAGACACAACCGCGAAGTCTACGAGCTGTACCAGAATGTGGATCTAGTCCGGAAGGCAAAGATCCGTCGACTGCACTGGCTCGGCCACATCGAGCGCATGGACAACAACGCTCCAGCCAAGAGTGTCTTCGAATCCGAGCCTCCTGGTCCGATAAGGAAAGGCAGACCGGTTCTCCGGTATAAAGACCAAGTTATCGCGGATGCAAGACAGCTTGGTCTTGATGACTGGAAGCAGCGTGCCCAGCACCGTCAGGACTGGAAAGCAGATATCGCTCAGGCTCGGACCCTGCCTGATAAGTTAGTAAGTAAGTAAGAAGGTGGGTTTGTGGGTCGTTTCCCAGCAAGTAGCTTTTAGGCTGCATCGAATCGCAGGATTGTATAGAGGTTATGTCGGTATACAGAACAAAGCTGGTTGCAGCGCAGCCGCGGCGAGGAATTTTCCATATTTTCACGCGATTCCATCAGGTAGGCGATTGAATTGGACTTGGTCCAAAAACTCGCCTGGTTTCGCATAACTCTTAATCAGTTATAGCCGATGTCGGAGGATCAAGTACCATAGAGATTAGCTTTATTCCGCCACCCCCTTAGTGGATCATGCGATTCAGAATAGTGGTGTGCCAAGCCCAGAGTCTTACAAACCGATTTAACCCGGGTTAAAATAGAACCGGACCGAGTTGTATCCCGGAATGGGCCAAGTCGGGTTGTATTGTCCAATTCTATTTTGTTTGTGTGTTCTATGTGTATCCTAAGACGATTGTGTTGGCAAGGGCATCGATAGGTAGCCAAGCCAATTTCTCTCTTTTCTCTCGATGCTAGTGCATTCACCAGCACACTTTAGACCATATTGGTCCATTGTGATACCCCTAGTCAGACTACTACCACTGATTGACTACTCCAGAGATAGTGCCGTTAATTTGATCCCAACGGCAAATGGTGACTGGACCAGATTTGTAACGTCTACATCTTTTTATGTATTCGGTTCGTTTTAACTGTTTTGCCAATTCGGTTTGAAATAAACGTTACTCGGTTTGAGTCGGTTTAGATGTAACCCGGGTTAATTCGGTTTTTTAACCTGGGTTGTTCAGAAGATGAGATGAATCTAAACTGGAATCATCTCTACACATAAAAATCAATGGTTGTTTCTTTGTTTGTCCTTTATAGACTCTTACATGGTAAGAGGTAGAGCACTGATGTCTTTGGCAACTTTGGTCAGAATTTTTTGAAAAAGATTTTGGTAAAAATTTTGTTTTGGTTTTTGCTCAAGCTTTTTTTTAAATAGTCACATTTACAATCGAAAATGCGTACCCATAAGAAATACAATAAGAAATAAGTATATTTCAAAAACAATAAGCCTAATTTCAGGAATTGACTTAACAGTTATTTTTGTTATATTGCATACATTACATTTTTGTATATTTACAGATTCAACATCTCTGAAAAAATTACTCAATTTAAAAAATATATTTTTATTTAATATATTAACGTATATTTATAAAATTCTTCAATACAAATACACTTTAAAAACTGATAACATTTTTACAAGAATGTTACTTTACGCATTTGATTTTCGTTTCCTCTCAGATTTAATCAAACGCATTTGGGTCTTTCTTTCCATCTCCTCGTAATGATCCGAAAACATTAATTTCATAACAGGATACATATGAGAAAAGCTTTTCAAGTCATCAACGGTAACCTGTTGGTAAACAAAATAGGTTTTAGTTTTTTTCGCTACAGGTTCTATTACTTGAAACTGATTATAGTTACGCATTTAAATTCATAAAAATATATGTTTACATAATAAAAGTATAGTATCTATTTTGCATACCTTTATGTATCATTTTAAATGGAAAAGTGGTAAAAATGCAAATCGTAGAATAAGTGGCAATGTTATAAAATTTTTACTAGAATACTCCAAGTAGTGTATAACTTAAGTCGGTAAAGATTTAACCGAGACCTTTGGATGTTACAAGGCGACTTGCTGTGATGCGACTTCTGCAACATCATTCTTGAAAGAATTGTTCAAAACTCCCACGCCAACACCAGAAGAACAATCTTTCAGAAGTCCGTCCAACATTATCGGAAGAACACAGCGTGATGTCAATCGCACTTTTGTGGTGTACGGAGGCCGTGATGTTGGTATAAAATGAGGGCAAGACCAAGTATATGCTATCAACGAGAAAGGACTTTCAACCTGAGGTTGTCAAAGACTTTGTCTACCTAGGAACCGCTATTAATTCAGACGAAACCAGCAATGAAATCAAACGAAGAATAACTATTGCCAATCGCTGGTTCTTTGGGAAAGCAATTAATAAGCCAAGCCCTCTCTCGAACAACCAATATAACCCTCTATGAGACATTGAACGTCCCAGAGGAGATGTAACGACGAACTGTACGAGCTGTTCAACTGCATCGACTTAGCTAAAATAATGAAGATTCAACGATTTTCACGGCTAGGTCATTTAGAACGGATGGAAATTAAATGGTCCGGCTTGGAAAATCATTGAATCCACCCAGAGGGACTGCGCAGTAGAGGATGACCGTGACTCAGGTGGCGTACGCAAGTGGAAAGAGACCTCAACCAACTTTACACGCGAAACTGGAGGGAACTAGCTAAGGATCGAGCCCGCTGCAGACGCTTGTTGGTTGAGGCTCAGATCCACCCCGGACTGTAGCGCCACGTGAAATAAGTAAGATCGTTACGAGTTGAAAACAAGTTTCTATCTTAGTTTGTGTAAGGATCTCAAGTAAGGTCGAAGTTTTGTTGCATGGAGTAGTCATATAAATGTATTTGTTCCTGACTTCAAATTTAAAGTCCATTTTCCAATACCAGCTCTAATTATTGAGATATGAAGGTGTGAGTTTTTGTGATATAATAAGAACGTAATTTTAATTAAAAATTTTCTTTTATAAGATTTTTTTTCTTGACATGGTTCATAGGGGCTGTCTGTAATGCTCCAATATCATATGGACATATCAGTAACCGTATTTCCGCTCCTCCATAGTCCGAATTTCTTGATGGAGTCGTTCCCCTTGTAATTTACTCAGATCATCATGATTAACAGGGAATCCGGCCAAATGGCTGTTGACGAAGTGTAACATGTCACAACCAAAATGCTGGGACTGCGACAACATACATATCTTCAGTGTGTTCCACATACATTTTAACATTTTACCTTTCTCAGACAATTTTGTGCAATCCCAACGAATTCATTCCACGCGTATTTTCAATATCAGTGATATAAATATTAAAGGATGAAATGGGGCAGTTACTTATGGGCGCATAATCTCACAGACTCCACGCATGCTTAACACAGCATGGAAGGCACCCAGTATCTGTGGCGGATGTCCAAAGAGAATCCAAAGTCACAGTCAAAATACACCCGTTTCACGAACTCCAACACGCTTATGCGAAAAAAAATTGATTGATTTCACTGGTCGGACTCAGGGATGGATTGTCTGAAGTGATTTATTATTTTTATTTTCTTTGTTTGTTATATATATCTCCCTTTCCCGATAGCAGCAATGGCGCGCTACAAAGATTCCAAAGAACTGAACCAAAAGCATCTTAAAACTCCAAAGTATAGCTATAACATCAATAATCCAATAAGAATTACAGCAAGCGCACGAACCAGTTTAAAGGGTTGTCATTTTTTCGATTGCATTACACAGACGAAGTTCAACTGAACTGAAGTTCAGATTTCACTATGAAACCGGACGAGTTAAACCGAAAATTTGAACTCGGTTTAAGGCACTGTGAAATTGGGCATTAGTCTGCAATTATTGAATGTATATTCACCACAGATGTTATTTCTAGAAGTCTACATTATAAAAAACAGACGTTTTAAGGCCTTGTGAAATTTATGTGTAACTAGTGCAAAATATAGCTGTATCTAAAAAACTAAAGCTAAGATCGATGGGAAAAAACTGTTGAAATCCTCATACAACAGAAAAAAAGTGATTTTGTTTACTAGCGTAATATGTCACTTGTCAAAAGCTTTTTATATTAATTGAATGATAGAGTCTACGGTCAACAACTGATTCTTAAAAGGAAAAAATTGAAAAAGTGTGACAACAATCCAAATTAAAGTTCCAGATTTTCTTACCTGCATAAAATCGAATGCAATAGCGACATTGATAAGTAGACCTTCGGGCATCCTAGGCAATTTTGCATACCTCTGACTGAAATGGGTTAAAATTGTATTTTGCGCATTCATTTTTTGGGCTACGTCTAAGGCCTGGCTAATTGTACAATGCATTTTTATCTTGGCTTCTTCAATAAGTTCATCTTCCATTGTAGCTTCATGTATTAATATCGTAGAATCTGAACCTAATCTGATTAAGTCTTCACACGGCATTGTATCTCCACTATATGTTATTTTAAATTGATCTGTTGTATTATTGGGTGTGTTTAGCACCATACTGACTCCAAATGAATGAGGACAATGCTTTACTAAGCATGATGATATACTATTTATTCCAATATCTCTAAGAGCTTCGGATTGGTATGGAACATTAATCTGAAAATAAAAAAATAGGTTTAAAAAATGCTTTTCAAGTACATAAGTGAAAGTAGTATTCTAATTGTAGGAATATTATACTCAATTGTCATCCGTCCAATGCTTGTACATTGAAAGCTATAAGCCGTAATTGAATACTATTCATAACGAGAACAAGCTTACTGGATAGGTTAGTAGGATTTGGATTGCATTTTTTATAGACACACCAAGTTTTGACAACATAGTTAATAATAAGACTTAATATGCGGAATTTTACATAATACATTCATAAATAGAAAACTAACATATATGAATATATATTACCATATCTCCGTTAGGTACGATAGTATAACAATGTCGTATAGGTTCTATTACATTGTCATAATAATTAAGCCAAGACTGAATTTGTTTAGGGGCAAACAAATACAATGGATCTGCATCACTTCCAAGTAACTTCGCTCGTTCTTTCAAAATGCCTATTAAACCTGAAATATATCTTTTTTAGTTATTGTTAGTTATGAAAAGTTACATAAGTCAGACCAAGACTTACCTATGTGATGATCAGCGTGTAAGTGGGAAATATAAATAGCCTTTAGACTTCGTACAACAGTCTGCCAACGAGACCTACCATAGAAGCGTATAATTTGCCCAAGAGTTCCTTCGCCGCAATCGAGCAGCATAAATGATTCTTCAGTAGGTTGTAATAAGATTGCACTGACATTCCGTGTTTTGTTTGGAATGCAAGATCCAGTGCCCAAAAATATAATTTTTGGGTAAACTGAATTTTTTAAATTGCCTTTCTTTTTCTCACTATCCAATGTAGAATACAAACTCTGAAGAGCTTCTGAAAAACCTTCTATTGCATGCGTTTCTTTTTTATAATCATCAGGAGATAAAGTAAGTTCCATAGACCTATCTAAGCCTTTGTTTGGACGTAAGCGATAGCATGTCATGGACTCGGCATTGTGTATCATTCGGGTATTTTTTTCATTGCAAGATAGGATATTTTCATTCCCTGCATCTAAAGTTATTTTTGTACGCTTACAATTCTCTTCACATTTAGTTTCACTGTACAATAAATAAAATTAAAAAATAGAAAATAATTTTAAGTTCGTCAAACCTCTTAATAGAGTATTTCTTTTTTAAATTTCCATTTACATTTACTTAAAAATTATTAAGACAGGCTAAATAAATATTTTGATATGAAATACAGTGGACTCTCCCGAAGTCGATATTGTCACGGAATACAATAAATGTATGTAAGATAGGCGACAAAATTCAAGTTAGAGAGAGTTTTGACTTAGGGTTTGCAGACATTTCGCCCTGTCCTGAAATTTCGACGCACATACCGACCACGTCTCGGCGACCAAAATTTATAATATTTCTTAATTCCGCTTAGTCATTAGAGTTCTTGGCTGACTAAAGTCGAACATCGTCGCCGTACAAATGGACAGTGGAATTTTTACACACAGACAGTAAATTGTCATAAATGAGCAAACAAAATTTTAAAAATTGAAGACTTTGCGACACCATGCTTGACTTGTGAAATTCGAAAAATGTGTATAAATTACCTATTCTCTGAATTCTATTAAGGCACAAAACTATTAATATATTTTTTTGTACTTCCCTTTCCACTACAAAAAAAAAATCATACAAACAATACAATTGCGTATTGCAAATAAATGAATAATGGACTTGTGATACAACGAAACAACTAAACTTAAAAAATGACAAGAAAAACACAGGAATGAGTTTTTCGTTGGCCCTTCTAGACTCAACCGTTGGACAACCAAATCAAGAGTAATTGATTTTAAGCCAAATGGTAGTTGGATCCGCATTCAAGGTAGATTATACAACATCAGCATGCGATTAATAATACCAAAAGGCGCTGTGACATAAATGGAAAGGAAGTAAAAACTAAAAAAACCCTATTTCAACGTCTACAATTTCAATGCAATTAAGGATTTTGTTTGCCTGGGGATAAACTGCACAACTCCCTTGACAACCAATGCTACTTCGGGTTGTTGAAACAACTGGTCCATTTGTGTGTCCAATATGTGTTTCTGTCTGCGAGGAATGTGAGTGGAGGAGAAGACGCAATCGAGAACTCTACGACCAGTACAGTGATATGGGTGTAGTTCCAAAGTATCGAACTATTCGGACTACATTTGGTCCGCGACATCGAGTGCATGGACACCAGCTACCAGCTTCACATCCGAGCTTCGAGATGTAGAGAAAGACCAAGCATCCGTTAGAAATATCCAAATGCATGAATCAAGAATTATAGTTTTATTAAAAAACGAACAGTTCTCTGCTGCCTTTATTTCTAAATGGATAAAACTAAAACCCAAGCCTGGACACACTATTGTTTTTATTTATTACGGTTTTCAGAGAAAAGCCGTACATTTTTAACTCGTCAGCATTGTGTTTGTGGACAGCAACGTATGTTCAAAATGTTCATGCAATATGTAAAATATGTATTGGAATACAGTGTACGAGTTAGAGAGTTATTCGACTTAGGGAGAGTCCAATGTAGGTATGTATATAAATAACTGAAAAAAAAACATTGATGGGAAACCTAGTTTTTCCTTGGGTGCTATGGTTTTGTCCAATACAGAATATATAGAAAGTCTATAAATAATACTTGAACATTATATACTATAGTATAACTTACCCCAGAATCGGAAATATTTGTTCCTGTAACTGATTAAGTTGAACTTGAATTCGGTGGGCAGCAAAGTATCCTGAAAATCTAAAAAATAGTAAAAACATATTTACTTTTCTTTTCGAGTTAGAGATTATTTTAATTTTTCAATACATGAATTCCTTTACACAACGAGTCGAAAATAAATTAAAGAAATGATTTGTCTGGTAGAGGGTATTTGCAGAATCACACATCAGCATTTCGATTTCGAACTATATACACATTTGATCATCATCAAAATCATCGCTGTGCAAATGTTTGATGTTTAAAAGAAAGTTTATCATATACAACGCTTTAATTTACCAATCAAAGGAAAATTTAATGTTTTGTACATGTGTATTTGGGCCTTGTTGATTACGACAAACTGATCCATGGTAACCTATGTACCTTACACTGAATGAAACATAAGCGATTTTAAAGACACTCATATGGAATTAAAATGTAGAGATGGATAAGAACTATTTGATTGATGATTGGTTATATACCCATCAGTAGTCAGGAAAGTACTAATGTACAAAGTCCATCACACGACTGTAGTTGACAAAACTGTGAGCTTCAGCACACTCATCTATGTCAAAATGTATGTGCATATTATTCATTAGTGAGAATTTAAAATATCTAAATATTTTGTCTCAGCTGTCTGACCAACTAACACCTTAGAAGTACCTATTGTTGCCTTAGTGGCCTATGATTAAATAATCCACTTTATCGCTGGATTATAGTTAATCTGTTCAGAATCTTGATATCTGACATTTCTACAAGTCTGCTGGATGGACAGTTTTCTATTGTTTCTTCTTGGTCTTCCAAGGGCTGGATAGGTGCCGAGGTAGTGCAGCGTAGTTTGGTCTTCTTCTTTGATTTGGCAGAAGTCGCGGTCGCGGGTTCCCGTTCTTCGAACGTGTGTGCCATGTAGGCAGTGGCCAGTAATAATGCCCACAACATTAATGATCTTTAAAGACCAGATTTGTCTCGAGGTCCTGCAAATGGCTAGTGCCAGATTTTGATGGCATCAGTAGGTAACAGGGTATTTGTTACTCTAAGTGAGAGGTAGGGGGAGTCCTGATTATTTCCCATTGGCAGTCCTCTCCCTGTTATAACTAACTCTTCTGCTCTATCATTGCCTGGAATACCACTATACAAAGCGACCCAGCATGGCATAGCTATCTCCCTAAGAGACAGCCTTGGGGGCAGAAGGTGCCGAGCGAAGTGTTCCCATGATGCAGATGTACGTTTATCTTTGAATACTACCTATCTATTTAAGATTGTCTTTGTTTCTAAATGATGGCCACCAAACAAGGATACTGTATGTTAGAATTGGTGTGACAGGAGCTGTATACATCCAGTATCTCAGCCATTCTCGGCTTCAATCCCCATTTGGGACCGACGACCCTCCTACAAGTGAATAAAATATTTGAAACGAAAACTTTTTTTCATGCTTGTTGTCAAAAGTAACTTGCTAAATTATAAGGAGCATTTTCTTTTATATATAGGGAATCGTGCTAAATTTACAGAAGATTATCTACACGTTTCTCTACTGAATAAACCCTTGTAGTTAAGTTAACAATTATGAACAAATTGATGAATATATGAATATATATGAATTTTGTAATTTTTAAGTATAAACTATTTTTGTTGAAAGACGGCATATTTACTCACCGATTAGATGAATTCAGAACTAAATGCGTTGTCGACTGCTCAAAACTAGATATAAAATTTTGATACGCATTGGAAGAGACTACTGTTTCGGGTGCGAAATGAACCACTATTGAAGCTTTTTCATAATAATGGTTGTGTTGCATTAAAGATTTTAAATAATCTTCATTAGGGATGTCAATAACTGAAATAAAAAAATAAAACACACATTGTATAAATATTGTGTAAATATGTATAGAAAATAATATCGCAGGGTGAATGCATCGATGATCGCAGAAATTGGTCATTTTTTGTCTATGATAATACATACAACCTAGCTGCCGAGACTATCCAAATCCATTTAGTTCCTTTTGAATGTTCCTTTCTTGAAGGTATTTCGGTATATTTTTGCAATGAGATTCATGACTTTTACAAATTTTGGAAAGATAAACACCAATCATACAACTTATAATCAACTTTTCGCCAGTACCCACTTGAAATCAGTTGGGTGTAGTTTTGTTTTCCCCGATAGATAGCTCATCTTTATAAAATAAATCAATTGTCATATTCCAACAAGGTAAACACGATACAGCAAAGACAGTATTCCGGTTCCAAACACAATAAAACAACAACTTGATTAACAACGGACTGACTGAACAATATTCCGGCCAAAACATGACGTATTAAAACATGAAATTATTAAAAGAAGAAACATATTATGATGGCTATTTCAAAACATGACTTGAGCTTTTATTACTACACATTCTATAAGACTGGAACCTATCTATCCAACCAACTTCCTCGCTTGAGACGGAGACACTTGCTGCTTCACATCAACACCTTCATACAACAACGAAACTACCAATCTGCGTCCCTTGCAACACCAATACGGCCTTAGAGGAACCTAACCTACCCTATTAGTAAAAACTCATTTAAAAACACAACTATTTTGCTATAGACACAAATGATACGAATATTGATTTCTGCAATATATAGCTATAAGAATATTAATAATATGTGTGGAGCGACAGTCCGAGGCGCACCTGGGCCTAACCTCTACAGCAACCACTCATGTTAAGCGTGCTATAGTTCTACGGGTGAATGGGACCTATAGTTTAATGCCGACTCCGAACGCCTAAGTTGAGAAGCTTTCTATACAGGAATACCTGGTACCGTTTGCGTAGAAGTCGACGCACTAGCCTACTACTCCACAGCGACCCACTGTATAGTTGTGGATACATAAACAAAAAAATACCAATTTCTGTGATCATCGATGACTCCACCCTGCAATGGATTTTTCACGTGACGGTGTGGTTGCGGATCAAATGAGCGCACCCGAACGAATATACATTATTGTCGTACGCTTATACACCGGCATTAGTGATCAGATTTCATTGAATACAATAACAAAAAGATTTGCGAAGATGGTAGAAACACAAATTCAACTCTATTATGGTTGGGCAGGAACAATAGATTGGTTTTTTTGTACCTGCTTTTTTGATATGTGCGCATCTATAGTTGTTGTTTACGCCTTAATCTAAACCATAAATAATTTGCATACAAAGTTTCATCAAAATCTGTTTATTTGTTTAGGAGTTAGAAAAACAAAAGATTTCATTTTCATAAATATGTCCCCAAAAACTTGATTCACTACTCGTAAATTAATTGATTCTTTAAAATGGGTTAACTAAGTATTTATTATACTAAGTTTGGGATATAATCTCCCTTCTATTTCTGCAATCATTTCTAAAGATCTTCAACAGAAACATTATCATTGGGTTGATTTTCAATGGGAGATTGATTGTCCTCTAAATATTGTATGCAAAATACGACATGTGAGATCTTAATCCCAGATGAAGTGTTATGGAGGTATGTGTAAACAACATATTCCTGCATAAGCAAGCATTGTGCACATATGTATACGTGTACATTTATCCACGATCGCAGCCGTAACCCAGGGGGAGCAGTAGAGCTATGCCAAATAAGAAAAAAAAAAAATACAAATGGTTACGTGGTCATCAAAAGAGCATCATGCATTATGCACGATTTGAACGAGTTCGATCAAACTGGGACGTAGTAGTAAATCCCATTCGAATGAAAAAGTGCCACATTATTTTACTCTGTGTTCGATATCTATGTAACTATATTATCTGTGATGTAACTCTGTGGTACAAAACTAGACTATTTTACAACATATTTACAATTTTACGTAACCCCTGTCAAATTGCTTGTTTGCGTTACCTCTGATGATCGTCGAAGTTCGACAACCAGCGAGCCTAGTAATTTTAATTTCTTCATAATAACTACATATAATAATAACAAAGCTGGGGCTATATTCTTAAGTAAACACTCGTGTTGTTCATGCTCACCCCAGTGGCACAGACAATCAGTTTTAGAAACTTTCCAAACGGCGAAGTTTAAGAATCTTTTTCTAGGTGAAGTGAGAAGTGAAGAAGGAAAATACGTACATACAATAGTTTGATCTCCGATTGTAGGTTCGCTTACGTCTGAGGATTTAACAACAGTTCCATCATCCAATACAACATCAGTCCCAGATTTAAGTAGCCCAAGCAAGGGACCCGGAGGGACACCCTTTTCCACACATTTCTTCAAATCTAGTGTTCCTGGTCTGGGCTAAAAATATAAGTATTATATTTATGAACATTGAAAGCGCAAAAAATGGAGTAGTTTTGGTCTGCCTTAAGGACTTAAAATAATCTACTTCAAAAGATTTTAAAAAACTATAAAGACTGCATTTCACATGAGAACAACTTTTTGGTCGCATCAAAATTAATACATACATAAACTCATTTCCAGAAGATACAGAGACTATACGATTTTATATTTGCGATAATTTTCAACATTGATTATAAATGCAAAGTTTTAAAAATATCTACTAATAACTGATAACAGAATGATACACACACACATATATTCGGATAACTATATTGAAACTAAATGTTCAAATATCAATCCAATGCTTATATTTATAATCGGCAGTAGCTAAACCTAAGTACACACAACTGGACAATGAATATGTTAATATTGAATATGTGTTCGATAACTTGTTTCATTTTTTCAACCAAACTATCACAAACAACCAGCAAGAAAAAGGAAATGTTTAAAATGTATGTTTATCGGATACATTATATATATCGGAATAGGTAAAGAGATTTGTACTTACTTTCAATTTACAAACATACATTATCGACGTATCCTTAATTCCTGTTGCATTAGAAACACCTTCATCAGGGCTAAGGCTGAAAATTTGCAATTAATAATAAATTCATTTATTTAAATTTTTGTAATAGTTACCTCTCAATTGGGACTGAATGAACAGTCATAACTTCATCTTCTAATATTTCATTTACCGTACTTGTATCTATGTGTAATTTCTTTATTACCACGAAACGGCTCATTGCCTGGAAAAGCGTGCTCTGGAAAAGTGTACGGTTTGAAAAAATACCATGGTATCAATAAATACAAGTAATAGATAAAAATACATATGACGCAGATAAACAGCATACGAAAAGTGCTGATACATAACAACATAGAAGGCCAGGACCTACTGCAACCACTCGCGTTGTGCGTGTTATTGTTCTTTCTCGAGTGGAAGGGAACTACAGTTTTAAGCCGACTCCAAACGGCCGAGTTTTTTTTTTTTTTCTATACATTTATTACTCTTTCAGCATTGTCATTGGTCGTAAAGGGCGGCAGTCAAACCCAGTCAGTGAGGTAAAGTTGCGTAGGGATCGACGCACATACCCTCAACGCTGTCCACCACAATCACCTCATTACGCTATTATTATTACAGATATACACACACATCTTTACCACTAAGGTCTAATTGTCTCAACACCATTTTTAGTCGCCTCAGATTGGGACGTACTCTTATCACTCATCAGCACATCTTAAGTAAAAATAATCCATAAATGTGCTCGACATTTAACAACATCATTATCAAGTTCCACCTGTTTGACTAACTGCTGTTTCTCCAAAAATTAATTTTATTTTATAGAAGATATGTAAAACATATATTTCCACGGTAGTAGCTTCCTCGAGTCACAGATTTCAAAACCTCTTCACTCAGTCAAAAAAATACTTTCACGTGATATAATCTGGGAATCGAAGCACCTTCGAACGTTAGCGTCAATAGCACGTCAGTAGGAGCTAAATTTACTCCTGTTAAAGCCACTTTCGGGCCGCTTTGTGCAGGCGCATATTAACAGGACCCAGCCGTCAAAGTTTCGGGGTTAGTAAGAACCAAATGAAAAAGAATAATCATTTTTTAATTCAAAACACAAGTATATAGATCCGAATCCGGCCTCTCCGGCTTCCTTTATATATACAATTCGTGTGATTTTCACGTATGTACTCACACCGGTTTAATGAGTTTTATACTAACATGTAATATGTATATATACTAGTAGAAAAGCCTATCGTATGACAGGAAGAATGTTATACGCATTTATGTCACCAATTTTATTTCTTTATAAATTATAATTTTGATTATATTCATTACAAATAGAATACTTCGGAATAAAGAATATGAATTGTTTAATCAAAAAAATAGTGGTATTGCCCAAGAAGGAAACAGTAGCTCGACCCAGATTTTAACACAGAACGTGAAAAAGCATAAACCCACTGAGCCAATGGATAGCCCGATATCTATCAAGGCTTTTTCCGTACACATTCGCAAACACATACCACTTACCATCCTTTTTTTGATTTGTAGTCAAATTATTACAAATTTCATTATATCATAGACAAATTGAAGATATGTCTACTATTATATTCATTGCAAATAGAATACTTATGCCTAATTGCACAGTGAAGAACTCAAGTTTAGCTGGTTTCCACAGCGAACTTCAGTCCTGAAGAACTTCACGATCGGAAAAAATGCCAACCTTTCTAACTGGTGCGTGTACTTTACTACAATAATTTAATTATTCTTATTGGATTTGTTGATGTACTTGCTATACTTTTTAGGTTTAAAGTGTCTGTGATACAGTCCTTTGTGAAAGGCAGTCAAATGCAAATAATAAAAAAAATGGAAGTAAAAAAGCATAAAAACAAATAGTTTTTTATCACATGTCGAAAATAAAAATGTAAATGGAAGGAGAATGCGGAAGGTATGGATTCCATTATCGAACATCAATTGTATTGAGTACAAAATGCTATCGCTCTCAAAAGAGAGAAGCAATAATTATGCAGCTGTGTTGCTGATATGAATTTTAAACTGGAATACACTCTCGTTTAACTTAAACTACAAATTGAACTCAGTTCAAGTAAAGAAACTCAAGTTGAATTGACGTTTAAACTAAAAGTGGTTAAAACTGGGCATTAGGAAAACATAATATGAATTGAAAAAAAAGTTTGTCATGTATTATTATGTATAGAAATTATGTGTATTATAATATAAAGATAAAAACAAACTGCTTCTAGCCGGATTTGAACACATAATCTGCAGAAGCGCGAGCAACCCAACAACCAACTCCGTCAAGGAACCACCTTAGTTGGTTGCTCGCTTCGCTCGCGAACATGATAAACCCTTTTTTCCGCAGGGTTTTTTTTTTATCCCGCTCACGAGTCTCAACATGTGTCATCTCAACAACTGTCAGGGTGGCGCCTGGAGCTAATATTTAATTTCCAGATTTAAAACGAAATAAGGCCAAATTTTTAAATATAAGTAAATTAGGACTGTAATGCCTCTATTGATTTTAAATACAAGAAAATTAAAGAAAACTATATGGCCACGAAACAGCCTGATAAACAACAAATATTTGTATGGAAAATTCAAAACGTTCAGTAGTGTTCCGTAAGTGAGAAAAAATCAGTATAATTTGTGAAATTTCTTAAGAAACTAGAAACGTTGACTAAGAAGGTAAGTGATTTTGTTTAATCTCTAGTTACCTAATTAAGGCTTAATGTAACAATAATAGTGTATATATAAAAAAAATAGTTATTTATTAAAATATATTGGGGGCTCGTTAATCCAATAACGAGCCCACCCTGGATCAAAAATAACTGGTTAACAAAAAATAATCAAGTTCCAGTAACGAACCCGGCCAATTTTCAACGAAAAATTATGATACGGCTAATACTAATTGCATTTCTTATTAATGTTTTTATGCAATATGTGATAAGTATTTAAGTATATTAATTCCAAGCTTTGCTATAAAAGTTGTTACATATTGAAATAATGCCATTTGAACTGTAAGAGTCCGATTAGGTATGTTTTCACAACCAAGACAATGCAGTTTTTGTCCGACCTGTCCTAGTTTGATCGTCTTAGATTCAAGATCAAATTAGATATTTATAAAAACCAGTCAACGGGCACACAAACATTAAATGTTTACATATGAAAACATTTATGTTTCCGAATTTTAATTGTCCTATTTGTTGTTGTTTTACAGCATCGTATAGGACAAGCTACTAATTTTTTGTTGATACTTTATTATTATTACAATTTATTAGGATATAATTAAAATTATAAACTAACATATGAAGAAGAATAGAGCGCTAGCTGCCCGGACCTACGGCTCTGAAGTGAATTAAATATCTATTTTTAGTTGTTTTATGTAGTCGAAAATTAAATTGATGTTTTGATGGGTTGGAGATTTAAGCAGAAGATGGACTGGTTTGTTTGTGGATTGTTGAAGTGGGTGTGCGGAACCCAGTATGTGGTTGACGTCAAACAATCTGTTGCAGGTGTTGCATGTAAGTGGAGAAGTGCCTTTCAGTAGGTGCTGATGTGTATGGGCTGTGTGCCCCAGTCTTAGTCTAGTAAAAATAGTGTTTGCGAATTTTGAGGTTGTGGTCGGATATGTTGGGCTGGTGCGATCTGGGTTGTAGAGGGTGTATTGGTGTTGGTATTGCTGCCAGTTCGATAATAATTTGGAATTGAGTTGGCGTTTCAATAAGCGTAGTGCGTCTGATTTGGTGGTAGCATCAAATAGGTACATAGGGGCGCGGTGAGCAAGTCCAGCTTCATGGTTAGCAAGTTCGTTCCCTTTTATACCAACATGGCTTGGGACCCACATTATTTTTATTTTCTTTGGAGTCTTAGCAATGTAGTTGCGGATATCCGAGATGATGACTGTGTTCTGTTTGGGGTTTTTTAACGCGTTGATAGTTGACAGACTGTCCGAGCAAATCACATATTTTCTACATTGTTTACCAGTTGTATATGTAATAGGGCTTTGTAGATGGCAAGGGCTTCTATTGTGAACACGGAGGCATGTGTTGGTAGTAAAACTCCGAGAATTAAAGTGCCGTTTTCTTTTGTGATGGCGAAAGAGGTACTGTTGTTCATCTTGGATCCGTCCGTATTGATGAATTCCCAGCCTTTCGCCTTTAGGGATGAGGAAATGCGAAGAAACGAAGCATGGTATGTCTCTTTTGGAGTGTTGTTTTTATCGTGTTGGGTTAGGTCCAGGATTAGTGACTCAGGCTTAGTAGCCCATGGTGGGACTGTTGGAGTTCGATGGATGCGCATTTCCTGCGGAAGGTCCAACATTTTTGCAGTTATAAGGGCACTGGCTACTGATGACTGGATTCTTTTTGAGTGCTTTAAGTTTCTTGCTAATGCAAAATCTCTACTAATGATGAAATTATTGGATTGTAGCAGCTTTATGTAGAGTTTGGCTTAAGCGGATTCTATACGTTCTTCTAATGTGGGGAGTCCTGCTTCAACGAGGACATTTCTCATAGGGCTGGTTCGGAAGGCGTTGATGCTCCGTCTGGCGGCTTGATGGTATGTGCCTTTGATGGTGTTGATGGTTGATTTTGGTGAGTTGCCGTAGATAAACAAACCATAGTCGATCTTGCTTAGCAGTAGTGATTTTGAAATGTTACATAGAGTGTTATTATGGATGTTACATTTTTTGTTAGCTAGTTGACAACATTTGCTCTGGCAGCTAAGTTTTTCTTAAAACTAATACAGTGAGTTTTCCAGTTATATTTATTGTTTACAATAAGGCCTAAAATGCTTAAATTATAAACACTACTAATATCTACATTATTAATTCTAAGAGAAAATGAGTCGCTATTGCAAGACTTTTTCCGACAGATGTGTACAGTTTTGCATTTGTAGAGAGCAAGGTTTGCACCAGAGACGTTGGACCAATTTAAAATGTCTTCCATTAAGATTGAAAATAGATTCTTGGTCTTACTTAGATCTGTGCTTTTACACAGCACGAAAACATCGTCTGCAATGATCTAGGTGTTTGTGTTTACTAATTAATTTCGATAGTTCATCAATCGCAATAATAAATAAAACCACTGAGAGTGGGGAGCCTTTAGGTATACCGTTAAAATGAGGGAGGGTTGAGAAGTAGTTATTATTGACTCTCACGCAAATTTTTCTATGAATTAGAAAAGATCGAATATAATTAAAGATTTTTGGTCCAATACCCCAGTCTTTAAGTTTATTTAAAACCATGTGGATGCCTATATTGTCGAAAGCTTTCTCAAAATCCAGAGAAAGAATAGTAACGTGATTACGAGCTGAAAGTGCCTAGGTTATGTAAAAGTCCAGATGTATGAGTGCAGCCATTGTTTGCTCTGAAAGCTAATTGATTTTGGCTAAGAAGGTGTTTGCTTTCAATGAACCACAGTAAGCGTTGGGCTATTATTTTTTCTAGGACTTTAGAAATGCAGGGCACGAGGGAGATAGGTCGATACCCTTCTAATAAACTAATATCTTTCTTTGGGTTAGGAAGAAGAAGGACTGTAGCTAACTTCCAATATTGGGGAATTGTACCAGTTTGTAGGATGTTGTTATAGAGGGAGATTAGTCCCTACTGGGAGTTTTGCCTTTGAGTCTGGATAGACAACATTCCAGTTCTATATGGGTAATGTCCTATTCTATGTGTCTGGCAGGGGTTGAAATTGGGTTGGACACAATTGAGCAGAATAAAGCTAATTGCTTTTCTGTTATGAAGCCAGGGGGAAAATATTCATCTTTAGAGTCAATTGACCACCTATTAGCGAAATAGTTGCTTATTTCCTGTGGAGAAGTTCTTGTTCCTTGGGGTGTTGTGATTGAAGCAATGGAGTGTGGGGCAGCGTTACCACTGAGGCTACGAATACGATGCCAGATTTTTTCTGGTGTAGTGGTGGAGTTTATGACAGATGTGAATTCTTACAAGCTTTTGGCTTTGCTCTCCTTGTCTTCGCGACGGAATTTTGCATTAGCCTTCTTGTAACTAATGAGGTTTATTGTGGTGGGATGTCTTTTGAAAAGATTCCATACGGACTGCTTTTCCATACGCAGAGCTGCTAATAGGGGAATCCACCATGGCACTGTTCGTTTCTGGATGCTCGGTTTGGTTTGTGGGATGAAAATATTTGCGGCTGCTCTTATGACTTTGTGTAGCGTTGCGGCCTCTTTATTTGTGTTTGCCGAAGTAGCTTTACCAGACAAATTGTCTAAGATGAGCTTGTTGTAACAAGCCCAATTAGCCTTGTCATATGAATCCTCGAGGTGTATGTGGTGAATAGGAGTAAGCGCAGTGTGTCTCTTGTAGTGACACAACACATGGACGTTGCTCTTTAATTAGAAGATTTATTTCGTCGTAATTGTTGACGAAGCCTTTTATGTTCCATTGAAGGATTTTGCAAGTGTTATTGGTTAGCGGTGTCTGATTTTAGGTGTGGTTAGCATTAGGTCGCAGTCCAGATCGGTCAAGGTGCGGCCGAGATCGCCTAGGTTCAAGCGATCCCGTCCCCATCTCCACCGGTATGGGCCGCGACCCTAGTGAAGGCGAAAAGTGAGAGTGGTTATTGATTAACATCATTGTCAGATGGGTTAACAAAGTAGGAATGGTTGTTGATTAAGTTTTTTGTGATAGATGGTTGAGAAATTATTTTGTTAGTTTTTGTATTGGAGGGGTTGTAGGTTGAAAATGTTATTATGTTGTGGTCTATTTCAAGGGCTGGGTAGTTGGCAGTGGTAAGTGAAGGTGCCGTAAGGGCGGGGTATTGCGTAGGGCGTTTTAAGGGTCCAGCTGTTGTGGTAGGCTGCTTGATTTTCTCAGCATAGGTGTGATTGGCGGGTGAAGGATGTGCCTGGTTGTATATTCGCTTGGCTTCTGCCATACTACACTTGTTTTTGGTCTTGATTTTAAGTATCTCTTTATTCTGTAGATATTTTGGACATGAGGTAGATGATGATGGGTGTGCTTCTGCACAGTTGGCGCACATGGTGCGAGTACATTCTGCAGGTTCGTGTGGGGGGAGGTTGCAGTTTGCGCAGACCTTGGTCTTGGAGTATCTTTTTGCGCTGAGGCCAAGTAACTGGCAGTTCCGGCAACGCATGGGGTTAGGGAAATATTCCTGCACCTTTGCTTTGTACCAACCAATATTGACTGTACTCGGGGGCTGATAGAGGTCGAAGGTTAAAAGAACTAGACCCGTAGCACGACGTGTACCGTCAATGAGCTTCGTGAATTTATATACGTCAGTCATACCCTGCGACTTCATATCAGATATAATTTCGCTATCATCAATGTTGATCAAGCAAGAGGCGTATACAATTCCCTTGCAAGAATTCAAATTAGCGTGTAGTTTGGAAATCACAGGACATTGGTTCGCGATATTTGTCATACGCAGAAATTTGTCCGCAACCCTTTGTGATTTTGCAAGAATGAGGAGCCTGCCGTTTGTCAATTGAGTGATGCTCTCATATTCTGTACTAATGGCATATATGGCCTTATTTAATACGAAGATGCTTGCCGATGACAGTGAGGTTTTTTCCTCTTTGGCAGATATTAGGACAAATCTAGGGTTTTTGGTTTTGGTATTAGATGGGAGGGAAGGGAATTCATCGAAAGTTGAGGTTTTGTTTTTCTTTGAACGGGGTTCAAAAGAAAGCGCGTCCGCATCTGCCAACACGCTAAATTTGTTCCCGGGTTTTGTTTTATTCGGCTCTGGGGCCATAATGTATGTGAGGAAAATTACTATACGCGTGGGCAGTATGAACACGCGGTTGACAAAATATAAGTAAACAGCCGAGGAGTGAGCGAGAGGAGAATACTACTCAAATATGAGCGCACTGTTAAGTTATTTATATTACTGTACATCATTGCTTGTATCAGGTATGTAATATGTGCTTGAATTGAGTAAATCTTTGGTGAGTGCAGTTATTGGGGAGTTTTGGACAGAAGTATTATTGGTGCTCGTTAGAGGTAAGTTTATAAGAGGTTTAGAAGCAGATTAGAGGTTGAGGGGTTTTGGGTTCGGAGGTAGTTATGTTAGTGGTGTTGGTGAGTGGTTTGGAAGGAAGATTTTATTGAGTTTGTGGTTTTTTAACTTGCTCTGAGTAGGAGCCTTAATGAGATGTAGAAGAAGATGGAAGTGTTTGGTTGTGTATGCGTTTGGCTTCGGCCATTATACATTTATTGCGTGTTTTGATTTTCAAGATTTCCTTGTTTTGTAGGTATTTTGGACATTGTCTTGACGAAGAGCGATGGGCCTGTGAGCAATTTGCGCACATAATACGTGTACACTCGGAGGGGTTATGTGGGGGTAGATTGCATGTATCGCACGAACTACTTTTATTGCACCTCTTTTTGGTATGACCGAGGAGTTGGCAGTTTTGGCATCTCATGGGATTGGGAGCATACCCCTGCACTTTAGCTTTATACCAACCAATTTCTACAGTTGTTGGAAATTGGTAAAGGTCAAAAGTAAATAGCATTAACCCAGTCGGACGTGTATTCCCGTCGACCTGTTTTGTGAATTTATAAACGGCCGTAACACCTTGCGATTTCATTTCATTTATAATTTCATTGATATTGATAAGACACGGTGCTTAAACTATGCCCTTAGATGAGTTGAGTTGGGAGTGTAGGTTAACAGATACGGGCATTGGTTAGCTAGATTGGTAGTACGTGTTTTGGGATTTAGTAAGGATCAGGATGCTCCCATCCCTCAAATGCGAGATACTTTCGTACTCGGTGCTAATTCCATCAATTGCTTTTCGTAGGGCAAATATGCTGACAGAAGAAAGGGGTTAGCTAGCATCCTTGGCAGTGATAATAACAAATCTGGGATTTTTGAGGTTATGTGTTTGGGGTAAACTAGGAAAATCTTCGAGAGATCTGTACCTCTTGGGACGGGGTTCATTGATTTGCACATAAGAAAGATCTGCAAGATCACTAAAACGATTCCCGGGTTTTGGTTTGTTTGGCCCCGGGGCCATTTTTTCTTTATTTGCGCGCTTTGTGCTAAGGCTGAAACACGCGGTTATGACAGGAGAGCAAGAATATAGAGTAAGCGAGATGCCTATATGTTTTCCGAAAGAGATATCAGTCGCAAAGCACTAAGGAAAAAGTCAACACGAAGTGCACGCTGTGAAAGCTAGACGGTGACTCTATCAAACAGTAATACATCAAGCTTCCTTTAATTGATAAAATTGAAGACATATATCGAAGTAATTAATTTTGAGAAGTAACGGAGTCAAAACTTTCCTTAAGGGGGCTCGCTACTGGGTAGTTTACCCTTGTTGCTGCAGTTTTTCATTAAATTACAAATAAACTATATGCTACCGAGATTGCTCTGTGGCTCTGTGGACACCGGATAAGCCCGGACCGTCCACCCGAGGGATAAAGAATAGGGCCTGGGCTCCCAGTTGGGAGGGAAGTAATCTCTATGTAGCTAACCCGCGGTTCCCACACCTCAAGATCCATAAAGGGAACCGTCAACCGTCAACCAGATTGATCATGTTGCGATCGACGTCAGACACTCCTCCAGTATTCTTGATGTCCGAACGTTTTGAGGAGCCAACATCGACTCGGACCATTTCTTTGTTGTAGCCAAGGTAAGAACTCGGATATAAAGAGATCAACGGAGTCGAGAAAGGGCACCACGGTTTGACGTCGGAAAGCTACAATCGCAACGGACTGCTAGGATCTTTGCTGATCGAGTCTCCCGGAATCTCTCTCTAAGTTCGTCGCCACCTGCGCAAACAATCGAAGAAGATTGGAGGCGTTGTTAGGAAGCCATCAAAGATGCTGCCACTGATGTGCTGGGTTTTACGGCACCACCTAGAAAAAACCCATGGTTTGACAACGAGTTTGGCTGGCACATGCAGCGAAGCTGGAAACCTACAAAGCAACGCTGCAACGAACGACGAGAGCTGTACGTGAGCTCTATGAACAGAGACGAAGGGACGAGACACGGCTTCTCAGGAGAAAGAAGGAGCACGAGAAGCGCGCGATCGAGGAGATGGAGAGGTGCTACGGTAGGAACGATGTCCGAAAGTTTTACCAGAGGGTGAAACAATTATCCAGTGGATATAAGGTTCGGACAGAAGCCTGCCGGGACGAGAATGGACAACTATTAGTAGAGTCGCAGTCGATACTGAGAATTTGGAAGAACCATTTCTGCAGACTGCTAAACGGCGATGATGAAACCAATACCGCTGTCAGGCAGAATTTTCCACTCAATATGGACGATGATCGACGAGAATTCCGTCCCCCCGACTTAGACGAGGTCAAGATAGCAATATTAAGACTGAAGTCTGATAAAGCTGCCGGTGCGGACGGACAGTCCGCCGAAAACTTTAAGGCAGCTGGAGATGATCTGGTTGGGCGCATGCACCAGCTCATCTGTAATATATGGTCGGAGGAAAGCATGCTCGATGAGTGGAATCTCATTATCGTTTGCCCGATCCACAAGAAAGGAGACCTCTTTGAATGCGCCAACTATAGAGGAATAAGTCTCCTGAACGTCGCTTACAAGATCTTCTCTGCCGATTTGTGTACTCGCATGATGTCGTTTATAAACAACCTGATAGGTCCATATCTGTGTGGCTTCAGGGCAGGGAAGTCCACCATCGACCAGATTTTCACACTACGGCAGATCCTGGAAAAGACCCAAGAAATGCAAATCGACACCCACCACCTTTTTGTCGATTTCAAGGCCGCATATGACAGCGTGTATGGGGACGAGCTATACAACGTCATGTCTAGTTTTGACATTCCTGCCAAACTCGTCAGGTTGTGCAGGATGACGATGGAGAATTCTCGCTACTCCATCAAGGTCGGTAACGAACTTACCGAGACCTTAAAGTCATGTCATGTCATGTCATGTCAGTCATGTGATTGCTTTGACATCATCCTGGCGAAGATCGTACAAGACTCACACGCCAACACTAGAGGCACTATCTTCCAGAAGTCCGTACAACTGCTAGCATACGCGGATGACATTGACGTGATTGGCAGAACACAGCGAGCCGTCAATGAGGCGTTTGCTGGCAACAACAAATGAAGTATATGGTGTCATCAAAAATGGACTCACAACATCGACGTCTTGAACAGAGCGTCACAATGGGCAGCCATAACTTCGAGGTAGTCAAGGACTTCGTCTACCTCGGCTCCGCAGTAAACAGTACAAACAACATTAGTACCGCGTTCAAACGCAGAGTAACTCTTGCCAACCGCTGTTTCTATGGGCTCAAGAGGCAATTGAGTAGTAGAGCCATCTCTCGAAGGACCAAGCTGACTTTATACAAGACCTTGATCATTCCAGTCCTGCTGTACGGCGCGGAGGCATGGACAATCTCAAAAGCGGATGAGGAAGTCCTTGGTCTCTTCGACAGAAGAGCCCTGCGTGCAATCTTTGGCCCTGTTTGCGTTGACGGTGAGTTTAGTCAGGCGTCTTCGGATCCAACCCCTAAGATGGCTAGGCCATGTAGAGCGTATGGACAACTCAGCTCCGCCCCGGAGAGTCTTCGACTCCGAACCCGTGGGACAACGCAACAGAGGGCGCCCGCGTTTAAGGTGGCGCACCCAAGTGTAGAAGGACCTCAACCAACTTGGCGTGCAACACTGGAGACAGCTAGCCAGAGACCGTGCTAGCTGGAGAGGCTTGTTGGTTGAGGCCCAGGTCCATCCCGGACTGTAGCGCCAAATAAACAAGAAGAGTTAGTGCGACCGCTACGCACGAGTGACATTTTCCCTGGTTAGGAAAATGTAAGGAAAAATAATATGTGAGCATCAAAAGAAAAAGGCAATAATTAAATAGACTGAAAAAAATTGATTTTTGCGAGGACAACAATGCTGTGTAAAAAGTAAAAATATATTGTGGAAAAGAAAAAAACATGTTTAATTTGGTTTTACTTATACCGGTGTGATTGAAACTATTATACTTTTAATTTGGGCAGATATCCGGCCGCAGAATATTCGGCTATCCGGCCTAGCTACAGGCCGAATATTCGGTAAAACTCTAACTAATATTTACATTGAAAACTATATTTCTTAATTACAGATCCGAATAAATATATTAAGTTTGAGAATGGAAGAGTGAAGATTCCATTGCACATGCGCTTTTAAGCGTGGTAAACGTGGGGCCACGTGCCTCCTTCAGTTCGATTGCCTCGATATCGAACCAAACACAAAAAGAAAAAAAAGCTAAACACTAGCGTTACGCCTTCAAACCTCAACCAACCAGTTCAAACTCACCCGACCCCAAATTTATTACTCTAAGCGCGAGTGTTGAAAAGAAACCGCTTACAGCGTACAGTGTATTCCTCCTGAAGAAAGGCATCGATAGCATCAGCACCGGTTACGAATCAATTTCGCAACTTCGAGATGGAAGTCTCTTAATCCTATGCAAGAACCAAAAAGTTGCTGACCTATTTAAATCAAAAAAAATGCTATCAAACATATGCCCCATCAATGTTGCGCTCCACAACACACTCAACTCGTCTAAAGGAACTGTTTACGCCCCCTGCCCAATACAGGTACCAGAGGATGAAATAGTTAGAGAAATGAAATCTCAGGGTGTTAGCGAAGTATTCAAATACACGAGAAATCAAGATGGCTTACAACGTGCTACCGGAGTTATACTGACAACATTCGATCGCTTCCGCCCACCTCCAACGGTAAGCATCGGTTGGTATAATGTCAAGCGCTGCAAAAATTGCCAAATCCTGGGCCACACTGCTAAAAGGTGTAACAATCTTACTCGCTGTGGCAACTGCATTTTACCTCCACATTACTCAGCTAACTGCACATTAACATCCTGCGCAAACTGTCACGAAGATCACCCAGCTTCTTCCAAATCATGTAAAGCATTCCTCCAGCAAAAAGATATTCTAAAAATTAAAACCATCAACAAGTGCACATTGGCAGAAGCAAAACAAAAGTTTAAATCCCAGATTCAGACACAATCTCTCCTCACCACCTCAACTTCAAAAATTATTTCACCTGACAATACAACAGATTCCGGACCTGACAAGGAACAGGAACAAAACTGCAGCAATTCAATCAACATCGTAAAACACAGTACTCCATATAATATTGAATCTCAAAGCACACTCAAAAATTTAACTAAATCCAATGAAATCTCAACCCCCATGATTGCTACAGACAGTCAACAGAAACCGTCTCAACAGAACTCCAATAGACCAAACTCACCAACCACAAATTTAACACAAAATCTCATAAAAAACAACCAATATTTCACCTCTAATACCTCATCTCAACCCTCCTCAAGCCATCAACCACAATACAAGAAGAAGAACACTCAAAACATCAACTTTCCCTCTGGACACATTTCTTTCGAACAAGATGATTCGTCTTAACCATCCTAAATTTACCACCGTTAATGACCCCGCTGTCCCCAAACCGACCGGTTTGGGCTCTCACCATCCAAGCTCTGGATGGCGGGGTCACTCCAATATCACCAAATTATCACCCATCACAAATCATACACCACATATTATCCATGCTTTGAAAATAAAACAATGGAACATCAAAGGATATTTGAATAATTATAATGAATAATAATACTTATAAATACTATCTCTCCCAAAATTGTAGCTCTCCAAGAAAGACACTTAACATCCGCAGACAATATCCCTATCCCAGTCAACTACCTTCTTATCCCCCAAAACCAATCCCTAAACCCCTATGGTGGAATTGCTTTACTCATTCACTCCTCCGTACAGTTTGACCAAATCAACCTTTGTAATGAGTTCGAAGCCCTTGGTATTTCAATTATATCAAAATTAAAATTAACAATCATAAATGCCTACATATCCCCTTTCCAACCAACTCTAGTAGTCGGCGATTTCAATGGCTGGAACTCAAGCTGGGGCTCACCCAAAAACAACACCAGTGGCAATATTATATCTAAATATATTACAAAATCTTATTTCCAATTATTAAACGATGGATCACCCACCCACTTCAGCACCCATTCTACCCTCACCAACGTTGACCTTTCCTTCTGCTCTCCGGGTCTTACCGTCTATACCAAATGGTCTGTCTTTGACGATCTCTGCGGTAGTGATCACTTCCCCATTATTATCTCCATGTTCCATTCAATTTCATCCCCCCTCATAATTAAACCAAAATTCAAAACAGATGATGCTAACTGGAGCCTCTATCAATTTCTACTAGATTCTCATACCATTGATTACCCCATCAGCACCAACATCAATAAAGAAGCAGCTAACATCCACAAAATTATACTTCAAAGCGCCAATAGATCGATTCCCCAAACTTCAATTTCGACTAGTAAACCAAGAGTCCCTTGGTGGAATAAACAATTAGAACAGCTAAAAAAGGAAAAAAACAAACTTTGGAATTCCCTTAAACGTAATATCTCGAATGAAAACGTCATTAAGTACAAAAGAGCCAACGCCCAGTACAAAAGAAAAATTAAAATTTCGAAATCTGAATCTATACATAATCTCACCTCCGCAATAAACCATAGCACTTCTACTTCTAAAATCTGGTCTACTATTAGAAGATTTTGTGGCATTACAACTTTTTCTCCTATTCATTGTATCACCCCCTCCAATTCCACCAATATTAATATTACTAACCCGCAAACCATAGCCAACAACTTTGCAGAATTCTGGTCGAAAGAATCGCACGACCCCAACTTCTCCAATCTGTTTTGCCAAAATAAACCTCTTTCTTCCCTCTGCTTCTCCTATTCCCCTTCAATAAATGCAAAAATGATTGACGGCAACATCAGCCTCTTGGAACTTGAGATCGCATTAAACAAATTAAAAGGCAAAACCCCAGCAACTGATAGAATTTCATATCCCATGATCAAAAATGCATTTCCTTCCATGAAATCCAGACTTCTAAAATTTTACAACTCAATTTTTCAAAATAATATCCCCCAATTGTACAAAAATAGCACAGTCATACCTATCCTTAAACCAAAGACTGACAAATCCCTTCTGGAATCCTATAGACCCATTTCTCTTAACCCTTGCTGTGCCAAAGTCCTCGACAAGATAATCGCAAACAGACTCTGGTGGTTTGTCTCTCACAACAAACTTCTTAGCAGTCAACAAATGGGCTTCAAGAAAGGAAAATCAGTAACAGACTCACTCTTATATCTAGACCACCACATTACTGACTCTCTCTCCAAGAAAAGTCAGCTTTCCCTTATCTCCCTAGACGTCACAAAAGCTTTCGATAGGGTTGGTATTCATTCAATCATTGACCAGCTTAAATCATGGAAAGTAGGTCCAAATATCATCAGATATATATTCAACTTCATGAGCAACAGAAAAGTTTCGGTTCGCGTTGGTTACGCCTTATCCTCCTTTTAGCCCTCTTCAACGGTATCCCCCAAGGCTCTCCCTTATCTGTCCCTCTTTTTCTTATAGCCTTCAACATACTCTCCAGTACCCTATCCCTCCATAAAGAAATTAAGTTCTGTGCCTACGCTGATGACTTCACCATCATTAAAAAGCTAAACCAAAAATCGACTTCATGCATAATAGACCTTAACTCAGTTTTCAAAGATATATTATCCTGGTGCGACTATTCTGGAGCCAAATTATCCTCAACGAAGAGTAAACATCTCCACATTTGCAGAAAACATAAATGCACATGTAAAATGTTATCGAATATCATAAATGTAGAAACTGTTGACAGATTGAAAATTTTAGGCATCTTTTTCCAAAAAAATTACAGATGGAACGCCCATATTAATTATATCATTCCCGCTTTGGGTAAAAAAATTAATATAATAAAATCCCTCTCCTTTAAAAAATTTAACTGCAACCCATTCTCCCTAACCTCTATTATACAATCCATACTAATCAGCAAAATTGAATACGGCCTTTTCCTTTACGGATACTCTTCTAAAGCGAACCTTAGCAAAATTATAACAATCTATAATGCAGCAATAAGAAAAGCACTTAACGCATATCGAACAACCTCCATCAACCATCTCCTGTTCGAAGCTAATATGCAATCAATTGAAGATCTTAGACACCAATCAACATTAAAACAGTATAGATCCACCCTTTTCTGCAACGATTCCACACTTGCCGAACTCGCGAAGAAGAAAAAGAAAAAAAAATTAACAAAATTAAATCTAGTTTAGAACGCCCGTTCGTTCTTACCCCTCTACTCCCCCTCCATGGCTTTTTCAATACCCTTCCATCCTCTCCACATTAAAATTTAATAAAAAGGCCCATACACCCCCTGAGGTATTCAGAACTCATTTCGCTAGGCTCAAAAGCGAATTATCCAATCATTGCTTCATTTACACAGACGGCTCCAGAATAGCCGACTACATAGGCTTCAGTGTCACTACTGAAAGAGAGACCATTTGCTCCTTTTTACTACCCCCATATTCCTCAACTTTTTCATCCGAAATAATTGCTATCCTTCATGCTTTACAATATACTAAAAAATCTAACAAAAAGTTTGCCACCTGCACTGATTCTTTGTCGTCTATTGATTCAATCCTCAACCCCAATAACCAAACCTATTATCCATCCTTAAGCCGCTACCTGCTCAATCTTCAATTCCCTAATACCAAATTAATATGGGTTCCAGGCCATGTCCAAATTGCAGGAAATGAATTCGCCAACAAAGTCGCCAAATAGGTACTCAAAACCCCATCAATTTTCTCCCCAAACCTCAACACCATTGACATAAACAACTTTATAGACAAAATCCTTCTTATTCCAATCTCCTCTGGGAGAAAACTTCGAATTGGTACAAAACAGCCAACAAAAACAAGCTATCCATCAAAGACTATGCCAGTAATTTAGAACCTTCCAAATTTTCACGTCAAGACATTACAAAAATCACTAGACTCAGACTCGGTCACACCAGGCTTTCCCATGAACACTACATTAATAAAACCAAGTCATCCACCTGTACGTACTGCACCCAATCACCCTATTAGCATCCTCCATATACTTTTCGATACTTGGTGCTCCGGGTACAAAAGCTAATCTACAATTTTGATTTTATTGTAGCTATCTAATAAAATAAATAAAATAAATAAAATAACGTGGTAAACATTCAGATGCGTAATTGACTGGCAAGAACTAGGCGAAAATTATATATATTAAAAAACAGGTAGTTTAATGCAGAAAGGTACCAAAAGTGCAAGTGGCTGCGGGTTGCGGATTGTTGTGCGGCATAGTTTTTCTGCTTGCAACTTGTTGGGTAGGGTACATACCCAAAACGCACCGACCACCACTATTTGCTTAAGTTCATATATTTAAATAATGCGTAAACATTACTATATTAACAGAATCACACAACTTTGCCCTTATGACACCTATCCGTCAAGTGACTGCCGCCAGTGTTGGTACATATTTGTGTCTGTTTTATCGTATTTTCGGTAGGATGATTAACTTTGCGTCACCGTGTACATGTTTCATTTGCTTAGAATTTTATTTATTTTATTTATTTTATTAAATTTTATTAAATTATGACACCTATCCGTCAAGTGACTGCCGCCAGTGTTGGTACATATTTGTGTCTGTTTTATCGTATTTTCGGTAGGATGATTAACTTTGCGTCACCGTGTACATGTTTCATTTGCTTAGAATTAGCAAACTTACCAATTCCGGTGGTCCATGTAATGTTAATTCCGATACCCCTGCGTCTTGTGCTGTTAACGCTAGTCCAGGTAAACCGCCCAATTTACTCCAGCATTTTCCCGTAAAAAATATATGCTGTAGTCGAGAAAGTTTAGTTTTATGTTCATGTGCTAGCCGCTGCGTACCTTCTCCACAATTAAATAAGTATCTAGAAGACATTTTTCTTTGGCAACTTGTTGTACATAATTAATCTAATAACAAATAACTACCTCGACTGATCAGTGAAAAGATATACTGAGGCAGGCGCACCATCTGCACCCGAACCTAATACTTGCAATGTAACAGTTCCTGGTGCATATTTTGACTTCTGCTTAACCCCATTCATTACTTTATATTTTGATTTCTTTGCAATATTTTGATTTGCGTATTTCCTCTTCTGGGTCCAATAAGAATTTATAACTGTTTTAACTATTCTTGAATATAAAGACATATGCCTGTGTTATTACTACGATTTGTTTATGCTTAAAATGTGTTCTCCATCTGTCATATCTTTCGATTTTGCATTCAGTAACTTACTGTATGTTTTCCAGTGTAAATTACCGCACAGAAAAATCACATTCCACTTATCATGTCTGCAGGGCCAGCACACCTTTTTGCACTCGTGTTGAATTCTGAGATTTTCGTATTCCGAGCAAAACCTCACAACTTGTGAGCATAGCACAAACTGTCAAAGTTGTGATGTGCGATAAAAAAAAGGCGAAAGTAGAGACAAATCTAATAATTTACGGGTAATAAATATTTTTTAGACTGCAATGCAGAAATTTTCTTATGAAATTACGAAAAAGGAATTCTTATGTCGCTTTGGAGAAAACATGTTTCATCAAATTCATTTGAATCCCGGTTATTATTTATTTTATTCCATTTTGAGAAGACAATGTGAAAAAATAGCCAATAAACAAATTCACCGCACCATGGCGTGTGTTCTCTTTTGAGCTTTTTGCCAGAATACCAAATTGATCGTAAGCGGAGATGGCAGAAATGTCAGTTTTTTGGGATAACTACAGTTATTACGTCTGCTACTCATTGTGGCAGTTAACGCAGTATACGTAAGAAAATGTATTAGATTAAGAAAAAGTCAAAATGTAGTTGAGATGTCAATTAAACATCAGTTCAATTGACCTTGTATATGAAGAATGTGAAAACATTCTAAAAACACTGCAAAATATACACGTAACAAATGTAGATAGTAAATTAAACAAATCGTAGTAGTTTATTCGAATAACTACGCGTAATTAATCGAGTAGATTACCTTATGTAGTCTACTCTGCCATCTCAGGTGAAAACCATTACTTCATCACGATTTTTTGGCCGTGAATTTGTGGATCGCGATTGTCTTTCTCTCAGATTGACAGTTCGCAATATGCATATCGCATAAAATGTTGGATTCTCTGTGAAACAATCTAAAATCGTCAATTAGGATATTTAGGCCTTTATTGATGTTTGTCGATACAAAAACGACTCGGAATTTGTGATTGACGCCGAGGAAATCGTCGCGACAAATTGTTGTGTCTGAACGATGCTTTAAAGCAAGATGCTTGTATCAAAAATGTTATCTGTTTCTTTTTTAAAATAATTTATAACTTAATAGCGAGCTGAATGTACTCTATATTCGGTGGAACTCAATTATTTGGAAAACAAAATATTTTGATAGAGTGACGTATGGATAGCGTAATTGTCATAATTATTTCGACCATAACAGTAGTTGGTGAGAAAATCAAGGGAATATTTTTGCTTTAAATGCCTTAGAGCAAAAATGTCATCGCAAATAAATAATTTGTCTTCGGATCCGCTCCTGCTGAAAACCGACCCAGCCAAATTATCGTTTAAAAATGGTAATATGCTTTTTATTTTTTCTAAAATGACATCAAGTTACTTAAATTGCATTGCGAGGAAATTTTACTTATTAGAATTTTCCTCGAATCGATATGATCTTGTAAGTTTTTGAGTTTTCAAGTATAGTAAACAATTTGTTTACTTCGACTTTGGAAGATGATAACTTCAGTTCAATGTTAGAGTTGCATTAATTGCATTTGTTTAGCAGAATTGCTGTCTACTGTTTATCTAACTAGTTTTTTTTTAATTTTCAACTGCTACTTTCACATATATGTATGTATTTTCCATTATTTCCTTTTATAACGTGTCCGTGGATTAGTTCTCTCTACATGCACATATGAAAATGAGTCAGAAAATTAACGATCATTGGTCTCTAGAGATTTTCTTAATTTCTCCATATATGATACATTTATATGTGCATACATATATACAGTAGTGCTTATCACCTTCAATTCCTCGAGTGGTATATCATCAGTTTTTAATCAAGAAATGATTAGAGCCTGTCAAGTTTCGGTCAGCAATTGCTCAATGTTTGCAAAATCCATCTGGTATTTGTAATATTACAGAGAAGACAATTACATTTTGCAACACGAGAATTGAATAAGGGGCCCTATAGCTCTTTGACCGATTGGCGCAAGATATTACTGCTGGACACACACAAGAAAATTAAAGATAAAAATAAGGTACAGCATGGATACCGTGAAGTAATTACTGGACGAGCTTTTTATGCTAGCTTGTTTCGTCCAGTCATTTGCAAATATTAAATTAGTTCTTAGTATAATCGTAAATAATAGTAGTTCTGGTATTCTTCGTGTTTACGTTATTTTCCTTAATCGAACATTTTAACAGCTTCAGTTCCAATTATTACTGTTCTACCTATCGTGGACCCTTTTTTTCTTCTCATGTACGGTTCATGGGTGAATCTATCTAGCAGTGTACTATGTGTACATGCTAGTACATGTTTCGACATAGAATGGAATAGGACAGGGAGAATAAAGGTGTTATATTATAATATTAACTTGGTGCTGATCCCTTAAGAGACTATACTACTCAATTGCCTCTTAAGCCAAAAGAAATGGTATTCATACTGTTTACTTGACCTCTAAAGTATAACTGTCAATGGTGAAGTTGTGGGATTGTCGTCGATGTTGATTTTTCTTTTTGAGGGCAGCATATGCTTCCCTCTAAGTGCCAGAAAACGTCTCATTGCCGTGACACAATGTCAATGTTAAAGCGTATGTTAACAGCTGAACTGAATTTCAACTTCACTTGAATCACAAAAAAGGCATTTTCAACTTTTGGTATAAACTCTTCGGTTCTACCTGACGAACTTCTAAAACACTGTTGAGCTGACAAGATCACTTTTTTGGGCAAAAGAAGTTTTTACACCAAGCACAGATTCTAGAATATCATGATTCTTGTACACAATAAAAGGGAAACTGGAGAAATTTAACAGAAACAATTAGCGTACGATAAATTATGTCGTGTGAATGAAACAAGTAATTTGTTGTTTTTTTAAATAAAAGCCCAGAAAGTGGAAACTGAATTTGCTGTTATGAGTAAATAATCTTTGTTTTTTAATGCAATTCTGAAATGTAATCCATTATTTTACCAAATACGGTTGGTACTGAAAATGAGCATTTTTGTGCGTCGTACGATGAATTATGTCCGCCTGTGTATACTTATGTGTAGTCTTCCCAACTTCAAGTGGAAAACGTATGGCTAAATTTTTAGTTTTATGAACATACTCAAGTTTTTCACAATGCAGGAAAGTTATCAAGTTTTATTAAGCATTTTGACTTTATTGGATTAAAACGCCAATCGGTTGCATCGTACCAAATAAGGATCGAAGTTTATATTATGAGCTCCAGTTTATATTATGAGCACCCATTGTACATTTGTACCCATTGTAAAAAAATTAGAATTTGGACCTTGGAATTTTTTCTGTTAAGTGGAAAAAATATCACAACTGCCATTTATGCCCGTTTTCCATGACTTCCATGACTTTCCGCAAGATTTTCGGTGATAACTGTTCGCAGTCTGTTGTCGTCCGCACCCTGCGTTTTGTTTTGCCGGCCCAGTCTTTTCGAGTTGAACAGCTAAGCATAGCAATGTTCCTCCAGTTTGCTGAAACGATTAGGAAATCAACGTCGAAATTTACGATGCGCTAACACCATCGATCGATTATAAGTTTAAAAAATGGAAAATCGAATTTTAGACCTTATATAATAAGTTGTATCAAAGATTCACACTTTCATTTATTTACAGTTCAGACATGTTGAATTTTTCGTAAGACAATCAATGTTGTTTGATGCCGCGTAATGTGAAAGTTACTTTTTTATTTTTATTTTACACATGTACAATGCAATTGAATTTACATTGTCCAAAATACATGACAGTGCCGGGAGACTAAGCCCATATGGCAGTTACACTGAACAGTTAATTTTAAATTTGTTTAGGCAATATATTATGTTTTTTAAGTAGGTTAAGGTGATGAGTTTTCGGCATTGAGCGTGGTATCTAATAGGGTGGTGTCTTGTTTTGGAAGTGTTGTTTTGTCACGGGAAAGCTGCACAATAGATGGTATATGTCTAAAGATACCCTAATCTAATACGGTTGTATTGCTAGTGGCGGGCTCAAAGCGAGTTGTATGTGACTTGTCCTAAAGTTGTTTTGTGTTTCCTCAAGAAGATGTTTGAGTTATACCAGCGTCCCATTTTACATTATTTTATTTTATCTAATATGTTATCATATATTAATGATGCAAAAGGGGGAGGATTGCATTTTAGTAGCTTCCCGGGTTGCCGAATCTGTCCTCTCGGTAAATGTTACCCCAACATGGCCTGGGCTCCATAACAGATGATTTATTGGGAAGTTTGAGTATTTTGATTGTTCTTATATATGATTATAGTAGTTTTAACTTTATTGTTAGCTATACTTTGTATAGCGGTGAGCGAGTCACTGCAAATACCTGTTTTAAAATTGCATCCACTAATGCCGTTACTTCACCAATATATGGGGATTGTGATTTTTGGGACACAATTTTGTGTGTGTGGATGCATCGGTATACACAATACAGTCAATGTTTTCTTTTTCTATAATTTCTGTGAATTGTATTCTTTATACTACTAGCTACTTTTGTCATTTTGTTCATTGATGTGCTTATACTGTGTACGGAAGTCCTAGGTAGGCCTATTTTGGCCTTTGTGGGTGTCGCATGTTTGAGCTATGAGCTCTCAACCCCAGCCCTAGGCGATTCTAATGGGCGAAAATCTCGATGTCAGGAAATGCATTCCAATGTGTCTGATTCGATTCGATGGCCTTAATTTTGGTTTGAGCTAGTTTATCTTTGTTCTTAGACCAATTGGTGTAGATAGAAAAACGGTGCAGTTTTGCTACTCGTATGACTGTTTTGGCTATTTCGATCGAAGTGTTTTGTGAGGATCTTGGTTTTTTTGGCAGATGATTTTCGTTAAGTTTAGAGATTTGTATGAGCTTTCTGTTCATGTGCATTCCATTTCCACGGTTTTGTGCAGATAAGTCCAAGCAATTTCATTTTCTTGTTTTAATTTGGAAGAAGTTTATGTTATAAAATGGTGGTTGACCAGTTTTTCATCCTGCATACATGCTGCGCCTCCATTTTTTTCATCGGAAACTGCCGATTGTATGAAGTTGCTTAAGACGAATTCACTCTTATTAGTCACTCCCCATTCTTGGAGTTGTTGAGTTGTTACTTTTTCTAAAGCCTTGTGGTTCCTAGAAGCCTCTTTGAGGTGTGAAACTATAAATGTTAACAATTGTCCAGGCAATCTTCCAACCAATTATTTTTTCAAAAAGTTTGGTTAGAACCGAGAGGAGGGAAAGGGGATGGTAATTTTCGGTGTGTGCGGGTCCGCATTTGGTTTTGGAATTGGTACTACATTTGCTTTTTTTTGCCATTCATGTGGGAACATTCGTATTTTTAGGATGCTTTTGAATACCCTTAATGAGCCCAACATGACTAGGGTGAGCAACATTTTTAACATGTAAAAAATTATTTTGTCCGAGCCTGGGGTTGAGCCTTTAGTTTCGTAAAGGGCTTCCAACATTTCTTGTAGTGTATTTGGTAGTACATTTTTGACAGATAAAAGTTAGTTTACTTTTATTATACTGTTAAGTTGAGTAACAGAGGGTGGTAAGTTTTTATTTAAACGGTATCCTGCCCATTTAGTGCGCGATTACTTTTGGATCAGTTGTTACTGTAGAATCTTTTGTTATTACGAGTCTGTTTATTATTTGTTGCATTGAAATGGTCCAGAGGTTTGTCGAGTCCATCGTATCGGGATGGAACTTCCTTATAGAACAAGGCGTTCCTGTATCTATAACTAACATGAAGTCACTTCCTTCGAAATTGTTGTTCGTATTCCATGTGGCTATATTCGCTATCGCAAGTGAGACAATTGTCAGTGTCAATAACACTTCTATCGGCTTAGAAGGCGCCCCATTTTTTTTTGATAATTCGAGAATTATGTACAATAATCCCTCATCCCGTCAGTATATGTGGTGGTGGACGGCAGTGTTATGGTGCACCCCTTCCTATCTTTGTCCAATGATTTTAAGTAAGTGTAAGGAGGCATTATTGTGTTTGTTACCAAGGAATTTTGTGTGAAACAAACATTAGTCAATGAATTCTTGACTTTTCTGTGACAAAATTACCTTTGTGTTGGTGCATGATTTCTTTTTTCATATGTAAATGGAAGTGAACCATCCAATTTCTTAAAAATCGAATGTATGACAATGTATATATTTTGTAAGGTCTGGATTTCAGAAAGGCGAAAAAATTCGAGTAAAATATTTTTTTGATTCTTAAGAAATGGCATGGTTTCACTTCCAGTTGCAAATATATTGTCCGATACTGTATATGGATTACGTCCCATTTGTAACCCTCCCAAGCAATATGGGTATAACCTGGAAAATAATTCAATAGACTGAATATAAATATTGAAAAAACAATCAAATTATTTAACCTTAGGAACTTATCGCCGAAGCGTTGTCTATACAATTTTTAGATGAGTAATTAGTAGTACATTTTGATACCGCAATTCTGCAAAAATATCTCTTTGTTATAATAACCAACGAACTTACGATAGGCTTTTACGTTTACAGTGTTGACACCAGTATGATAAGTTATGTAAATACAGTCAAACCTTCCTAAGCAGAATAGACGCGGGAACAAATATTTGTTCGATTTATGGAATGTTCGAATTATGGATCATCGGATAATGTACTTCGAGGAATAATAAATTTCGTGACGATTTTCTTTCGCCTTTTTCGACATCATCCCGTGAAGAACTTAGAGAGTTTTCACTCCGCCATGAACTTCGAGAGTAGCAGCAAGTCTTAACGTTCGTGGAATATACGTCGACCTTCTACCACTTCTGTCAAACACCAACAAACCTACCTCTTTGAATAGTCGGAATCTCTCAATTGAAACTGAAATTATCAAACATGTGTAGAACAACATACCCAGTTCACGGGGCAGTTCAAAACAAATAATTGATGAGTGACTGGCCATATGTGTCATATATCTGTAGGTCTCAATAAATGTTGTTTGTAGTAGTTTTGATATCTTACCGAAAATGTATTTTCTACCAGAGTATTTGGAAGGAATGCATCGTTTTTGCACTTGTCCCAGTTTTACTTAGACGTCTACAATTAGGACCGTTCTTAGAACATTTCTTAAACCCTGACTCGACACCGTATGGTGTAATTGATCACTGTAATATATAGAAATACAGTTTTCTAATTTGATTGCAGCTTTAAGAATCTTCACATACATATTGTTCTTAATTTCAGACCCCGAAAACAATACGGAAAGCAGAAAGCGGATCGAAATCAATAACTTGATTTCCACAAACCGAATATCACTGGAGGAGTGTCTGCTACTAGCCCGTTCAGAATATGGACTCGTAAGCGATGATTTAAGAAAGATTATGTGGCCGATTCTTGTTGATGTAGATACATCCAATATGGAAATTCCGCCACCTATAGAGGAGCTTAAACTACATTCAGAATACAACCAAGTGGTCCTGGATGTCAATCGATCTCTTAAACGATTTCCTCCTGGTATTCCGTACGAGCAAAGGATTGCCCTTCAAGATCAATTAACAGTTCTAATAATGCGCATTATCAATAAATATCCTAATCTTAAATATTATCAAGGATATCACGATGTAGCAATTACGTTTCTGTTAGTTGTAGGAGAAAAGGTTTCGTTTGCTGTGATGGAGAAACTTTCTTTAAGTCACTTTGAAGAGTGTATGCATGAAACTATGGACCCAGTCCAGAGGCGATTAATGTACATTTACCCTATCGTGAATTACGAAAATTCAGAATTGTATTGCTTTTTAAAAAAATCATCCGTGGGAACATTATTTGCTTTACCATGGGTCTTGACCTGGTTTGGGCACAGCCTAAAGTCATACAAATGTGTGGTCAGACTGTACGATTATTTCCTGGCATCTCCAATGTATTTTGTTATATACGTTACAGCAGCAATAATTCTATTTCGTTCCAAGGAGATTCTTAATGAGGATTGTGACATGGCATCAATACATTGCCTTCTATCGCAGGTAAATATAATTATGTAAATCATATGACGAAATATAACTTAAACATTTTTACAAATAATTAAATGACGGTACACAAAGAAAGAAAAAAACGCATGTTTTGTACATTTACATTTTTATTTCGCACATCAGAAAATTACAATTTACGATATTATGTAGTTGATACGTTATGAATTTGAATGTTAATGTATTATAAGAGATTTAATTAATTGAGACATAATTGAAATCAATAGATCCATATAAAAATGTGTGAAATATTGCAACGGCATCCAAAGATACGCTTTAGTGGTTGCCCTGGCTGCAATTTTTTCTAAACAATTATTTCCAATAAACTCAATTCAATTAAAGGAGTCGGTGATAAAGCACTTTCGCATGTTCCTGTGTGACTACTGTCTGCCAGCTGTCAGCCACATCAATCTAACGGAACATAATAAATGACAACTCGTATTACGTTTAAAGTACTTAAAAGCAAATGGGCACTAAAACTTAGTGGTAAAATTCATTGTCATACCACATTGTACACAAATTTAACAATATACATATATACTAAATATTCTAGGTTCAATTTTTGTACAAGATATAATTTCTCGAGGAGAATAAGTTTACGACTTTTAACGGCACATGTTAATTTGGTCAAGTTTTCATGAATAAATTATGCCACATCTCTAAATTCACCTAGAAAATATTGTTTGCAAAAACTAACATTTGCTGATAAAAGCGTTCTTTAGTGATGAATGGTAGGAAATGTAGCTTTACGAATGAATCCAATCAATGAAAGAGAATGCTTTGTAGTCATTTAGACAATCGACTCCCGAGCTTTAAGTCACTGAGCCACTGAAACAAGATCTATAAAGTATCACATGAGGGCCTAGGTTAGGCAATAAAGTGTATCTTATAAAATGTTTATTAATGCAACGAAAACCACTTGTTAGAACGTTTAGCAGCTAAAAATATTGATACAAAATAAAATAACTTTTTCGTGTTTTCTATACGTTTAGTTACCCGACGAACTTCCCTTTGAGCAACTACTGAAAGCCGCAGAAGTTCTGTACGAAAAATATCCAATGAGTAAAATAGAAAAGGATGTTGACAAAATGATACAGAATGAGTAAGTTACTAAAAAAAAGTAAAGTGACCATATATGTTATTTACAATAATAATCTTTGTAGATTGGATGAAAGGAAACGGGATGAAGATAGAAGTACAGCTGCCAGAAAGAAGTTAACTAATGATCACAGATTTAAGAAAGCGATTGTTAGCAATATTATTCCTACATTTTTGTTAAGGAAATCATTTATTGTTACAACAACATTCTCAATTATATTCGGAATCTGCGCTTACTATTACAAAAACCAGTATTGGTCATCTAGTGTGAGTTGATTAATATCGAATCTGGGAACTACGTATATTCCTTTGAAGCCTGGGTTTAAAATAGAGTTTAATATATGTTAAACATGTGTAAATATATATATTCAACAATGTTATAGAATAAGAATCGATAGGGAAAGTGGTTACCTAAATAGGTGTAACATAAAAACATTTATATTATATTCTGAGTATGTATGTCACACTAGTTGACTTCAATAATCATATGTACATAAATATATAAATAAGAGCTTTTAAAAATAACTATAAACACGTAGTTAATATTGTCATTGTTATGTTATTAATACATAAGAGTCATTCATAAATTAAACGAATATTTTATTCCGGTTTTCAACCAAATTGAATTGCATATAAGAAAGTATAACAAATCTTGTTTTTTTTTTCTTCTACTTTTTCTTTGAACATGAAAAGGAAAACCTCGGCTGTTGATCATGAATCTAATTACACGTAGTGTCATTCATATATAGATATTTATGTGTGCTAACATCATGCCCTCGCGGCTACGTGAGTCTCCGAGCAATATTTTTGAATACTTCGATCCTGATCCCCCTGATAAAAGAAAAACAAGCCCAGCTCCGATCTTCGAAATAAAACCCTTCACCTTCGACCGAAGCCGAATATCATACTATCATAATAATCATCATTTTTACTGAAATTTCCCAATTTGGATTTTTTGCTGCCAGTTTTGATGTTCTTTCTACCTTTCTAACTACAAATTGCATGCTTTTATACAGACCAGAACATCATGGCTGAAGCCGGATTTCCCAATTTATAACAAAGACGTGAGGACACTATCCTCACACCTCAATTATTGACAAAGACATTGCCACAGTGTTAACTATAAAAAAATGCGTCAACCCTCTACCATATGCAAAATCATCAGTGCAGCAAATCAATTGGAATTCCTATCGTTCGCGTAAAGCAGGGTAGACAAACCTCCCCGCCTTGGACCATCAAATCCATCAGTTCTTAAAGCTGCATCCAACCCAAACCACAAATTGACAATACTAAATCAAATACGTGAAACACTTATTTATAACAAATATACATATAATAATCTTAAGCTAAAGTGAAACGAATCCGCAGATCATGGAGCAAAACGTGCCAGCAGATCACCCATATTCCTTTGTAATGTGCATTCCAAATTAGACCTCCGTAGGCTTATGTAAATCTTAAAAAAAAATGTCTGGAAGAGTGGCAGAATTCCTCTACACATTATTCCTGCATCAACACAGATCTACAAGCCCCTGTTTACTCCTCAACCACGCCTAAGGACCTCAACACCAACTTTAGTCGCCTCAGATAGGGACACACCTTCACCACTCACCAACACATCATAAGGAAAGAGAATCCTCTAATATATTCAGCATGTAACAACACAATCAACATGCTCCACCTGCCACCAGTTCAACAGTCTTCTACACTGCAACCAGACCATCCAAAAGCGTTCGACCACGACAACATCTCTAAAATTTACTCGTTCATTTACAAAGCCAGTATAAGCATTTAATCTAAACTTGATAATTTGAGCTGGAAGTCCCGCCAGGTCGGCTCTTTTTTATTTAATTATTTCTATTTTAATGTAAATTTAAATGCAACTTATAGTAATAATAATTTGCAAATGCAAATCCTGTTGAAGCTGCAAACACACATGCTTTCAAAGTACAAAACACCCGAAAATAACAAAAACAAATAACACGTTTTCTTGCTTCCTCTGCTATATACACAGATAATTTCGCAAAACCAAAAAACACGGCGTGACATACTCATATAACCTGCAGACAAATACGGAAAATACCGTAATTCTTATTATTATTATTATTATTATATTGGCAGACCGTATTATTATTATTATTATTATTATTATAACTTTATTAAATTGTAAGTAAATTACAAAATTAATAATATTTAGAACTAGAGTTAGCTGCTACAACTAGTTAATAAGAAAATATAAAGAGAAAAGAAAAGTTAGATAAAGTTTTCGAGATTGAGAGTGGTTATTATGTTATAGATAATGTTGATATTGTCAGAGTTTACGTTGGATAAAAGAAATTTAAAATTGTGGTTGGTAATATTATTGCATACTAATGTGGCTTTACTACAGGAGAGAAGGTGATCCATTGTTAGAGTTGCTCCCTATTCACAAAGATGGCATAGTGCGGGTAGTTCATTATTTAAAATATGTTTGTGGGTAAGGTATGAGTGTCCAAGTCTAAGTCTCGAGTATATTTTTATTTTATTTTGAGAGACATTATTGGGATATAGGGATTTGATCCCGTTGAGATTAAAGTTTTTGTATGAATGGTTGTAATTTTCCCAAGCAATTTTCCTTCTGTATTTAAAATTAATGAGGATAAAGTCTTTAATGTCCTTTTTGCTGTATTGGTAAAACATAAGTAAGGGTTCAGTAATTGCAGATTTTGCTTCTGTGTCAGCTGCTTCATTGCCTTTGATACCAATATGGCTGGGAATGCAAAAGATTTTTAGTCTTGCACAATATTTTATCAAAAGGTCACGTATTGTGCTGGCGATGGAGGAGGAAATATTTTTAATGGCAGATATAGCAGATAAGCTGTCTAACAAAATAATGGTCTTGTTATTTTTGGAATGTTCTATTGCTTTTAGTATAGCATACGCTTCAGCGGTGAAAACGGAGCTAAAATTTGGAAGAGGACCTTTAGAGATGATTGATCTATTTTCATCGACAACCGCAAATGATACATGATCTTTTGTCTTAGAAGCATCGGTAAAGATAAGGATTTGTACTTGTTTGCGATGCTAAGAAATAAAGCTTTGTAGGTGTTGGCATTAGTATTTGATTTACTGTAGCTGCATAGATCCATGTTTATCATGTGCTTAGGCAGGTTCCATAGAGGTTGATTCAACCGTTTGTGTTTAAATATATGGACCGGGATATTTAACTCCTTAGCTTAAGAAAGAGCGTTGTATAAAGCTGATTGATGTTTTTGAGATCTTCGAGTACTTAAGGACTTTTTCACATCATTGTGGATAGGTGACATATGTGGCGAGTTGATTTTTTGGATAATGCTTGAAGTAAGATGGTCAAATCTGTCAGTCAACTGGGGGAGTCCTGCCTCAGTGAGTATATTCTTGATGGGAGTTGAGCGAAGAGCTTTCATACTTGTCCTGATGGCACCGTGGTAAGGTGTTGTTATTAGTTGAAGAGAAGATTTTGAGCATTTACCATATATTGGCAGACCGTAGTCAATTTTTGAGAGAATAATCGATTTTATAATGTTTACTATAGTATTAATATTAGCCCTGCTATTTTTGCACGATAGATACTTAATTAAATTTACCCTGGCAGTGAGATTTTTTCTAATGAGTGTAAAATGGGTATTGAAATTATATTTAGAGTCAAATAGAAGTCCAAGTATTTTTAAATTGTTAACATTTTGTATGTGTGTGTTGTTCAAATTTAATACAATATTTTTATTACGTGCATGCTTTTTACAAATGTGAAAAATTACGGATTTAGAATAGGAAGTAGAAGCACCTGAGTACTCACACCACCTTAGCAAAGTCTCGCCAATGTGGGAGAAAGTATCAGCCACCGCTATTAGATCTTTACATCTAGAAAAAATGATAAGATCGTCGGCGTATAGTGTGTGCTCAACCTTTTGAAAGTTGTCAATTATAAGGCTGATTTGATTAAAGGCTATGGCAAATAAAACTACTGACAGTGGTGATCCCTGTGGGATACCGTTTTTCAATTCATGGATATTCGAGTATATGTCAAAGTGTCTGACTCGGAAGTTTCTGTTGCTCATAAAGGATTTTATGAAACCAAACATTTTAGGGCCAATTTTCCATTTTAAAAGTTGCTTTAATACAACGTGTGCCCCAATCCGATCAAAAGCTTCATCAAAGTCGAGACTTAGAATTGAAACATAACTTTTCTCAGATAACGTAAGAGACACGAAGTGGTCAAGATGAATAAGGGCGTATTGAGTGGAGGTACCAGTTTTGAAAGCAACTTGTCTGTTGTCTGTCTTTCTTTTGTTAGGAACCAAAGAAGGCGGTTGGCGATGGTTTTTTCTATGACTTTACTAGAACAAGAAAGGAGGGAAATAGGACGATAACTGGATGTGGAGGATGGATCTTTGTTTGGTTTGAGTATTGGGATAATACTAGCAACTTTGCATGAGTGTGGGATTGTTCCTGAGTTGAAGATATTGTTATAAAGGGATAATAATCGGTGTTTTAAAATTGGAAGGGAGTTTTTTAACATGGGGTAGGAAATTCGGTCGAAGCCAGATGTTTTGCCTTTCACTTTATTCAAACAGGCTGAGAGTTCTGTCATATTAATATTGGATTCGATCGAAATAGCGGAAGGAATAGGACTAAAGGATATGTTTGGGGTGTAAAGGAAATTATGTTTTTCGAGAATAAATTTTGTACTGAAATTAGTATCATCCGCAAGTTGTTCATATGTCTGAGCCGTTCGACTATTTCTGATGGAATGGAGATTGTTGTTGTGTTAGTTTTTATAATTTTGATGGTGTTAGGAGTGAATGTGCCAGTTAATTTCTTGATGTCGGTCCAAAGCTTTTGTGGCTTGGAATTAGGATTAATGTTTGCAGTAAATCTTTCGAAACAAGCCCTTTTTTCAGCCTTGACAGTTTTTTTGATTTTAGAGTTCAGCTTGCGAGATAAAGGATAAGGTTGGAATTAGTGGGAGATTTCTTAAATCTGTACCAGGCCGTTTGTTTTTGTTTCCGAAGACAACTAATTTCTACATTCCACCAGGGTACTGTTCTCCTATGAACTATGTCGCTTGTCTGAGAGATAGCATGGTTCGCAGCAGAGCGAATGGATTTGTGGATAATAGCGCATTCCTTGTTGATGTTATGGGATGCTATCCCGGTGAGAAGTTCATTCGTTAGTGTGGAACAGAACATGTCCCAGTTGGCTCGGTCGAGTAAACATTTTTTGTTATGTTTTAAGTTTGAATTGAAGGTGCCAGATGTGAGGGTGACAAAAATGGGAAAGTCGTCGCTGCCAGAGAGGTTGTCGGCAATATTCCAGGTAGATTTCGGAAGGAGGGACGGAGATATGAGGGATAAGTCGACGTGAGTAAATGTACCGTGTGTCGAAAAGTAGGTGGGCGACCGTCATTAAGAATTGATAACCCTGAAGTAACAATGAAATGATCAACTAGTTTGCCGCGCTTGTTTTGCTTTTCTGAACCCCATGAAGGACTCCAAGAATTGAAGTCTCTAGTTAAAAGTATTGGCGTATTTATGCCAACTAAAATAGCCTCAAGGTCTTGTAAAGTGAAATTTTGATCGGGGTGAATATGAAAGGGAAATGAGAGTTGTATGGATATTGAGTTTAATTTCGACACCAATAGCTGAAATGTTTGAGTTAATTATGATAGGGGAGTGTGGAATAGATTTGTGAATGAGAAGGCCTACGCCTTGTTTGGAATTTGTGATAGAGTCATTTTTATGGAAATATGCCGAATATTGCTTTGGAGGTCAAGGATGGGAGTTGAAGGGAATATGGGTTTCTTGAAGGGAAATTATGTTTTGTTTCATTTCACTTATCAATAGCTGTAGCTCATGTAAGTTGATTGTGTAGCTATTTAAGTTCCATTGTAAAATGCGGAAAAGTGTATTTGACTTAGACGAAGAATTCTTGTCAACGCGAAGGGTTTCACGTTGAGTAGAATTTTGTGTGGTGTAGTTGGTGCGGTGTTCATTATGACTCCGCGGTACGGATGTTGAGGTACCCAGGCCCAGCGAGGGGCCTGGCCGACTCAATCCCCGAGCCGCGGAGTCTGAGTTTATGCTATAAGTTTTGTTTTCAGTCTGGTTCATCATCATTACTATTGTCTGGTATGAAGTAAGTGTTGTTTGAGATAAGAATGTTAGTTATATTATTGAGTGGTGAAGGTGAAATTACAATTCTCGCAGGAGGCAGCTCCGGTGCATGTCTTGGTAGTATGTCCAAGGAGTTGGCGATTGCGGCAACGCATCAGATTTGGAAAGTATTCCTCAACTTTTACGTTATGCAATCCAATATTTACATTGCTTGGGAGACGGAAGCGATCAAATGAAAGGAGAATAAGACCTGTGGCTCGAAGAGTTTTATGGGGTGTTGTTTTTTTTTTAATTTATAAACCTCAGTCACCCCTTGGTTGCTCATCTCTTTCACTATTTCTTCTTCGGATACTTGAATTAGGCATGGGGCATATACTGTACCCCTGGAAGAGTTTAAAGTGGAATGCAATTTAACGGAAATTGGGCATAGATTTGCAAGATTTTTTTTGAGATTTAACAAGGAGGAGGAGACTACCGTCACGTAGTTCCATTATATTTTCGTAAGCGGTACTGATACCGTCAATAGCTTTGTTTAATAGAAAATGCTAATGGAAGAAAGAGGTTTTTTTTCATCGTTGGAGGAAATTATTATGTATTTGGGATCAGAAAGGGTTGAATTAGTGAGGCGGTTGGCTGATCAATATGCGAATAGATCGTTTTTTCCGTTTTTTATTATTATGGCCAGGTTGAAGCTCCATGTCGAGAATTTTGAAACTGTTACCTGACATCTTTATGATTTAAAACTGCACACTATATTCGCATAATATATAAATATGCTTTTATAACTGGGTAAATTGAAAAAGAATAGAAGTAAAAGAAACAACGATAAGGAGAGAAAGTACCGTTCAAACTTTACCGAACAATAGAAGAGAGCGAAATCACAAACGATGTTACCGGCTTGAAAGACGCTTGGTGAGTGACCGTAATTCTATTTTTACAGAAAACTCAACATTCGGCTTCGGCAAAATCTTCGGTCTCACTTGGCCGAAGCCGAATGGGATATTTTTAGTTGAAAGTGGCCGAAGCCGAATGTTCGGCCGGACTCTTCTACTAATTCAAACTAAAACGTCCGAGTTGCCGAAAGATTCCTATCCAAAAATATGCTCTCGAATATTTGCCTAATCTCAGATATATTACACCCCTCGCTAAACTCTTGCAAAGACATTGTTCACGTCCTATATTTAATTGACATCCGCACAAAGAAATCATTAATGAACTAAAAGTTATCGGTATAATAAATTAAAGCACTTAAGACAATAAAGCCGCTGGACTCGTGTTGTTTATATTTCCAAATCCATGAACATTGACTGGTAAACAACAACCCACCCGCTTAAATGCCAACGAACCACACCAAAATCCAAATAACAAACCCAACAATACTGTTTTCAGTGAACCTCCAACTACATCCAAGTAAGCTTTACTGATTTCTAATTCTATTAATAAAAGCAACTCATAATGTGTAATTATATCAAGTAATTTCTTTCCAACAGAAAATTGTGTGTCCGTGTCAATAATAACTACTCGTCCACCTTTCCTCTGTTCAACGACAGCCGCCAAGGATCTCTATATAGACTAATGCATTTTCGCGGATGATGTACATGTCTTGTGCAAACAAAACAATATTAACCGAACACAGGATATCCTTGGCGATGTCATTAATGATGTTTCAATCTGGTCTAACGTCTCAGGTGCAAAACTTTGCTTAGACAAATACCAAATCCTCCATGTATGTAGGAAAAAAAAATTGTCGACACATCACTGATAATATTAACAACCAAACAATTGCAAGTGTTAACGAATTAAAAATACTTACTATTAGTACAAGATATAATTGGATACAACACTGTATGAATTTAAGAAAAGACCTAACAACAAGTTTTAACATTATAATTTATTTAAGTATAAATATAAATTATTTAAGTAGTAAGAAACTGAATGTACATGTTAATTGTCTAATTCACATTGTTAGAACTTTAGTTATTCGCAAGATAAGATATGGGTCAGACATCTTTGGCAACAGCCCAAAAAGCTCACTCAACATTATAAAATCATACTACCATCAGCAGTAATGAACATCATACTGTCAGGACAACCCCCATCATGAACATACTAGCCGAAACGGGGCACCCAACTCCCGAAGAAATGGCTCAAGAACTGTCATTAAAACTAATATCCAAACTGGCTTTCTCCACAAACTCCATCATCGACTCCTCCATCATCGACTCCTCCATCGACAATATTCTTCGTCCAAAAAAAGAGTTCACCTATCGCTACCACAATCAGCAACGCCTAAAACCAAAACATCAACATACATAGGTTAGGTTAGGTTGATGGGGGCTGGCTGCTGTGCCGATGGACAGCAGCCACACATAGGCCAGCATAGGCTCATTGTGTTATCACACGGATCTAAGGATGTATATTCCGCAAACCAGTTAGTGCTTTTAATAAAGGGAATAAGATTGCTAAGTATAATGTTGCTCAGTTCAGGCAGGTTATCAAAGAAGTGGGCCCCAGAAGTCTGAATCTACGGGATGAGAGAGCATTGCAACTGCTGTTCAATGGTTTCTTCCCAGTCCTCGGTCATGCAGCTTCTGCAGAAATCATTATAAGGAAGGCCTAGTTTAGAGGCGTGCGTTCCGATGGCACAGTGCCCTGTCAAAACGCCAAACAGAGATCTGAGAATCGGTCTGCTTAATATGATCAAGCTAAGCGATCGTTTAGGAACGATCATAGGCCATAGTGTTGCGCGTGAGGCAGGTGGATTTTCGATAAGATCACCTGCTGGAACCGTTTATAGCGGCCTGTACTCATTGCGCTAACTCCAACGGTCTCATTCGTTGGAGACGGCGCACGAGGTTTCTCATGTCCAGTGTTTGGAGTATGGCATGGTTACAATGACGATGAAGTCGAACTCTTAACTTCCTCGCGAAGTTTTTTATTTCTTCGTCCAGGGTTGCGATCCCTAGATCTCTTTGTATATCATTATTTCGTAGATACCAGGGAGCATTCACTACAGCCATTATAACTTTGTTTTGGAATGACTGTATGAATTCTCTGTTACTTGCTTTAGTGCAACCCCAAAGTTGTATGCCGTAGATCCACACAGGCGGTATTTGTATCGAGTTTATGAAGACGGGTATATTGCCTATGTTTTTGTAGGTAAAATCAATATGCGTGGATTTGGTTTCATGTAGGGTAATGCGCCAGAGTTTTGTCCAATCGCAAGTTTTATTTACAGCGTGCTGCAGTTTTACGGTAGCGGACTCGATTGTGCTTTCCGTAGCCAGAATAGCCTACAGATAGCTACTATTGTGCCCTCAGTTTGTGGTATGTCCTGGGTATATAACAAAAACAGAGCAGGGCCAAGAACACTCCCTTGCGGGACCCCAGCGGCGATGTCTTTAAATTCCGAGTATTCCGTTCCGTGCTTTCTCACTCTAAATTTTTTTTCGGAAATATCCTACTAAGTTTGTATTTAAAAGCCATCGCGCCAAACCTTGTCAAATGCCTGGGATACGTCGAGGAAAACGCTGGAGCAAACTTTTTTTCCTCAAGTGCTTTTTCGATTTCATTGGTTATTTTAAATACTTGGTCAATTATGGATGACTCTTCCTGAATCCAAATTGATTATCGGGGATAAGGCGTCTTTCTTCTATTAGTGGTTGTATTTGTTTCAGTATAAGTTTCTCAAATAGATTTAATGTTATATTTAAAAGTGGTATCGGTCTATATGATTTTTTGTCGTTTGGCGGCTTACCCGGTTTCGGGACCATTATCACTTCTGCGACTTTCCACGAATCTGGTACGGATAATAGTCTGAACGAAGCGTTTATTAAATACTGGAGCTGAATAGTTGCTTTTTCGGTAATTCCTTGAGGATTTGTTCGGTAATTAAATCATAGCCAGGTGCTTTGTTACTTTTCAAGTTTTTTATTGCCTGACAGAGTTCAGTTAGCGACACCCGTTTTATTCTGAAGTTAACGGATAACGGAGGCATATCGGTTGGATAATCTATCAGCATTTGTCCATCAAACGGCTTAAACGTTTGTTCTAAATGTTCAGCAAGTGGGTCTGCCTTTTCTTTGTCACTCTTTGTCCATTCGCCATTGTTTTTTCGGATTGGTGCCGAATGCAGTTGAGGCGAATAAGTTCTTTAATTTCCGGCGGGTAATATGTTCCTTCTCCATTGGCAACTTTGGAGTGTTTTTCCATGCGGCGTTCTGGATAATCGATATAAAATTTAGGAGTTCAACTTCTAACTCAAATGGTGTTTTCAGTGGGATATTCAATATACATTTTATTTCACAATCATGTTTGCAACCGTCCCAGTTTGTTTTATCATTAGTTAGTCTGGTTGTCCTTCTAATTTCATTAGACTATGGCTCATTGTCAATACTATTGGCGAGTGGTCAGAGGAGAGGTCAAAGCTTTTCCTCTATTCTCACGAAATTGGAAGATACCCCTTTCGTAACGAAAAAGTCTGCCAATTCAAGTAATTTCGCTACGTCGGAGGGCCAATAAGTCGGTTTGCCTGTCAAATGGAAATCTACACCGAAGTCCATACCGACTTTAAACAAAAGTCAACCTTTTGTTGAGATTTTTCTAGAACCCCAGAACATATGATTAGCATTAAAATCGCCGCCAACAGTAAAATTCGATCCAAGTGAGTCTAATTGATCTACTCGTTCAATGCTTGTAAGCTTACAGCGCGGGGGAAGATAAATGGACGATATATTAATATCCGTTGTCTTATTTTTTACTCGAACTGAAGTTCTGAACCAGTTCTGTCGTAGAATTAATAGAATGCTTGATGCAGTTTTAGCATTAAACTAGAGCATTAAATTAGATTAGCATTAAAATCGCCGCCAACAGTAAAATTCGATCCAAGTGAGTCTAAGAGATCTACACGTTCAATGCTTGTAAGCTTACAGCGCGGGGGAAGATAAATGGACGATATATTAATATCCGTTGTCTTATTTTTTACTCGAACTGAAGTTCTGAACCAGTTCTGTCGTAGAATTAATAGAATGCTTGATGCAGTCCATGATAAATAAGGAGGAACCTCCCCTGGCCCTTCCCGAGGGATGGTATGCGTGGTACACACAAAATCTTGTTATTTTTATTTGCGATGCCCTTATCAAATGGGTTTCCGAGATCAAGCACACGTCAATGTTGGCGTTTTTTAAGAATATCTCTAGTTCTGTGATTTTTTCTTTGAGACCATTTGCGTTTCATGTTAAAATGTTGATCGAATTGTTCATATTCATTTTGTTTTATGTTTTTTACTAGGTTTGTCTCAAGTTTGGTTAGTTTGTCAAATATTACATTATTCATTTTATTTTGTTCTTCAATTTCTTCAAATTCTCTTTAATACTTGCGAAACTGGGTCCGTAGTAGAATCAATTTTTTTGTTCGTATGGTTCGTTATTTCGGCTTGGGCATACGATTTGGTATCCAAAGGTCTTGGGTTTTCCTTCATTGTGGGCAAGGAGATTATTTCCTTAAAAGGTATTTCACGGATAAATGGGTTCCAGTACATTTTACACATTTCGGTTCCTTTTGGCAGTACGATTGTGTATGATTGAAACCTTGATCGTTTGCAATGCGGTATCGATCTCGAAAGCGTGAGCTAGGCTCAATTTTGAATACTATATTCAAGAGATACTATATATTTTCTTCCGCCATTTGTTTCTGTCGAAAGTGAGCATAAACTTGCCGTCTTCGGCTGTTGTTTGTTTTGTTTTTTTTTTTCAAAATATTTACGGCGTCGATAATGTTTAAGCCTATTGTTTTAACGTCGCTTATAACGTAGTCTTTCGTGCATGACGGATAGCTTATTTGCGTAGGTATACCACTGTGTCTTTTCCGCATTTAGTCTTTTAAATAAAGCGCGGTAACCGTCCGAGTCATCTATATTGACTTTCCATTCGTTATTCCGATATGATGTGACCTTAAATTCGGAATTAATAGTTTCCTTGAGAAGACTATACAATTTATTATAGTTCGTAATGCTCGAATGCCGGCGGATGACGTAGTTTGCCTTGAGACGGTTTTTTTAACTGAGAGAGAACATTTCTATTCTCCGTAAAGATTTCAATTTCCGGCGAAGACCCAGCTCTTCTTTTCTTACTGGGTCGTTTCTTTGACTCCCGATTTGTTTCAAGCTCGTCTTTATCCATATGGTATTTAGGCCTAGCCGCACGTGGAGTTTCTTCGCGTTTTTCTTGAGGTTTTGTATTCTTTAGAACCTCGTTTCCTTTTTTTAATATTTCGACTTCTTTTTTAAGTTTCTGATAAAGAAGATCCATTTTATTTTTGTTTTAGACGGAGTTCTTTGTTTTCTTCCGCCATTTGTTTTAGTTTCACTGAGTCCAGTTTGCCTTGCTATTGCTCCTCTGGCGGACTTCTCTTTCCGGAGACGCGCGGCCTTGATGTTGGAGACCGTGTTACCCTTGAATTCATTGCAAAGGTAGGTATTAGATGCAATAATTGGCTCTCCCCAGAATCCATAGAGCCGACCTCCGAAGAGGATGGATTTTCCAATTAGTCTCCATCTATTAGTTTTATCATTGCATTATTAGTATACAATTAAACCCATGTATACGAGGGGTGGATTTTAGTCGCCTCTTACGACTACCTCGGGTATATTCTAACTCCTAACCCGAAGGATGAGTTGTTTAGTGATGAGGCGTCTGGTGCCTAATGCAGAGATAAGGGATAATAGAGATATCCAACTTCTACCTCCCTTGCCCTCGATTTCATCTAACAGCGTTTTTCATACGATTTTTGTCCCGTGTCTGTGAATAAGTGTCAGCTCTTCCCCGCCTTCCCCACGTTAGGAGCGGGGTGAATTAGAGTTCTTAATTGCAAATTCGGTCGTTATTTGAACCGTTTTTCAAATTTCGGTATTAGTTTTCAGCACAGTGGAGAGGGGTAAGCGAACGAACAAGGTTTGTGTTCATGAAGTCGATTCATTCTTGAAACATTCCTGGATATTGCGCTTCTAGCTTAGATTCGTGTCTATTATAAGAACTAAGAATTTTGAGCTAATTAAGCTTTAAAAGGAACCCACATAGTGAGTGAGGACGGTCGGTGTTGCATGTGGGTCTATGTTATTAAAGGCTCCCTGAATATCAAAAAAAGCAGTAAGTGTAAATTCCTTATGCTCGGGGCATTTTTCTATACTGCAAACATGCGAGAGAAGGGATGTTTCCACAGATTTGCCCTTGTTTTGGGCATACTGAGAGATCGACAATTTATCAGTGACAGTAACAGTGTGTAGAATGAATACGTCAATCAGTTTTTCTAGTGTCTTTAATAGAAAGGATGATGATGATGATAACTTAGGCGGCTTACACACAGGAAACCTTTGTCGACGATTTTTCCATCTTGTATTCAAGGGAGGTGAGACGTGATAGGGGTAGCCGACGTCTCGTGTGCTCGGGGTTTGCTTATGGATTTTCTATTATCTTTTATCTCTCTTCGTTTTTTCATCGAGATGCTTTATTCTTATGTTCACAATGATCAGTATTGGAAGCATGCTGTACATGTGTGAGAAAGAGATGACGCATGTGTGAGAGAGTTTAGAAAACAGAAAAAGTTCAGAACTGAGATCTCAATTGCAGAGACTGAAAGATATCCTGTGTGAAAGTGGCTTAATATCACAAAAGGGAATTTGAACAAATTGCCGATGAATTGCGAGTGTGAAAGCGGTCTTATGGGTGTTAGATCCTTTGGTTTGACAGGCGATCATTTTCCAGTCTTGGGTATGAAAACCACGGTGGTCATTCTCCAAATTCTAGATACGTGACCTAGACCCAAACATCCTTGAAAAATGTTGACGATCTTGGTAGAAATGAGGTGTGCAATATTTTGTAGTGCTACTGGGAAAATGCCATCTGGTCCTGCCATTTTGTAGGGTTTGAAGGAGTTGATAGCCCACAAAACAGTATTATTAGTCACCCTAAGGGAGCTGCGATAAAAGTAGATCTGACTAGGTGGAGTTCCACAGTGTCTCCCTATCACTAAAACCCGGGAAGTGGGTTTCAATAAGGAGGCCCAGATATTCCTGACTGGAGGTTGTCCGGGCTGACCTTTGATCCTGGGACGATATAAGTTTTATTTGCTTGTGGTGCCATCCTGCATCAAAGGCGTTGGGTGCCATGCCGCTGTTTTCGGCAATCAGGCTCAAATAATTCAGGTTGATGCCGCACTTCTTTCTTCCTTCCACTCTATCAGTTGGAGAGTGAGATGCTGCAGTCATCATCATGCCTGCCAATTCGAGAGATGGGGGAACGATTCCGCTGATATGGCCCGCTTGGACGTAGAGTCCGTAGTGACTATACCCCCACCCAGATTCTGAACTAGAGGATCTTTTCTTAGACTCGGAGAGTTTCCTGAGGGATGCTTTTTAAGCGCTCTAGAACCCTAGAGGGGGAATGCAGATCCTTATACTTATGTTTCTTATGAGAAGGTCTTTCCTTCGAGACCTCAGCTACTTCCCGCATTGGATTGTGATTTAGAGTGAGGTTTTTGAAGCGCTTCACGCGGATTTTTGGAATTTCTAGGCCGCTCTCCTAGACCCCGGCACTTCAGGAGCTGACTGGGTGAGTATTTAAAGTAGACCCTAGCCAAGCTGATCGGCGACTCGGTTCGTGTGATACCTTGAATCAGCCCAACGGAAGGAAGTGGAGAGGAAAGAGAGAGGATAATATAGCATGGGGGGAGGAGAGGGCTGTATATTGGCTTCTTGTTACCTCATAGAGAATGGTCCCAAGAGTCATTGACCACGGCAAGGTGTACAGCCCCGCGAAGGATCAACATACAAAAAAAAATTAAAAACATCCTTCCTTCATCTCTCCTCTTTCATTCCACCTTGCAAGTCGAAACAAGAATAAAAAAATAACAACCGCTTTTCATGCATTATGTAATGAAACTGCAAGGAGAATGAAATCAGACAATTGGAAATTTGTTTCCCGGAGGTTCAAAAACTCAACTAATAACATCTTTCTCTGTGGTTCAAGAGAATGGTTCAATCATAAAACAAGGCCTATTGCCAAATTTTGTATCCAACTCTTCCGCCAAATCCACTGCATCCTAGAGCAGAAGCAGAAAAATATGTCATCAGTTCTCACAGCAGGTCAACTATCGAAGCAATCTAGTAGTTGACAAAATTAAAGGTCTCATGTCAAGATATACGGACAATATTAAAATTATGTGGATTCCTAGCACGTGGAACATTATGCTGATGACATTGATGTGATTGGCAGAACACAGCTAGCCGTCAATGAGGTCTTTGGTTAGCGGCGAATAAGAGCAAAACGAAGTGTATGCTGTCATCAAGAAAGGACGTAAACGTTATAATGGGCTGCTATAACTTCGAGGTAGTCAAAGACTTCGTCTACCTCGACTCCGCAGTAAATAGTACGAAAATCATCTGAACTGAAATGAAACGCAGACTAACTCTTGCCAACTGCTGTTTCTATAGGTTCAAGAGGCAAGTGAGTAGTAGAGCCATCTCTCGAAGGACCAAGGTGACTTTATACAAGACCTTGATCATCCCAGTCCTCCTATACGGCGCGGAGGCATACACAATCTCTAAATCGGATGAGGAAGTCCTTGGTCTCTTCGAGAGAAAAGTTTTGCGTGCGATGTTTATTCCTGTTTGCGTTGATGGTTTTTTTTGATGAGAAGATTTAATCACGAACTGTACAGGCTGTACAGCGACATGAGTCAAGTCAGCCGTCTTCGGATTCCTAAGATGGAACTCAGCTCCAGCCTGAAGAGTCTTCGACTCCGAACCCGTGGAACAATGTAACAGATGACGCCCACGCACCGAGGTGGAGAAGGACCTCAACCAACTTGGCGTGCGACACTGGAGGCAGCTAGCCGAGACCGTGCTAGTTGGAGAGGCTTGTTTGGTTGAACCCAGGTCCACCCCGGACTGTAGCGCCAAATAAAGAAGAAGAAGTTTTGTTATTTTTATAACCAATCATCGTTCACAGCACTCCATTCCTCTTTCATTCATATACACATCCCCACACACTTGCAATAAGTTAGCAATTTTTTAACTGCCTATTAAAATATTCACCAGAAATAATTTATATGGCAAAACAACGTTTTGCCTTGTAGAGTTGTAAAGCCTTTGTAGCTATCACTCTTATTCTTCTTTAACGTGTAAAGTTGTTTATACTGTTAATAAATTTTAATGATGTTGTGTTATGTGAATAACATTCTTTTCGGCAACTAGCTTCCGGTGAAAGCGCGAATTTTCGAAGCCCCAAAAATGTACAAAAGTGCTAATCCTCGGAGGAACATAGCATTATCCACTTCGAACCAACTTGCACTTATATTTTAATAAAGTTTGTAAAAATATTAACCCCTATTCTCAAATCCGCCGGGAGGAACAGTGCAATGAAATCGAAAATTTCCTATTCTGAAACCCGTTGTTTATTTCTTCAACATTCCGAGTTTGACCTACAAGACAACTTACGAGGGTGGCGACGCATCCAGTAAGTTACGATAATTCTCAACACTACGAAAGAGTACGTCACAATGGCTTTGTCCCGCCAGAAGCATTTCTCCATATAGACAAGAATGGACTGATGCAGAATATAAATGCGGTACTGCTCATCTTCTACACATCCCATACAACTGTGGATGGGCGATGACGACGAAGGGCTCCTCCGTTTTAGTAGGGCGGTCACAAGTCGAGATTTTGCTATGTAACGTCAAAAGTTTTTGATGGTGGAGAGACCCTCTAGGCTCGGAGTAAAAGGGTAGTCGTGTCCCCGAATGGCGGAGTAGTTGGCCTCTGCTCTCATGTCACTGCGACAAATTATACTGTCTCAGTCACTTCATGTGACATTTAAGTGACTAATTGAATACGAATTTGTCACAGTGATATGTGACACGACTAAGAGAATAAGCGTTTATGTTTGTATATTACAAAGCAAGCAAAGCTATGTATTGCGTTATTTGTTTTGAAAATAGAAAGTGCGTTACGCTCTTTTTAACTGCAGCAGCGTGGGACTAATTAAGAACTTCAGTCGTGTGTTCACGGAAGAAGAGATTAATTTTCTGATACAACAGGACCAGCAATTAATTTGAATGATCAGAACGAAGATCAGGATATCGATGAAGAAAAAGAACAAGAACCAATTGTAGATCATCCGATTTGCTACTCTACTCTTGAGAAGTTGTTCCATTGATTGAGAATGGGCAACTAAATATAGTAGATTACACGAACGTCTTGGTCCTTAAAAGGTTACAAGAAAAGGCGATAAGATTAAGTTTGTTTTTTAAGTGCATGGAATATATCATTCTTGTTGCGTCTTAAGTTTCTTATTACCAATTGGTTGTTATTTTTTATAGTATATTCTTTTCATAAATATTGGCTTGTTTTTTAGTAATTGTAAATATAACAATAAAATCATGCACATTTTGATGAAATTTGCTTCAATGAGTCCACGCTCGCTACAGTGAATAATGTCGTTTCAGTGAACAGGTCCGGTTTTTACTAGTTCACTATACCGAGGGTGAAATGAATTCAATAATAAAAATGAATAAAAAAATGGAATAAAAATAGCAATGCATTAGGTTTGCCTTGCATCGCACCCATCTCCCTTCGACTAAGGCAATGCGAAATACATACGCATTTCCTCTCATGCTCCGCTTTTTATTTTCATAGATGTGGTGTGGTGGTGAATGCACTACCTTATCGATGCTCGATGCTGACTAGATCTCCTTGTTATTTTCTTCAACGATAGGTAGCGCCCTCGTCGTGGAGACTGTCCTTGATTGAACATCTGTGGCGACCTGGCGGCAAACATAAAACATCATCGACACACAGATACAGCTGAATACGGCAAATAGAAAACTACAAATTCTCTAAATTGATCGACTCTAAGATTATAGCTTCCGTTTACAATTCAAACCAAAATCCAATTCCCCCTAAATACATCAATATTTCATTCTATTTCTTTTTGATATTTTTGTCTCCTTTTTTGTTTTTTCATTATTCTTCATCGCTAAAGTGCTGCCATCTCTAACATTCGGCCGTTGCTGACGGTTCTAAGCCCTCGAACTAATTCATTCTCCTTTTTAGGTTAGTAGTGGTAAATTCGTCTTCAGCGAATCCGCGAAATTCTTCTTCACATTCGGTGTTATCATACGAATGACAATCATACGATGATCTCTGATAATTAGGTCTAGTGCGTCGCCTTTACTTGTCAACGTTGTCTTCAAGTGTAGCCCAGCTGTGAGATTCGTCAGTAAGCACATCACCGTTATATCCACGCAGATCAAAATTAAATAAAAGCTGGAATGGTGTTTTTTGTTTATGCCATACTGAATGCGTCTAAGGTGTAAATTCCAGTCTCGTCCTTCAACGTCATTTGACATCATGGCTGGTGTAAGAACTCTATTGACGCGCTCCACCTGTCCATTGGCTCGAGGCATTGCAGATGAATTTTAACGTGGACTATATTTTTGCTTCTACAAAACTGTTCAAATATTTTTCCCGTATAAGAAGTTCCTCTGTTAGTAATTATTCGACTAGGAGGACCAACCAAATCTGTTATCTCCTGTTGTAGTGTTCTAACAGTCTTTAAGATAACATGCTTTGTAAAACCATCAATTGCTACTATTATCTCATCATCTTTGCGCTTGTGCAGATTTGGATTTCGTAATTTTGGATCCTGTTGTTGTCCCATAAATAACCATATAATTCCATTACTATACCGCAACTATGTTTTTCGCCTTCATTTTCTTGAAAACACCTGCTGAGGGCATCAACGTGTTGCATTTTAGTAGATGCTCCATTTTATATTTATAGTCCTCTAGTTTAAGGGTCCAACGACAAATTCTGGCAATCATTTCTTTTTTGGTTATTGTTTGCATTTACAGTTAGTCACTAAAGTAAAGTCCTTGCCCAAAGCATAGACACGAAATCTTTCAAGTGTTCACTCGCCTTTGTTAGAGACTTTTTAACTTTAAAAAATGTAAAATATTTCTCCTCAAAGGATTTAGAAATAAAGCGAAAAGATGGGAAACAGTGCGACTTCAAATTGTACTCAATTTTACGAAAAAGCGAAAGACAACTAACTCGTTCGATGGTCAGAATACAAGAGAATTTATTCAATTCTTTTACACTTCAGTCTAGTGACAATAGTCGGTTTTAGTACTTCAATTTTAAAATGGTTTAAAATAATTATAGAGTTTGCCGCAAAAATTAAAATTTTGTTATAACAACTTTATGATGTCGAACTAATCTTAATTGAAATAGATTGAATGAATATGAACATTGAATAAATCGATTCTATATACGATACGATATTATATTATTGTTATTGTGATATTAATATGAAATCTGATCCAACATTCTGCCCCCGTTGGAACCATTAGTTTCAACAAGGTAATGGAGCTAGCTTCATAATCGGTCGAGTGAGGAACCCTTTTGATGTTGCGACCTCCGCTACACGAACCTTTCCGTCTCGGCCGGTGAGCGGTCGATGGATTCTGCCGAGCATCCACTTTTGAGGTGGCAAGTTATCGTCGTGAATGATGACCATGATGTTTAAGGACACGTTTGGTTGTGATGATGACCATTTTGACCTCTGTTGTAGTTCTGTAACGTATCCGTCAGACCAACGCTTCCAGAAGTGAGTTTTAGTGTTCTGTATTGTGCGCTGTACTGGAGTAGGTTACTACTGGAAGCTTCATCTGCGGATTTAAGAAAGGACTTGATTGGTGATCCTATGAGAAGATGTCCAGGAGTTAGAGCCTCGAAATCATTCGGGTCGTTCGTCAGTGGTGTAAGAGGCCTGGATTTCTTTACGGCCTCAATTTCGTTGTGTTGTAGCCAGCTTTTCAAAGGATAATTTAGCGTGATTCAGCGTCCGATAAAGAAGACCTTTTGCTTACTTTTGGCAGTAGCATAGGATGATGAAACTTCAGCATTAAAAAAACGTCCTCCTACCTTTAGAATGAGTAATCCCTTACTTTTCTCGATGAATACATTTAGGTATTGTAATGAGCCTTTGGGAATTTCTCCCTTACGGGTATGATTGATTTCTTCAGCAAACGCGTCGTCTGGAACGATCGATACCATTGTTAGTAATGCAGTGTCATTTTCTTGATGACTCAAACGTGGTGGGTTACTAAGTTGTGGATTATTCAGTCATGTAATGAATCGAAAAATGAATGCAAAGGAACGTATGAGTCTAGTGTAGGAACTGTGTTTAGAGGTAACAACAAGATGTTTTTATTCGTTTTTTGACAAATTAACACCGTTTTCTTTCTTTCGAGAGACAAAATTTCCTTAGACAGTTCAAGGGGAGGAATAGAAGGCCAATTTTCTTGTTACGATTGTAGGAATAGGTGCGACATCCGCGGGATTATCCTTTTTTGGGACATGTCTCCAATTATTGTTAATCGTCTGCTTCTGTATGTCAGCTACACGATTTCCTACGAAGGTACTTAACTGCGCTGACTGTGATGCAACCCAATGCAGTACAATAGTAGAATCTGTCCAAAAATATGTCGGCATCTGGAACCTCGAAGAGTGATTTTACTTCGCCCAAAGTCTTGTTAGCAAATGTGCGCTGCACAATTCTAGGCGAACATTCTGCCTGACAGCGGTATTGGTGTCATCATCGCCGTTTAGCAGGCTGCAGAAATGGTTCTTCCAAATTCTCAGTATCGACTGCGACTCTACTACTAGTTGTCCATTCTCGTCCCGGCAGGCTTCTGTCCGAACCTTATATCCACTGGATAATTGTTTCACCCTCTGGTAAAACTTTCGGACATCGTTCCTACCGTAGCACCTCTCCATCTCCTCGATCGCGCGCTTCTTTCTTCTTTCTTTTTTCTTTCTCCTGAGAAGCCGGGTCTCGTTCCTTCGTCTCTGTTCGTAGAGCTCACTTGTTGCAGCGTTGCTTTGTAGATTCCGGGACACTCGATCGGCAAAGATCCTAGCAGTCCTAGTTAAAGTCGAATCGGTTAATTTCAAATCTTTTCTATTTTCATTTTTTTATTTCAAAAAGCGAAGCACAATTCCTGTGCCATTTTGAGAGTTAAAATCCTGCAGTATGGAGTATGGACATGACTTCCGACTGTAGTTTGTTAAGCGTGACAAGATCTTCTGCTCCGGTGAGCATATCCTCGACGTAAAAATCGTTACGTAGAACAAGAGCAACTAATAAGTACTAGTTTCCAAATGTTTCTGCTAGATATTGCAGTGAAAACGAAAAAGAATTATAAACAGATCATTTTGAATCGTCGTGCCAGCCATTAACATTTGACGATGACTTGCAAGAGGAAACAACTCGTAATTTTGTGGATGTGCTGTTTGGACGTAGAGCTCCTTGATGTGGTAAGTAGAAGTGTGGTTCTTCGGGATTCGGGTTGTCCACTAATGACATGTGACCAAGCTTATGGTATTCTCGTAGAAAATCCGCATATGCAACCTTAAGTTCAGGATATCTTCTAAGCCTACGTTCTAAGGCCAGAAATCTACAAGACTCAATATGGTAGGAGTCGCCCTATAGCTTAGGGTCTTTCTTAAACGGAAGTTTCACCGTCAATCTTCCGCCAGGAACTACTTTCAACGACTGTCTATTTTTGCTTCGCATTCTTTATGTTCTTCCGTCCATTTGGGCTGAGAAGCAGATACCGGTTCGAGCTCCCAGAATTTATCCACCAATTGATCCAGTCTCTTCCCAGTTTGGATGACGCAAGTTTTTATGTGTCCTTTTCTGCTACCAACAGCCTTGTATCTGCCAGATACAATTCATCCCAGTCGGGTAATTTGGAGAGATGGAAGCGACACCCCTTACTCTATTTGTCCCTCCAAAAGCAAATCAAAGAATAAATCCGCACCAATTAGCACATCAATAGGATTCGGTCGATATAAATCATCATCCGCAAGTTCTATGGTTTATGGAAGATTCCAACTACCAGTGTTGAGAGCAGCATCTGGTTGTTAACAGGTTATGGATGGCATTACCAGAAATTCCAAATGTCATCACTACTTCATGACTCTACTACTAGTTGTCCATTCTCGTCCCGGCAGGCTTCTGTCCGAACCTTATATCCACTGGATAATTGTTTCACCCTCTGGTAAAACTTTCGGACATCGTTCCTACCGTAGCACCTCTCCATCTCCTCGATCGCGCGCTTCTTTCTTCTTTCTTTTTTCTTTCTCCTGAGAAGCCGGGTCTCGTTCCTTCGTCTCTGTTCGTAGAGCTCACTTGTTGCAGCGTTGCTTTGTAGATTCCGGGACACTCGATCGGCAAAGATCCTAGCAGTCCTAGTTAAAGTCGAATCGGTTAATTTCAAATCTTTTTTATTTTCATTTTTTTATTTCAAAAAGCGAAGCACAATTCCTGTGCCATTTTGAGAGTTAAAATCCTGCAGTATGGAGTATGGACATGACTTCCGACTGTAGTTTGTTAAGCGTGACAAGATCTTCTGCTCCGGTGAGCATATCCTCGACGTAAAAATCGTTACGTAGAACAAGAGCAACTAATAAGTACTAGTTTCCAAATGTTTCTGCTAGATATTGCAGTGAAAACGAAAAAGAATTATAAACAGATCATTTTGAATCGTCGTGCCAGCCATTAACATTTGACGATGACTTGCAAGAGGAAACAACTCGTAATTTTGTGGATGTGCTGTTTGGACGTAGAGCTCCTTGATGTGGTAAGTAGAAGTGTGGTTCTTCGGGATTCGGGTTGTCCACTAATGACATGTGACCAAGCTTATGGTATTCTCGTAGAAAATCCGCATATGCAACCTTAAGTTCAGGATATCTTCTAAGCCTACGTTCTAAGGCCAGAAATCTACAAGACTCAATATGGTAGGAGTCGCCCTATAGCTTAGGGTCTTTCTTAAACGGAAGTTTCACCGTCAATCTTCCGCCAGGAACTACTTTCAACGACTGTCTATTTTCGCTTCGCATTCTTTATGTTCTTCCGTCCATTTGGGCTGAGAAGCAGATACCGGTTCGAGCTCCCAGAATTTATCCACCAATTGATCCAGTCTCTTCCCAGTTTGGATGACGCAAGTTTTTATGTGTCCTTTTCTGCTACCAACAGCCTTGTATCTGCCAGATACAATTCATCCCAGTCGGGTAATTTGGAGAGATGGAAGCGACACCCCTTACTCTATTTGTCCCTCCAAAAGCAAATCAAAGAATAAATCCGCACCAATTAGCACATCAATAGGATTCGGTCGATATAAATCATCATCCGCAAGTTCTATGGTTTATGGAAGATTCCAACTACCAGTGTTGAGAGCAGCATCTGGTTGTTAACAGGTTATGGATGGCATTACCAGAAATTCCAAATGTCATCACCATCTATCAACACTATATCCCCATCTATCAACACTATATCAAATCTCATTTCCATTCCATCCGACCATAAATATATCTCTTTCTCTTTTATATAAAAATTCACCATCTCCCTCCCTGAATACCGTTACAATTCACAATCGATGATCAGGAGTCGATGTAAAGCAACCGAAGACAAAGGACGTGTTGAATAAAGAGTTTTATTATTAAATATTTGCAGTGTAATTTCTAATCGACCATCGTGACAGAAAGCTGTGTTAAAAGACAATAATAAATATAATAATAATAATGATAATAATAATAAAAATATGGATTCAGCAGCACTAAGTCGACTGACGAGAGGCGAGATGAAGGCGATTCTACGGCAGCTGGTAAAAAGACCTCAGGAAACAAAGCGGAGTTGCTAGAACGCCTGGATAAGTTTGAATTCCTGGAGGTGCAGAAAATTGTGGAGTCATTACCAGAGAACCAAACAGGTGAGGAGACTGATCGGGAAGATGATGTAGAAAAGTTAAGGGACGATGTGGAGTCACCTCAGCGTATAATGGAGTTACTGACCCAACAACTTGCTACAGTCATCAGTCAGTCGACCTAACGCAATAACGAGAACATCAGGCTCATGAATGAAATGGAAACACGGTGGTCTGCACATGACGAGGTAAATTCGGATGGGATACGCAGTAATCCAGGTTCTACGGCAGCGGTGAGAATTTTTTCGAATATCGCCAGTGTCAGTGATAACGGAACCACACAACCCGTTAACGGGAATCTTCAAAATTCTTCAGACTTGACACCACAAATACAAACACAAGAATCGTGTGTACATCGGGCTCACTCTAAATTTTCCGTTTATCGCCACACACTGTTTCGAAACAAATACTCTTGCGACAAATGTTCCTTTTGCTAAAAATATAGACGTCTCACCTTCGTCCAGAGAACTGAATAGATGCGCGAGTGATTTTATTTCTGGAAACAATCGAAACACTGAACAACAAAGGCAAACCGAGTTGCCATCGCTACAAAATAATAGTATTCGTGATCTTCTGTACTTTCTGCCAGAATTTGATTAGTGTAATGGAAGTCTTTCACCAATTCAATATGTTGAGCGTATAGAACAATTAAAGAACGCGTATCAATGGACTGATATTTCGGTTTTATTCGCAGTACAAAGAAGAATTGAGCCGCGAAGTTGTGGATCGATTCTCAAAATGTTTTCCGGACGTGGTCTTAGTTCGCATCTGCTTTGATGTCAGATTTCCCTTGTATAATAAATACTGCCGTTCATAGACAAATGATGCAGATGCGCATGACAAAATACAAAACGTTGATTGAATTTTATTATCGGGTACTGGCAATTGGTCGCCGTGGGTGTTTGGAAAACAATTCGATTATTAGTTACATTAAATGGACTAAATGATAATGGATTGCGTCGTATGTTGTCGGCTTATTCGTTTCCGAAGTGCTCCGATTTGTTTAAAACGATTTTGCTTAACCGGTTGAGTGCGATTGAAGGTCCTCATGCTGGAACGCTGGCTGTGTTCCCAAAGTCAAAAGAGCCCGTACAAGCAAGACCTCGGGAAAATATCGGTCCTATATATTATAACTGTCGCGAACGCGGTCATTTATCGAGAAACTGTACGGTAATGTAAAGGAAACCACGGTGTGAAAAATGTTTCACAACCACGCAGACACGAAAAATTGTCCAAACCTAAATAGTGCGCGGTAAATACCATCAGAAATCGGGAGCGGAAAGAAATTTTAAGGTAAGTGTCTACAAATAGATTGAAAGGAATAGTACTGATTGATTCGGGTAGTTCTTTTTCCCTAACACCCATAGTTTTTGTAATTCTATAGTGCCCTGCAACGAAAAATTAACAGGTTTCGCAGGAGGTGAATTTCAGTGTAATGCAAAACTACTCGTGCCGATTACTATTGTCGGTCGTAACTATGAAGGTGAACTGATGATCATTGATGATAAAGTGATGAGGTATGACATTATAATCGGTAACGATATACTGTGCAAAGGTAGCGTTATAATCGAGGACGGTCATTGTGAAGTTGTTCCGTTGGACAGCAGTAAAATTGACATTGGAGAACAACTTTCGGCTGATGAAAAATATCAATTAATCAGTCTTTTAAATTCGTTCGCGGGATGTTTCGGCGAGAATGTCAACGATCTCGGAAATTGCGCGTCGGTAAAAATGAACATCAAACTTACGTCAGACAAACCAATCGAAAAAAAAACATATTCTGTTCCCTTTCCAAAACAACAAACAGTGAATCGTATAGTTCAAGAACTACTTGATTTAGAATTCATTAGTCCGGCATCGTTATCTTACGCGTCACCCATAGTGCTCGTCCGCAAACGAAATGGTGAAAAAATACTGTGCGTAGACTATCGCGAGCTAAATAGTATAAATGAAAAACGACCGTGGTTAATGCCCACAGTAGATGAAGTCTTAATCTGTATGGCGGGTAAGAAACTTCTTAATACTTTAGATATGATGTCAGGATATTATCAAATACACCGGATTTATAACCAGGGATGGACATTTTGAGTTTAATTGAATGCCATTTGGGCTCAAAAATGCACCATCCACGTTCCAGGATATGATGCAGAGAATCAAAGTAGAACTGAAAGGCAAGGTATGGATGAAATTGGATCGTCATCTGACACATTCGAGGAGGGGCTCCAAAACCTTACTAACCAGTTGTACGATAAGATTTGCGTTTTTCAAAATGTTCATTCATGAAGAATTTCTAGGCCATGAATTAGATGTCAACGGGGTCAAACCAGGCCAAAATAAAACGAATGCTATCCGAGAATTTCCTGTTCCTACCAACGCGACTGAAGTAAGACGATTTCTGGGGCTTACCTAAAGATACCAATCTTTCGAAAATGTTGGCTAAATACGCTCACGTTGCTGCGCTTTTGACGCGTCTGACGAGGAAGGACGCTGAGTTTCATTGGTCAGCCGAATGTGACGTTGCGTTTCTACAGCTAATTGAAGTTTTAACAGAAGAACCAGTCTTGAAAATCTACGACGTCAACAAAGAACATTAAATCCATACAGATGCCAGCAGCGTTGGTCTTGTAGCTATACTTCTTCAGAAGAGTACGCAGGGAGACCTCGACCCAGTAGCATATTTCAGCCGTGCATTTAGTGAAACCGAGAACCAGTACCACAGCTACGAGCTTGAAGTGTTGGCTGTAGTAGAAGCTTGTAAACGTTTCCGTGTATATGTCCTGGGTAAACGTTTCAAAATACTTATCGATTGTTCTACGATATATATATTCAAACTGGTTTGAAGTCAACTAAACCACTTATTGCACGAACAGCTCGTTGGTTTTTGAGAGAAACGATGAAGCATGTTGATGCATTGAGTCGTGCACCAGTAGAAGCACCCATAGAGCCTGAAGATGTTGGGGCCTGTATTATGAATGTTCGAGGTTTTATAGAAGATTGGCTGTGGACGATGCAAAAACAAGATCCGAAATTGCGACAGATAATGGACATTATTAATGGAAAGGTGACGTCAGATCAACGAACAGAATATCTGATCTAATACGTAATAAAATCGAATGGTATTTTCAAAAAGAACAAGGAAAAGAAACTCCTGTTGGTAATCCATTGTGGTATGTGTTGGCGAGTCGTAAAACTATAAAACTATATATCATGAGATGATGTTGGACATCCTGGTGTGAACGGAACCGTAAAACGAATCTTACAACATTTCTGGTTTCCAATGGTTCGAAGTCTTGTAAAGGGTTTTCTGAAATCATGCTTGGAATATTGCCTTAGTCGAGAAAAAACCGAATGAATCCCAGTTGTACGGGATGAATATTCCTCGGACGCCATTCGAGATTCTACATACGGATCAGAAGTCGTCGAAGAAATTAACATATTCTTGTCATCGTGGATGCACTCACAAGATAAAGATATTTTATCATTGTTGCTGTGAGGTCAGCCAAAAGTAAGCCAGTTGTTGAAGCGATAAGCCAGTTGACATTGAATTTCGGTACACCAACAACTATTGTAACCTACAGAGAAACGGCGTTCACCTCAGCGTTTTTCGAAGAATACTGTATTCAAAATACCATACAACATAGAAAAGTAGCTGTTAGAGCTCCAAGAGCGAACGGACTTACGCACCTCAACGACAATCAACTTCAATGGACTATAAATACTAGAACTAATACAAAAACAAAGTATTCGCCAATTGAACCAAAATATGACTTCCCACTGCGTGACATTGTTGGTAACATGCTGTTATCTGCGCTTCATGAAGAGGACATAAACTTTGACAAAACTTCAATCAACGAGAGACGATAAGAAGCCATTAAAAACATAGAGAAGGCGAGAGAAAATTGGAAAGCTCGTTTTAACTCTAAGTACCGGATGCCACATCAATACGAAGAAGTAGATCTGGTGCTGATCGAAAGTGCTATCCCAAGTACTGGCGAATCTCGAAAACTAAATATAGAGGACCATATGTCATAGCCAAGGTCCTGCACTTCGACAGATACATCGTGGGAGACATTGACGGGATGAGGTTGAAGCAGCGTCGGTTCAAGACGATCGCAAGTGTCGATAAATTGAAGCCATGGTGTGCGCCTTATCCGGAAATCGATGAAGACTATCTTACCGATGAAGAAGATGACGACCATACCCAAGAATAACTCGGGACGAGTTAAGTCAGGAAGGGCAAAGCTGTCATCACCATCTATCAAAACTATATCCCATTCCATCCCATCCATCAACACTATATCCCATCTCATTTCCATTCCATTCCATCCGATCATAAATATATCTCTTTCTCTTTTATATAAACATTCATCATCTCCCTCCCTGAATAGCGTTACTATTCAGAATTGATGATGTATTAGGAGTCGATGTAAAGCAACCGAAGACGAAGGACGTGTTGAATAAACAGTTTTATTGTTAAATAGTTGCAGTGTAATTTCTAATCGAACATCGTGACACAAAGAAGTTCCGTAGGTTGAAAAACGTGAGCGAATAATTGTTTGCGTTATAGAATGGGGTTTAGTTTATGTGCTCGCAATGCCAGTGATGTGACACGTATCTTTAGAGCCTTCAAGCACAGAACCTTTGCGAAATCTTCCTTGATAAAATTAACTTGTTATCCAGAATCTAAGAGCACCCTTCCCAACTGAAAACAACCTGACGAATCCTTTATCAAGACAAAAGCTGTTGCTAAAAAATGACCAGTTCCATGAATGACGAAGAATCTTTTTCAAGTGCTGAATTTGTAGCGGCGACAAAGGCTGCATCTCCATGTGAAGTTGAACTTGATGTATGATCCGATTGAGTTCGATGAAGCAGTGTGTGATGCGGTTGATTACACACCTTGCACTTATGAATGGATTGACACTTTTTCCTGTCATGTCCTTTCGACAGGCAGTTAATACACTTCTTGTTTTTTTTTCTTTTTTTCTTGTTGTTGTTTTTTATTAATACATATGTTATTCGTTTACAATGGTTTACCTGCAAAGCTAAATGCTTATCTGCAGATGGTTGCATATACATAGATTGTGACAGTCTTTGAAGTGACTTTACATTCATTTGTTTTAAGTTAACATTAATCCAAGTGGTTGATTCAATTTTAAGCTTTTTTAAGTGAGATTAATTTTACGAATTAAAAACTTTAATATACGGAATGAGATTACAATAGAAATCTCTTTAACTCTTTTTTCCTTTTTTTGAAATTTGGAATGACTTTTAAAAACTGTAGCAGCGAATTCATTAGTTTGGGGACAGTGCATCGTAGTTCCCGGTCTCCATACAAGTTGATAGCTTCCGGAATTTCAAGCATCCCTTGGGCTCGTCTTCTTGTGTTTAGCGAGTGACTTAAGGGTTGCTGAAATCGTGGGTCACTCATGTAGTTTAGCAGTCTTGTCATCTGGAAGATTGCTTTGACATCTAGAACTTGAAAATTTGAGACATCGAACAATTTTTACAAGGTGATGTTGTTGGTTAGATATTTTATCCATGTGAGATTTTGCTGCGTTTCCCCAGGCCAGAATACCGTATCTAATGCGCGACTCTGCTAACGAGTAATACACCTGCCTTAGCACTTCTACGTTTGTGTAACGCTTAAGGTACGTCATAGCAAAGATGGTGCTTTTAAGTTGACGGCGCAGGACATTGATGTGGTCACGCCAGAGAAAATTCTCGTCGATGGTAACTCCTAAATATTTAATACTACTGACTACTTCAATAGCGTTGGTATTTCGAACAGCGGTCATTGCGATGGAATATTTGAATCTCTTCCGTTGGTTTTGACGGAGTACGAATGTGCATCACCTTTGTTTTGGCATCATTTATGACTGGGCCATTATCATGACACCATTCGGATATAGCGTTGAATTCGTCTTGCATTATCTGCAGAGCTGAACTCAAGTGTTTGTGTTTTACCACGATTGCTATGTCGTCGGCATAGGCATAAGCAGTACTTTTTTCCAATAGTCTCAATAATTCGTTTGTGAAAAGTATAAATAAGATGGAACTTAATTTAGAGCCTTGTGGCACACCGTATTCACATTCCTTTTCATTGCTCAAGGTGTCAGAGACCTTGACTTGGATTGTTCTATCAGCCAGATAGCTTTTGAGCCAGTTTGCCAGAACTCCTCTCAACCCCATTCTGCTGAGACTTTCCACAAGTTTTTAATGTGTCAGGGTATCGAATGCCTTGCTAAAATCGAAAAAAAACACAATCTCATAGCTTTTGCATTTGAGAATCGGTCAGCTGTTTGATGTTTTTAGGACAATTTGAACAGCTGTGTGAATTGTCGTTACATAAAACGCATGATTTTGTAGACGAATCAAGTGATGTTTATGGATTTTTGTTCGAAAAGTGCGGTCTTGGTTTGTTGGCAGACCTGACTGTCGATTTGTTGTGATTACACTCGCGAGCCTCGAGAAATTGACAGCGCTACTTGGGCAGCTCTATTTTCGGTAGTTTCATTGAAGAGGTAATCATTGTTGTGGAATTCACTGAATCTGGTATGCTGCTTTGCTGATGTAACTGCATCATCATTATGTCTACTCGCTTTTGTAGATCGTAGTATTTCTCAACATCAGACGCTGTGATTTGATTTACAACTTCTGATTCTGATGATGAGTTAGATATCTCATCCCAGTTCTGTCGCAGACTTTTTATCTTGACGTTTTGAAATTGCTTGGCTTGTGGTGTACGCAATTCTATGGCGCATTTACTTAGTGATATCTGCAGTATAGTAATTACAAGATAGAATCTTTCTCTAAGTGTTAGAATACTTCTATTGGGGGCTAGCATCGTCTGGATTCTTTAAAGTTTCCCTAACGCGATGATCTGCCTCTTCATGATTCTTGTCTTGAAGACTTACAGTTCAGTAAGTAAGTAAACTTACAGTTCAGTAAGCAGTTCCACTTTATTTTCGATTCACATTTACTCTCACCTCCAATTGCAGCTAAATCTTGAGTATTGCGATCATCCTTCTCTGGCTCTACTGGCATCTGTATGCGGTTTTCAATATCTTCCATGGCGCGATATGCCACCCCTAAGGTGGATGACTTAATTCTTTGGAGAAGGCTCATCGAATTTCACTGTCGGTTCCGTCGATCCGAATCCAAAGAGTTTCAATTTGTTGAAGTCTTTCGTGGAGATGCTTTGTTGTAATTCCTCGCGATACGGCAAATTTCCTCACCAACCTTCTCCTGTAGGGATGAGTAATATTCCAAACCCTTTTTTGCCACGAACACATCACCACTTTCCTTGTATCACTTTTTTTCTATTAACACTCAAAAACTTATATTTTTATAATCTAATGTCCTGTCACGGTTGCCAATGTTCAATTTTGCAAGTGAATAAAACACAAGTATTTTTTTCCGGTTTTTATTTTTGGGTGTTGATAAAGGCATCAAAATCAAACCGTGCGACCGACTGCGTTGGTGTCAAATTCTGTTCGCTACAAAAACACGAGAAGCGTGTATTCATTCGGCGAGTTCTGGTCACACGGTTTGTTACAAAAGATTATCAGATCTTATTCCAATACCTGAGCTCGACTGAAACTACATCTTAAATTGAACAGTGTATAATAACCGCATTACAAATGTCAGATTCCGAACCAAGGGATTCGAGCGAACTAAAAATTGCAGCAATGTTATCCACCAAATTTCTAAGCTGGGCTACTGATCCTTTAGATACCTTTGGAAGCTCAAAGAGTTGTGATATGTTTTCGTTGTTTGTTGTTATCTACCCTTTAATAGCTCAAGGACCTTTGGGTTATTGCTCTCGATAAACTGAAAGGCCTTTACTGTTCCTAGCGCTTGAGCAGATAAACATGTTAGCAAATGGAAATTTCTTAATGTTCGAAAGAGACTTGTCGTCATCAACCAAATTCTTGAAGACTGTGATAAAATTGTTATAATCTGAGTACTTTCCGCTAAATCTAGGTAAACGCAGTTTGGTTATATGGTTTGGTACAGGAGGACTAACTCAGCTGTTGTCCAAGGTGCTACCTCTTCTATTAGAGATATAATTTTTGATTTTGTTGAAACATAATTCTTCCATTTCTCTTCGTCCCAAATGTTCGGCTAAAAGCGCTTCGATTCGGTTTTGATACGACAGCCCTTGGTTGAAGTACGATTCTGAGAGTCCTAAGCGGCATTCAAGCTCAGGTGCGGAAAGAAATTTATTTTCGACCAGATTCTTAATTCTAGTCATACTGCCTTTGGTGGAAGCAAGCGATGTTTTCAATTCCTCCAGCGACATGTTGAGAGATGGATGTGAAAATCCTTATAGAATTACAGCAACAGCAGCATCAACAGCGATAACAGCTACAGCAGCAACCAATCGTAGTTTGTAATATGCGATGTTTCATATAATTGTTGCAGCAACAAATTTCGAAATGTTTCAAAAGAATGGGATAAAATATTCAAAATGTTGCAAGAGAAAATTATAAATTTTTCCAACATGTTGCGAGAGAAATGTATCAAATGTTACCAAAATGTTGCGAAAGAAAGTATCGATATTTCCAAAATATTACGAGAGAAAGGTATCAGTTCTATCCAAAATGAAACCAAAAAAACAAATAAGAAACCTGCTTATCCGATGATTATGTTGAGAGGCAATTGTTGCGTAGGCGAATAGGGATCACAATGCGTGGACGAAACATTCAAACAATAGAAATGTAAGCGAAGATCAGCTGACTACGATGATGAGAAGGAAGATGTGTTGGCCGAACGAGTAGACCGTTACGAACACGTGAAGATCAGAAGTACTAATGTGACACCTGCGGTTTGATGACGAGTGAAAGAGACGACCCGATAAGTTTGGCTAAGTCTTGTAACAAGTATAATAAATGCGATCAACTACTTGTATATTTTCCTTGCTATTCCATTACGACAAAGGTGTTTTTTTTTTTTGATCAATTGAACAATTATTTTAGCATGGATCACTGCAATGTACCTGTTTGGGAAGATTCAGCCACTCCGCTCTTGTTTAGAATCCTTCCAAGTAGAGATGACCTTCCTTGAAATGATGATGAATGACTGGAGCTCCTTTGCCTGAAGTGCCCAATGATTATGTCAATCCGCTGGCGATGTCCGAGTTCATTTATTTTTAGATTACGATTTATTCACCGAATGTATTTTATGTTTTAGTTTATAAAAGACTTCTTGTTCCGACGCGATTCAATTAAACCGAATGAATAAGCGAATGAGCGGATGAGTTCGCTTATTAGAGACTTTTTAACTTTATCCTCAAGGGATTTAGAAATAAAGCGAAAAGATGCGAAACAGTGCAAAAAAATATGCGAATTAGCAAAATTAGCGAAAAGAGCGAAAGAAAAAAGAAAAGCGAAAGACAACTAACTCCTTCGATAGTCACGATACAAGAGAGTTTCTTCAATTCTTTTACACTTTAGTCTAGTGACAATAGTCGGTTTTAGTACTTCAATTTTAAAATTGTATAAAATAAGTATGGAGTTTGGCGCAAAATTTCAAATTTTGGTATAACAATCAACAAATAATATTGATACATCGTTGAAATATGGCTGGACTATTGGTAAAACCAAATGGCATCTTTAAAATTTCATAGTGGCCATCTGGGACCACGAAAACGGTGTACTTAACGGATTCTTCATGAACATCTATGTTATAAAAGCCGTTTTGTAGATCCAAGCACGTAAAATAATAACAGTTTGAGAGGTTTGCAAAAAGATCGTCGATTCGAGGTAGTGGGAAATTATCTCGCACCGTAATAGCATTGAGGCGCCTGAAATCAACACACATTCAACACTCCAACGCTCTCGCCTCTATATTGTGTAAGGTCTGTGCCAACAGACTGTCTTGCAAACAACTGAGACAACGTCGTTTCTAAATCGACGAAATCAACATTTATCCTATCTTGGCTGATTTCTTGATTATTGATCTTCATTGTCTGAATCGTTATCGCTGAGTTCCAATTGCAACAACTTCTTTTGCAGCTCTAGCCTCAAAATTTGTTTCCGAATCGAGGACTTCGAATCAACAGATCATCTATCCTTTTGAGCGGCTGGAGTTCTAAAAGTTTCTTGTGTTTGCATATTTTTAAAACACTTACCACATGTATAGTTGTGCTGACCCTTCCACGAGGTTCATGTGAAGAATACTTGCTAATTTAATCCGCTCCTCTTCCAGTAACTCCTTGATTTTTGCTGTGGCACAGGCCAACTCATCACTGTCCTTACTCCAGCCAGAAAACGATTAATTTTTCGTAGCAAATATTCCCTAGTACCTTCGCTTGCTTAATTATAAAACACTGAATAAAATGTTCGTAAGAGGATATCATCAATAGAGTTTAATACATCTGCATTCAATGCTTGGGTATGCGACGCCATTTTTATTTTATTTCGTAATAAATTATTTTTATTGTTTTGTTCTCTATTAAAAATGTTCTCAATTATCTTTTACCTCTCAATCCCACTTCTGATTTATTATCTGTTTTTTTTATTTCTTTATTTACTCAAAATTGATCGACTCTAAAATTATAGCTTCCGTTTACAATTCAAATCAAAATCGAATTCCCCCTAAATACATCAATACGTCATTCTCTTTCTTTTTGATAATTTTCTGTCTCTTTTTTTTATTTTTTCATAGCTACACTGCTGCCATCTCTAACATTATCATATATCTCATAACGATTTTGCCAATGGACGAATATATTCTGAAACTAAACAGTATGTTGTAAATTATTTCGTGACTCACGGACGGAATCTTTCCACCATGCCATATAGCAGAGGATGCAACAGTGTTACCTGTATTTTAAAAACGACTTGATGGCGCAGTTGGTAGAGTAACGGGGTCCCCGGTTTTGCACTGAAAGCAAAGTTAATACGCTTTTATCTGATTTTCAAATCTAGTCCAGTCACCATTTCCCGTTGGGATCAAATTAACGGCACTATCACTGCAGAAGTCAATCAGTGGTAGTAGTCTGACTATGGGTACCACAAAATAACCTTACCTACCTGTATTTTCAGATCAGACTGAAATCGCTGCTTATGTGGAAGGAGCTTTGTTGTGGCAACTCTGCCACCCTGGACATCCAAGGATCCTTACCAAGAAACACTCACCTTACGATACATAAAGTCATCTTCAAGAAGAATTCCTCAACCAGCTGAACCTCCAGATCTTACTGGACCTGAATTTCCAAATGTTCTTCCGACCAGCAAATCACTGTAGCGTGAGGAAGAAACTATAGCGATAAAGGAAGCTCTGTCTTGACTAAAAAGCAATGTAATATTATGCACAAATCACGTTGTTGTCGGAAACACTGTAACATTTCAGAAAATTGAGGAGCAAAGGAACCCGCTAGAAAGGGTACTCAAGACCCTTCCGAATGTAGACCTGCATATCGCTATTGCAAAGTAACTACTAAAGATGGTGACGGTCTACTGACACTGGGTGCCTTATCAAAAAACAATTATGATCTACTCTAAATCCTAAATGCTCAAGCGACCTGATCAGAATGAGTAGGCCGATTGTCAGAATTCTCATGGACGTTATAACTGGGAATTGCGCCCTCTGTTCTCAGGTCTCCACACTAGGTATCCCCAACAACTCCTACAACTACTACTTCTATAGAAGTTCCAGAGATGAATAAGTCAATCAGCTTGGCAAACAAGCAATTGAATGCATGAACATGTTGAAGTGGGCGCGTTCAATCTAATATTTCTACACATATTTACTTGAGATGATGTTCCTATTCAATAAGTTTGGTAGGTACACTAATCAATTTCCCTAAATTGTTGACTAAGTAGTTAATTTTTTAATCAACACAACGAGATACAAATTGTTGTTGTTGTTTTAGTTTCCAGATACCTCAATTACTGTAAAGTTCGCCTCGCCGGTGACTGAAAGAATATCTATCTACTGCGAGAAATCCAGCAACTCCTTTCTCAAGGCTGGATCGATTGCTGGGCTATTTGGCTCCCCGGAGTCTGAAAAAAATGTATCAAATGTTACCAAAATGTTGCGAAAGAAAGTATCGATATTTCCAAAATATTACGAGAGAAAGGTATCAGTTCTATCCAAAATGAAACCAAAAAAACAAATAAGAAACCTGCTTATCCGATGATTATGTTGAGAGGCAATTGTTGCGTAGGCGAATAGGGATCACAATGCGTGGACGAAACATTCAAACAATAGAAATGTAAGCGAAGATCAGCTGACTACGATGATGAGAAGGAAGATGTGTTGGCCGAACGAGTAGACCGTTACGAACACGTGAAGATCAGAAGTACTAATGTGACACCTGCGGTTTGATGACGAGTGAAAGAGACGACCCGATAAGTTTGGCTAAGTCTTGTAACAAGTATAATAAATGCGATCAACTACTTGTATATTTTCCTTGCTATTCCATTACGACAAAGGTGTTTTTTTTTTTTGATCAATTGAACAATTATTTTAGCATGGATCACTGCAATGTACCTGTTTGGGAAGATTCAGCCACTCCGCTCTTGTTTAGAATCCTTCCAAGTAGAGATGACCTTCCTTGAAATGATGATGAATGACTGGAGCTCCTTTGCCTGAAGTGCCCAATGATTATGTCAATCCGCTGGCGATGTCCGAGTTCATTTATTTTTAGATTACGATTTATTCACCGAATGTATTTTATGTTTTAGTTTATAAAAGACTTCTTGTTCCGACGCGATTCAATTAAACCGAATGAATAAGCGAATGAGCGGATGAGTTCGCTTATTAGAGACTTTTTAACTTTATCCTCAAGGGATTTAGAAATAAAGCGAAAAGATGCGAAACAGTGCAAAAAAATATGCGAATTAGCAAAATTAGCGAAAAGAGCGAAAGAAAAAAGAAAAGCGAAAGACAACTAACTCCTTCGATAGTCACGATACAAGAGAGTTTCTTCAATTCTTTTACACTTTAGTCTAGTGACAATAGTCGGTTTTAGTACTTCAATTTTAAAATTGTATAAAATAAGTATGGAGTTTGGCGCAAAATTTCAAATTTTGGTATAACAATCAACAAATAATATTGATACATCGTTGAAATATGGCTGGACTATTGGTAAAACCAAATGGCATCTTTAAAATTTCATAGTGGCCATCTGGGACCACGAAAACGGTGTACTTAACGGATTCTTCATGAACATCTATGTTATAAAAGCCGTTTTGTAGATCCAAGCACGTAAAATAATAACAGTTTGAGAGGTTTGCAAAAAGATCGTCGATTCGAGGTAGTGGGAAATTATCTCGCACCGTAATAGCATTGAGGCGCCTGAAATCAACACACATTCAACACTCCAACGCTCTCGCCTCTATATTGTGTAAGGTCTGTGCCAACAGACTGTCTTGCAAACAACTGAGACAACGTCGTTTCTAAATCGACGAAATCAACATTTATCCTATCTTGGCTGATTTCTTGATTATTGATCTTCATTGTCTGAATCGTTATCGCTGAGTTCCAATTGCAACAACTTCTTTTGCAGCTCTAGCCTCAAAATTTGTTTCCGAATCGAGGACTTCGAATCAACAGATCATCTATCCTTTTGAGCGGCTGGAGTTCTAAAAGTTTCTTGTGTTTGCATATTTTTAAAACACTTACCACATGTATAGTTGTGCTGACCCTTCCACGAGGTTCATGTGAAGAATACTTGCTAATTTAATCCGCTCCTCTTCCAGTAACTCCTTGATTTTTGCTGTGGCACAGGCCAACTCATCACTGTCCTTACTCCAGCCAGAAAACGATTAATTTTTCGTAGCAAATATTCCCTAGTACCTTCGCTTGCTTAATTATAAAACACTGAATAAAATGTTCGTAAGAGGATATCATCAATAGAGTTTAATACATCTGCATTCAATGCTTGGGTATGCGACGCCATTTTTATTTTATTTCGTAATAAATTATTTTTATTGTTTTGTTCTCTATTAAAAATGTTCTCAATTATCTTTTACCTCTCAATCCCACTTCTGATTTATTATCTGTTTTTTTTATTTCTTTATTTACTCAAAATTGATCGACTCTAAAATTATAGCTTCCGTTTACAATTCAAATCAAAATCGAATTCCCCCTAAATACATCAATACGTCATTCTCTTTCTTTTTGATAATTTTCTGTCTCTTTTTTTTATTTTTTCATAGCTACACTGCTGCCATCTCTAACATTATCATATATCTCATAACGATTTTGCCAATGGACGAATATATTCTGAAACTAAACAGTATGTTGTAAATTATTTCGTGACTCACGGACGGAATCTTTCCACCATGCCATATAGCAGAGGATGCAACAGTGTTACCTGTATTTTAAAAACGACTTGATGGCGCAGTTGGTAGAGTAACGGGGTCCCCGGTTTTGCACTGAAAGCAAAGTTAATACGCTTTTATCTGATTTTCAAATCTAGTCCAGTCACCATTTCCCGTTGGGATCAAATTAACGGCACTATCACTGCAGAAGTCAATCAGTGGTAGTAGTCTGACTATGGGTACCACAAAATAACCTTACCTACCTGTATTTTCAGATCAGACTGAAATCGCTGCTTATGTGGAAGGAGCTTTGTTGTGGCAACTCTGCCACCCTGGACATCCAAGGATCCTTACCAAGAAACACTCACCTTACGATACATAAAGTCATCTTCAAGAAGAATTCCTCAACCAGCTGAACCTCCAGATCTTACTGGACCTGAATTTCCAAATGTTCTTCCGACCAGCAAATCACTGTAGCGTGAGGAAGAAACTATAGCGATAAAGGAAGCTCTGTCTTGACTAAAAAGCAATGTAATATTATGCACAAATCACGTTGTTGTCGGAAACACTGTAACATTTCAGAAAATTGAGGAGCAAAGGAACCCGCTAGAAAGGGTACTCAAGACCCTTCCGAATGTAGACCTGCATATCGCTATTGCAAAGTAACTACTAAAGATGGTGACGGTCTACTGACACTGGGTGCCTTATCAAAAAACAATTATGATCTACTCTAAATCCTAAATGCTCAAGCGACCTGATCAGAATGAGTAGGCCGATTGTCAGAATTCTCATGGACGTTATAACTGGGAATTGCGCCCTCTGTTCTCAGGTCTCCACACTAGGTATCCCCAACAACTCCTACAACTACTACTTCTATAGAAGTTCCAGAGATGAATAAGTCAATCAGCTTGGCAAACAAGCAATTGAATGCATGAACATGTTGAAGTGGGCGCGTTCAATCTAATATTTCTACACATATTTACTTGAGATGATGTTCCTATTCAATAAGTTTGGTAGGTACACTAATCAATTTCCCTAAATTGTTGACTAAGTAGTTAATTTTTTAATCAACACAACGAGATACAAATTGTTGTTGTTGTTTTAGTTTCCAGATACCTCAATTACTGTAAAGTTCGCCTCGCCGGTGACTGAAAGAATATCTATCTACTGCGAGAAATCCAGCAACTCCTTTCTCAAGGCTGGATCGATTGCTGGGCTATTTGGCTCCCCGGAGTCTGAAAAAAAGACCATCTTCTGTGACATTCTCAGCAATTCTTTCTCCACTTCCATGTCTGAGTCCTAGAGTCAGAAGGATAGAAGACAAGCTAGAGAGACTCTCCGAGCTCAGTGGAAGGTAAGGAGACCCGTGCAGCATTAGGGACAACCAATTCTTTGACTTCCGTAGAGGAAAGGTTGGGCCTTGAGTGATGACCTTAGTGGCCCACTCGAAAGAGTATTTTTGTTTTTTGAACAATTTCTCAAAGGGATGTGTGCTGACTTGTTTTTTTTAAATAACCGAGCTGCAAGCCGGTCCTTGTGTAAAAAGGTGGTATTCTGCTCCGTGCAGGATAGTTAGAAAGGTCCTGCTGTTACATGACCGACAGCAGAAAGCCATTCTGCAGAAAAGCCATTAGGCTTCGCAGATTCATATTCTCTTCATGATGTAACACTTGTTAATGAGTTTTAATTTATATTGTAAGCCGACTGGCATTTTACATGGACTCTCTTCTACCGCTTCAAGGTTTAATTCAGAATCGAAGGGATAACTGGAACTGGAAATGTTAGGAGGTATATTTAAAAACGTTCATGTTTATACTTATTTGTATATTTATAAAGGGACAATAAAATTAAACTAAAAAAAAGGCCTCAGGTCTTTGATAGAGTCCGTAACGCTGTTTGTCGACACTCCGATTTCAGCGGTACCTTCCCTACTTTAATCCATACAGGAGTTTGCCGTAGCCTGTTCAGGTATGATGTTCAACACCCATAAAAATTTGTTTCCCAATTTTTCCTTTCTCCTTTGTCCTACTTATTTTTAATCAGTAGCGTCTTTTCGTACAATGCCCCTCCCCATTTGCGGAGTGCCTACTATCGCCCGAACTGAACAGTTTTTGGGATACCGAACCATTGGTAGAGGCCTGGTCAGTTGACTTGGAGGCTGTTTTGGCGTATTGGAGCTCTTTCTTACCAAGTCGACAGTTTCCTTCGAGGGTTTTTGTTATTTCCTGTTTAATTTTGATCCCACGAGTAACGGAGAAAGGAGGTCTAAGGCAGTCTAACCCGGAGAATGCCAGGTATCCGGCATTCTGGGCCTCGTTCTCACTTAAATGAGAATAAACGCTATTGTGGCTTCAATTCAAATGGCCTTTATTCACGGCACCTCAAAATCACCCTAATTTGTTAGCGTAATGTCAGTTTAAATTTAGTTATTGAAAATAAAGCCAGTCAACATCAGACTGGAAAAAGTATTTTAATTTATACACAGATGGCTCAAAGCAGCATGAAGGTTTCGGTGCTGGTCGACGAAAGAAGCAGCCTCATTCAGCTGGTAGCCATCCAGAAAGCAGCGGGCAGCCTGAATTGCATCGCAAACCGCACTCGCAATAATATCTACTTATGTAGAAGGCAGGCAGCGCACTTAAAAGTAATATTATAAAGTCAAAAACGGTACTCAATAAATAAATCAATCAAAAAGGATTTCTGTAGTAACTACGCAGTTTCCCTCCTTGGGTTCCTGGACACATGGAAAGCCAGGAAAACGAAACATTCAACAACATCGCCAAAACCAGACTAATAATCTCGCTATCAAGAGATAACTGTAGTATACTTGTAGGTATCATTACAGGCTATTGCCTGGTGGGTCACCATGCTCATAGACTAGGCCTGATTTCTAGTGATTGATGGAAAGACTGGAACGAAATGGCGTTGGTCAAAATTCTGGACATTGAAAAGACTGATGCTGTCGGTATCCCGATCTCACGATTGGGTGATACCATTATCGGTGTAATAATAGTCTCATAATTAATGGCGGTTGAGGTAGAGGTCTTGGCCTCCTCTTTTTCTTTGAGCGTAACAAGATGCACACTTTGAGTGTAACTAGATGCGCATTGCACGCTGGATTTAGCTCAGGATGGAGATAGCACCGGAGGGTGCAACCTCCCATACCTCCTTCAAGCTGAGTCTCTGACCCTTGGCTCCTCTGATTCTTGGCTCACTAGTCCTTGAAGTGTTTGAAAGGAAGTGGCTAAAGTGGGTCTGGCGGTATACGAGGGCAAAACAAAGTACATTCTGTCATCAAGAAAGGACGCACAACATCGACAAGTAAGCCAGAATGTCACTGTAGGGAGCTATAACTTCAAGGTAGTAACGGACTTCGTCTACCTTAGCTTCGTGGCAAACAGTACAAACAATATCAGTACCGAAATCAAAGGCAGAATAACTCTTGCCAACCGCTGATTTTTTAGACACAAAAGGCAATTGACTAACAGAGCCCTCTCTCGGAAGATCAAGTTGACTCTATATAAGAACTTGATCATCCAAACGGATACGAGGCGATTTTTGGTCCAGTTTGCGTTGATGGCATTTGAAGAAGATTCAACCACGAATTATACGGGCTGTACAGCGACATAAGTCTAACCAGGCGTCTATGTATCCAAAGCCTAAGATGGTTAGGCTATGAAGAGCGTATAGAGAACCTAGTTCCGACTCGAAAAATCTTCGACTCTGAGTCTGGACAACGTAATAGAGGACTTCTACGTAAAAAGTGGCGCACACAAGTTGAGGGGAATCTCAGCCAGTTTGGTGTGCAAAACAGGAGACAGCTAGCGAGAGATCGGACCGGCTGGAGAAGCATGTTAGATGAGGCCCTGGTCCACACCGGACTGTAGCGCCATGTGAAGAAGATGATGAACCATCTCTTCTGCTGAAAAACAACACCAAAACATCAGCCTTTCAGTGAGCACAGCCCCTACAGTTGGAAATAAACCCACCCGTTCAGAAAATGACTTTTGAATGCCCCACATCTAAATTTGAACTGTTATTGAGGACGGCAAAGTCTATTGAAGCGAGTGTGAATACACGAAGCCTTACAAGGGAGCAAATTGCTGCCAGGCAGGTTTGTCAGTCTTCTGCCTTTTGGCGGATGACCGGAGTAATGGCAGATGTTTATATCTACATATGGCACCTCTACTGAAATCTGTGGGTACTCGGACGATGAGAATTGAAACCCTACGGACGTTGTATCACCTAAGATTGATAAGCTGCAAACAATAATTAAATGGGATTCTCTTTGAAATTCAGAGAATTAAATAAGGATGAACTCCTAGAGTCAAAGACGAGACACGGTTGGATCATATTCGGACCATGTAAGAACGAAAAAACTCATAATTCTCAACGGAAGACTGCATTTCATATATGCCAATGTGAAAAGGAATCCTCTTTGAAATTCAGAGAATTAAATAAGGATGAACCCCTAGCATCAAAGACGAGACACGGTTGGATCATCTTCGGACCATGTAAGAACGAAAAAACTCATAATTCTCAACAGAAGCATTTCATATATGCCAATGTGAAAAGGAATCCCACCAAAATATTCACCACCTTGTCAAGAGCAACTATGGGGTCAAGACATGGGCACGAAGAACTCTTCCAAATGAGAAATTGACTGTCGAATTCTTCCGACTTCTGCAATACCTTCGGTGAACATAAATTGGACAAAAGGAACCTAAACATTCGCTAGGATTGCTGGGGAACTACCTCGTTTATGCGAAGATCATTGTGTGCACGGTTGTCCCTACCATCACGACTTCCGAGGCGGGCGTTGCGGGCAGGATGAGATGGTTGGACCAAGTCCATAAACTCGCCTGGTTATGCTTGGGAATAACCCCTAATGAGTTAGAGTCGATGGCGGAGGATCGAGTTACCTGGAATCCCCGCGACCCTTTAGTGGATCATGCGGGTCAGATGATGACGATGAAATTATATCTTCATTGAGCCAGAATTTCTAGTACATCTAAGGCCTAAAATGATGAAAACATGGTGTGTATCGATTTGTTGCTCCTGGGTTTGTTCGATAGTGGACTTATTGGCCTTAAGCCGTACTAGTATGGACCAACCAGGTTGTCGAAGAACGGCTTTAGGCGTTTAATAGCTTATAAGATCATACATGCGATAACATAAACGTTCATCAACAGATCGTCTATCCTTTTGAGCGGCTGGAGTTCTAAAAGCTTCTGGTGTTTGCATATTTTTAAAACACTTACCACATGTATAGTTGTGCTGACCCTTCCACGAGGTTCATATGAAGAATACTTGCTAATTTAATCCGCTCCTCTTCCAGTAACTCCTTGATTTTTGCTGTGGCACAGGCCAACTCATCACTGTCCTTACTCCAGCCAGAAAACGATTAATTTTTCGTAGCAAATATTCCCTAGTACCTTCGCTTGCTTAATTATAAAACACTGAATAAAATGTTCGTAAGAGGATATCATCAATAGAGTTTAATACATCTGCATTCAATGCTTGGGTATGCGTCGCCATTTTTATTTTATTTCGTAATAAATTATTTTTATTGTTTTGTTCTCTATTAAAAATGTTCTCAATTATCTTTTACCTCTCAATCCCACTTCTGATTTATTATCTGTTTTTTTTATTTCTTTATTTACTCAAAATTGATCGACTCTAAAATTATAGCTTCCGTTTACAATTCAAATCAAAATCGAATTCCCCCTAAATACATCAATACGTCATTCTCTTTCTTTTTGATAATTTTCTGTCTCTTTTTTTTATTTTTTCATAGCTACACTGCTGCCATCTCTAACATTATCATATATCTCATAACGATTTTGCCAATGGACGAATATATTCTGAAACTAAACAGTATGTTGTAAATTATTTCGTGTCTCACGGACGGAATCTTTCCACCATGCCATATAGCAGAGGATGCAACAGTGTTACCTGTATTTTAAAAACGACTTGATGGCGCAGTTGGTAGAGTAACGGGGTCCCCGGTTTTGCACTGAAAGCAAAGTTAATACGCTTTTATCTGATTTTCAAATCTAGTCCAGTCACCATTTCCCGTTGGGATCAAATTAACGGCACTATCACTGCAGAAGTCAATCAGTGGTAGCAGTCTGACTATGGGTACCACAAAATAACCTAACCTACCTGTATTTTCAGATCAGACTGAAATCGCTGCTTATGTGGAAGGAGCTTTGTTGTGGCAACTCTGCCACCCTGGACAAATTCAGATCCTTACCAAGAAACACTCACCTTACGATACATAAAGTCATCTTCAAGAAGAATTCCTCAACCAGCTGATTCCTCAGCCAGCCTCAATTACTGTAAAGTTCGCCTCGCCGGTGACTGAAAGAATATCTATCTACTTCGAGAAATCCAGCAACTCCTTTCTCAAGGCTGGATCGATTGCTGGGTTATTTGGCTCCCCGGAGTCCGAAAAAAAGACCATCTTCTGTGACATTCTCAGCAATTCTTTCTCCACTTCCATGTCTGAGTCCTAGAGTCGGAAGGATGGAAGACAAGCTAGAGAGACTCTCCGAGCTCAGTGGAAGGTAAGGAGACCCGTGCAGCGTTAGGGACAACCAATTCTTTGACTTCCGTAGAGGAAAGGTTGGGCCTTGAGTGATGACCTTAGTGGCCCACTCGAAAGAGTATTTTTGTTTTTTGAACAATTTCTCAAAGGGATGTGTGCTGACTTGTTTATTTTTAAATATCCGAGCTGCAAGCCGGTCCTTGTGTAAAAAGGTGGTATTCTGCTCCGTGCAGGATAGTTAGAAAGGTCCTGCTGTTACATGACCGACAGCAGAAAGCCATTCTGCAGAAAAGCCATTAGGCTTCGCAGATTCATATTCTCTTCATGATGTAACACTTGTTAATGAGTTTTAATTTATATTGTAAGCCGACTGGCATTTTACATGGACTCTCTTCTACCGCTTCAAGGTTTAATTCAGAATCGAAGGGATAACTGGAACTGGAAATGTTAGGAGGTATATTTAAAAACGTTCATGTTTATACTTATTTGTATATTTATAAAGGGACAATAAAATTAAAAAAAAAAATAAATAAAAAAAAATTAAACCCTACTTTAATCCATACAGGAGTTTGCCGTAGCCTGTTCAGGTATGATGTTCAACACCCATAAGAATTTGTTTCCCAATTTTTCCTTTCTCCTTTGTCCTACTTATTTGTAATCAGTAGCGTCTTTTCGTACAATGCCCCTCCCCATTTGCGGAGTGCCTACTATCGCCCGAACTGAACGGTTTTTGGGATACCGAACCATTGGTAGAGGCCTGGTCAATTGACTTGGAGGCTGTTTTGGCATATTGGAGCTCTTTCTTACCAAGTCGATAGTTTCCTTCGAGGGTTAATTAAACACTCGTGGGATCAAAGGTGTTTAATTTTGATCCCACGAGTAACGGAGAAAGGAGGTCTAAGGCAGTCTAACCCGGAGAATGCCAGGTATCCGGCATTCTGGGCCGCGTTCTCACTTAAATGAGAATAAACGCTATTGTGGCTTCAATTCAAATGGCCTTTATTCACGGCACCTCAAAATCACCCTAATTTGTTAGAGTAATGTCAGTTTAAATTTAGTTATTGAAAATAAAGCCAGTCAACATCAGACTGGAAAAAGTATTTTAATTTATACACAGATGGCTCAAAGCAGCATGAAGGTTTCGGTGCTGGTCGACGAAAGAAGCAGCCTCATTCAGCTGGTAGCCATCCAGAAAGCAGCGGGCAGCCTGAATTGCATCGCAAACCGCACTCGCAATAATATCTACTTATGTAGAAGGCAGGCAGCGCACTTAAAAGTAATATTATAAAGTCAAAAACGGTACTCAATCAATAAATCAATCAAAAAGGATTTCTGTAGTAACTACGCAGTTTCCCTCCTTGGGTTCCTGGACACATGGAAAGCCAGGAAAACGAAACATTCAACAACATCGCCAAAACCAGACTAATAATCTCGCTATCAAGAGATAACTGTAGTATACTTGTAGGGATCATTACAGGCTATTGCCTGGTGGGTCACCATGCTAATAGACTAGGCCTGATTTCTAGTGATTGATGGAAAGACTGGAACGAAATGGCGTTGGTCAAAATTCTGGACATTGAAAAGACTGATGCTGTCGGTATCCCGATCTCACGATTGGGTGATACCATTATCGGTGTAATAATAGTCTCATAATTAATGGCGGTTGAGGTAGAGGTCTTGGCCTCCTCTTTTTCTTTGAGCGTAACAAGATGCACACTTTGAGTGTATGCGCATTGCACGCTGGATTTAGCTCAGGATGGAGATAGCATCGGAGGGTGCAACCTCCCATACCTCCTTCAAGCTGAGTCTCTGACCCTTGGCTCCTCTGATTCTTGGCTCACTAGTCCTTGAAGTGTTTGAAAGGAAGTGGCTAAAGTGGGTCTAGCGGTATACGAGGGCAAAACAAAGTACATTCTGTCATCAAGAAAGGACGCACAACATCGACGAATAAGCCAGAATGTCACTGTAGGGAGCTATAACTTCAAGGTAGTAACGGACTTCGTCTACCTTAGCTTCGTGGCAAACAGTACAAACAATATCAGTACCGAAATCAAAGGCAGAATAACTCTTGCCAACCGCTGATTTTTTAGACACAAAAGGCAATTCACTAACAGAGCCCTCTCTCGGAAGATCAAGTTGACTCTATATAAGAACTGATCATCCAAACGGATACGAGGCGATTTTTGGTCCAGTTTGCGTTGATGGCATTTGAAGAAGATTCAACCACGAACTATACGGGCTGTACAGCGACATAAGTCTAACCAGGCGTCTATGTATCCAAAGCCTAAGATGGTTAGGCTATGAAGAGCGTATAGAGAACCTAGTTCCGACTCGAAAAATCTTCGACTCTGAGTCTGGACAACGTAATAGAGGACTTCTACGTAAAAAGTGGCGCACATAAGTTGAGGGGAATCTCAGCCAGTTTGGTGTGCAAAACAGGAGACAGCTAGCGAGAGATCGGACCGGCTGGAGAAGCATGTTAGATGAGGCCCTGGTCCACACCGGACTGTAGCGCCATGAGAAGAAGATGATGAACCATCTCTTCTGCTGAAAAACAACACCAAAACATCAGCCTTTCAGTGAGCACAGCCCCTACAGTTGGAAATAAACCCACCCGTTCAGAAAATGACTTTTGAATGCCCCACATCTATATTTGAACTGTTATTGAGGACGGCAAAGTCTATTGAAGCGAGTGTGAATACACGAAGGCTTACAAGGGAGCAAATTGCTGCCAGGCAGGTTTGTCAGTCTTCTGCCTTTTGGCGGATGACCGGAGTAATGGCAGATGTTTATATCTACATATGGCACCTCTACTGAAATCTGTGGGTACTCGGACGAAGAGAATTGAAACCCTACGGACGTTGTATCACCTAAGATTGATAAGCTGCAAACAATAATTAAACGGGATTCTCTTTGAAATTCAGAGAATTAAATAAGGATGAACTCCTAGAGTCAAAGACGAGACACGGTTGGATCATATTCGGACCATGTAAGAACGAAAAAACTCATAATTCTCAACGGAAGACTGCATTTCATATATGCCAATGTGAAAAGGAATCCTCTTTGAAATTCAGAGAATTAAATAAGGATGAACCCCTAGCATCAAAGACGAGACACGGTTGGATCATCTTCGGACCATGTAAGAACGAAAAAAGTCATAATTCTCAACAGAAGCATTTCATATATGCCAATGTGAAAAGGAATCCCACCAAAATATTCACCACCTAATCAAAAGAGCAACTATGGGGTCAAGACATGGGCACGAAGAACACTTCCAAATGAGAAATTGACTGTCGAATTCTTCCGACTTCTGCAATACCTTCGGTGAACATAAATTGGACAAAAGGAACCTAAATATTCGCTAGGAATCCCCGCGACCCTTTAGTGGATCATGCGGGTCAGATGATGACCATGAAATTATATCTTCATTGAGCCAGAATTTCTAGTACATCTAAGGCCTAAAATGATGAAAACATGGTGTGTATGGATTTGTTGCTCCTGGGTTTGTTCGATGGTGGATTTATTGGCCTTAAGCCGCACTAGTATGGACCAACCCAACCAGGTTGTCGAAGAACGCGTTTAATAGCTTATAAGATCATACATGCAATAACATGTATGCTGGTGCATTGTTGATAGGAAATTGAAAACTATTTTGGAGAAACTGTTAGATAAGACTAAATGATTTTGGAAAACACCATGGTTTATGTTGACCATGTCACCGTAGATCACAGTTTTTCATCCTCTTTTTGCCCGGCACTAAAAAGGGGACGCTTTTGCCTAATATTTTTGAATGTAAACATTAGGTGTGAAGGCTTTCATGTGTCGTTTGCAATCAAAAAGAATAATTATATATGTAGATAAAGAAGGAAATCCCTTAAAAATACTATCTACTTTTGGCTATAAAAGAGATTTAAAATTAGATTAGAAAATTAACTTTTAATTGATCCATTTCAGGCATTAGTCCCCAACATTTCTCGGGTTTTTTTTATCCACTCTCTTTGTAATCAACTTACACGTTTATAAATAAAACTTATGAAAGTTATAATTATAATACATTTAGTTCATATTTATGTTTGTAAATTTTTGTTTAATACGAATCAGATAAAAAGATCGTTAAACAAATTTATTTTATATCTGTTGAGGCAAATTTTACCTTCTCTTACTATATAACAATGACATCATATAGTCAAAAACAAAAAATACTATATTTCCATCTAAGATTATTTCAATAATTGCTAAATTAAAGCAATTTACATTTAATAAAAATAAAAATTACACATCTACATACATATTTACACTAACGATCGCATACTAAAGTTATAAGCATTAAAAAAATATATGCGGTGATGTTGTCAATCGGAATCATTAAACGCCTTTTTCCTCTTTTTGGGTTGCGCACATTTTGGTTTCAACCATTCCTCCTGAAAATGAGAAAAATTTTGATTTTAATTCAACAAAATATCGTTTTGGCAATGATTATGTATATGCAATAAGTGCTGGAAATAAAAAAAATATATGAAGAAGCTTGTAAAAATTAAACCAATATAACTGGGGATAATACTTTAACATGATCTTACGTGTTGTGCATGCTCAACATTTTATACGAATGGATCGTGATCACATTTTTAAGCTTTATAATTACATGTATCCAAACATTAACTACGTCTACGCCCTGTTCTCAAAGCAAATTTTCTTTTATCGTATTCATCATAACAGTCGTTGAAAAATGCATTAACAAGAAAGGTCGAGAAATGGATAAGTGTCAAACTTACAAACAGTTATTAGAAAATATAGCACATTATAAACGTTGAAAAAATATTTCTTAGATTTACTTGCACTTTCAAGCTGTCAATCAATTTTAATTTCTATAAAATTGTAACAATTCAATATTACTCAATGCTCAATTTGAGTAATAATTATAATATTTTTTATGATTTATGTATTTACATCTACAAGGATATCTAGGAAAGAAAAACTTTGTGTTTTGTTATTTTTCCAATATTTTACATATTTGACAGATAGTAACTCTATTAAAATGTAAAAAAAATGTAATGTGTAATCAGTTACAAACAGACCATCAATGATTTTTTATGATAATCGAGAGAGGGAGAAGCAACGTATCGAATGGACCCGCAATTATACCAAACGCGGTGATGATTGTATCAAAATAATGCCTTCTTGCTTGTGGGCTATGTCCATGATAAAGATTGACATTGGGTAGATTTTGTGGTCCATTACTAACCTATGTTTTTAGCTTTAATAAAAATAAAAATAAGTGTCTGAAATTTGAAAATCAGATTTTCCTATTGATCTGATATTTAATTCAAAATTACATTAATTCAATTTGATTAAAGAATCAAAATGTAATCTTGTTTTTTGAAATTAAATTCTTTTTCGCACAACTATTGTTCAACAAAAAAAGGATTAATAACGAAGTGAAAATAGCAAGTTGTACTACTGTACCTCACTTGAATCTTCATCACTGGTGAACACTGTTTTTATTGGATCTGACACTTTTTTTGCATTATTTCCAGAGTTGTTCGAATCCTTTTTATTTGTAGGAGGCTTACGACCTCTTCCACTACCACCTCTCCGTCCTACTGCTGTAGTATCTTCCTCTGCAGCTAAAGCAAACAGATCACTGTATTGTTTCTGAAAGAAAATGAAAAAATATAAAAAAAAATATTCAAGGAAAAATAAGAACATTGAAGAGTTACTTTAGTTGTCTCACTACTGTGACTAAATGCTTGTTGTAATGCCCGCTGCATTGTATCATGTACGTATAAACCTGTTCCCGTTCCATGACGGCAGCTTCTACGATAGTGTTCCAAGTGACTTAGTATCTATGTAGAAAAATACATATAAATAATATAATAATATATATAATCAAAATATACAAATAAATAAATCACTAAATCAAGAATGTAATTTTAGAAACCGATAAGATCGATATATGAGTTTTTGTATATAAAAACAACTGGACAACATTTTTCTTCATTGGAAAACGTTACAGCATGGATTTATAAATATGTAAATATAAATTCAAAATAAAGTTCAAAAATATTCAATGAAATTAAAGAACCCAAAATGACACAATAAACACTCTGTAGCAAACATTTTGAACTTGAGCACTTGAACTTGAAGTTGAGAAGCTCTTAAAGACAAAGCATTAGCGACTCCGATGAGGTCGAGCCGTGAATAATGAAAGTTAATAAATTCGGGTATTGAACCTGCACCCTCTGCCCTTGAGTCGACGCACCAAATCACTTCACTACGGCGATCCACGAGAAAGGTAATATAATAATATGTTCATATACAAAACTAGAAAATTGCTTCAGATTTCGAAATCTGGAAAGCAAGTAAAATAAATTATTCAAACATGATTTCCTGCTTCCCGACTTGTAGCAAAACCCAAGAAGTGACCATTCCTCGTCATTTGCATATTACAATGGTTAAACGACTACGAAGGACAGCGGCTATATCGTAACCGTTTACTTATTTAATTTGAAATTAAATTGTTTGAATTTCTCGCGCTCGAAAAGTTACAAAAGAGAAAATCAGTCTTTGAATTACCGTGCATGGTAAAAATACAAGAAATATACACTGCTATACATTTATGGGAAATTTATCAGAAATTTACATCACAATATTACCATAACTTATCTTTAATCGAATACAATGCTAGAGTGTGTCTGTTTAGACTTGTATGTCATACCTGATCCGCAGTTGGTGAATTTCCAGCTGACTGATTTCCTTTTAATGGACGTTTTCTCTTATTCGGTGAAGAACTGGGGTATTTTGAAGTTAAAAGACCGGCGATTATTTCAGAAAGTTTTTCTTCACCTCTTTGACACCAAAATCTGAAAACGATTTTAGATTTGTATTCATACCTTTGTGACAATTATTCGCTGATCAATTAATACCTTAGTGCGGACGTTACAAATGGATCCCCTCTTGACTTTGTTTCTCTGCTAAGAAGAAGTCTTATTAATTCAACAGTGGGCTCTTCATTTTTTAACAATAGGAGCATGTAGCATAGGGCTTCAGGATGACTTGCAGATTCTAGCTCTGGTAAAATATCCTAAATAACAAAAATAAAAAATTACATATTCAATCGGTTTCTTATTACTATGAATGTATAATTTAAAAACATCCTTTCTACTGCAGGACTCTTTAAATAGAATAGATTAATCATATTGCTTCTTTGAAAACAATTGTCAAGCTGTAAGAAGATAACGAAATTCAACACGCTATATATATATATATATATATATATACATATATATATATATATATATATATTTATATATATATATATATATATAAATAAAATATAGATATATATATATTTTATTTATATATTTATATATATATATCATTATATATATATATAACAACATATATATATATATATATATAACATACAATATAAATAGCCTATTTCACTTAAATATAGGTCACAACAGCCGAAACGGTTAAAATTTCGAATAGAAATTAATTAAAATCCTGAAAACCCTAACACCAGAGAACCACCAAAGAAATAATTAAATAAATCATTCCATACGCATACCACCTAGGTATGTAGCATATCTTGATTTCTGAGGCAACAAGCAAACACAGCACAAGTCCGCTTATAGTGGAAATTGAGTGTACTACATTAAATATGATTATGCTCATACATCTGAAATAGCGACAATCTTATAAGGTTGTTGCAAAATTTACTTATAGTAATATTAAATACAAAATATATATTGCAAATATATGAGATGTTTTGCAAAATATTATAAAATTTGTTCAACATACCTGTAAACATTTTAATGGTATGTCATGTGCCTGAACCAGCTGCCATAAGCATAACTGTTCAAATGTTTCATAAGAGAGACTGTCCCTTATACAATTTATCAACCCATCATGTTTGAATAAAGCTAATTTCCCCTGTGCAATATAGTACATGAGATCTCGAAGATTTCTAGCATCTACACAACGCAACGTAATTTTGATCATATCATTATTGTTGACCACATTCGTTTTGAACTCACGATATATATCAGGTAGGAGCCATAAAAACATTTGCGTATTTTCATTTTCTAGAGCACTCAAATCACGTACTAAACATTTATCAATTTTTTCATCCAAAGCATCACATAACGCTTTGTATACACTGGTTTTGAATTGGTAACATTGGTTTACATTCTTACGGGCTTGAACTTTCGTAAACACTTTCAGGAAATACAACAGCAAATATCCAGTTTCGGGAATTGATTCATAAATAGTACCAAGCAATGAACTGAATGGTTTCTTTGCTTTTTCTTCTGTTTCGTATAAACTACGAAATACAGTAAATAGTGGGTAACTAATACTTTTTGTCAAACTTTTTTCATCCGTCTTACTGTCTGTGAATATATTTTGTGGTAAAGATTCCTTAAGTATTGTGTGTAGTTTCTGCGCTATGTAGTTCTGTTGTTGTTCATCTATTGCATTCACAGTTAATGCTCTAAATTGATTAATAAATGTTTCCAGAGTGGATGATGTCTTTTTAGTAATAAATTGTTCGAATGAATCACTTATGCTGCTTGGCAGTTCAGCCTTTTCTAGAACGGGTTTCTCTTTCAATCTGACCTGAAATATTAAAAAAAAGGCGTTCTCAATTAATCATGGTATAGTAGAAGTTCAAGTAAGTGAGGACAATACGATGTTTAGCCTAGAAATTATATCATCAAGATACATTCAACAATTTCACAAAATTCTTCTTTTTTATTTCTCATTACCTTGGACAGTGGGAGATCATCATCGTCGTCAGTAAGATCTTCATTTTTGATATTCATGATTGCATCATCTTCATCTTCGCTAAACGTGGGTTCAGGTTCAGGTTTAACTTTTTCATTCAAATTAATAATTGGTTTATTTTCATGTAAATCATCAATGCCAGCCGCATCATACTCCCGTATTTCCATAACATCTGGAGCACATTGCGTAATACAACTAACTCCCATTCTGGTTTCATCATGGTTATAAAAAATAGCTGATTCTTCCTTTTTATTGACGTTACTGTGTGGATTCAATGGCCCAAAATTCTGCGCAATAGGGGCACCGGGTGTGACTGTAGTTGTTGGACAAACGAATTCTCTAAAGTTTTCGCGAATTAAATTTCTTAAATCTCTATCCAGTTTCGATGATTCGAAAAGGGGTTGCAAATTCGGAATGACCTAAAATTGTAATATACATATATAGTGGAAAACGACAAACGATTTATTTTTGTTGAAAATAACGTTACGACTTAGAGTAACCAGTATAATGCGAAAGGCCGCTTTTACAGCGTCAAATTTCAAATCCACGGTTTTTAGACATCGATGCGTATAGTGCGGTAAACGCCCGCGTAGCAAGAGTGCGAAAATCGTACCACCTTTGAATGAGCTTTCGCAATTTTCCTTTCTTTTTTGTATGTTTATTTTCAGCGTTGGGTATCAGAAGCATGTTCACGTATGTGGGAAAGAGAGAAAAACACAGAAAATCGTATATTATCGATATGTGATAATTTGACCGTGTTAAATGATGGTACGACTACTTCTGATAAATGGCGGTATTTGATGCGATGAAATTTGAACCTGTAAAGGCGACCAAAGTCAAATGACGAGCTGACGTCGGCTATGGGGGGGGTTTGTGTGAGTTGAGTATGGAGCTTCCCTCTCTTCCTCTCTTGAAAGACAATGGCTTCAAAGATAGATTATGAGGGTATTGGGACCAGCCACTTTGCTGGGTGGCCCCAGATCGCGTTAAAAGAAAAGATGTAATTTTAACAATGTTAATAAAATCATAGAAATATGTTGGTCAAAACAAACTTAATTTAGTTTCTCGAAATTCATCCTTAAGAATACCGTTGATTTTATCTACATATTTATCGTACCGACATTGCGAAGACATTCTAAACATTCTCACCTAGTAGCTTAATAACCTTATACAAAACAATCTTTGGGAATGAGATCGTTGGAAGTGTACATCTTGAAAAAGCAGTACATAAATTAATTAAAGAATAAGGTGTATGCGATATTTACGCAACTAAACAAAATCGCAGATAATGTAGAATTGTCCGTCAAAAGTACAATGGGCTGAAATTACTGTTCCGACAACAAACCTAAGGACATTGTGTAACTACCGAAGGCAACGTTTAACAAGAACTCAATATCTCAAAAGGATGTGTGCGATTCCCTTGTAAGTAAATAGACTTTTTGAGACTATAGGCTTCTCTTTGAAAACATTAATGATATCTTCCTAGTTACTACCTATTATCTTCTTCGCTCGAAGCCGGCGTTTATATAAAATGTGGATATTTGGGGTTTCTTTGTTGTTTCGGCAGTTTATGTGAAATTTAATTAGTCACAAAAACACACTTCTGGATCCGGAAGGAAATCGTTTAACATTTAACTAAGTCTAGAATGGTGTTTTATACAAATGGTACATTTCGAAGAGATCAGAAAAGAGGGAAAGGGGTTAGTTAAAAAATATAATAGAGAAAGCATATTTTAAAAATATTTAATTATTTACCTGTTTTTCAAGTATTTTTCTAAGAGAATTGAATACACCCATCCTTATTTGCTCCTCACTTTTTGGGAAAAAATTCTTCATTATGCGACACAGAAAATCTAACAGTGTGCAGCTCACAAACGGATGATTTCTTATAGAATGGTACATTACTAATATCCCGGGTTCTATGTTCATGATATTGTCCTTGTTGGGATCGAAAAATAACCAATCATAAAATAGTGACAATTTCGCATTAGCCAAGGCAATAGGATTGGTACAAGATGAAATCAACCACCCGATTATTGCCCATCGTGGAATTATATCGGAACACAACATGTCGTTTGTGGGGTGTATAACATTAATAATGAATCGAATAAGATCCGATCTCAGACTATGTGATTCAGGGGTCGAGAAATATTTATCTTGGAACCAATCTTGATATCGCTTTTGATTTCCGAACTTCACAGATGATGCTAGAAAATGAAGCTTACGCTCTACTTCGGGTGTAAGTCTGCATTGAAGAAATCGTCTGCTTGTTCGAATTTGTAATAACTGCCAAATACCGTTAAATGATATAGAAAGAGACTTCGGGTTGTAAAGTATATCGCGCCACAGCAGTTCAAATTCTGGTATTCGAGCAACATTCTGCAACAATCTGTAATTCAAAAGAAATAATAAAAACAACTATAAATATCAAGCAAATATGTAGATCAAAACTTACCGTACAAAATCTCTGCCCAAGGGAATAATGTCTTGAAATCGATCTCTTATTAGAGCAATTACAAACGTAATCTCCTTGTTGCGAAGACTTGTCAACATTGGGCTTGTATGATCTTCAATAAGTCGAACATAGCTGTATACAACAGTTCCTACAAGAAACGGATGATTTTCCAACCACGGCCGATATTCAATAAAAATGTCTAACAGTCCTTCAACCAAGGAAATGTTTTTTGGTGAAATATCGCCTCCTCCAGCTTGTCGCAAGCAATTCCATATAATAGTTTCGACATTAAGAACTTGATTTTTTACTAATTCACGTAATAACCAAATCAACTGCCTTCTGCCAATTTCAGTGAGCTTTGTATATTTATCTGCAACCAGCATTGTTAAATTTGTGAGTACGAAATTCAATCCATCCCTTGTTATCAATGTCAAGTCGCGATATATTTTCGGAGCTGATTGGGGGTCAGTCAATATTATGTACAAAAATCCTAAGGAGATTTCTTCATGTTGTTTTTCTTTGCATGCTTGTTGTGAAAGTTGGTCATGCATTTCCTTATCATTTAAACCATTGATTTGATACTGTAGAGTTTGGTAAGCTCTCTCAAAACGCTGTTTTGAAAAGAAAAAGAAACATTGTTGATATCAATGCAAAATCTATACATATTCGTGGATCAAATAATAACATCAACTTAATATATATAATAACGAATGCTTGTATCTAGTGATAACTACTTTCTGTAGATCCAAAATTGAGCTATTACTTTGCTCTTTAAATCTCATTTCGCATAATCTAGATATTGTGATTATGAAAGTAAATTTGTACATACATGTATATATATATATATATAAAAAGACAAACGTTTTCTAAACAGATGCCCTGACTTTCGTTTATAGCGTTTTAAGGACATGGACCACACACTTGTTTTAGTGCCTTCTTTGCAAGAAACCTAAGGTATGTTTTTACTAAACTTTATTGCTATTCATTATTTCATTGACCACAATGGATTTGGCGCGAATTGATATGATGAATTGCGCTAGTATTTAAAGTATTATCTCCTTGCGCACATGTATATAATGATTTGTGTAAATTTTAATAAATGCAACATTAATGACATCGTATAATTCGTATAATATATAATAAGCCCTTATACAGCATACCTTAGTAAAGTAAACAAACGTTAAGGAGTGTTCAACACTTACATCGCCTATTTAATATAATGATCATACAATCACATTGCATACATAGGTATATAGTGCATGTACGTTTAGAATACAGGACTGGTATAAAGCGTAACTATTATTAATAATCTTCTTACAATTTTGAAGTTTAAATACATTTAATCTTCAAATATTTCTGATTAGATCAATAAATTCATCACATATTATAAAAACATAAATAATATAGGTGTTTAAACAGATTTATTTTTAACTTTCGAGTTGCTTACCTCTTCAAATTCATCTCTGAAATCCACAGCAGTGCATACAAAAAGTTTAGAGTTCAGTTTCTGTTGTTCCATTTTTGATAATTTTGACTATAAAATATCATGAAAAATACGAAGCGCTATCGCAGTCGTAGCAGCTCATTAATTTTTTATTGCATTAAGAATTATAAAAATATTAAAAACCACTCGTTCCTTCAATTGCATCCCAAGTAATTTCGTACGCAATACAGAAACTGTCATCCACTAAGAACATTCGGACTCGAAAATACTGGGAAGAGTCATATTTCATTAATGGCAGCACGTTGGTAGCGTCCAGTGAATATTGAAAAAAATAAACCAAGCAGTTAAAACACTGACTTAGGTAATGTGCGATTTGCGAAACTACTAGATACTTATGACACGAACATAGAGTTAGTTAAACAATTAACATTATAATTTTGTAGACAAATCGAAAATTATCCTGTTAATACAATTTTATGCAATTGACATATGACGTTAGGATTTAAGTTAATTTGAAGAGCTTATTTATAACCGATTTTCCAATCGCTCTTATTAAGATCAGTGGCGTTCAGACACAACAATTTGTCGTGACGATTTGCTGAAGATAAAATCAAAATTCTTTATCCACCGCAAAAGAAGTCTGCCGTTTTGTTGGAACGAGCGTTCACATTGACGATTTGGCCCATCAACCACGGTTTTCAAACAAATTGTCGCGACAAATTGTTGAGTGTGAACTCCGCTCTTGGCAAGGAAGACAGCTTCATATCTTCCAAATTTGCTGTAGACTATATTTGCCCCGAATGTCGGTGGTATTTATGGAATTTATATATAGACTTCTGAAATATTTAAAGTAAATTCATAATCCATAAAATTTTTAAAATATTACTTATGAGTGTGAATGATCGTTTCGTTTCGGCAAAATTTTATCAAAAACGTCGAGCAGTTGCTCTCAAAACTTTCGATGATGTCACGAGACCATCAAAACACTTTGCTTTTATATTATCATGCTATTGATGGATATTTAGAATCTTGAAAGACAAGAGTTCCTGTGCCATGGAGAAAACTTAAGATTACTGATAATGACATTATGGTGTTATTGCTGGTGGTATTTAAATATCATATTTTTCAACATTGAACATTGGGTGCTTTGCAAGAACTCAAACAAAATAAACAAAGCAAAACAGTGCACCCGGCTGCACTTATAAAACTCTTTTATATTTCACACAGACGAATTTTATTTAAGACGGATACTCGGGTGAAAAGCAAAACATTTTGTGTTTATATTTCATAAGAAACTGATTTGTTGAAAAGATAATACCTAAAAGAATTAATAATAAAAATGGCTTTAATAAATACCAAAAAGTATGTGACTTGCTAAAAATTGTTTTGTTACCAAGATCCCATTTCATGCTTTTTGCTTTTTTGAAATATAGACACTCAAAAGTAAGCTTACGGCATAAAGTAATCTGGGTTCCCAAAAATTATATATATATATATATAAATATATATATATATATATATATATATAAATAGAGACAAAGAAGAAAAAATTCGAAAAAGATATGTAATGAATATAAAACTAAAAAATATGAGGATATGCTAAACATTAGATCTATAGTGCATCACAATCCAAAACTACGACATTTGCGTCACAACCTCCCCTTCTGAGCTTTGCTTGCGATTGCAAATGCTCTTGAGATTATTCAAGTCGCCAAATTGATCACACTACGTACTATTATGAATACCCATATTATGGCAGACCCCTCTAAATTTTTCACTTGTGCATACTTTATTTTATAATATATTTTTTTGAGACTGATTGCATATAATGTATACAGTGAAACCTCTTAACCCTAGAATAGTAAACATATTTTTTAACTCTTTATTGGTAAACTTCGCATGAGAGGTGACTTTTATAAAACCCAATAACAAAAATATTAAAAGAGAAAGAAAAACGGTTTTATTGGTAACAACAATGGACAAAAAATAATTCGTTATTACATATCTTAAGAATATTATAGGAATATTTGGAGATCACATATTTTAACCTATGGTATGAAGAGAAAATAGCTTTGCCTCATAGGCGATGCTTACAATTCTAGGGTTGACTGAGACACTCTGTAATTGGGGCTCCTCCGAAATGAACACAATATTCATATATCTAAGTGAAATTCTGAAAACAAGGCACCTCTGAATTGGATAATAGGAAAACGATTTCATTAGATTTGCCTGTAAAAATTGAAACAAGAAGCAAAGAGCGGTAGACATTAGAAGTGTCAGAGTAGATTGTGTGGATGTGTATATCTATGTATCTATGTACATGCTATGATGCTAAAGATAGTGGATTTCAACGGAATATCGGAAATGCTTTTTTACAAAAATTTTTGCTCTTGTTCTGGTGTTGCCACGAATCACTCATTCATTGACATTGAACAGTGTAAGTAGTTTACAATGAACAACACATTAGGAAACATTTCTTCCAGAATGATAATTGTCCCAACTAAGAGGTCCTCTCAATTCTCATATCGGGGTACCTCTAATTTGGCTCGCATTTTCGAAGTTCCTAGGAGTGCGCTATTTAAGAGGGTTCACTATACTGAAATATTGTATATATTTCCATTTTTCAATGTATCATATCACAATCCAAAAAATGGCACCAACTTAAATTATATTTATTTTTGCTTATAAAAATAATATAATGTGTGGAAATTAATATTATTATTATTTATTAACTTGTAATTAAAATTACAAACAAATTACAGAGTCTAGCCGCCGAGACTATTAGCTTAATCTTAAACCTATGTTAAATATATGTTTGCTGTTGTTACAAATTCAATAATATTCAGATTTTGTGTAGAAATCATTACATTCTCAATTTTTGTACATTTTAGAGTCACTGTCTAATATGTGCAGGAACTTGTTGATACAGCAGAGTGCATATAAATGTCGGAATGATTAATAAAATTTCATATATTTCTCGTGTGCTACATATATGTATATGCACATTCATCTTTTCTCTGTATATGACATATAGTACATGTGTTCAAACGGAACAGCGGGAAAAGAACATTCAAAATACTTCGTTGTTTTTGTGTCCCAAGAGTTGCAAGTTGTTTAGTTTGAACTAAGTTGTACGCATTATTGTGTCGTGTCATTACGCAACGTATATGCTATTAGCTAGTTACAGTATTTAGGATAAATAATATACAGTATACTTTTGTAAAATAACCCAGAAATTCGCGAAATGTTAAAGCTAACTCAGCTATCAAGGAAAGTGTCATCTGTAAATGTGGCAGTTCGTTCGCACTTCACATATTTTGCTGACAAAATAAATGGTGATGGCCCATTTGAAAAGATGAATATGTTTCAGGCAATCAACAATGCCTTAGATAATACTTTAAAAACGAATAGTTCGGCATTGATTTTCGGAGAAGATGTTGGTTTCGGGGGAGTATTTCGATGCACAGTAAATCTGCAGGAAAAATACGGAAAAGAAAGAGTTTTTAACACTCCACTGTGTGAGCAGGGTATAGCAGGTTTTGCTATTGGAGCCGCCAATGCTGGTGCGACAGCAATTGCAGAGATTCAGTTTGCAGATTATATATTTCCAGCTTTTGACCAAATTGTTAATGAGGCAGCGAAGTGCAGATATAGAAGTGGAAATAATTTCGATTGTGGTTCGTTAACTATCAGAGCCCCATGCGGGGCAGTTGGACATGGGGCTCTTTACCACTCTCAAAGCCCTGAGGCTTATTTTGCTCACACTCCCGGACTAAAAGTTGTTGTTCCTCGAGGGCCATCAAAAGCAAAGGGTCTTCTTTTGGCATGCATAAATGAGAGCGATCCTTGTATTATATTGGAACCAAAGACTTTGTACAGAGCAGCGGTTGAAGAAGTTCCTATAGGCTCCTATACATGCCAATTAGGGAAAGCAGATATTCTTAAAGAAGGCAGCGATATTACACTTATTGGCTGGGGAACACAAGTGCATGTACTGCTTGAGGTTTGTACTCTGTAATGTATGTATTTGTATTTCAATGAATATTTTTTGATTATTAGGTTGCGAATTTGGCTGAGGAAAAATATAAAGTTAATTGTGAAGTAATCGACTTAGTTTCAATACTGCCTTGGGATAAAGAAACCGTTGCCAATGTAAGTATAATTAAGCTAAATAATAAAATAACAGTAATAAGAAACCGCAACTCAAATATTCTATTGAAAGAATTTCAATATTTGTAAAGATATTTTGATGTCTTGGCTCCGTCTAATAATGTGTATGACTACTAATCATCCTACGTACATATGTAACTTTATTGCTTTTAGCAGTCAAACTAATTTATACATACATTTTAAGTGTACGCACTACTCAAACAAGCTAACACAAAGCTGACAAGCTGATTTTCTGTAAATGTATTTCGAATATGCAAATTTTCGTGAGTAAAGTATGCCTCTTGAACAGCCCAAGAAATTGAATAAACAATTTCTGCAAGTATCTACAGTAACGCATATAAAAGCAAGTACTATGAAACAGTCTAAATATTTTTAATCTTTTTACTATTTTTATATCATTGATAAACATGTTTTTGTTTTTATTTTACACAAATTTTGTATTTCATTTTCAGTCTGTAAAAAAAACTGGACGGGCTATAGTGGCACATGAAGCTCCTCTTACTCAAGGCTTCGGAGCTGAAATAGCTGCATTTATCCAAGAATCATGCTTCCTTCACTTGGAAGCACCTGTTCAAAGAGTCGCAGGCTGGGATACACCTTTCCCACATGTTTTTGAACCTTTTTATTTGCCAGATAAATCACGTTGCTTGGCGGCCATCAAAAAAACTTTGGATTACTAAATTTTATCAACTAACTCACAAATAATGAAACGGATGCATTTATAAAAGTACCTTTTATTGTGGTAAAACAGGCAAATACAAATAAATTTGTACGGACGAAGGTTTTGTTTGTAATATTAAATAAAGCGTTTTTGTAATGAATACGTGCTTGTATTCAGTTATCGTGTTCAGTCTGCGCAAGTCGGTACAGTGGCATTAGTCCACAACATTTTGGACTAATGCCACTTTGTAATTCTACAAAATTAATCCCTGGGTCATAAGTCCACAATTTGTGTAAGGAAATAAAATCAAAAGTGCTTAGAAAACATTCCTTTTTCCCGATATGTATAATGTTAGTTGACAGAGTTGCATGCCAAGACACACAAAATTGAATTTGGTATGGGGGCACACCAATGAAAAATCGTCGCCCGAGAATTGTTTTTTTCCATATGCCATTGGCACTTTTTCGAGAAAACGCATTTGAAGGTTTTCGTACTTGGTACTCTGTGTGAAAAGTTTTTTTTTTAACTTGAAGTAAGAGTCGGGCACCATGATCTTCATAAAACCGACTAAAATCCCGAAATTTCCTTAACGGAAGAGGAGGAGGAAATCCATCTTCAATCCCCCTAGCTGGGATATAACTGATAGCGGACCAGTAGATGTCAGCTTTGCTGGCTTAACCAATGTGGATGAGAATGGAACAGCCATTAGCTATCCGCCCGGCGATCGATCTGAAGGAGACATCTAAAGGAAAATACCGGACAGGAAGTCAGATGAAGCTCTGATGGTCACCCGAAGGAGAGGGCGTCAAAGCTCTGGCAATGGCCCACCATCAGATTCCAAGAAAAGTGCAATCCGCAAACGGGGCAACTTCCTCTAATTCGTCTATTACTCTGATTCAGGCACCGACTCCGGGCTTTTCTGGTCTGGTATTGGGAATGACTAACCTTAGAACTTCTTCTTTTTCTTGAGAATGAATGACGCTACAGTTCGGGTTGGGTCTGGGCCTCAAACAACAAGCCTCTCTAGCTGGCACGATTTTTAGGCCTTCTCCACTTTCTTGCGCCATCGGTTCCGTGACCGTCCTCTGTTGTGTTGTCCCACTGGTTCGGAGTCAAGGACACTTCGGACTGGAGCAGTGTTGTCCAAGCGTTGAATCTATAGTCGCCTGGCTAGGCTCATGTCACTCTACAGCCCGTACAATTCCTGGTTGAATCTTCTTTTTCAAATACTATCAACGCAAACAGACGAAAAATTGAACGCAGAGCTTTTCTCTAGAAAATACCAAGGGTCATAGAGCAGGACAGGTATGTTCAAGGTCATATAATATGTTAGATCGGTTTTTCGAGAGAGCCCTCTAATACTCAATTGCCTCTTGAGCCCAAAGAAACTGCGAATGGCAAGAGTTATTCTGCGTTTAATCTTGGCACTGATGCTGTTCGTACTGTTTATTTGTGAGCCGAGATAGACGAAGTCCTTCACTACCTCGAAGATATAGCTGCCTATGGTGAAGTTCTAACCGAGTTATCGATGACAGCATGTACTTAGTTTTACGCTCAATCACCACCAAACCCCTAAAACCTTTTTCGACATTGAAGGTTACCGACCTTGATGGAGTAGCTAGAATTCTCCATGGTCATCCTGCTAAGTCTGACGAGTTTGGCAGGAATGTCAAAACTATACATGGCGTTGTATACCTCGTCTCTATGCATATGCGACCTTGAAATCGACGAATAGGTGGTGGGTATCGCTCTGCATCTCTTGGATTCTTTCCAGGATCTACCGTAATATGAAGATTTGGTCGATGGCGGACTTCCCTGGCCTGAAACCGCACTGATAAGGATCTAACGGCGGCGCTCACACAAAACGGCAGAGAAGATCTTATAAGCGATGCTTAGCAGTTTAAGGAGTCTCCTTTCTTTTTGATTGGGCAAATGATACTCGGTCGGTCGAGCGCCGTGGCGTAGTGGGTAAGTGCGTCGACTCCTACGCAGAGGATCCCAGGTTCTTTACCCGAATTTACCACCTTTGATAATTCACGGCTCTACCTCTTTCGAGTCAGTGACAATGCTCAAAGAGTTTTCTTGTCTAGGAAAGCTTCTTAACTTCGCCGTTCGGAGTCGTCATTAAACTGTAGCTCCCTTCCACTATTGAAAGAATAATAGCTCGCACAACACGCAGTGGTTGCTGAGAAGCTAGGCCCAATATTATTATTATTATTAATCGCGCCACCCATATTATTATTATTATTATTAATAAACGATACTGAGATTCCAGTCGGGAATGCTGTCCTCAGTCCATATCATACATGTATGTGCATGTATCCTACCAGCTCATCTCCAGTCTGCACCAGCAGCTTTTTTCGCCTTAAGTCTCGACTTCGTATAGGTCGGGGGACGAAATTCTCGTCGATTATCGTGCATTATGTGGAGTGAAACAATCTGCCTGACAGAGGAATTGGTGTCTTTCTCGCCCTTTGACAGTATACAGAAGTGATTCTTATAGATTATAAGTATCGTCCGATGTTTATACCCATTGGGTTGTTGTTTTTCCCGTTCGTAGAATTTTTGGACATCATTTCTGCCGTAACACCTCTCCATTTCCTCGATCAAGCGCTTCTCAAGCTCTTCTTTTTTCCTTTTGAGAAAGCGGTAGTCTTCCCTTCTTTTAAGTTCATAAAGCTCATGAAACTCTCTCGTCCTTCTGTCAAGCGTCGTCTTATGTGCTGCTTTCTTTCGCGCCTGCCTGCAATCATTGCCAAAACCATGGTTTTTTTTCTGGGTGGCGTTTAAAAACCCAACACATCAGTGGCGGCTTCTCTGATAGCGTTTCGACACCGGTTTCATTGTTCATGAATTTTATTTCCGGAGTGTACTTGTTCTCTTTTGATTTAATGAAGACCAAATTAGCCTTGAAGTCCTGCCAGTATCTAATTTCACCCACCTCCGATTTTGTGACTATATTGTTTGGCCAGTCTTCTATGTTTGGGATCAGATCTTTATATACTACTTATCTTTTTAAGATTGACTATATTTCGTAATACTGACCATCAAACAAGGACACAATATGTTAAAATTGGTCTAGCGATCGCTATACACGTTCAGTGTTTAGTTCTCTGTTCGAGTCTCCATTTGGGGCCGAGGACCCTCCTGTAAGTATAAACCGATATTGCCGCCTTCCTAAGTCCGGAATACTTATTTTCCAGATTAGCTTACTGTCTATTTACGCAGAAGTATGGTCTGACTAGTAACTCTTAGGTCCTTGTTCTGCTGTTTTGGCAGCCTTCTTTGATGTACATATCTTGTACGAGCTCTGTTTAAGATGGGTTAACATCTAGATCAGCTGTTCCTGTCCACTTTTATAACTTAATCAGCGATGTTTCCAAGATATCTCTCATTGTTGTCGTGACAAAAAATAACCCTAATTGACTGATCGACGAGACTACAAAAACTGCGTTGTGTCGAGGGGAAAAATGATTAGGCTTGTGACTGATGCCGTCCAGACGACTAATCCAATTTCATCCTATTAATAGAAGCCAACCCCTTATTGATGTTCGACTGGCGCCATTCATGTTCCTGTGGGTTGCGGTCGATTTTGCGTCATAGAAGGTGGATCCTGACTGGCCGAAAATATAATTCAGATCGGGATCTGCCGTCCGTATATAAATCGCACATGAATGCCGAGAGGAGTCAGTCCGAGATTTGAAGTCAGCAATATCACCCCGAAAAAACATACAAATTTAAAACACACACCCTGTGTTAATTTGTGAACAACAAATTAATGTTAATTTAATAAATAATTCGTAAATTTCTTCAATTTCGGTTGTTTTTGTCTTCAAGTCAGTTGGCAAAGTTTTTAAATTTAAGTTTATTTCGGGGATTTTAACTGTGTTTCCTTAATTATGAATAGTGAAAATAACACAACTGCCGCAAGTACCGACAATGCCAGTGGTGCAAACGCCCAGATTGTGCAAAATCTCATTGCACAATTAAATGCGCTACAAATGTTGGTAGGAGATTTACGTAAGGAAACAACCGAGAGCCAAGCCGATACCCAGCGTCTTAGAGAAGTCATCGAACGTCGCAATGCCGAAATGCCAGAACAATTATATCGCCGCCAGTCAGGTGCAAGTCAGATATCGAACGCAAATGATATTATTTCCCCAACAGTGTCGTCAAACAACTACAGAAAATTATACGATTTGCCAGTATTTTCGGGATCACTAGAAGAGTGGCCAATGTTCATATCAAATTATAATGAAACAACCGCTAATTTCGATTACTCTGACACGGAAAACAATAACCGGTTACAAAGATGCCTTCAGGGATTCGTTAAGGAGGTGGTATCTGAAAAAGTAAAACATGTTATCGAGGAATTGGCATTTTGATTTGGTCTACCAGAGTTGCTGATTAGAACACATATCGCCCAAGTTCAGCAATGGCCGTCAATAAGTGACAATCGCATCGACCAAATAATACCATTTTCAACGAAGATAAGGAATGTAGTTGAAAACCTCAAGGCATCTAACGCCATACAACACCTGAACAACCCAATACTCCTGAAGGACATGGTTTGCCAGCTTCCTTTAAGTAGACGGTTGGAATGGAAAAAGCATGTTTCGAGTATCAAGCGATGCCCTACCCTGAAAGACTTCGCCGATTGGTTGAGTGATCTGGCCAAAATGTACAGCTACTTCCGCAGCAACACAATTCAGATTTCCCGAAAACATCTTTGCTACAACCTAAACGAATGTTTCATACGAACCAAGGAACAGAAGTGACGCCAGTAGTTGTGGAAAGAAAGTTGGTTATCAAAATGGTTGGCATCAAAAATTCTTCCATAGACGATTGTTGGAGATTCGTTAAGGACAAGCATCTGTGTTTCACATGCCTCAAGCCAAACTATGGAACTGCCACGTGTCGAAGCCGAAGAAGATGTGGAAAAAATAGCTGCCTTCATGACTGTGCAAATTCAACTCCATTTCCGTCTACTTCCGTTTCTCAGCCCACCCCAGAACGTTTTCAAAATTGCCGAATGCCATCAGACAACAACCTTCTTTTCCGGATACTCCCAGTGGTTTTATCGGGGCCGAAAACTGAAGTCACAGTGTTTGCCATGTTCAGCGGGGGATCATCAATTTCTTTACTGGAAGACGACGTAGCGAAGAAGCTGGGACTTTGCGGTATGATTGAACAACTAACCTAGCAGTGGTATGGCCACAAAGTGGTTACAGAACCGTCTCGAAATGTTGCCCTCGAAATTCGAGGAAAGCAAGAAGGGGCCCAGTCGTATGTTATGCGGAATGTAAGAACTATTCACAGGCTAAGCTTCCCAACACAAACGTTTAGCAAAGAAGGCATATGTCACCTGAAGAATCTTCTGATTGAAAACTACAAAGATGTGCAGCCTGCCCTGCTGATCGGTCTGGACAACTGCCACTTGGGAATAGCCATAGACATAGTTGAGGGAAAACGAAACGAACTCGTGGAAGCACAAACAAGACTGGGATGGGTAGCATATGGATGGCGTAACACAGACGCAATCGTTAAGCCAGTCGTGTTCCACGTAAAAGAAGTCGCCGAACTGGAAGAACTCCATCAAATGGTGGAATCCTATTACACCACCGAAAATTTTGGAGTAAACAATATGCTGTGCTGAAATCAGCCTAGACTTTCTTTGAGAGCAAGAAGGATTCTATCTGAGACAAACAAAAACCTGGGAAAGCGATTCGAAACAGGTTTACTCTGGCGTACTGACGAGCTATCTTTACCAAATAGCCTGCCAATGGCGACGAAGCGACTTCTGAATATCGAATCCAAGATGAGAAGAGACCCAGAATTTGCAGAACGTTACATAGAACAAATGCGAAACTACGTCCGTAAAGGCTACGATCGGAAGATGTCACCAAACGAGCTGGAAATCGACACGCCTAATAAGTGGTACTTACCCCATTTCGGGGTAGTACATCCTTCCAAACCGCAGAAGCTCCGCATAGTTTTTCAGCTCAACACGCATTTAATGGAAGGACCGAAAAAAGTAAGACCATTGTTGTCAGTTCTCTTCACATTTCGCCAAGTGACCGTCGCAGTGGCCGAAATGTTTTCCCAGGTCCAAATCCGTAAAGACGATCAAACGCACAGAGATTTTTATGGAGGGATGTCGATGAAGGTAACTCAATACAAACATATATAATGACTTCAATGATATTCGGTGCAGCATGTTCGCCTTGCTCCGCGGAGTATATCAAAAACCTCAACGCTGCCAGTTTTACCAAAACATGTCCTGAAGCCGTTACCGCCATCATCGAGAACCACTACGTAGATGATTATGTGTGTAGTTTTGATAGCGAAGAAAAGGCTGAGCGTATCAGTATGGAAGTAACAAATATTCACAGCCAGGGTGGATTCACACTTCGCAACTTTGTAAGCAACTTAAAAGGGTTACAAAATAAACATAACGGAAAACTGCCTCTGTCCCGATCGACGGTGAATATCCAAAAAGAGGATGAACAAAAGAGAAAAACTGCGATATTTACTTCGGCGATTGATACAAAGAGCGAAGGCAGTGCTTATTCGGATGCGGGTTTGTTGTTCGAGGCAGACTTAGGCAAGAAGTCTTAAGCTTTAATTACATAAGCGAGCGCCTCATAACAATCCGCATCAATGATACATTCGGCAACATCAACCTGATATGCGCCCACGCCCCAACGGAGGATAAAGATGACGACGGCAAAGACGACTTTTACGATCTCCTAGAAAGAACATACGATCAATGCCCCAGCTACGACACCAAGATGGTTCTAGGAGATTTCAACGCAAAGCTGGGCAAGGAAGACATCTTCGCTAGAGTCATCGGGAAGCACAGTCTGCACGACAACACGTCCGAAAACGGACTCAGGCTTTTGGACTGCGTAACGGGGCGAAACCTCTTTGTAGCCAGCACGCGGTTCCCTCACCTCAACATCCACAAAGGGACCTGGCGGTCTCCTGATCAATCAACCATCAACCAGATTGATCACATTGCGATCGACGTCAGACACTCCGCCAGCATTCTCGATGTCCGAACATTCCGAGGAGCCAACATCGACTCGGATCATTTTCTTGTTGTAGCCAAGGTAAGAACACGGATATCGATAGGACAACGGAGTAGAGCAAGACCAAAGCAGTTTGACGTCGGAAAGCTACTATCGCAATTGACCGCTAGCAACTTTGCCGATCGAGTCTCCGCAAAGCTCTCAGAGAGTCCAACCCTGCCAGGCTAAACAATCGACCAACAATGGAACCGTTGTCAAAAAGTCATCAGAGAAGCTGCATCTGATGTGCTGGGTTTTAAAACGCCACCCCAAAAAAACCCCTGACCATTATTTCTGTAGTCTGTTAAACGGCGAGGAAGACTCCAATACCGCTGTTAGGCGGAATGTTCCACTTGACGATGATCGACGAGAATTCCGCCCCCCCGACCTAGATGAAGTCAAGATAGCGATATCGAGACTTAAGTCGAATAAAGCTGCTGGTGCAGACGGACTGTCTGCGAAACTGTTTAAGGCAGCTGGAGATGAGCTGGTAAGGTACATGCACCAACTCATCTTTAAGATATGGTCGGAGGAAAGCATGCCCGACGAGTCGTTTGCCCGATCCACAAGAAAGGAGACCCCTTTGACTGCACCAACTATAGAGGGATAAGTCTCCTTGACATCGCCTATAAGAACCTCTCTGCCGTTTTGTGTGAGCGCCTGAAACCATTCGTCAACAACCTGATAGGTCCTTATCAGTGCGAATTCAGGGGAAGTCCACCATCGACCAAATCTTCACACTACGGCAGATCCTGGAATAAACCCAAGAAATGCAGATCGACACCCACCACCTATTCGTCGATTTCAAGGCCGCATATGACAGCGTGCATAGGGACGAGCTATACTACGCCATGTCTAGTTTTGACATTCCTGCCAAACTCGTTAGGTTGTGCAGGATGACGATGAAGAACTCTCGTTGCTCCATCAAGGTCGGTAACGAACTCACCGAGACCTTCAATGTCAAAAAAGGTTTTAGACAAGGCGACGCGCTGTCATTTGATTTCTTTAACATCATCCTGGAAAAGATCGTGCAAGACTCACACGCCAACACTTAAGGCACGATCTTCCAGAAGTCCGTACAACTGCTAGCATACGCGGATGACATTGACTTGATTGGCAGAACACAACGAGCCGTCAATGAAGCGTTTGCTGGTATTGAAGAGGAGGCGGCCAAAATGGGTTTAGCGGTGAACGAGGGCAAACCGAAGTATATGCTGTCATCGAGAAAGGACGCACAACATCGACGACATGGCCAAAACGTCACCATAGGCAGCTATAACTTCGAGGTAGTGAAGGACTTCGTCTACCTCGGCTCGCAAGTGAACAGTACGAACAACACCAGTACCGAGATTAAACGCAGAATTACTCTTGCCAATCGCTGTTTCTTTGGGCTCAAGAGGCAATTGAGTAGTAGAGTCCTCTCTCGAAGGACCAAGTTAACATTATATAACACCTTTATCATCCCTGTCCTGCTCTATGGTGCGGAAGCATGGACAATCTCAAAAGCGGATGAAAAAGCACTTGGTCTTTTCGAGAGAAAAGTTCTGCATTCAATCTTAGGTCGGTTTGCGTTGATGGTTATGGGAGAAGAAGATTCAACCACGAACTGTGCCGTAAAGCGGCATGAGCCCAGTCAGGCATCTACGGATTCAACGCCTAAGACGGCTGGGCCATGTAGAGCGCATGGACAACACTGCTCCAGCCAGAAGAGTCTTCGACTCCGAACCAGTGGGACAACGCAATAGAGGACGCCCACGGAACCGATGGTGCACCCAGGTGGAGAGGGACCTCAACTAACTTGGTGTGCGCAGTTGGAGACAGCTGGCAAAAGATCGTGCCGACTGGAGAGGCTTACTGGTTGAGGCCCAGGTCCACCCCGGACTATAGCGCCACCTGAAGAAGAAGAAGAACCTATTCCGCCACAATTACATTCACAGTGAAAACTTTGGTGGGAAGAATTAAGCCAAGTCAACAATTTTTGCATCGATCGCTGCTATTCACCAAGAATACCAAAAGCAGAAAGTATTCAACTCCATATTTTCACGGATGCCAGTGAAAGCGCCTTTGGAGCCGTTGGGTACTTTCGAATTTCTTACCAGGAAGAAGCAGATGTCGCCTTCGTTGCCGCCAAAACCAGATGTGCCGCACTGAAGAAACTGTCCCTTCCTCGACTTGAATTGCAAGCTGCAGTTCTGGGATGTCGACTGCAAGCAATAATTCGTGCCAATCATCAACTGGAAATAGAGGAAGTAGTGTACTGGAGCGATTCCCAAACGGTGATTCTTTGGTTGCAGTTTTCTGAACGAAAATACAGGCAATTCGTCGCTCATCGAATTGCCGAAATCTTGGACAAGTCAGAGCCCGCAAACTTGCATTGGCTTCCAACTAATTTAAACGTAGCTGATGACACCACAAGAGCCATTGATCCTCAAAGTTCTCTACCAACAGCAGGTGGCTAAGAGGACCTGAAATTCTTCGCCGCCCCAAACACCAATGGCCTAGCCATCATATATTCCCCATCCAGTGCGGATGAAGAAATACGCCAAAAAGTCGTTCTCCTAAACAAGGCAAGTATGTTTTGGGTAGAAATCTCTAAAAATCCTTCTTATCTAAAGCTGAGTCGAGTTGTGGCCTGGGTAGAACGAAGAAGAGAGGAAACTTTGCTAAACCACTAAATCTCACCGTTACCGAAATTGTCTCAGCTGAGAAAAGTCTATGCCGGCAGGCACAATATGAAGCGTTCAATTCAGAGGCGTCCATACTGCAGAAGGGGAAATACATCCCCAAATCAAGCTCAATTTTTCAACTAACGCCTTGCCTGGATGATGATAATGTACTGCGAGTTAGCGGACGCTTGGATGCTGTACAATGTTTACCAATGGGAGCCAGACGACCCATCATTCTTCCCAGAAAGCATCCACTTACACAACTCATCGTGCAGCACTATCATCACATGCTACATCATCAAAACGACACCTTAACAATGAACGAGATACGCCAACGTTATTGGATAATACACATCCGAGCCGCCCTTAAAGATGTCAAAAGCACATGTTTCAAATGCAAACTGAGGACAGCCAAGCCAAGGGCACCACTCATGGGGCAGCTACCACCAGACAGAGTGACACCTTTCGTTCGTCCATTTACTTACACAGGATTGGATTTCTTTGGCCCATTACAAGTCACAGTGGGTCGTCGACACGAAAAGAGATGCGTCGCTCTCTTCACATGCCTAACAACAAGAGCCATTCATCTCGAATTAGCTGCTGATCTTCTTACGGACGCCTGCCTGTTGTGTCTTCAAAATTTTGTCAATCGCCGTGGTGTACCCATTCGCATCCGAAGTAACATCGGCACCAATTTTATCGGTGCCCAGAGAAAGCTGGAAAAAGATGCCCATTCACTGGATACGGACCGTGTCCAAAACGAATTGTCATCAAAGGGGATCGAATGGATCTTCAATTGTCCGCTCAACCCTAGTGAAGGAAGAGTTTGGGAACGCATGGTACAGTCAGTTAAAAAGGTGCTGTCAGTAACATTACGGGAGGTGGAACCAGGGTAGAAACATTACGAAGCTTACTAATTGAAGCAGAAAATATTGTTAATTCCAGACCACTGACTGAATTGCCACTTACATCAGAAGAAGATGATCCGCTTCCTCCAAACCATTTTTTGCTTGGTTGCCCAAATTTTACACAGACGCCTAACAAAGAGAACACACCGATTTACAATCGCAAGCAATGGGACATACTGCAACAGTTGAAGTACAGGTTTTGGAAGCGCTGGATCCTGGAATACCTGCCTATGCTAACGAAAAGATACAAATGGCATGCAAAGGTACCTCCACTCAAGCCGAACGACTTAGTCCTAATCTGCGACGGTGCTCTACCGAGAAACAAATGGCAGCGCGGAAAAATAACAAAGGTACATATGGCTAAAGATGGGGAAGTAAGGAGCGCAGAGATACGTACTCAAGGAGGGATATTTCGTCGAACAGCTTAGAAGCTAGCGGTGCTGGAGATTGGTGAATCTCTTTGAAGATTCACGGGAGGTGGGATGTTGTCGTGACAAAAAATAACCCTAATTGACTGATCGACGCGACTACGAAAACTGCGTTGTGTCGAGGGGAAAAAATGATTAGGGTTGTGACTGACGCCGTCCAGACGACTAATTCAATTTCATCCTATTAATAGAAGCCAACCCCTTATTGATGTTCGACTGGCGCCATTCATGTTCCTGTGGGTTGCGGTCGATTTTGCGTCATAGAAGGTGGATCCTGATTTGCCGAAAATATAATTCAGATCGGGATCTGCCTTCCGTATATAAATCGCACATGAATGCCGAGAGGAGTCAGTACGAGTATTGAAGTCAGCAATATCACCCCGAAAAAACATACAAATTTAAAACACACACTCTGTGTTAATTTGTGAACTAAAATCAATGTTAATTTAATAAATAATTCGTAAATTTCTTCAATTTCGGTTGTTTTTGTCTTCAAGTCAGTTGACACTAATAGTGTCAAGAAATTAGCTTGATACGACTAGGGCTATGTCTCCTGCAAAGGCTATTGGCTTGTAGCAGTTATACTTAGGTAATAAGCCGTAATACTTAAGTTCCTCGAGAATTCCGTAAAGCACTAATATCCAGAGAAGGGGGTAACGGACGCCCCCTGGTTATGCTGTGGTATAAGACGTTCTTAATCAAGTCTCGAATACTTCGTTCTACTTTGAGTCTAGTTAAGGCGTTATTTATCGCTTCAAACTTGACATTATTTAAAGCCTCTATCTCGGAAAGCATTGTATGTTCTTTGTCATCAAAGGATTTCTCAATGATGCTGACTAGGGAGCGAAGTACCGTTTCTGTTGAATCCTTTGCTTTGAAAACTTTCTGTTTGAAAACCTTTGCAAAATAATATGTAGATCAACTATCCTTTTCATCATTTTGAAAGATATGAAGAGAATGTAATGGGTCTGAAGTCTTTTGGTAAGCTGTGTGAAGCTTTTTTCCCACAGTTTGGTATGAAAACCACCTGATGTTTCCTTCAAAGCTTTCGAGTGTAGTTGAATCTCAAGCAGCTGTAGAAGATAGCCTTCAGCCACTGTAACAGTATGCCTAGACCCTGCTGTATTCCGTTAATCCGCCTACCTGACATCGTCTTGCCCTAGGGATTTGAAAGGCTCGAATCTTTTAACCGCCCAATCCAGTTTAGATTTCATTTAGAGGCTGTCTGGCACGGCTCTGTTGTAAAGCAATCAAACCGCCAAGAAGTTCTAGATCGCACTGTTATCTCAAGAAGCTTATCCGAATTATTAACCATCTGAAGAGTTTCAAGAGCTCACTCTTTCTCAAACCAAGGATACCTGTGTTGACCTTAATGATGACCAGCCATCGCAATCCGCACTTAAGAACTACAGAAAAACGATATGGTCTCACTACAAATGTATCTTCTCTTTGTCTTTACTAAAAAAAACTCCCTCCAACACCTTACAACGCTAGTGAGTTAGATAACCTTCTATGTCCAGAAAAGGAACCATTGCACATTCTTTGTTACTAAAGGATTTTTCAATGGTGCTGACTAGTGAGTGAAGTGCAACTTCTGTAGAAAAACCGTTGCGATAAGCATGCATGTTGAGAAGGTGATAAGGATCTGAAGCTGATACTTTCTTTGATATGTAGATCCACTATCGTTTCCGAGGTTTTAAGTTGGAAAGAGGAAAGGCTTATGGGTCTGCAGTCTTTTGGTAGGCTGTGTGGCTTTTCCACACTTTGGTATGAATACCACCTTAGCTTTCCTCCACGTTTTAGGAGTATACCTGAATCTTAAGCAGCTGTTAAATAGTCCTCATCCACGGCAATAGTATATTCAGTCCGTACTATAATTCAGCCGGTCTGACGTCGTCTATGCCTGGGAACTTGTAGGGCTCGAAACTTTTAACGGCGCAGTCAAGCTTGGATCTGGTACGGTCCTGCTGTAGTGCAGCTCTGTTTGCGAATTGTTGTTATCAATTTCACTGGGATTTGTACTCACGGAGAAGTGTGTGTCGATTAGGAGTTTATGGATTTCCTCAGCGGATTCCGTCCATTCTCCTTCCGACGATTGGATAAACGTAGGCATGGTCGGAGATCTCGAGAGCAGATGTCTCAACCGACTACACTCCTTAATATTTTCTATGTTTCCACAGAAAGCTCTCCAGGCTTCTTTCTGCGCGGTTTTGGCCTCTTTTTAACAGTTCCTGAGACTATGCTTGTAGAGATCCCAGTCCGCTGGCGTCCTTGAGAATTTTGCTCGGTTGAAACACCACCTGCTTTCTTTGCGTAATTAGACAAATCGGGGTTCCACCATGGCGGTTTTCTATTTTTTTCCTGCAGGGCAAGCTGTAGAGAAGGCAGAATTCATAGCTCCTGTGATTATCCCTACCATGTCGTCAATACCGTCCACAGAGGCTGGCTCTGTAATGACTTATTTGTTGAAACAAATCCACATCCTTATAAGTCACCAGGAATTGACATCATAATTCCAGCCGAGCTACAAAAAAGTTCGACAATGATTATCCCTAGGCTGGAAATGAGTTTCAAAGGCTGTATATCTTTGGGTCACATCATGATCAACAATATATCTGGATCAACGATTGATCCAAATACAAGTTTTCGCTATCTCAATATGCGTACAAGAAAGGAAGATCCGTGAAAACAGTCCTCCACAGACCTCACCCTCGCTTCTGCACAAATCATTGTAAGGAAGGCCTAGTCTAGAGGTGTAAGTTCCGATAGCACAATGCTCTCTGAGAACGCCATTAAGAGATCTGATATTCGCCCTGCTTAATCCGATCAAGCTAAGCGATTCTTTGAGGCAGATCATAGGCAAGAGTTGTTTGGTAATGAGGCATCCTGTGCCTAATGTCCATTCGCGGTTTGTTTGAGCAAGCGTTTCAAGTTGTAGCAGATGATTTATAGTAGCGGTAGGCGTAAAGGGTGGATCTCCACCCGGGAACAGTACAGAATTTGTGGCCTTTCTAGCGAGTCCGTCCGCTTCGCAATTCTCTGGAAGCCATGGCAGAGCTTCCTTAATCGCTATAGTTTACCAAAAGCAGTGAGTGTAAATTCCTTATTAATTATGTATTATTTTATTAATTGTTGTAGGCATGCTGAGAGATCGACAATTTGTCAGTGACTATGTGTAGAATACATCGATCAGTTTTTCCAGGGCTCTAATCGCGGATACAATACAATAGTCTCGCGCTAGCGTTTCGACGAGAGTTTCACTTCATGTAAGCATAAAAAACGATAGCGTCTGAGAGATATCGTTTTGCCTGCTCATTCCATAAGAGACGATACTGAAATAGGTATCGCCAAAAATCAGTCATCGAGACGATAGTTAATGACAGTTTTCATTCTACGCGAAGCAGGCAAAACGATATCTCTCAGACGCTATCGTTTTTTTATGCTTACATGAAGCGAAACTCTCGACGAACCGTTAGCGCGAGACGATTGTCGCATTACGCGATTAGAGCTCAGTGCTTCAAATAGAAATGTTAACAGACTTATGGATCATACATCCACTGGTTTGACATGCGAGCATCTTCACAGTCTTTGGTATAAAGACCACGGAAATCGTTTTCCAGATTTTAAGTACGTGACCAAGATCTAAACATCCTTGAAAGATGTTGACCAACTAGGGAGCAACCTTTTGTAGTTCAGCTGGGTAAATGCCGTCTAATCCAACCATTTTGTAGGGTTTGAAAGAGTTGGTAGCCCACAATACAGTATGTTTAGTCAACCTAAGGGAGCTATGATAGGAGTGGATCTGACTGGTTGGAACTCGTGTGTGACCAGAATAAAAAACATGTGCACATATGTATGTATCAAATGTCGTAACATCATAGAACGAACTATCGGCATTTGGAAAAACTGGTGCCAGAATTGCCTCGGATCTAGACAAATTCATTATTTTCCAAGGAAGGCTATAGAGATTAGTAATGTTGGCGTTGAACAACATACGCATATGTTACAAAGTGAATGATGAAGACTTACATATACCAGAATAAATAAATCAAGTTTTTCAGAATATCTAAAGTTCACCCCGCTTTACAAAATTAAGATCGACTTTTGTCGTTCAAATCAAAATACCGACACACGCGATTTGTCACACAAGAAATACCTTGCACATGAGGTTCGCCAGACGTCGTTTTATGATTACTTGATCGACAACAAGGGTGGCAATTTCCATTTCATTTCGAAAAGCCAAATTCTTCAAATTGAAAGTTGGAAATGTGCATTAGAATCGCACACCAGACCAGATTTGAAAAGTAGTTAAAAGCGTATTAAATTATCTCTCGCTGGGATTCGAACTGTGGGGTGGAAAGAGTGGTTACCATTTTCGGTTACAAAATTAATAGTCCAATTCCTATTAACAATACAGTGTAAATTATGGATAATATATATTTTATTTTTTAACAGATAACATGAGACGAGTGTTTTCATCGATAATTCGTTCGTGATATCCAAACAAGTACAGCTTGATTAGTTTGATTATTTTTTACTTTTTTTCCTTATTAAACTGTGCGTGCTTATTTGCATTTTATCCAGACTTGTACCTACTTAATATTTTTTTTTTGTTTTAATAAACTTCAACAAAGATTATTTCGTTTATTTAATGTCTAATATACATATATATTTACAAAGTTTAAAATTACGTGGCAAATTATTCTGAAAACAAAAACAGCGTACTATCACATCATGCAACCTGTCCTATTCATGGTTTATACTGGGACTAGGGTAACGAAACATTGTAAGTTTATCTGAAAAAAGAAATCGTTGAAATATTGTTGCTTTTAGCGACTTAAGTTTTCATTTAAACTTACCGGAATTGCACATACTGCCACTGACTACAGGCTTAGGCGGTAGTTTAGGTGTTGCGTCTGGAGCACAATTTCCTGTTTTCGATAATGGCACAATACTTTTACGCATATTTTTCGACTCATTGATGGAAGGAACGACTGAAAAATTGTATGAAGCTTCAGACGTGCTGGGTGTAATGGGTGATGAAGAAGAACTTTGTGCGGGGGATGATTGAGCTAGGTCCTCATTTCTTTTGATAATCGGACTTGAATCCGAAGTATGTGAACCCTTCTTTTGCATAGCGGAATTTCTTCGCATCATTATAACACTAGAACGTGGAGGCAATAAATGACTTTGTCCTATAACTACATTTCCTTTTAATTTGTTTATTGTTCCAGATGAATTTATAATTCTAGGCGGTAGTGGAGGGGGGCTCAATTCTCCATCACGCGGTGGAAGCTAAGGATATATATATATGCATATTTACGTAGTTTATATCGTATCATTTGAACTTACTGTTGGTGCATCTGGAGCTTGTAGCTTTTGAGCCAACTCAATGTAGCTATCTACTCTGTCTCTCCGTCTGGGTGGAAGTGGTGGGGGAGCCGTTGATTCAAATTCATGATGAGCAGTAGGAACATTGACGTGAGGAGATATTGGAACGGAAACATCATCATGTTGAACTGAATAAAGGGATGTTGATGCCTCTGTAGATGCGTGTATCAGTGTATCTTTGGGGCTGCTTAAAATATTTCCAAACGAAATATAGACAAAATAAATTAACAATATAGACAACGTAAAAAACAAATGGCTTATGCAAAGTGACAATACAAAAAAGTATTTCATGATTAAGACGAGTAACTTGAAAATACAGTACAATATAATGCATCAAATATCAAATTAGAAAAGGCAACTGTGAGGCGAATTTTTGGGAATGTAGAGACATGAATGTTATACCCTCAAACTAGTGTCAGTGATTCGTTAATACAATCTGAATCCATAGCCAAACTAATAGCTTGTTAGGGTCCAGTGCAGTTCCTCCAGTTGTCATTGAACGTAGTTGTAGTGGTTTCAACGTATTCAAAGCAAGGCCCTTCAATGTACTTTACACCACATACAAGAGAATCTTAGTAATCCTTAGACTAGTGGTAATCAACAGTATGAATGTCCTCAACTATTTTTGACAATATCACTAAAGTGCTCAAGTTAAGCTTACCTTAAGTTTATTGTAGAGTTACATCCTTGTGGATGATAAGATGTATGGAATGGAGATCTCATTGGTTGTTTTGAATGGCTGTCAGTTTTCGGACTTACAACAACTAATGGTATAGGCGACACAAATCCTTCGCAGTTACTTCCTGTACAGATACTTTTAGTCTGACAACAATTGTCCATCCTGAATTCTTTTGTTGTACATTGCATCGGGAAGAAATCTCCGTTTGGATTCATCTGCGGACTTCTACTCGAAATTCCGCCTTCCACATTTACGTTACAACTTACATTAGAAACTTTTTTAGGCAAAACTGGTGCGCAAGATCTACTTAATACAGCTGGATCTTCGTTAACGCTATGTGTTCCTTCAGATTCTCTGTTGTATACTACTTCTTGATTATAACTTAGCTGAACTGGTAGGCTGTGAGTACTCAAATGTGGATTCCAGGAACTGGTTCCGCTTTTTTCTGGTAAGTTAACATTCCAAAAAATTGGTTGTTTCACTCCAGGCGGACTTTGGTCTCCTTCGAAGAGAAGGCTGCTTTGTAGCTTTGATCCAAATGTTAGATTTGATAAAATTGGTAGAGTATTAATGCTATTATTACTGTTATTGATATTGCTATTTGTTTGCCGACGAGGTTTAATACCAGGGGACTTCAGTGTAATTGACGCCCATTTTCGAGGCTTAAAAGAAAGTAATAAGATTAAAAATGTATTTAGTTCAAACGATAACAAAGTCCAATGTCCTTACAAATTTTGGTGGTTGTTTACATCCTCGAGGCTCTATGCGTAAGCTCTCATGATATAAAAAGTTTGATATGTCAGTGTCCGACATGCCTTTAAATGGATCCAAATTTTCTAAAAAGTTCTACAAATAACAATTAAAAATTAACAACATTCCCATAAGTTATATACATTTTATAAAAATTGTAACCACTTCTTAAAAGTGTGAAAAATAATCAAATAAAATTCAAATTATTCATACCCTTATTTTTGGGTCAACCATTAAGCAATATGGTTGATTTTGGTATTGTTGAATTTCTCCAATGATTTCAGCTACTTTCCTTCTCTTTGAAAAATTTATCAGCTCTGAATTTGGCAAAAGATCCGGATTTCCTTCTTCAAGATGCAGTATATTTGTAAGGTATCGCCCAAAAAATGGCACACACGGAGGATTAATCGATCGTAATTTTTCTTGATACTTCTTCAAGTGCCCATCGTCATTTAGTTCACGACATTCCTCGAGAAATTTTTCATATCTTGCAGGCAAACCTTGAAAGGTAAGTTTAAGTCTGTATACTGAAGCGCTACCCATTGCTGCGATTATAGATAGTATCCCGTTGAAGTTGTTTAGTTCTAACATAACCATCATCACTTCAATTGCCCGAGTGACCATTGCAACACGTTCTTCATAGTTTTCTGCTCCAATTATAGATTTTTCGAACCATCTGGTTACATTTGTTGTATATTTCATAATTTTCAAAAGATTCGGACTTTGAATTTCTTTGTCTTTTTTCGTCCATGGTGATCCGACAAGTTCAGATGGCTTTACATTTTTATATAGTTCAAATTCTAGTAGTGTCAGTTGACGGGCTAATTCTAGTGGATGTAAAGTAAGTAAATTTATATCCGCGTCTGGAACTTGCAGATGATGTTCAATAGGGGGTGGACTATGACCATAAGCAAATGTAATCTGCTTTTGACTTTTTTCCTGCTCATTCTTCTGAAATTAATGTTAGTCTTTATCATGAAATGATTCTTAAAAATAGTGAAATGATATTGCACAAAAATTAAAGTTTATATTAATATTTTATTTAATACATTCTACCATTCTATGTTGATAGTAAACAAACAAATAACCGTACCTTTCGTTGAACAATTTTTAGAACGGAGTCCACCCATTTCTTCATTGATTTCCCATTAACATTCTCCAGAAAGTGTAACAAATTTTCCAGCAACACGGGGTCTTTTTCAAAATCATAAAAATGATGGTCAACCCAATGTCGAAGGACATTAAGTACTCGGAACTGCACTGGTTGAACATACTCTTTGCGGTACCGTTTCCAATCCTCGCGTTGTGAATTCTTATGCAATTTTTCTGAGTCTGGATTAGCGTCCCTTTCACTTGGCGGTATTTCTTGATATACCAAGCTTGGGTCTGGGATGTTAAATCGTTCTATTAATAACTGAAGAAGATTTTGCGGCGAACAAAAGTAACGATAAGTTGTTAAAAAAGTTCGAACAAACATTGGGTCAGCATATATATGATAGGTTAAACGTTCTATAAGTTTGCATAATGTTGCCCCCTAAAAGTCAAGAATAAAAAATTAATTAATTAAAAAGTATCTTTCATCTATGTAGAGTCATGAGCAATGACATAAAAAATTTATTCAAATTATTGTATGCATTATATGCATTATACAATAATTCTTTAATTACTACGATATTGCAAATATTGGCCGTGGCGTTGTCGACTTATACCCAACTGAGCCTCGTCGCTCTGGCTCGATTACCGGTACGAAGAAAACAATTTTCAAAGAATCTAGAAAAATGTTCTCAAACTTGGCCGTTAAAACTTCCAAGTTTTTTCATGACAGGAATACTCTTAAGCATTGTCAATGACAGAGATTTTGTCGGTGAATAATAAAAATTCGCCTCCTGGTGACTGCCATGTATTTTTTTGGCTAATGTCAGCATACAGTTTCAAGCTTTTCATACCCGCCCTTTTCAAAATTATTGCAACCTATTTGAAATCCGTCACAGATTAAATTAGATTCCGATGGGTAATTCATTTTAATATTGCAACCTTAACCGTTTAGTATTCAATTCAATTCCACATTGTAGGCATCGATGACCTACAATCGTCTGCATGAATACATTCATATAGTCTCAATAAACGAGTACACTACTTCAGTGCTCATTTCGTCATTCCAATTTTGCGAATGTGAGTACTCTAAATACGAGTACAATGACATAGAGAACGAGTATTCGTGATTTCAACGCATATTAGAGTGTGAATGATTGAAAAATTTATAATTTTCTACATTTGGTTGCTAAACGGATATTCAGTTTGTATATATGTATACTCATAAATTGGGTTTAAAAATTATATGCAAATAGGACAGAACCTTATGTCGACAGTGTCTGTTGTGGTTACCGGAAATAAACGTCTTCGCATAAGACTCTGATTGAAACAAACTTGTATGAGAAGAACTCTGTTGCCTATTATTGCATTCGTTGTGGTTTTAAGTTTTGTTTGAATACTGAAAGTGACATACAGTTAAAAGTTCCTACTCATTCCTGCAAAAAAATTAATATTTTTATAGCTTTGACGAACTTTCGTTGTATAAACGTTTTCGACTAACCAAGGACATATCCAACAATCACCCTTGAATAGAATCAGAATGTGCTTTCAACAGGTACTGTTTTCCATATTCATTTGCTAATGCATTCATATTCATTTGCTAATGTTTTAATAAAGCTGTCATAGCTAAGCTCTACTGAAATATGTACGAGCAAATGAAATAGATTTGTTAATCTAATAATAATTAAATTGTTAATCTCTATTTGTAAATGAGGCAATGAAATGTTCTGGTGAAATTTCTGAATTTATCGGGCTAAGTCCTTCACTCCGTCATGTACCCATCACTGTATTCGTCCCGATTCATAGGTATCAATAACTTTAAAAAAATTTTATAAAATTTGTATAGCTTCATGGGCGGAGTCCGACCACATTTTGAACAACCTTAAAGAAAAATTCATAAATTGACGCCGAATCCAGGCAGGGTCAAGACACTTACGAGGTAATGATGCATCGAACGAATAGAACGGTCGCAAGCTCTACGAAAAGAAAAGGGTGATTGTGGCGTTACATGAAGAAGCTCCCATGCATGTATTTTCTAACACCGACTCAACCCATCCAAAGTCTTTTTCAGTCATTATTATATTACTATCCTCCTATGTAATTTTAAAAATCAAAATGCTCGGTGTAGTGTACTCCCATTTTCTCCATTTTCTATGAGTACTATATTCATGTGTTGTCACAAATATTATATGTTTCATTCGTTTTGATTTTTAAATTGAGTAAAATGTGTACTCGAAATAAAATTAATGTTTTGAAATTGACATTCATTGCAGAGCCCTAGTCTCGATAGATAGGTGTCTGGGTAGTGTGAATCCCTGATTGCGTGAACACTCTGCTGGCGTGAACTCTTTACAATTAGAACAGTGCAGAGATAAGCGTTTCTTTGCAAAAATGACTTTTAAAAAACCGAAACCGAAGTTAATAAACTTTAAAAGAAAAAGGAGGAATTAGAAGGCGGTTAAGTCGCATTAAGTTTGTCTCGGCAGTCCACAAGCCACAGCCAGTAGCCAAATCCACAATTTCAGCGAAAATAAAAAATAAGAACAAAATCTTAAAAGTAGTCACCACTAGCCAAAACAGTTCGTTGAAAAGAAAAGCCTTTACGCAAGGCGTATATATATATTCTATTCTATCTATTCTATATATATATATATATATATATATATATATATATATATATATATATATATATATTCACTATTGGCTATTTGGGTTCAAGCCACGGTATGGAGCTCGTCTTTTAAGAAAACTGTGAAAAAAACTCAGTTGCCCCATCCAAAATATGATGCCGAACAAACAATATATCATATAACAGTGAACCCTCGGAAATCCGACCTCTGTCTTAACCGGGAACATTTGTAATCCATGCATATAACTCATGAGGCGACTCGACTGTACGTACAATAACAATTTATTAATATATAAAGTCCTTAGTTAGTTTAAATATTTTTAACTTTATAATAACCAAAATATGTTTTGTTTAAAAAAAATACGAAATTCCACAAACAAACTATGTGATTTATAGAACACAGATTGTAGTTTGTCGGCCTAAAAGAAACTCTCGAAAATTTCTAAACTGCAGGGGGTCTGAGGTAGTAAATCTCTCTTCAAGCAAAGAGCCTTTAGAACCAAGATATGTAGTGTGAAGTACATACTTTTTTCTAGACAGTTATTACTCTTTCAGTAACTTTTCGTCAGTGACTCGAAAGAGGTGGAAATTATTTTCCGTCACACCGCTCAGAAATCGAACACAGGAAGCGAAGTTAGGTTGCATAGGGATCGACGCACATTCCCACAACGCCACGGCCACAATACACACATTATTGCTTATTAATTAATTGAGTTTGATTAGTAGAGAACACAAAATCCTTTTTATTTTACATTTTTTAGCTCATGGATTGTATGATATTGTTGACAGTTATCGGCATCTATGTCAATGCTAGTTTAGATTTAGTTTAAATATTCAGAATATAATTATGTTACTAATCATTATTTAAGGTTATACTGGAAATTTAGAATGTTTCTGTCATTTGTCTTACCTTTATCAGGGGTACACCCGCGCTTTCCTTTTCTTCTAAAACAATATTATCTGCATTATCGGGGACAGCAAATTTGTATATATCTGGACTGGGCAAACGAAGTGGATGCTTCTTTTCCATATCTAGTAATATGCTGTCCAAAATACGATCCAACATTGACTTCGTATTTACCATTATTAAGTCAGCCATCCAATCACTTTTGTGTTGAGGATTTTTTGCTAAAGAAACTCTTACAGTAATAACCAATTGTGATGTAAAATGACAGCTTACCAATTAAAATTACAGCTGGTTGTACTCTTGGAGAGATTTCAAACGCATGTTTAAGGTCCTCCGTGTCCGTTCGATCTATAATCTCTACGCGACGCATGAAAAATTTTTCTTTTAAACGAAAGTCATAATTTGTTGCTCCTGCCGACACTGTTTGCTTCTTCGCAATCGATTTACATAGGACCATAAGTCCATCGAACAAATATACTTTTCGCTCTGTTATTCTTTTACCCGAACCTAATTTTCCTAATGTATCCTCTGAAAAAAGTTTAAAATTTCAAAAATTTAAGAATTTCTTTCGAAAATATATTGAAGAAAAATGTTAAAAAATCGATACATTATATCGTTCTAACACCCTTTCTACGATTTGACACTTAATTTTAATTTATTTGCTTGGTTCATTTTGGAAAGATGAAGGGATAAATAGAAACGAGGTGAAAAAGCCGTCCAAATCCGCAACAAATATAAATGCATTCCAAGTTTAGGCCTATATACCCCAAAATGTGGTTTATCATCAAAATCACAAAAAAATGTTTAATATATGTATATATATACGTTTAAAATTAAAATATTTTAAGTATATTTCCGTGTTCTGTAAATTGGACTCTTCCTAAGTCGAACTCTCCTTAAGTCGAAACTCTCCCTTACTCGAACTTTTTCGCCATATTTTACATACATTTCCCTCAACTTTCCATACAAAAACCTCTCTCTAAGTCAAACTCTCTCTAACTCGAACAAATTTTGGTATCCCGTGACAATTCGACTTAGGGGTAGGTAGTCCACTGTATTTACAACTTTTCCATTAATGGAAGTAAATAAAATGTGCTATAGATAAATATAAGACATAAAAACAATACCTCTTATGAATTCGTTGCAACTTTGGCCAACGTCTTTGTCCCAATGCTCTACAGTATTTTGTAAATCCCTAGTTTTTTCAATGGCGAGATGTCGACGAGCTCGGCTATGCATTGGCGCGGCAGATTCCCTATGCAAGAAAAAAAAATGTATTTATGGCACAATAAACATGGATGTATTATTTTACTTCGGTAAGTTAGAGACAATATTCTCAAGTTCACATTGTAAGGGTCTTAATAAGCCTTGTACTTGTTCGAAACTTTCTCTGTCCTCTTGCGAAGGACTTAATTGCATTAAAGACTTAATATAATCCAAATATAAAAAAGCATGCCAAATGGGGACAAGAAGTAGCTTCGGCAGATAGTATTTTACGGCCTCCCGAAAACCATGTCCAGCAGACATTAATGATATTGCCTAGACAGAAAAGTGATGAGTATATATATACATGTTTGAAGTAAAATAAAATGTTTTTGTTTACTACATCTGGTTTTGATAATAAAGCTGTAAGTGCATCTCTAGACTGTCTAGATGTAACTTCTTGAGCATATTTCGTATACACGTCAAACTCTTCAGCTTCAGCTAATTCCTCAAAGCAACTTCCAACGCATGGTGGGCTTTGTTCTTGAGACATTTCTATTACATCTTCTAGAGAGCTTAGTAAAGTTACAGTTACTTCGTATATGTCAAGTATGTTTGAAAAAATTGGCTCTATTTCTCGCGTATCTTCAACAACCTTTAACAGCTCTTCGCGAAAAACTCGAATTATCATATGCAAATCACGCTGATATTGTTTTTCGTCGTGTATTAGCTCTTTAACAACTTCTTCATATGTCAAGCTCGCTCTTGGAGCTGGTGGCAACGGACTAGGAACAATTTTATTATTCATATCTGATTGGTAAAACATGTCCATCAACACCTATAAAAAAACGATTTTGTATACATTAACTTTTCAGATGATCGTACAGTGCATATTTATACATTACCTTATCGGCACACATAGCAACTTCAATATCCTCACGGGATATTTCTAAATGTTCAATTTTCTGCACATAGTTTCCAGCTAACTTTAAAATATCTGCTGAAATGTACTCAAGCACAGACACCAAAAACAATGTAACTGAACTATCTACTTTGTACTGCAGGATATCCTAAAAAAAAATAATTATTTTGAAAAATAATAACAAATAATTATGTAGGTAACCAAATAAAAATTATGTCACACATCTTTTGACTTACAAGGCATTAATGGGTTCAAAAGGACAAATGATTTTAAACCTTACCTTTTGTAGCAATGCGTGCACACGATCCACTGGTAGAACACATTTGCGTTTCTTTTTTAAACTCTCTTTTGCCTCATGTAGAGCCCAACAATCAATGGGTGTTGGAAAAGTTTTTTTAACTTTTTCTTCAACGTCCTTTAATTATAGAATATATGTGAAATATATGATTTCATGTCTTCAATTAAAATATTAAACATAATAATTTGAAATGTCCTTATATAATAAAATGGCTTAAAAGTATTCCAGAACTGGGTTATGAAAATAATCAAAAATTGCAAGGTTTTGGTTTTTAAATAAATATATCATAATATAATAAAATTTGGTCGAATTTTAAATTTTATTCAAACTGTACATTCAAAACAAAAATTTCGCCATAACTGCAATTAAAAACCTGGGTTAAGACACAGGAGCTTCAAAAAACACTGTCAGTAGTAGTAGTAAATAAGCAGCCGAACATTTCTGTTATTTATACTATACATCTAACAATTCAATACGAAATCGTGAAATACGACCGCCTCCGCTTGCAAATACATAGTCATTTTTGTATGATCTTTCCTATCATGCTTTCTATATTTAAATTATTTTCATCTCATATTTTTATATAATGTAATTACATATATTCCCAATACTACGCAAATAGCAGGGATTCTAATATTTATTTTCAATTAAATAACTAAATTATGGGTATTTAATATTGGTGACATGAGTAATTCTTACACCACATTTTGCAACAAAATAATATGTTATTATTAAAATTTATATTGTTTAATATTAAATTTGTTTTAACTATACAAATGTATATATTGCAAGTTAACGCCGATGTAAGAGACCAAAGTGAACTGTTGTTTGCATAAAGCGTTGAAGCATTAGAAGACCGAAAATCCAAGATAAATAAAGAAAGATCAGAATGAAACCGATTCTTCACTTCATAAACACTGTTGTTTTTGAGTTTTATAACAAATTCGAGAATGTAATTTTTTGCTTTAGTCATTGAGTATGTAATTGAATTATCTTATTATATTGTTTATTAGAGATTTTTTTCGATTAGTGTCAAATGGTTTCAACATAACTTGGGTCATATAATATCCTAGATATTATTTATTTCGGCAACTTTAATGTTATCCTACATTTATTCTATCTGTAAATATGTATATAGGATATATGTATGTATATAGTTTGCAAGAAAGATAATCACAACCATCCTTAATTTGGCAAAACGTTAACACAATCCAATAGGACACTAAAAGAACACATTATTGACTTGATTATACTTCAGTATACATATTTAATGGGAGAGGTACAGCGAATCACATTTTGAGACAATCCTTTTAATTTTGCAATTAAATAAGATATTTATTTATACTAATTTAAATTGAAGCTTTTTCATATGAAAATAATAAATTATGAAAATTATATATATATATATATATATATATATATAAATATAGCAAGTTATGGTATATAATTAACTAACCTGTATGGAATGGGGAGACGGCTTTCCGCAAAGCATTATCAATATACGCAAACAAAGTTTTTCAACAAACAGCAATGCTTCTTCTTTCGCTGGTAGTCGCGGATGAACCTGCTCCAATACCTATTTGTAAGCAAATTAGAAGAAATAAGTACACATTGTTTCAGTATACACCGCTAAACAAACAAACGCACTTTTTTTAATGCAGGGCTAAAAAGTCCTCTCCATCGAGCAATATTTTCATTTTTAGAGAAATCATATTCCTCAGATTCAATGTTAATTTGGTGGGAATACATATTTTATCATATATTTTTAACTGCACCAAGAAAACCTTATATTTTTTTTAGTAAAACATTTAGAGACAACAGTAAAGGATGCAGTTGCTATATGACTCCATACTAGTCAATATATATTTTTTTAAACGAGTTACGTTAGACTATCATGTGTTATTATTAAATTAAGTGAGCAGCTCCATATAATTTTTGTTTTGTACTGTTTATCTAAATCACTAATAGTTGACATACAACGCCGCCATTTATACTGAAAATTTGTTATTCTACTTTGCAGTCAGAAATTACAGTGATTATTGATTTAATTTTTAAATGTCAGTGTCAAAATAAAACACCTAGCGCTGTTCAGTGAGTAATTCGTAACAGTATGTTGCGAAAGTCAAATATGCTCGAATTAACAGAAACAGAACTATTTGACTGCTTCAAAGATTGTCTGCCTTTACACGTTACATTATTACTGTCACACGAATGTGGAGTAGCCTTATGAGATATTCCTATATTAACATAGATACAAAATATGTTAATTATGAATAACTAGGAAGAATGATATTATTTCTTTTGGAGTATATTGCGTGTCTAAAGTGCATAGGAATGGCAGAGCCACGAACTGCGTACGCAAACTTTCAGAAACAACAAATGCCACCAAATATAAACAAGTTTATTATACAAATAATTTATATTTCTTGGTATGCAAAAAATTGCTGAATGAATTATTGATTGTTAAGACACTTCATCGCGAATTTTTCGGTCGTGAATTTGTGGATCGCGTTTGCCTCTCTTGTGTATTGTGAACTCAGATTGATAATCGCAAGAAGATTGATTGAGGATGATTCCTGGAGCAAAAAATGAAAATCGTTAATAAGGAGACTTGAACTAATTATTGTTGATATTTTAGGCAATGGAAAAAATCGACTTCCCAGCTAATACTTGTATATTTGTATGATTTGTTCGATATATATATTGAATCGAATTAGGTATAAATAAGATAGATTTTCTCTTCAACTCAACATGACAGATGTACTTAATGAAGAACTTAAAGGCATGAGTGAACATGATGGTCATATCAAAAATGAGTACATGGGTGTGTGAATGAACACAAACAATTCCATAAGAACAAAAATATTGGAAATCAAGAAATATTCGGTAAGCTACATTAAGAGTAAAAAAGTGGATATGGAGTTGAGATTGAATTGGAATTGTTATACTTGTGGCATTTATAGTATAACAAAAGTTTTGAAAAAAAAAAACCAAACTACCACTCTCATCAACCACTACCAAATAAAACTAGTGTCGCCATCTTTCGGAAGATTGGCATAATCAGATAATTGAAAACCATATACAGAACCCAATAAGTATATGGAATTAGTTCAGCGAGAAATTCTATTACCAAATGGCGGCAGTGTGTTCTAGAACCCAGTTGAGGAAGCATGAATATAGGCGCGACGGCCGAACCACCAGAGAACATGCAGTCAAATAAAGTAATTGTAGGAGTAAGAAGTTGAAATGGGAAATAAAACTGATGTAACATTTTTTCGTAATTTCACTGATGAAGAGATGCTTACTAGTATCAACTAGTAAGCTATGATAATTGTTATATTTCAGATAATGAATTTATCCAATGCATATCAATGTCAAATTAAATGTTTTACAATAAATGAAAATGTTGTCACAGTAAATAATTTAACGAGGGGACATTGCAATATTTGTTTTAAGAGTTAAATAATGGTTCTGTTCTTGTAACTTTCCCTTGAATGCACTATTTAGCAAAATCATAGTTGTAAAGGACATTTCTCCTAAACCTCTAATTATGAATGTTCTTAAAAATATAAACACTATTTGTCGTAGCGTGGCAATGATATAAATGATTGAAATGAAATGAAATGAACTGAGTTCCTACCTGCATTGGGTTTTTGGTCCACATTAAGATGGCCATATAGACTGCAAAGCGATTTATTCATATTATTAGTACCAATCGTGATTTTAATACTAGATTATCTACCTTATCCTCATAAACAATTCTTATAATTTATTAAAAGGTTATTATCTTATTTTTTTGCACGTTTCTCGTACCTTCCTTGGTAGAGCTTCCGAATATCATTCCTGCAGTAACGTCTCTCAATTTTCTTGATCGCGCGAATTACAAATCTAGAGAATCGGCTTATATAAAACAAATTAACACTGTTGGTCGCACTTTACGTAATCAGTATATAGTCTGACTGATGCCAATATTTGAATAGGCAGTGAAACCAATCTTTTGCCGAGGTGATTCCATGAATTTGCTGACTGAAAATTCAGCAGACACTAACACATCAGATTTATGAATTCAGCTTTGCAATTACAATGATCCAAATAATACTAAGAGGTCAATGCCCACACATGTCCCCGCTGCAGTTGCACCGGATGGCTTGTGCACTGTTGTTGTTGTTGCTGAATATATGGTTGTTGTTGTTATTGTGCTGACGTAACCATGTTTATTGGAATAGTAACTCCTTTCCTTTGAATTGAGCAAGGGCTGAAGAGGCTATACTATGTTTCAATGTTGGTGTCCGCAATGTTAATAAAGAGGATATAGTTCAGCTCTGGTTGCGTTCTCTCTTTTACTTCTCCGACTTCAGTTAAAGGGCATCTTGCTGAGATGCAACGATGCAATTTGACTAGTTTCTCGGCTGCTGATGAGCTAGTTTTTCTTTTGCAAGCAATCAAATTCTCGATCTTGGGTCAATGTCGATATTGGTTTATAACAACATACGGCTTAGTAACAATTTAATTAGTTTCGTTAACAGGGAGAGGAATGAAATGAAGTGAACAGTTTTGGTGGGGCCGTTATGGTATGGAGCTCTTATAATTTGTATAGGTGTTTATTGGATTTAAAATCAATTGATTGTTGATAAGAGACATTTCGGTTTTCTTGAAGTTCGTCGTGGTTTATAACATTTTAGGAACAATATTTAACTTAGCAAGAATTATGGCTTCGATATGAAGGAGTTATGTGTCTTATAATGTTCGTAAATCGTTCAATCATTTGATTTTTCAAAGTAATCCTAGAAGTTATTTCACTGTAAAGATCTAGTTGACTATGCAGTAAACTCTATCTTATTGTTCAATTCCATTGCGTCATTCGCTTAGTAACCAAGTCCCCTTATGAGTCCTCTTTTCAGTCTTATTGTTGGTATCAACGTTTCAAGTTAGTTACGAAGTACTTTGAGTTTCTTTCTTCTTTATATGACGCTACAGTACGGGGTGGACCTGGGCCTCAACCAACAAGCCTCTCCAGCTAGCACGGTCTCTGGCTAGCTGTCTCCAGTGTCGCACGCCAAGTTGGTTGAGGTCCTTCTCCACCTGGGTGCACCATCTTAAACGCGGGCGTCCTCTGTTACGTTGTCCCACGGGTTATGAGTCGAAGACTCTTCGGGCCGGAGCTGAGTTGTCCATACGCTCTACATAACTTAGCCTTCTTAGGCATTGGATCCGAAGACGCATGACTAGACTCATGTGGCTGTACAGCCCGTGCAGTTCGTGGTTGAATCTTTTCCTCCAGAAACCGTCAACGCAAACAGGACCAAAGATCGCACCCATTTTAGCCGTTTCCGCCTCAATGCCAGCCAACGTCTCATTGACGGCTCGCTGTGTTCTGCCAATCGCGTCAATGTCATCCGCGTATGCTAACAGTAGTTCCGACTTCTGGAAGATTGTGCCTCGAGTGTTGGCATGTGAGTCTTGCACGATCTTCTCCAGGATGATGTGAAAGAAATCACATGACAGCGCGTCGCCTTGTCTAAAACCTTTTTTGACATTAACGGTCGCGGTGAGTTTGTTACCGACCTTGATGGAGCAGCGAGAATTCTCCATCGTCATCTTGCACAACCTGACGAGTTTGGCAGAAATGTCAAAACTAGACATGGCGTTGTATAGCTCGTCCCTATGCACGCTGTCATATGCGGCTTTGAAATCGGCAAAAAGGTGGTGGGTGTCGATCAGCATTCTTGGGTCTTTTCCAGGATCTGCCGTAGTGTGAAAATCTGGTCGATGGTGGACTTCCCTGGTCTGAAGCCACACTGATATGGACCTATCAGGTTATTTATAAATGGCTTCAGGCGAGTACACAAAACGGCAGAGATGATCTTGTTTGCGATGTTCAGGAGACTTATCCCGCTATAGTTGGCACAGTCAAAGGGGTCTCCTTTCTTGTGGACCGGACAAACGATACTGAGATTCTACTCATCGGGCAAGCTTTCCTCCGACCATATCTTACAGATGAGCTGGTGCATGCGCCCAACTAGATCATCTCCAGCTTCCTTAAGGATTTCAGCGTACAGTCCGTCCGCACCGGCAGCTTTGTTAGACTTCAGTCTTGATGTTGCTATTTTGACCTCGTCTAAGTCGGGGGGACGGAATTCTCATCGATCAACGTCTCTATTGGGTGCACCACTCTGCCTGGCAGCGTTATTGGTGTCATCATCGCCGTTTAGCAGTCTGCAGAAATGGTTCTTCCAAATTTTCAGTATCTCAGCGACTCTGCTACTAGTTGTCAATTCTCGTCCCGGCAGGCTTCTGTCCGAACCTTATATCCACTGTATAACTGTTTCACCCTCTGGTAAAACTTCCGGACATCGTTCCTGCCGTAGCACCTCTCCATGTCCTCGATCGCGCGAGTTATATTACTTAGCTGATATAAAAGAAACCCAACTTCGTTTGGTGTCGTCCGGAACAAGACTGACCACAATTTTGCTTTATTAAAATAAAAATATCAAAGGGTCAACGCATTCCGTTTCCGATGGCCTTCAGACAGCACCATTTACACCGCCAAGCAACACAAATGTGCCGTCAGCAATTTTGCTGACTTGCAATTGTGTAACTTCACCCTCCTTTGACAAAGAATTCTGCTGAATTCCATTTTTAATTGTTTTTATATCTACCTTAAATTGTTTTTATTATTTTTACATATTATTACAACTATAGCTGCAACCACAAGTGTGGCAACTAAAAGGCTAGAACTTATTATATAGTAATTATTCCTATGATAATTAAGTTGTTCTACATGTTTTAAATTTTGAATTTGAAAAATATTTAATATATTTGAAATGTTAATTTTTTCATATATTGTCACATTTTGATTATCTTCGTATGCAAAATTTTGAAGGAACTCTATATTATAATTAGACATTATGACATTTAGGACTTTTATTGAACAATTATTAACATTTACAATGAAGTTTCCACTTAAACATATATTTCTATCATCACATTCGTTTACAATATGTTGCTTAACTAAGTTCTTACAGACATAAAAATATTCATCGATAGTCACAATTTCGGTTTTTTTATTATTGCGGAAATTACATTCTCGTTCAATTTTATAGTTATTAATTTTCCTTAGACTCTGTATAAGTAAGTTATCGGGATTATAATCATATTTGTTACCATTTATTTCAACATAATCTATTGGCTTAATGCCAATTTCTTTATAATTTTTATTAGGATTAGGAATTATCATCTTCAATGCTGTCTGAATGTAATCTTGAGGTAACTTAATTGCTAAGACAAGTTTTCTATTATTTAATCGAATAGCTCCAATTTTGGCATGCTTTAGTTTAAAGTAGTTTAATTCTACACTTTCTTATAGTTCGTTTGTTAAAATACTTGGGTGTAATAATCCCTGTTTAGCAGATGCTACATTGTCTAAAATATTATTAATTTTTTCTTCGAGAATCTTTAATTTCAAAAGCTGGTCCATTTGTAGTAACTTCAATTTAATATTTCTTTGACTATCTATGACGAAATTATAAGCATCAGTTATATGTTGCCTATCCTCTAATACAATTGTCTTGATGTTATTTATATTATCCATGAACTGTTGATTTACACCTATTTGTTTGTTCAAATTTTCTATAGCAGCATTGTCATTCGTTTCGACTATTTTAAGATGTTCAGCAATATCTATCCAATCTTGGTCATCCATTGTTCCGAATAGCCATTTCTGACCAGTTCCAATGAAATTCATAAGACCTCTTTTTTTCGAATTGGTAGTGTTAATGCCTTGACTTTTACCTTAATATTCAAAATTTCAATGGACCATTCTTCATTAAATTAAGTTTTTGAAGATTCATTTCAGCAGACTCTACTACTGCTAGAATTTCCAAAGTATCAATTATATGTATTATCGTTTGGGAATTGTTTATTAATTCGACAGATCCTCGGTATAGGGTAACATAACCTTGCTCACTCTGGATCGGTGTTATTAGGAGGGATGATTGTACTGCTGTCACGGTTATCAACATGGTTAGTAGTATCACAAGCCAATTCTGTACCTGTAAAATTATTTGGTCTTTTAATTGTGATGGGATGAACATTTACTAATTTCTTTTTTCTATAATACGGTTCATTCTTGTGCCTTCAAAGTTTGTAATTTCTAATAAAACCTTCATCCCTATTTTCTTCATAATCTTCCCTAGTTGCATTCCTATTACTTAAAATTTTCTCTTTCTGTTTTGAAATTTTAGTAACTAATACTGCCGGGTCTACGTTTCTAGTTTGATTCGGACTCATTCCAATTGTGGAATGGTGGCGGTTATTGTAAACTAAAACGGCTTTATGCATTTTCCGGACAGTTGTAAGCTCTTGGTCTTTAATTGTTAGTAGAATTTCTAGTAAAGTGGAATTAATGCGTTCAATGTCAGAGTTTCCAGTATGAGAATTCGGCATGGTAAAATTACCTTCGATGTTATTTTCCTTGAAAAATTCTTTGATGTTTTCAGATTTGAATTCATTATAGCAAATAATTTTTCTAGGTTTACCGAACTTTGTTAAATGGTCCTCAATTGCTTCTATTTTCCTAACCCAATTCTTACTGTTCAAACTGTATGTATATGCCTGCTTTGTTAGCTTATCAATGAAAGTAAGGAAGAAAAGCTTATTACAGTGATAAACATCCCTATGCAGAATTTCATTGGCATTAGAAGGAGTTTCCAATCTTTTGAATTTTGGTTTGAGAGGTTTCCTGTCGTACTTGCCTTCCTGACATGTTTGGCAGTTTCCAATAACTTTCGAAATTTCTGTAATAAGTCTTGGGTAATACAATCTGTTTTTAAGTGTGTGATAAGTTTCCGAAATACTTGAGTGATTACTTTCTTTCACATGATGAAGTGAAATCTGCTTGCAAATTTCTCAGTTTTGACTTCTTGAGCTCTCAGTGTGTACTTAATAAACGATATGTTTTTGTTTCCTCCAAAAAGACTTATCAGACATTGTTGGACTTTATTGTACTCGGTGTACGGCAGTTATTTTCTTCTGTGCCGAAACAGAATTTGTTAGAATTAATTGGGTCTTACATTTATTAACAATATCTTCCTTTATAAGAAAATGATCGGCTTGTTGTACAGAGGCAGAATGAACTGTTGCCTGGTTCGATTCGGTTTCCTCATCTATTTGGTCGACATCTTTCATACGGCTTAAAAAATCCGCTACTTTATTTTCCTTTCCCCTGAGATATTCGATACCGTAATTGAACTCAGCCAACTTAAGAAGCCACCGCTGATTTCTAGCGGAGAACTCTTTTCCGTTGTATTTTTTGTTTAAATACTTTATGGGTTGATGGTCAGTAACGATTTTAAATTTATTTCCCCATAAATATGGCCTAAAATATGTCACGGACCAAAAAATGGCTAAGAATTCCTTATCAGTAGGCGAGTAGTTCTGTTCGTGATCATTTAACGACCTAGATGCATAGCAAATTGACTGACCCTCTTGGGTAAGCACAGCACCAATTGCAAAGTTCGAGGCATCGGTAAACAACGTAAATGGTTTTTCGAAATTGGGAAATCTGAGTACGGGATAGTTTATGATGTTTTGTTTTAACGTTTCAAAGGCCTGCATGTATTCGGGGTCGCTAATATTGACCTTTGCACCTTTTTTCAAAAACCTAGTCATTGGATATTCTATTTTCGAATAATTTCTTACAAATTTTCTATAAAATCCAGTGACTCCAAGGAATGCTTTTAGCTCTTTTCCCGACGGTGGTAATTTGTAATTTGCTATACATTTGACCTTTTCTGGATTCGGTTTCATGCCTTCTTCTGTTAATATATGGCCAAAAAATTCCGTGTCCTTTTTAAGAAAAGAACATTTATCAAACTGCACCTTCAGGTTATGTTTAGCAAGGACATTGAAAATTGTAGTAATAGAATGGAGATGTTTTTCAAAACTTGTGGAAAATATAAGAATATCGTCGAGATAGACGACGCAGATCTTGTTTATATAGTCTCTTAATATTTCGTTCATCAGCCTCTGGAACTTCGCTGGGGCGTTCTTGAGGCCAAAAGGCATCCGAGTAAATTCATATAAACCGTTTGGAGTTACAAATGCAGTTTTATGAATATCCTTTGGATGCATCTTGATCTGATAGTATGCCTTGGCTAAATCCAAAGTACTAAAATACTGGGCTCTCCCTAGCTTATCTAATATGCTGTCGATATTAGGTAGAGGGTATTTGTCGTCGAACGTAATATCGATCATCGATCTTCTATAGTCCACACAAAGTTTGAATTTTTGTTTTCCTGATTTACCTAACTTTTGCAACAATTACTATGGGGGAAGAATACCTACTATTCGACTTCCTAACAATGCCCTGCCTCTCCATTTCCGTAACCTGTCTCCGAACTTCTTCTTCATGTTTCGGAGGCAGTCTATAAAGCCTTGAATTAATTTGTTGATCGGTGATCGTTCTGATCTCATGCATGATTGAATCCGTATTTGTAAGCTTATCACCTTCTTTATAGATTAAACTCTCATACTGTTTCAATATTTTCGTTATTTCTTCTCTTTCTATTTGGCTCAGATGTGAAGTGTCTATTTCCTGCTTTAGTTGGTAATTTAATTCATAACATTCTATTATCTCGTAGTCTTCTGAATATATCTTTAAGGTAGCAGTGTTTACTAATTTCATTATTTTTCTGCTTGTATTTAATTCAGCCACGTTTTTTCTAATAATGTTCATTCCCAAAAGAAGATCATAATCTTTGTCTGTAAGTGGCATTTTATACCATTTTAACTTACTGTTAGAAGTCATCCGAAATTGTTTGGGAACATCAATAAAAATAATCTTAACATGCTCTTTAGTTCTATTATTTACCGTGTTTATGAACACATATTTTTCTTCAAACAGAGGGAAACAGCTACAGTCAACCCTTGATGAATTTATTATACTAACCGTGGAACCAGTATCTACTAAAGCCTTATATTTAATATTACCTATCGTAAGATTACAAAATATTTTGTTCCCGAGGGTTTATTCCGAAAATCCGTCAGCTCTATACTGTGAATCTCCCCACTAAATTTAGGTACACTCTCATTACCAGTATTAGCTCCTACAGTATTTACCTCCATCGGTTGCGGTTTTCAGTTTTTATTATATTTTTATTTCATTTCGGGACAACTTACTACTAGACAAAAATGACATAAAAATCTATCTTAATATCTAACAATTCATGTTCTTAATTCTATCTGACCCTTCGCGGGTACACTAAAATATTCTAATCTAACTGACTATTTGCCTTTCGGCGTCTAAATTATTAAGTTATTTTTTTTGTCCTTAGGACATACTTTATTGTTTAATACTTACTGGCCAAGAAAACTAAGAAAAAACTTGGCGCTCAATATACTATTATTTTACCTAACCTAAATCTAAACCTAAACCCTATTACCTATTAAAAAGCCTAAGAGAACTTAATCTAACTTAATCTATGTCCGTACATTACGGACGTGTACACAAGGGCTTGTATGTGGAACATATATAATCCACAAGCCCTTGTGCACCTTCTTTTTTTTTTCATATATACGTATATATATATATATATATATATATATTTTTTTTTTTTTGACTAAGCTACCTTATAACTAGATAAGTGGGCCGTTATACCAACTAAACGATTTGTATATAGGCGGGAGCCGGCGAAGGCGGAGACTGATTCTGGTGTAACCACCAAAAGAAGTGCCGCTCCTTATCACTCTCTCTCCTATCTCGAGCAGGGATCGCTCTACTGAACCGGAGAAGATCTTCGTGTTCGCGGACGACATCCGGTTCGTAGAGGAGTCGCCTGTCAACTGTTCGGCGCATCGCGTGGTAGATTACAGGACATCCTTCCGTGCATTGGTCAAAGCTTTCTCTATATGTTTGTCAAAATACAGAAAATGATCCAACCAAATGCCAAGATATCTTACTACAGTTTTCACGGCTAACGGCTGACCCCGGGGGTCAACTATGCCGAACTTCTTCCAGTTTACGCGCGTATCCCTTGAGGCCATGGCCAATGGGGTGCGGAAAAGAACAGTTTCACACTTCTGGAAGTTGATAAGTAGCTTCCAGTAATCGCAATATGTCAAAGTGTTGTCAAAGTCACGTTGCAACAAGGTATTAATAACTTCTACCTTAGGACCTGATCTGTACGCCACTTAGTCATCGGCGTACGCGATTAGGTGCGGCATAGACCTTAGGAGATCTGCAGTGAATATAGCAAACAATATTGGGGAGCCAACAGCCCCCTGTTGTAGACCATTATTGATATTAAAGACTGTAGTAGAAGTAACGCCGCCACTTTTTACGACGAAATTTCTACCTGTTATCATATCATATATCATGTATAGCAATGTTTTATGTAAACCAAGTCTGACGAGCTTAAGGAAGAGGCCCTCTAACCAAACGGTGTCGAACGCCTTCTCTAAGTCGATCAGACAGGCACTCGTACAGTGTTTTTTATTTTTATTCCATTGAATGTCGGATACCATCGGTTGCGGGTCTTGACTATTATTCCTCGCCTGTCCTGAAGGATTAAATGTTTGGGATGAATGTTGTCTCGACTGTATAGATCCATTATTATTACTATTTCTGTTCTGCCCAGAATTGTTACTGTTGTTTCTATATTGCCTGTCATTGTTTTGGTTAGCATTATTTTGCGACCCTTTATGTTCAAAAAGTCTATTTTGTGATGATCTATTATCGCCATCATTGCTAGCTCTCTCTGAGTCGACATTTCTGGAATGCTTGGCAACTTGAAAATTATTAGAATTATTTTTATTAAATTTTCTTAAATTCCAGGCACTATCTGGAATATATGAACGCAAGACGTATAATATTGTATTCAAATCAAATTCATTCCTAATTTCTCTCGATAGCTGACCGATTGTTAATTCTTTTATTTTTGCTACCATTAACTGCTTTACAGCATTAATAGTCTCGACACTGTTAGTTTCATATAACGCATACTCATGAGCTTCTTTTAACAATGAATCTAACTTATTACTTAGTTCTAAGATGCTATTTACCTTCAAATTACTGATTTTAAGTAATATGCTGTTGAAATCCACGATGGGGCGAAAATGCTGTATTAGATGACCCTTGGTGTCTTCCCACGTTGTTATCGGCGTCGTATACAGCAGTCTCTTTGCTGTCCCGACGATCGTGATGTTATATAACGCCCTCCGCCTTTTGGGTATCAGGAACGGCTGTTAGATGGGTGTCCACACAAGTACGGAATTGGGTCAGCTCGTCTTTCTTGCCGGAAAACTCCTTTATGTACGATATAGTTTTCTCTGTGGGTTCTAGGCTCATCTGATTAAGTTGTTGCTGGAACATCCGCTATGTTATTAAGTGCTTCCACTACGCTTTGCATTAACTGCTCCATATTGTTATTCATAAATATTCTTCGGTTAGCAGTGAACAGTGACAATCGCTTATCTCGACTCGACGCAATTTTGAACAAAAACAGCTCACCGGATATATTTTCGGGTGTTGCAGAGTATCGTGGAACCATGGGTTTTTCTAGGTGGTGCCGTAAAACCCAGCACATCAGTGGCAGCATCTTTGATGGCTTCTTGACAACGCCTCTAATCTTCTTCGATTGTTTGCGCAGGTGGCGACGAACTTAGCGAGAGATTCCGGGAGACTCGATCGGCAAAAATCCTAGCAGTCCGTTGCGATGTATTTCCGACGTCAAACCGTGGGGGACCGCCAGGTCCCTTTATCGATGTTGAGGTGTGGGAACCGCGTGCTAGCTACAAAGAGATTATAGAGTCCCGTGACAAAGTCCACCAGCCTGAGTCCGTTATCGGATGTGGTGTCGTGCAGATCATCGAAGTCATCCTTGCTGTTGTCATCTTTGTCCTCTGTCGGGGCGTGGCCGCAAATTAGGCTGATGTTCCCTTCGCTTTTACAGACAAAGCTTAAGACTTTTTGCCCAAGTCTGCCTCGAACAACAAATCCACACATCCAAATAAGCGCATCTCCCTGTTGCAATCACCGTAGTAGAAGTCACAGTTTCCCATTCCACCGCACTTCTTATGTCTGCTTTGTAGCAGTCCAGGGCCTCCGCGAGTTCTTCGGCTGCACTTAGTCTGTTAAGGGACCTAACATTTCACATGCAGGACTGAAAATCGTTGTCCTTGTGTCGTTTGCTGGGGTCGTCAACATTAATTCCGTCCGTATCTGAGACAGTTGGTTGTCTCTGAACCATACAAATTTTTACGTGGTGAGAGAGTTAACCTCACGCACAACCCTCAACTGGGAGGCCAGGCCCTATTCTTTAACCCTCGAGCGGAAGGTCCGGGTTTATCCGGTGTCGGTAACCTCGCTGAGGCTGTGAACGCCGCCGTTGTCCCTAGAACTATAGGATTACCGCCATCTCAATTCCAATACCCCGACCTGGCCTTGAAAGAACCTTCTAGACCTGTGCTCCGAAAATGTCGAAGTAGCTCTAGAAGGACTGCGCACCAGGTAGCTCCTTCTGACTGGAGTTTCTGATGCCGCCGTTGGCCACGCAGTTTTCTAGCTCCTCCGCCGCCATCCATAAAAAGAGATGAGCCCTAATACAGGCACACTCTCCCCCCTCTCTCGCCTGCAGCCGCCAACGAGGTCCCATGGGCCTCACCACGTACTTTGAGTTTAAATTCTGTAATTTTTACTGATGGTCTCAATGTGGGATAGTAAGTGAAGTTTCCTAGCGTCTTGTCTATTCTGTCGATGGTTATTTAAGGAAGCGTTCATATTGGCTATTTGTGTATGAGATTTTGATAATTGTCTATGTAAATTCTAATTTCAAGTGGAGCATACCTTGCGTTTTCGTCTGATCAAAATGTTCAAGTTTTTGACTTTGAACAAGGATGTTCCTGTTAGGGAGAACAGTGAAAGTGAAACTTTGTATGTATTAGATGTCGGGTTGATGCTTAGGTAAAGTTTGGGATTTCTTATTTCACATTTGTTCCTTTTTCTTTATTCTAGACTTATGAATTTTCGTATGCTCATTGGTTAAAACGGTTACCTTTTATTTTCCTTAACATTATGTTGAAAATATCGATATTATTTTATTGTGTCTACATTATTTTCCATAAATGATTTCATCAACTTTACCTTCAGGTTTATAGCACTGGCACATCTTTCTAATTTCAATTTTATTGAAGGGCAAAAGTTCTATTTGAATTTATATTTTTCGAGGGGAAATAATTTAAAGGAAGTGAGGTGGGTTGCTGCATGAATTGCATTATTGTATAAGAATATAGTTTCTAAGAATACCTATATCATCATCATCCATCTCGATCCTTTTTTCTTTTGAGCTTACTAATTTTATTGTGTATATTTCTGTAAGAGTGGAATGTAACCGCTCTATAGGTGAAAAAATATGTTATGTGTTGCTTAATTTGGTATTGTCTGTAGAAGTCTTTAAATATGTTGGAAGTGGACTCAATTCCTTGGTCACAAACAAATTCTGGTTTATAGTGTGGTATAATAATAATAATAATTATAATAATATTAATAATATGGGTGGCATTACTGGTAACCATTCTTGTCGTGTATTCTATAGTTCTCTCACGAGTGGAATGGACATACAGTTTTATGCCGACTCCGAACAGCCAAGTTTGAGAAGCTTTTTCTAGACAGTTATTACTAAATAGCTTAGCATTGTCAGTGACTCAGACATGAGGTGGGGCAGTGAAAATTGTTTTTGGTCGTACCGGCCAGGAATCGAACCCAGGCGGTGAGGTTAAGTTGCGTTAGGTGAGTTAAGTTAGGTTAGTGGGTTGACGTGGCGGCCTCTGCAAATGGTGTCATGGGTAAGTCCCATCGTGTGTTCATGATACTTCAGATTATTATGACCAGTGACAGCTCCGACCATCATCCACATCAGTTTCCGATCATACTCACAACACTACGGCCACCCACATGATAGAGTGTCACCAGAAGTGAATTTAGAGAATTTGTCAATTACTGTAAGTACCTATGTGTTGTTAGTGTAGATATTTATATGGATGATGTCTAAAGGTTTTGCCGGTGTTTCAGACTTCAGGTAATCGATTTAGGTTGATGTTTGACACTTTTCGCAGTTGTTGATCGTCTGAGTTAGTTTAATTTTCCCTTCAATGATACTAGCTGGTTGATCGCCATATTCCAGAGATATATAGGATACGTACCTAGACTCTGGAGGATGAACATGACCAAATCGCTCAATAGGGTGCAACGAATAGAATGTATATTGTTACGCCTTGGAGCGTTTAAAATTAAAAAAAATCAATTTATACTTTCGATCACGGAGTTCGTCAGGCTGGTTTTTTTGGACGGGGTTTTGCCACCAGTATTACCGTCGGTATTAACGTACCGAAAGAAGAGGAATAGCAAAAGCAACGAACTAATTTGCAACAGGAAAAGAAAGAAGAAAAACAAAGTTCTTTTAGTGCAGTAAAAAAAAAGATGTTTATTCTACGACCGACTTAATTCTAGCTTAACCCTATGCTGCACGCGCTGCGCCCAATAGTGCATAGGCAGCAGTTTCGGTGTCTGGGAACCAAGCTTGAAATTCGACGAGCATGTTTGTTCATCGCGGACGGCATCCGATATCGTGGACTGGATACATACAACAGGAGGACAGCGAATTGAAATCGCTGCTTCTGAGGAAGGAGCTTTGCACCGCTCACTCTACCGTCCTTGATAAATTCCGATCACTACCAGAATTTCTCAACCAGCATACCCTGCAGAGCTGGACGGTCCTCTGCGAATTTTCGCAGATGTATCGAAAATGGGCGAAGGAGTGGGCGTGGGAGTCTACTCTTAGTATCTGAATCTCTATTTGTTATTCCAACTACCAATTGACAGTGGCATCTTTCAGAAACTATGAAGACTGGATGAAGACCTGCCGTCCATGCCCCTCACTACTGCAAAGCATCTACTAAAACTCGAACCGCTTACTCATACAAAACGCTGTGCCAACTACTGTCGTAGATTTATTCAGTTCAACGACTTGACAGACGAATTGGTATTAGTCACCTTCATCGCTTCATTAGAAGCTCTAAAAGGTTTGCGAAAAATGATCAACTGTATGCTCGTGGTAACACAAATGGCCTACTATGTACGTACAGATAAGTAGATACTGTTTCGCACTCATATCGATGATATCGACGGAGCATTCAAAAGCGTCTACCCGTGTGCTATAACAAATGTACTGACAAAACTACTGAAAGGAGAACGATACATGATCATAGTTTATGTACTTTCTGATAGAGCATTTGGGTATTCTTCAACGAATTGGAAAATTCTGGAGCAAAGATAAAATAATTCACTTTATTCAACTGTCTCCTCAGCTATCCCAAATACTTCATCAGAAACAACTCTGTTACTTCATCATTTATTCTCAAACTCTAGCAAATTAAAGTAATTGGTGCATTATTTTAGGTTAGTGAGAATGGGCGGAATACCAAATTACATTCTGATCATGTCTTCTTTGAGTTCGGAGTGCTCTAAATGCATGGCAAAGATATTAATTGCTCCCTAACTGGCAGGATTTCAGCAACGATCTCTGTCAATGCTCAAGCCAAGTTGACATACGGGCTACAATGAACAGATGCGTTCAGCTAACTTTCTAGGTAAAAATACACATATCCCGTTAAACCTAGACGTTGTACGAAGTGAATATCAGTCAAACAACGGCATCTACTGCTCATCGGCCTTATAGGATCAATGTCGTATTTTGTAATCAATCGCTTATCTCGACTCGACGCAATTTTGAACAAAAACAGCTCACCGGATATATTTTCGGGTGTTGCAGAGTATCGTGGAACCATGGGTTTTTCTAGGTGGTGCCGTAAAACCCAGCACATCAGTGGCAGCATCTTTGATGGCTTCTTGACAACGCCTCTAATCTTCTTCGATTGTTTGCGCAGGTGGCGACGAACTTAGCGAGAGATTCCGGGAGACTCGATCGGCAAAAATCCTAGCAGTCCGTTGCGATGTATTTCCGACGTCAAACCGTGGGGGACCGCCAGGTCCCTTTATCGATGTTGAGGTGTGGGAACCGCGTGCTAGCTACAAAGAGATTATAGAGTCCCGTGACAAAGTCCACCAGCCTGAGTCCGTTATCGGATGTGGTGTCGTGCAGATCATCGAAGTCATCCTTGCTGTTGTCATCTTTGTCCTCTGTCGGGGCGTGGCCGCAAATTAGGCTGATGTTCCCTTCGCTTTTACAGACAAAGCTTAAGACTTTTTGCCCAAGTCTGCCTCGAACAACAAATCCACACATCCAAATAAGCGCATCTCCCTGTTGCAATCACCGTAGTAGAAGTCACAGTTTCCCATTCCACCGCACTTCTTATGTCTGCTTTGTAGCAGTCCAGGGCCTCCGCGAGTTCTTCGGCTGCACTTAGTCTGTTAAGGGACCTAACATTTCACATGCAGGACTGAAAATCGTTGTCCTTGTGTCGTTTGCTGGGGTCGTCAACATTAATTCCGTCCGTATCTGAGACAGTTGGTTGTCTCTGAACCATACAAATTTTTACGTGGTGAGAGAGTTAACCTCACGCACAACCCTCAACTGGGAGGCCAGGCCCTATTCTTTAACCCTCGAGCGGAAGGTCCGGGTTTATCCGGTGTCGGTAACCTCGCTGAGGCTGTGAACGCCGCCGTTGTCCCTAGAACTATAGGATTACCGCCATCTCAATTCCAATACCCCGACCTGGCCTTGAAAGAACCTTCTAGACCTGTGCTCCGAAAATGTCGAAGTAGCTCTAGAAGGACTGCGCACCAGGTAGCTCCTTCTGACTGGAGTTTCTGATGCCGCCGTTGGCCACGCAGTTTTCTAGCTCCTCCGCCGCCATCCATAAAAAGAGATGAGCCCTAATACAGGCACACTCTCCCCCCTCTCTCGCCTGCAGCCGCCAACGAGGTCCCATGGGCCTCACCACGTACTTTGAGTTTAAATTCTGTAATTTTTACTGATGGTCTCAATGTGGGATAGTAAGTGAAGTTTCCTAGCGTCTTGTCTATTCTGTCGATGGTTATTTAAGGAAGCGTTCATATTGGCTATTTGTGTATGAGATTTTGATAATTGTCTATGTAAATTCTAATTTCAAGTGGAGCATACCTTGCGTTTTCGTCTGATCAAAATGTTCAAGTTTTTGACTTTGAACAAGGATGTTCCTGTTAGGGAGAACAGTGAAAGTGAAACTTTGTATGTATTAGATGTCGGGTTGATGCTTAGGTAAAGTTTGGGATTTCTTATTTCACATTTGTTCCTTTTTCTTTATTCTAGACTTATGAATTTTCGTATGCTCATTGGTTAAAACGGTTACCTTTTATTTTCCTTAACATTATGTTGAAAATATCGATATTATTTTATTGTGTCTACATTATTTTCCATAAATGATTTCATCAACTTTACCTTCAGGTTTATAGCACTGGCACATCTTTCTAATTTCAATTTTATTGAAGGGCAAAAGTTCTATTTGAATTTATATTTTTCGAGGGGAAATAATTTAAAGGAAGTGAGGTGGGTTGCTGCATGAATTGCATTATTGTATAAGAATATAGTTTCTAAGAATACCTATATCATCATCATCCATCTCGATCCTTTTTTCTTTTGAGCTTACTAATTTTATTGTGTATATTTCTGTAAGAGTGGAATGTAACCGCTCTATAGGTGAAAAAATATGTTATGTGTTGCTTAATTTGGTATTGTCTGTAGAAGTCTTTAAATATGTTGGAAGTGGACTCAATTCCTTGGTCACAAACAAATTCTGGTTTATAGTGTGGTATAATAATAATAATAATTATAATAATATTAATAATATGGGTGGCATTACTGGTAACCATTCTTGTCGTGTATTCTATAGTTCTCTCACGAGTGGAATGGACATACAGTTTTATGCCGACTCCGAACAGCCAAGTTTGAGAAGCTTTTTCTAGACAGTTATTACTAAATAGCTTAGCATTGTCAGTGACTCAGACATGAGGTGGGGCAGTGAAAATTGTTTTTGGTCGTACCGGCCGGGAATCGAACCCAGGCGGTGAGGTTAAGTTGCGTTAGGTGAGTTAAGTTAGGTTAGTGGGTTGACGTGGCGGCCTCTGCAAATGGTGTCATGGGTAAGTCCCATCGTGTGTTCATGATACTTCAGATTATTATGACCAGTGACAGCTCCGACCATCATCCACATCAGTTTCCGATCATACTCACAACACTACGGCCACCCACATGATAGAGTGTCACCAGAAGTGAATTTAGAGAATTTGTCAATTACTGTAAGTACCTATGTGTTGTTAGTGTAGATATTTATATGGATGATGTCTAAAGGTTTTGCCGGTGTTTCAGACTTCAGGTAATCGATTTAGGTTGATGTTTGACACTTTTCGCAGTTGTTGATCGTCTGAGTTAGTTTAATTTTCCCTTCAATGATACTAGCTGGTTGATCGCCATATTCCAGAGATATATAGGATACGTACCTAGACTCTGGAGGATGAACATGACCAAATCGCTCAATAGGGTGCAACGAATAGAATGTATATTGTTACGCCTTGGAGCGTTTAAAATTAAAAAAAATCAATTTATACTTTCGATCACGGAGTTCGTCAGGCTGGTTTTTTTGGACGGGGTTTTGCCACCAGTATTACCGTCGGTATTAACGTACCGAAAGAAGAGGAATAGCAAAAGCAACGAACTAATTTGCAACAGGAAAAGAAAGAAGAAAAACAAAGTTCTTTTAGTGCAGTAAAAAAAAAGATGTTTATTCTACGACCGACTTAATTCTAGCTTAACCCTATGCTGCACGCGCTGCGCCCAATAGTGCATAGGCAGCAGTTTCGGTGTCTGGGAACCAAGCTTGAAATTCGACGAGCATGTTTGTTCATCGCGGACGGCATCCGATATCGTGGACTGGATACATACAACAGGAGGACAGCGAATTGAAATCGCTGCTTCTGAGGAAGGAGCTTTGCACCGCTCACTCTACCGTCCTTGATAAATTCCGATCACTACCAGAATTTCTCAACCAGCATACCCTGCAGAGCTGGACGGTCCTCTGCGAATTTTCGCAGATGTATCGAAAATGGGCGAAGGAGTGGGCGTGGGAGTCTACTCTTAGTATCTGAATCTCTATTTGTTATTCCAACTACCAATTGACAGTGGCATCTTTCAGAAACTATGAAGACTGGATGAAGACCTGCCGTCCATGCCCCTCACTACTGCAAAGCATCTACTAAAACTCGAACCGCTTACTCATACAAAACGCTGTGCCAACTACTGTCGTAGATTTATTCAGTTCAACGACTTGACAGACGAATTGGTATTAGTCACCTTCATCGCTTCATTAGAAGCTCTAAAAGGTTTGCGAAAAATGATCAACTGTATGCTCGTGGTAACACAAATGGCCTACTATGTACGTACAGATAAGTAGATACTGTTTCGCACTCATATCGATGATATCGACGGAGCATTCAAAAGCGTCTACCCGTGTGCTATAACAAATGTACTGACAAAACTACTGAAAGGAGAACGATACATGATCATAGTTTATGTACTTTCTGATAGAGCATTTGGGTATTCTTCAACGAATTGGAAAATTCTGGAGCAAAGATAAAATAATTCACTTTATTCAACTGTCTCCTCAGCTATCCCAAATACTTCATCAGAAACAACTCTGTTACTTCATCATTTATTCTCAAACTCTAGCAAATTAAAGTAATTGGTGCATTATTTTAGGTTAGTGAGAATGGGCGGAATACCAAATTACATTCTGATCATGTCTTCTTTGAGTTCGGAGTGCTCTAAATGCATGGCAAAGATATTAATTGCTCCCTAACTGGCAGGATTTCAGCAACGATCTCTGTCAATGCTCAAGCCAAGTTGACATACGGGCTACAATGAACAGATGCGTTCAGCTAACTTTCTTGGTAAAAATACACATATCCCGTTAAACCTAGACGTTGTACGAAGTGAATATCAGTTAAACAACGGCATCTACTGCTCATCGGCCTTATAGGATCAATGTCGTATTTTGTAATCAATCGCTTATCTCGACTCGACGCAATTTTGAACAAAAACAGCTCACCGGATATATTTTCGGGTGTTGCAGAGTATCGTGGAACCATGGGTTTTTCTAGGTGGTGCCGTAAAACCCAGCACATCAGTGGCAGCATCTTTGATGGCTTCTTGACAACGCCTCTAATCTTCTTCGATTGTTTGCGCAGGTGGCGACGAACTTAGCGAGAGATTCCGGGAGACTCGATCGGCAAAAATCCTAGCAGTCCGTTGCGATGTATTTCCGACGTCAAACCGTGGGGGACCGCCAGGTCCCTTTATCGATGTTGAGGTGTGGGAACCGCGTGCTAGCTACAAAGAGATTATAGAGTCCCGTGACAAAGTCCACCAGCCTGAGTCCGTTATCGGATGTGGTGTCGTGCAGATCATCGAAGTCATCCTTGCTGTTGTCATCTTTGTCCTCTGTCGGGGCGTGGCCGCAAATTAGGCTGATGTTCCCTTCGCTTTTACAGACAAAGCTTAAGACTTTTTGCCCAAGTCTGCCTCGAACAACAAATCCACACATCCAAATAAGCGCATCTCCCTGTTGCAATCACCGTAGTAGAAGTCACAGTTTCCCATTCCACCGCACTTCTTATGTCTGCTTTGTAGCAGTCCAGGGCCTCCGCGAGTTCTTCGGCTGCACTTAGTCTGTTAAGGGACCTAACATTTCACATGCAGGACTGAAAATCGTTGTCCTTGTGTCGTTTGCTGGGGTCGTCAACATTAATTCCGTCCGTATCTGAGACAGTTGGTTGTCTCTGAACCATACAAATTTTTACGTGGTGAGAGAGTTAACCTCACGCACAACCCTCAACTGGGAGGCCAGGCCCTATTCTTTAACCCTCGAGCGGAAGGTCCGGGTTTATCCGGTGTCGGTAACCTCGCTGAGGCTGTGAACGCCGCCGTTGTCCCTAGAACTATAGGATTACCGCCATCTCAATTCCAATACCCCGACCTGGCCTTGAAAGAACCTTCTAGACCTGTGCTCCGAAAATGTCGAAGTAGCTCTAGAAGGACTGCGCACCAGGTAGCTCCTTCTGACTGGAGTTTCTGATGCCGCCGTTGGCCACGCAGTTTTCTAGCTCCTCCGCCGCCATCCATAAAAAGAGATGAGCCCTAATACAGGCACACTCTCCCCCCTCTCTCGCCTGCAGCCGCCAACGAGGTCCCATGGGCCTCACCACGTACTTTGAGTTTAAATTCTGTAATTTTTACTGATGGTCTCAATGTGGGATAGTAAGTGAAGTTTCCTAGCGTCTTGTCTATTCTGTCGATGGTTATTTAAGGAAGCGTTCATATTGGCTATTTGTGTATGAGATTTTGATAATTGTCTATGTAAATTCTAATTTCAAGTGGAGCATACCTTGCGTTTTCGTCTGATCAAAATGTTCAAGTTTTTGACTTTGAACAAGGATGTTCCTGTTAGGGAGAACAGTGAAAGTGAAACTTTGTATGTATTAGATGTCGGGTTGATGCTTAGGTAAAGTTTGGGATTTCTTATTTCACATTTGTTCCTTTTTCTTTATTCTAGACTTATGAATTTTCGTATGCTCATTGGTTAAAACGGTTACCTTTTATTTTCCTTAACATTATGTTGAAAATATCGATATTATTTTATTGTGTCTACATTATTTTCCATAAATGATTTCATCAACTTTACCTTCAGGTTTATAGCACTGGCACATCTTTCTAATTTCAATTTTATTGAAGGGCAAAAGTTCTATTTGAATTTATATTTTTCGAGGGGAAATAATTTAAAGGAAGTGAGGTGGGTTGCTGCATGAATTGCATTATTGTATAAGAATATAGTTTCTAAGAATACCTATATCATCATCATCCATCTCGATCCTTTTTTCTTTTGAGCTTACTAATTTTATTGTGTATATTTCTGTAAGAGTGGAATGTAACCGCTCTATAGGTGAAAAAATATGTTATGTGTTGCTTAATTTGGTATTGTCTGTAGAAGTCTTTAAATATGTTGGAAGTGGACTCAATTCCTTGGTCACAAACAAATTCTGGTTTATAGTGTGGTATAATAATAATAATAATTATAATAATATTAATAATATGGGTGGCATTACTGGTAACCATTCTTGTCGTGTATTCTATAGTTCTCTCACGAGTGGAATGGACATACAGTTTTATGCCGACTCCGAACAGCCAAGTTTGAGAAGCTTTTTCTAGACAGTTATTACTAAATAGCTTAGCATTGTCAGTGACTCAGACATGAGGTGGGGCAGTGAAAATTGTTTTTGGTCGTACCGGCCAGGAATCGAACCCAGGCGGTGAGGTTAAGTTGCGTTAGGTGAGTTAAGTTAGGTTAGTGGGTTGACGTGGCGGCCTCTGCAAATGGTGTCATGGGTAAGTCCCATCGTGTGTTCATGATACTTCAGATTATTATGACCAGTGACAGCTCCGACCATCATCCACATCAGTTTCCGATCATACTCACAACACTACGGCCACCCACATGATAGAGTGTCACCAGAAGTGAATTTAGAGAATTTGTCAATTACTGTAAGTACCTATGTGTTGTTAGTGTAGATATTTATATGGATGATGTCTAAAGGTTTTGCCGGTGTTTCAGACTTCAGGTAATCGATTTAGGTTGATGTTTGACACTTTTCGCAGTTGTTGATCGTCTGAGTTAGTTTAATTTTCCCTTCAATGATACTAGCTGGTTGATCGCCATATTCCAGAGATATATAGGATACGTACCTAGACTCTGGAGGATGAACATGACCAAATCGCTCAATAGGGTGCAACGAATAGAATGTATATTGTTACGCCTTGGAGCGTTTAAAATTAAAAAAAATCAATTTATACTTTCGATCACGGAGTTCGTCAGGCTGGTTTTTTTGGACGGGGTTTTGCCACCAGTATTACCGTCGGTATTAACGTACCGAAAGAAGAGGAATAGCAAAAGCAACGAACTAATTTGCAACAGGAAAAGAAAGAAGAAAAACAAAGTTCTTTTAGTGCAGTAAAAAAAAAGATGTTTATTCTACGACCGACTTAATTCTAGCTTAACCCTATGCTGCACGCGCTGCGCCCAATAGTGCATAGGCAGCAGTTTCGGTGTCTGGGAACCAAGCTTGAAATTCGACGAGCATGTTTGTTCATCGCGGACGGCATCCGATATCGTGGACTGGATACATACAACAGGAGGACAGCGAATTGAAATCGCTGCTTCTGAGGAAGGAGCTTTGCACCGCTCACTCTACCGTCCTTGATAAATTCCGATCACTACCAGAATTTCTCAACCAGCATACCCTGCAGAGCTGGACGGTCCTCTGCGAATTTTCGCAGATGTATCGAAAATGGGCGAAGGAGTGGGCGTGGGAGTCTACTCTTAGTATCTGAATCTCTATTTGTTATTCCAACTACCAATTGACAGTGGCATCTTTCAGAAACTATGAAGACTGGATGAAGACCTGCCGTCCATGCCCCTCACTACTGCAAAGCATCTACTAAAACTCGAACCGCTTACTCATACAAAACGCTGTGCCAACTACTGTCGTAGATTTATTCAGTTCAACGACTTGACAGACGAATTGGTATTAGTCACCTTCATCGCTTCATTAGAAGCTCTAAAAGGTTTGCGAAAAATGATCAACTGTATGCTCGTGGTAACACAAATGGCCTACTATGTACGTACAGATAAGTAGATACTGTTTCGCACTCATATCGATGATATCGACGGAGCATTCAAAAGCGTCTACCCGTGTGCTATAACAAATGTACTGACAAAACTACTGAAAGGAGAACGATACATGATCATAGTTTATGTACTTTCTGATAGAGCATTTGGGTATTCTTCAACGAATTGGAAAATTCTGGAGCAAAGATAAAATAATTCACTTTATTCAACTGTCTCCTCAGCTATCCCAAATACTTCATCAGAAACAACTCTGTTACTTCATCATTTATTCTCAAACTCTAGCAAATTAAAGTAATTGGTGCATTATTTTAGGTTAGTGAGAATGGGCGGAATACCAAATTACATTCTGATCATGTCTTCTTTGAGTTCGGAGTGCTCTAAATGCATGGCAAAGATATTAATTGCTCCCTAACTGGCAGGATTTCAGCAACGATCTCTGTCAATGCTCAAGCCAAGTTGACATACGGGCTACAATGAACAGATGCGTTCAGCTAACTTTCTAGGTAAAAATACACATATCCCGTTAAACCTAGACGTTGTACGAAGTGAATATCAGTCAAACAACGGCATCTACTGCTCATCGGCCTTATAGGATCAATGTCGTATTTTGTAATCAATCGCTTATCTCGACTCGACGCAATTTTGAACAAAAACAGCTCACCGGATATATTTTCGGGTGTTGCAGAGTATCGTGGAACCATGGGTTTTTCTAGGTGGTGCCGTAAAACCCAGCACATCAGTGGCAGCATCTTTGATGGCTTCTTGACAACGCCTCTAATCTTCTTCGATTGTTTGCGCAGGTGGCGACGAACTTAGCGAGAGATTCCGGGAGACTCGATCGGCAAAAATCCTAGCAGTCCGTTGCGATGTATTTCCGACGTCAAACCGTGGGGGACCGCCAGGTCCCTTTATCGATGTTGAGGTGTGGGAACCGCGTGCTAGCTACAAAGAGATTATAGAGTCCCGTGACAAAGTCCACCAGCCTGAGTCCGTTATCGGATGTGGTGTCGTGCAGATCATCGAAGTCATCCTTGCTGTTGTCATCTTTGTCCTCTGTCGGGGCGTGGCCGCAAATTAGGCTGATGTTCCCTTCGCTTTTACAGACAAAGCTTAAGACTTTTTGCCCAAGTCTGCCTCGAACAACAAATCCACACATCCAAATAAGCGCATCTCCCTGTTGCAATCACCGTAGTAGAAGTCACAGTTTCCCATTCCACCGCACTTCTTATGTCTGCTTTGTAGCAGTCCAGGGCCTCCGCGAGTTCTTCGGCTGCACTTAGTCTGTTAAGGGACCTAACATTTCACATGCAGGACTGAAAATCGTTGTCCTTGTGTCGTTTGCTGGGGTCGTCAACATTAATTCCGTCCGTATCTGAGACAGTTGGTTGTCTCTGAACCATACAAATTTTTACGTGGTGAGAGAGTTAACCTCACGCACAACCCTCAACTGGGAGGCCAGGCCCTATTCTTTAACCCTCGAGCGGAAGCTCCGGGTTTATCCGGTGTCGGTAACCTCGCTGAGGCTGTGAACGCCGCCGTTGTCCCTAGAACTATAGGATTACCGCCATCTCAATTCCAATACCCCGACCTGGCCTTGAAAGAACCTTCTAGACCTGTGCTCCGAAAATGTCGAAGTAGCTCTAGAAGGACTGCGCACCAGGTAGCTCCTTCTGACTGGAGTTTCTGATGCCGCCGTTGGCCACGCAGTTTTCTAGCTCCTCCGCCGCCATCCATAAAAAGAGATGAGCCCTAATACAGGCACACTCTCCCCCCTCTCTCGCCTGCAGCCGCCAACGAGGTCCCATGGGCCTCACCACGTACTTTGAGTTTAAATTCTGTAATTTTTACTGATGGTCTCAATGTGGGATAGTAAGTGAAGTTTCCTAGCGTCTTGTCTATTCTGTCGATGGTTATTTAAGGAAGCGTTCATATTGGCTATTTGTGTATGAGATTTTGATAATTGTCTATGTAAATTCTAATTTCAAGTGGAGCATACCTTGCGTTTTCGTCTGATCAAAATGTTCAAGTTTTTGACTTTGAACAAGGATGTTCCTGTTAGGGAGAACAGTGAAAGTGAAACTTTGTATGTATTAGATGTCGGGTTGATGCTTAGGTAAAGTTTGGGATTTCTTATTTCACATTTGTTCCTTTTTCTTTATTCTAGACTTATGAATTTTCGTATGCTCATTGGTTAAAACGGTTACCTTTTATTTTCCTTAACATTATGTTGAAAATATCGATATTATTTTATTGTGTCTACATTATTTTCCATAAATGATTTCATCAACTTTACCTTCAGGTTTATAGCACTGGCACATCTTTCTAATTTCAATTTTATTGAAGGGCAAAAGTTCTATTTGAATTTATATTTTTCGAGGGGAAATAATTTAAAGGAAGTGAGGTGGGTTGCTGCATGAATTGCATTATTGTATAAGAATATAGTTTCTAAGAATACCTATATCATCATCATCCATCTCGATCCTTTTTTCTTTTGAGCTTACTAATTTTATTGTGTATATTTCTGTAAGAGTGGAATGTAACCGCTCTATAGGTGAAAAAATATGTTATGTGTTGCTTAATTTGGTATTGTCTGTAGAAGTCTTTAAATATGTTGGAAGTGGACTCAATTCCTTGGTCACAAACAAATTCTGGTTTATAGTGTGGTATAATAATAATAATAATTATAATAATATTAATAATATGGGTGGCATTACTGGTAACCATTCTTGTCGTGTATTCTATAGTTCTCTCACGAGTGGAATGGACATACAGTTTTATGCCGACTCCGAACAGCCAAGTTTGAGAAGCTTTTTCTAGACAGTTATTACTAAATAGCTTAGCATTGTCAGTGACTCAGACATGAGGTGGGGCAGTGAAAATTGTTTTTGGTCGTACCGGCCGGGAATCGAACCCAGGCGGTGAGGTTAAGTTGCGTTAGGTGAGTTAAGTTAGGTTAGTGGGTTGACGTGGCGGCCTCTGCAAATGGTGTCATGGGTAAGTCTCATCGTGTGTTCATGATACTTCAGATTATTATGACCAGTGACAGCTCCGACCATCATCCACATCAGTTTCCGATCATACTCACAACACTACGGCCACCCACATGATAGAGTGTCACCAGAAGTGAATTTAGAGAATTTGTCAATTACTGTAAGTACCTATGTGTTGTTAGTGTAGATATTTATATGGATGATGTCTAAAGGTTTTGCCGGTGTTTCAGACTTCAGGTAATCGATTTAGGTTGATGTTTGACACTTTTCGCAGTTGTTGATCGTCTGAGTTAGTTTAATTTTCCCTTCAATGATACTAGCTGGTTGATCGCCATATTCCAGAGATATATAGGATACGTACCTAGACTCTGGAGGATGAACATGACCAAATCGCTCAATAGGGTGCAACGAATAGAATGTATATTGTTACGCCTTGGAGCGTTTAAAATTAAAAAAAATCAATTTATACTTTCGATCACGGAGTTCGTCAGGCTGGTTTTTTTGGACGGGGTTTTGCCACCAGTATTACCGTCGGTATTAACGTACCGAAAGAAGAGGAATAGCAAAAGCAACGAACTAATTTGCAACAGGAAAAGAAAGAAGAAAAACAAAGTTCTTTTAGTGCAGTAAAAAAAAAGATGTTTATTCTACGACCGACTTAATTCTAGCTTAACCCTATGCTGCACGCGCTGCGCCCAATAGTGCATAGGCAGCAGTTTCGGTGTCTGGGAACCAAGCTTGAAATTCGACGAGCATGTTTGTTCATCGCGGACGGCATCCGATATCGTGGACTGGATACATACAACAGGAGGACAGCGAATTGAAATCGCTGCTTCTGAGGAAGGAGCTTTGCACCGCTCACTCTACCGTCCTTGATAAATTCCGATCACTACCAGAATTTCTCAACCAGCATACCCTGCAGAGCTGGACGGTCCTCTGCGAATTTTCGCAGATGTATCGAAAATGGGCGAAGGAGTGGGCGTGGGAGTCTACTCTTAGTATCTGAATCTCTATTTGTTATTCCAACTACCAATTGACAGTGGCATCTTTCAGAAACTATGAAGACTGGATGAAGACCTGCCGTCCATGCCCCTCACTACTGCAAAGCATCTACTAAAACTCGAACCGCTTACTCATACAAAACGCTGTGCCAACTACTGTCGTAGATTTATTCAGTTCAACGACTTGACAGACGAATTGGTATTAGTCACCTTCATCGCTTCATTAGAAGCTCTAAAAGGTTTGCGAAAAATGATCAACTGTATGCTCGTGGTAACACAAATGGCCTACTATGTACGTACAGATAAGTAGATACTGTTTCGCACTCATATCGATGATATCGACGGAGCATTCAAAAGCGTCTACCCGTGTGCTATAACAAATGTACTGACAAAACTACTGAAAGGAGAACGATACATGATCATAGTTTATGTACTTTCTGATAGAGCATTTGGGTATTCTTCAACGAATTGGAAAATTCTGGAGCAAAGATAAAATAATTCACTTTATTCAACTGTCTCCTCAGCTATCCCAAATACTTCATCAGAAACAACTCTGTTACTTCATCATTTATTCTCAAACTCTAGCAAATTAAAGTAATTGGTGCATTATTTTAGGTTAGTGAGAATGGGCGGAATACCAAATTACATTCTGATCATGTCTTCTTTGAGTTCGGAGTGCTCTAAATGCATGGCAAAGATATTAATTGCTCCCTAACTGGCAGGATTTCAGCAACGATCTCTGTCAATGCTCAAGCCAAGTTGACATACGGGCTACAATGAACAGATGCGTTCAGCTAACTTTCTTGGTAAAAATACACATATCCCGTTAAACCTAGACGTTGTACGAAGTGAATATCAGTTAAACAACGGCATCTACTGCTCATCGGCCTTATAGGATCAATGTCGTATTTTGTAATCAATCGCTTATCTCGACTCGACGCAATTTTGAACAAAAACAGCTCACCGGATATATTTTCGGGTGTTGCAGAGTATCGTGGAACCATGGGTTTTTCTAGGTGGTGCCGTAAAACCCAGCACATCAGTGGCAGCATCTTTGATGGCTTCTTGACAACGCCTCTAATCTTCTTCGATTGTTTGCGCAGGTGGCGACGAACTTAGCGAGAGATTCCGGGAGACTCGATCGGCAAAAATCCTAGCAGTCCGTTGCGATGTATTTCCGACGTCAAACCGTGGGGGACCGCCAGGTCCCTTTATCGATGTTGAGGTGTGGGAACCGCGTGCTAGCTACAAAGAGATTATAGAGTCCCGTGACAAAGTCCACCAGCCTGAGTCCGTTATCGGATGTGGTGTCGTGCAGATCATCGAAGTCATCCTTGCTGTTGTCATCTTTGTCCTCTGTCGGGGCGTGGCCGCAAATTAGGCTGATGTTCCCTTCGCTTTTACAGACAAAGCTTAAGACTTTTTGCCCAAGTCTGCCTCGAACAACAAATCCACACATCCAAATAAGCGCATCTCCCTGTTGCAATCACCGTAGTAGAAGTCACAGTTTCCCATTCCACCGCACTTCTTATGTCTGATTTGTAGCAGTCCAGGGCCTCCGCGAGTTCTTCGGCTGCACTTAGTCTGTTAAGGGACCTAACATTTCACATGCAGGACTGAAAATCGTTGTCCTTGTGTCGTTTGCTGGGGTCGTCAACATTAATTCCGTCCGTATCTGAGACAGTTGGTTGTCTCTGAACCATACAAATTTTTACGTGGTGAGAGAGTTAACCTCACGCACAACCCTCAACTGGGAGGCCAGGCCCTATTCTTTAACCCTCGAGCGGAAGGTCCGGGTTTATCCGGTGTCGGTAACCTCGCTGAGGCTGTGAACGCCGCCGTTGTCCCTAGAACTATAGGATTACCGCCATCTCAATTCCAATACCCCGACCTGGCCTTGAAAGAACCTTCTAGACCTGTGCTCCGAAAATGTCGAAGTAGCTCTAGAAGGACTGCGCACCAGGTAGCTCCTTCTGACTGGAGTTTCTGATGCCGCCGTTGGCCACGCAGTTTTCTAGCTCCTCCGCCGCCATCCATAAAAAGAGATGAGCCCTAATACAGGCACACTCTCCCCCCTCTCTCGCCTGCAGCCGCCAACGAGGTCCCATGGGCCTAACCACGTACTTTGAGTTTAAATTCTGTAATTTTTACTGATGGTCTCAATGTGGGATAGTAAGTGAAGTTTCCTAGCGTCTTGTCTATTCTGTCGATGGTTATTTAAGGAAGCGTTCATATTGGCTATTTGTGTATGAGATTTTGATAATTGTCTATGTAAATTCTAATTTCAAGTGGAGCATACCTTGCGTTTTCGTCTGATCAAAATGTTCAAGTTTTTGACTTTGAACAAGGATGTTCCTGTTAGGGAGAACAGTGAAAGTGAAACTTTGTATGTATTAGATGTCGGGTTGATGCTTAGGTAAAGTTTGGGATTTCTTATTTCACATTTGTTCCTTTTTCTTTATTCTAGACTTATGAATTTTCGTATGCTCATTGGTTAAAACGGTTACCTTTTATTTTCCTTAACATTATGTTGAAAATATCGATATTATTTTATTGTGTCTACATTATTTTCCATAAATGATTTCATCAACTTTACCTTCAGGTTTATAGCACTGGCACATCTTTCTAATTTCAATTTTATTGAAGGGCAAAAGTTCTATTTGAATTTATATTTTTCGAGGGGAAATAATTTAAAGGAAGTGAGGTGGGTTGCTGCATGAATTGCATTATTGTATAAGAATATAGTTTCTAAGAATACCTATATCATCATCATCCATCTCGATCCTTTTTTCTTTTGAGCTTACTAATTTTATTGTGTATATTTCTGTAAGAGTGGAATGTAACCGCTCTATAGGTGAAAAAATATGTTATGTGTTGCTTAATTTGGTATTGTCTGTAGAAGTCTTTAAATATGTTGGAAGTGGACTCAATTCCTTGGTCACAAACAAATTCTGGTTTATAGTGTGGTATAATAATAATAATAATTATAATAATATTAATAATATGGGTGGCATTACTGGTAACCATTCTTGTCGTGTATTCTATAGTTCTCTCACGAGTGGAATGGACATACAGTTTTATGCCGACTCCGAACAGCCAAGTTTGAGAAGCTTTTTCTAGACAGTTATTACTAAATAGCTTAGCATTGTCAGTGACTCAGACATGAGGTGGGGCAGTGAAAATTGTTTTTGGTCGTACCGGCCGGGAATCGAACCCAGGCGGTGAGGTTAAGTTGCGTTAGGTGAGTTAAGTTACGTTAGTGGGTTGACGTGGCGGCCTCTGCAAATGGTGTCATGGGTAAGTCCCATCGTGTGTTCATGATACTTCAGATTATTATGACCAGTGACAGCTCCGACCATCATCCACATCAGTTTCCGATCATACTCACAACACTACGGCCACCCACATGATAGAGTGTCACCAGAAGTGAATTTAGAGAATTTGTCAATTACTGTAAGTACCTATGTGTTGTTAGTGTAGATATTTATATGGATGATGTCTAAAGGTTTTGCCGGTGTTTCAGACTTCAGGTAATCGATTTAGGTTGATGTTTGACACTTTTCGCAGTTGTTGATCGTCTGAGTTAGTTTAATTTTCCCTTCAATGATACTAGCTGGTTGATCGCCATATTCCAGAGATATATAGGATACGTACCTAGACTCTGGAGGATGAACATGACCAAATCGCTCAATAGGGTGCAACGAATAGAATGTATATTGTTACGCCTTGGAGCGTTTAAAATTAAAAAAAATCAATTTATACTTTCGATCACGGAGTTCGTCAGGCTGGTTTTTTTGGACGGGGTTTTGCCACCAGTATTACCGTCGGTATTAACGTACCGAAAGAAGAGGAATAGCAAAAGCAACGAACTAATTTGCAACAGGAAAAGAAAGAAGAAAAACAAAGTTCTTTTAGTGCAGTAAAAAAAAAAGATGTTTATTCTACGACCGACTTAATTCTAGCTTAACCCTATGCTGCACGCGCTGCGCCCAATAGTGCATAGGCAGCAGTTTCGGTGTCTGGGAACCAAGCTTGAAATTCGACGAGCATGTTTGTTCATCGCGGACGGCATCCGATATCGTGGACTGGATACATACAACAGGAGGACAGCGAATTGAAATCGCTGCTTCTGAGGAAGGAGCTTTGCACCGCTCACTCTACCGTCCTTGATAAATTCCGATCACTACCAGAATTTCTCAACCAGCATACCCTGCAGAGCTGGACGGTCCTCTGCGAATTTTCGCAGATGTATCGAAAATGGGCGAAGGAGTGGGCGTGGGAGTCTACTCTTAGTATCTGAATCTCTATTTGTTATTCCAACTACCAATTGACAGTGGCGTCTTTCAGAAACTATGAAGACTGGATGAAGACCTGCCGTCCATGCCCCTCACTACTGCAAAGCATCTACTAAAACTCGAACCGCTTACTCATACAAAACGCTGTGCCAACTACTGTCGTAGATTTATTCAGTTCAACGACTTGACAGACGAATTGGTATTAGTCACCTTCATCGCTTCATTAGAAGCTCTAAAAGGTTTGCGAAAAATGATCAACTGTATGCTCGTGGTAACACAAATGGCCTACTATGTACGTACAGATAAGTAGATACTGTTTCGCACTCATATCGATGATATCGACGGAGCATTCAAAAGCGTCTACCCGTGTGCTATAACAAATGTACTGACAAAACTACTGAAAGGAGAACGATACATGATCATAGTTTATGTACTTTCTGATAGAGCATTTGGGTATTCTTCAACGAATTGGAAAATTCTGGAGCAAAGATAAAATAATTCACTTTATTCAACTGTCTCCTCAGCTATCCCAAATACTTCATCAGAAACAACTCTGTTACTTCATCATTTATTCTCAAACTCTAGCAAATTAAAGTAATTGGTGCATTATTTTAGGTTAGTGAGAATGGGCGGAATACCAAATTACATTCTGATCATGTCTTCTTTGAGTTCGAAGTGCTGTAAATGCATGGCAAAGATATTAATTGCTCCCTAACTGGCAGGATTTCAGCAACGATCTCTGTTAATGCTCAAGCCAAGTTGACATACGGGCTACAATGAACAGATGTGTTCAGCTAACTTTCTAGGTAAAAATACACATATCCCGTTAAACCTAGACGTTGTACGAAGTGAATATCAGTCAAACAACGGCATCTACTGCTCATCGGCCTTATAGGATCAATGTCGTATTTTGTAATCATCAAAAAAAATCAGAGATTTTAATCGACGACTGAAAAAAGAGCATCTTGTCATTGAGAATGATTCCATATGTCCCAGATGGAAAAGATGAGTGTGTAGTTGACAGTCTAGTTAACCAGATTTTTTTTACAATTTAAAATTGATAAATAAGTAGGCATAATTCTATGGTCCATAATGACTAGAAGCGAATGATCAATCAGTTAAGACTATCTCTCAAGGAGGTAGCAGTTAGATGCAACCACACCCTACGCTGGGTCTCTGGGCATAGCGTTTTCCAGACAACGAAAGGGACGACTAGTTAGCAAGAGCGGGGATGGCTGCCATTGGCAAATAATCAGGCCACCCCATTTCCCTCACTTCAAGTATTAAACACCATCCTACTTACAGATGCCGCTAATCGGAGATGGAAAGGACTAGACACTTGTAGGCTGAATAGACTTCGAGGCTTATTTGGCCTTCAATAAATCCAAACAAAACAAATAATCGCCTGAAGCCTGAAAAAATGTGATAGGTCCATATCACTATGTTTCAGGCCAGGGAAGTCCACCATCGACCAGATTTTTACTCCACGGCAGATCCTGAAAAAGCCCCAAGAAGTTCAAACCAAAAATCGAAAAAAGCTTATACATGTGACTTCTTTAACATCATCCTGGAGAAGGTTGTGCACGGACACACACGCGAAAACTAGAGGCACAATCTTCTAGAAGACCGTACAACTGTTAGCATAAGCGGATAACATTGACGTGATTGGCGAATGAGAGCAAAACAAAGTGTATGCTGTCATCAAGAAAGGACCTGCAACAGCGACGTCTTGGACATGGTCAGCTATGATTTCGAGGTAGTCAAGGACTCTTGCCAACCGCTTTTTTATGGGCTCAAGAGGCAATTGAGCAATAGAATCATATCTCGAAGGACCGAGTTGACTCTGCATAAGAACTTGATCATCCCTGCTCTACGGCGCGAAAACATGGACAATCTGAATCTGATGAATAAGTCCTTTGCTTGTTCGAGGTAAAAGTTCTGCGTGCGATCTTTGGTTCCGTTTGCGTTGACGATTTTTGGAGGAGAAGATTCAACCACGAACTGTACGGTCTGTACATCGACATGAGTCTATTCAGGGCTCTAATCGCGTAAGGCGACAATCGTCTCGCGCTAGCGTTTCGACGATAGTTTCGCTTCATGTAAGCATACAAAACGATAGCTTCTGAGAGATATCGTTTGCCTGATACTGTCATTAACTACCGTCTCGACTAACGATCGTCTCCTATTAAATGAGAACAAATTGTATATACATATCTTGTTCTACACTTTCGAAACATTTTTAAAGTGATAGGTCGCATTTGTATTAATTTTATTCGCTAACTGAAATGAGCACGCTTAGTGAAATTTGAGGGGATTCCAGAGCGTATGGACAAACAAACACACATGTAGAGAAGGATCTCAACCAACTTGGCGTGCTATTGTTACTGGACAAACACCACCGAGATCTCTGCCTTTGATGAAAATGTTTGCGGTTTATTGTGATTTTAAAAAAGATTTGGAGACATGATTACAAATCGGGGATTTTTGAGACATGATTACAAATCGGGGATTTTTATCACTGGAATTTGATGGGAGGTCTGAGAAGGTGTTCATGGAGGTAGTGTTGCCCCTGGTTCATGGATCTATCGATCTTCCACAAAATTGCGGAAAAAACATAAGCTAGGATTTCACTCATCAAAGGAAAATTGATTACGCTTCAACTTCAACAAAATTAGTGAAACATTTTATATGAATTAAAATAAAATATTTTATTACTACGACACATTAAATTAACATATTTATCATTTCACAAAGCCGTGTATTTAACATACATCATACATCTAAACAAGTCTAAATAAAAGATTAAGTTTTCGTATTCGAAGTTTTATTTACAATGTAGGAGCAAGATGCCTTATTTACTGCAAGTGATGTTATAAACCGGGCCAATTCTTAGAAAAACTCTTCTAAGTACACTTCGCAGTTCAGGTTTTAATCCAAAGCACATTATTTCACATAGAAGTGGGTAGTAATTAGATACATGAACTGAAAACTGAAATAAAAAGTAAATATCATTATATAATGAGTATAAAAATAATAATACTTTCGAATAGAATTTGCAGTAAAAGTTTATATAAATATTTATATATTAAATTAATTTTAAACAATGCATATTTTAGAGACGTAACTCACACGAAGCATGTGGGATCTAATGTAAATATACATATCTATTTAGAAATACCTTTCATAAGAAATAAGTTTTATGTCTGAAGGATGTTGAAATTCAATGGCATTTTTAATTTTGATAAAAAAATCAACCTCCATATATATTTGGAGGCATAAATTTGATTCGATATCAATAAGATAAATCGCTTTAATTCTTCTGAAAATGCATGATCCGCTTTTTACAGTCTACCACACGTAATTTAATCTAAATTTATATTCAAATCAAACAATACTATGCCTAGGCCTAGGTAATAAATTACTTTTAAGAACGTGTTGATATATTTTTTAAGTCTAATAAATATTTGATTTATTTTATACTCACTCTTAAATCATTCATTTTGAGAAGTCTCGTTAGCACAAGCAAAAGCAACGACGTCCAAGCATCACGATGTGACTCAGTTTGTAGCTTTAAAAAATATGTGAGCGCTTCAATACACACCATTATTAATTTATTTTCTATTTCCGGCCAGTCTTCTCTTCGATTTTCATCACCATATATTTTAAATAAGATACGAAACACGCACGCCAGCGATGTAGTCTCTTGTTTTAGAATGTTTGGTTTTACTTGTTCTTTAAAACCAGGACGACCTAAAATATTCCTTTGTTCAGGATTAAGATTAAATTGTTTCGCAAATCTGTGAGACTGCATCAAACAATCGGTAAGTTGAATCAAATTCTTCGTGTTCAGATAACTATACATTCCTTGTTCCTCTCGTTGACATTCTATTAGTGTATTTGTATGATTTCCAGATAAGTCTGCTGCTGCTTGGGCAAGAGTTTCAGCATCTTCTTTTCGGGATGTGGCCGGAAAGAAGACTATGTTATCTATTGTCTGAATCAATTCAAGTTGCACAACACATTTTATTAAGAGGTTATCAATCATGTAGTTTCCTGCTCCTTTTTCAATACTATAAGGCTCAAGTTGGTTATTAGAATGCATAACTTCAGTTCCACTATTCATCAAGAATTGAGTTTGGCCGTCATACTTTTTACTTACGTTTCCACTTTTATTTGAAGAATTATGTGAATTTGGGTAATGATACAATAGTTCGTTCTGTAAAGTTGTTTTAAAAATTTCCAACATGCATTTACAAGTATCATCCCAAATTTCGGGCGTAAATTTAAAACCATTTGATATTACCAAGTTTTCTAGGCAATTGGTGCCGGACCTTGCAAGTTGTTCATTTCTTTGTTGAACACACCAGTGCAACTGGGCAAATAGATCTTTTAAGAGTAATTTGCCGAGAATATCAAAGTACTGTGTGAAAACGTCAACTATAGCATATAAGGCGTGGTTGCAAGTTGTGGTCATCCACTCAGCTTTTTCAGCAACGTGTTCTGGTAATTTCATATTATCAAATATTCGGAATATTATGTTGAATAAGTCTTTCCACCAATTTGGTTTAAATGCGTCGCCGTATGTTTTTATTATTTCAAAAAGAACAGTAAGTCCTCTGGTCCTCACATCCAATTTGCATCTGTTTATTACACATGACAGAGAAAATATCATAGGAAACCATCCCCTGACCCAAACGCGATCTTCTTCAGCTACAGATACATCATTTTCCATTCCAGCATGTTCTGTAAATAATTGATGAGCGTTTTGCACACAAAATGCACATGTCCGGACTAAACGAATTGCTTCCATACTCGTGTCGGGGAATTTAGCGTTACATGCAAATTCCGAAAGACATTTGACTGCGTCTTGGAATGAATCCACCATTATAGCAAACTGCTTTTGGTATAGTTCATTTATTATTTTCGCAGTGGTTTGGAATGCAAGTTCAACTATGGCTTCATCATTGTCACCGGCCGCTAAATGGAAAACAGAAAATATATTTTTCCACCCTGATCTGATGTTATGGGCTTGTGAGTTAACCATTTGCGCTATACATCTCACCACCATATCTTTAATCGCTGAAGAATTATTTTTCTTCATGATATGTTCAAATGGACGTAAAAAATCTTTTTGAAATCGAAAATTAGAAAATTCTCCCTTTTCCATAAATTTCATAGATAATTGTCGCAGTGAATCTAAGGCGAAAAAGGAAATTTCTTCATTTGCATTGCAGCCAACCGTATTGAAATGTTCTCCAAGAACTTGCCAAATACGTGACCATTGCAAACGAATACGTTCCATATTATAATATGATATTTCCACAATTTTTTGTAAAGAAAACATCCGGGGTTGGGGATTGTGTAATTCGTCAAGCGATACCTAAAAATAAATGACATAATACTAATCACAGTATATAACAATAAAAAACGGAGTATGTAAGTGATATTTACGAAATCATATTTCTGCTTAAACAATTGCAAAGCTTTTACAAGCTCAGATTTTGCCTGACAGATTATTTTGTTCTTTAGGCGCAGATTTTTTAATTTTGAGGTGAACATTTTTGTTTTATTCTTTCTGTTTATGTGTGTTGTTGGGTAGTGCACGTAACTTACGATATACTGTTATGTGCAATACTCAGAAAGACACAGAAAAACTAGAATAAACTAGGACGAAGACATACTATTCTTTCTTTCGGCCCCATGCCTACACATTTCCGTGTTGGAAGACAGAATGAGCTTGTAAAAGTAACCTTAAAGTACATTTTTCACTTACCTGGCACAAAGCTTTCACAAAATCAACTATTGCATCTCCGTCTAATCGTATGGATCCAGTAAATATTCGATCAACAGCAACAACGACGCTTTGACTGCTGGTCTCGCCAATATGTTCTTTTACACTAGGATTAAGTGTATCCTTCATAGTTGTAGGTCCACTTAAGTATTGCGGTCTTACACCAGTACCGATTAATTGGGCTAATTCCAACTGGCTAATACATTTCACGATATCAAGCCAACTGGAACCCAAGTAATTTCCGTCAGTATGTGCCACCGTTATTAGTGTTTTTATTGTATCGATATTCTTGGCCTTCATTTCATTAATTGGAGAATTTGCTGTTAGTAGAGTAAAACGAGCTAAAGCTTGGACATAGGCATCTCTCTCTAAGTCCATGTGGAAAATGCATGCTATACGGATTGCACATCGGATACCATCTAAGCAGAGGCTTGCTATTTCAACGTCATCACAATCCTGCAATCCCACTGAAAAAGCTGCTAAAAATGGAGTCCATGCCATTTTAAACATAGGACGCACATGTTCCAAATGCTTAGCTGATGTAAATGAAGCTTTTACATGTGAAACGGATTCCATTAAACTTTTAGCCGTTTGTGAAATAGTTTCCATCTCCATATTCCATAAAAGTTTTCTTCGTCGTTCGTTTGTTATGATTTGCTTGCCAGGCTTATTTGCTACTGTATTTTTCATTTTGATTTCGTTATCAGCAATTTCATCGTATATCGTGGATAAATACTCTTCGGGTAAGTCTTTACTATCGCTAATTCCTCGATTCATTTTAATATATTGTTCCTTTGTCATCTTATTCTTTACTTGTGGAGAGTGTAGGTCGGTAGTCAGCATTATTATTGAAAACGCCAATACGTAGACAGTATCGGCACTTTGGAACAGTTTATTATTTGGATTACACTCACAATAGCGACTTGCAAATTTCTCCATAAGCCTATCAATCTTTTGAGCCTCACCGGGTAATCGAAAACCTTCTAAGAGGTATCTCAGGGAGGATACAACTTCCATTTCTTGAAAATTCATTGCGTCTATATACGCACACATTATTTCTTTAGAATTCTCGTCATTTTCACCCAAGTAATGTCCTATAAATGTTTTATCTAACCGTTCCTCTTCATGTAACCACTTCGCTACGTCTAAAGTCGACTTTCCCAGCAATTGTTTTTCTTGAAGAAAGGCAATCCCCATTTTAGGTTTCCTATTAAACAGTTCAATACCAGCTTCCATTACTTCCTTCCTCATTTTTTGCTCTTCAAGAGCTTCTGGTAAATCATATATTTCTCGATTCTTATTACTTTCATATGAATTAAGACTGTGATTAGATCCACCGTGTATGGAACGTGTTTTTAAATATTCAATATTTTCTTCAGAATGATAGCAATTTGAATGTACTTTGCTTGAAGTATCAGATAACGTCGATTGTGTATTTGGATTAACGTATAGGTCTTTGCTCCATTCCACCATGCATTTTAAAATTGAAACTAAGCACTCCAGTCCTCGTATTCGCATGGATTTCTCTTGCAATGGATTTGCACCAAGTTCAACAGCTTGCCGACCTTGAGCAATTTTTGAGAGATCATTAACTAGACGTTCAAATAAATTGGCTGATGAAAAATCACAGTCATAGTTAACGTATATATCAACAACTGATTGAGCATCTGCACAAATTCTAGTGAGAGCATGTATGACCATCCATTTCTGTTCAAAAGAACTGGAAGAGGCCTCTAGAATATTAAGAAAAATTTCCTTAAAAAACACTTCAATTTGCTTTTTAAGATGAACTTTAAAATTTGATAAGAGTGCAACAAATATAGAGAGTGAAAGCTCAAATACATCAGGCACTAAGCTGACACCATTCTTTGATAAGGCTACACAAAGATATTGCTTGATTGCCATGACAAACATTTCGTTCGATCGAAATAGTGGACCTGCATTTTGTAATATTGACAACAATAAGTGCAGAGATAAAACTTTCGATCGTAATTCATGCGATTTCGGATCAGGCTGTCCATCTTGAAGTGGTTTCATTGATAATTTGCACAATGCCCGGAATACTAAAAATGCGTCCTTTTGCAAAATATGCGTGAATTTTGCTGTTATAATTGCATCGTTTTCGCTTTGTACTTCCATGACTTCTTCTGGACGTGTTGTCTCACCATTTTCTTGATTTTCGATCGATTTTTCTTCAGATCCATTGTTTATTGAAAGCTCAATAGCGGCTAGAATGAAACGGAAAATATTTTAAGTTCAATATCAAAAAAAGAAACTATCTGCAAATATGTATATTAAAGTATTACTATCTTAGCCATTTAAAGTTCCTTGGTCATTTTTAAAGTCTTCTTTTTAGAAATTATAACCTTTAATCGAGTTAATTTCGGCGTTTTCGTTCGTCCGTCATCTCTTTCACACTTTCACAGCTCCTTTATAGCGTATATACATCAAAGTTCGGAATATGAACTTTAGGCCAAGATATCAAGTCAGCTATCACAAACTTCGTTCGGCTCCGTTTTAGGTCATACAAAACTAACACATGAACACCTCTTGCAAAGACAACCTCCAACAACATGCCATCACTGTAACAACGTCATAAAAATAGAGCATCTTTTTGGAAACTGTTTCTTCTCATCGACTTCAGCAAAGGAAGTTCTTAGCATCGACATACACCAACTACTAACCAACCCATCCCTCAAAAACATCAACACTATCAACAATTTAATTAACGTATTTAACATTACGCTATAATAAATTCCCTATAAATAATTCCCTATAGCGAGCTGAAAGCCCTTGTAGCCTGTGCTCTTTTTTGTTAGTATTATAATATGTTATTGTATACTAATAAATAATAATAATAATCATTTTCTTCTTCTTCTTCTGGTGGCGCTACAGTCCGGTGTTGACCTGGGACTCAACCAACAAGAATTTGCAGCTGGCACGATCTTTAGACAACACGCAAGTTGGTTGAGGTCCTTCTCCACATGGATGCGTGGAAATTTGATGATAACCACCGTTACCATCAATAGCAACGAGAAATACCTCTTGTCTCTTTGTTTTGCTCACTAGACGCAATTGATTAATAGAGCTTCTCTCCCGATGGATCAAGCTGACTTTTTCAAGGACAATTAAACAGGGTTTAATAAGAATTCGAAATGAATTGAAAAATATGTTATTTGAATGTTCACAGTTGTTCGACACAGATCATTTCCTTAAAGCAGCATTATCAGAGCTCTACGTGAAAAAGCTGCACCAGCAAAAAAAAAATGAGTTTTGACATTGAAACTTTAAGCGCAAACGCCTTCAATACGCTTGCATTACCGCTCAACATAGAGAATGCACCAAATCATCTGCAGAATTTAAGAAAGCGAGCGTCTTCCTGTTGTCTGTATGAATATGGAGAAGATGGTGCGAAGTGCACCTGTCTACACCAAGCCTACAGCTAAGAGGGTTTTAGAATCCGAAATCAGTGGTTGGAGAAGGTCATCAACACTAAATGTCTGATAAAAATACTAAGCGATCGTATGCAGTGGGTACAAAATTCAAACAGAAGCCTGTCGTCACAAAGAGGGACAACTCGTAGTAGGTTCGCAGTCAATGCTGAGAATCTGGAAATATTACAGAAGAGGCTGAATGATCCACTCCACGCAATGGACGATGGTCGACGAGAATTCCGTCCCCCCGACCTAGACGAAGTCAATACAACGATATCGAGATTAAAGTCAAATAAAGCTGCTGGTCTGCTTTATGGTATGTATGCTGGTATGGTACATGCACAAACTCATCTCATTTGCAAGAAATGGTCGGAGGAAAGCATGACCGACGAGTGGAATCTCAGTATCGTTTGCCCGATACGTCCTTATCAGTGCGATTTCAGACCGGGGAAGTTCACCATCGACCAAATCTTTACATTACGGCGGAGAACCCAAGAGATACGTTTTAAGGCCGCATATGACAGCATGCATAGAGACGAGCTATACAACACCATGTCCAGTTTTGAAATTCCTGCCAACTCGTCAGGTTGTACAGGATCATGGTGGAAGGATAATAAGGTGTGCTGGACAGATTGTCAACCGCCATCTTTTTGTTTTGTGACGTCACGCAGGGTCCGTTTTTGTCATTGGACAGATGTGTTGCTTAAGTTGACAACACAATTGAATTTCGTATATAAAAAAATGATGTATGAAAAAAAATAATTGATTTTCAAATAGATGTTAGATGAAAGAATTTAATTCATTTACTAATGACATTTTATAGGAAGATGCCAAAATGTTCAGTGAATTATTGCGGAAGCTACAATGATTAGTGACATTTTGAAAAGTAATCCATTTTCGTTTTCTAAAATGTGCGAACAAATTTCATTTCTTTCCGCCCTTAGGTTTTTCTTGACATACAAATTCCCACGATGACGTCACGCAGGGCTTCTTCTTATTATCCTTCCACCATGGGCAGGATGACAATTCTCGCTGCTCTACAACGTCGGAAGCGAAATCACCGAGACCTTCAATGTCAAAAAAGGTTTTACACAAGGCGACGCGCTGTCATATGTTTTTCAACATTATTTTTGAAAATATCGTACAGAACTCATTCGCTAAAACAAGAGGCACGATCTTCCAGAAATCCGTAGAACAGCTGGAATATGCGGATGACATTGACGTGATTGGTGGATAGCGACATAGCAGTTATAAATGTTAGGAATGAGGGATTGAATTTCGGTAGTTTCCCCCGTTATGCATTTTTCTTTAAAATTGTCTCCTTTTTTAAATGTGGGAAGGGAAGGGGCCTTTAATTTGCACACGCAATGTCCAAATATAGACTTCAATTTTTTCCAACACTTTGTGACGCGGGTTTAATTCCCGACAGCATTTGGTGATAGTCTTTAACAACGACACACATAACGAACCTAATTCGAAATATAACAAAGGCAAGGTTGATGGGCTGCAGTACGTTAGGGGGAAGTAAGGAACCCAGTACGAGTTGAGAAGTCAGGGGACTTGTAAAGACGGAACAACTTCAAACGTCAATAAACCTAAGCAATCCGATATAACTGTACACTATAAGCCAGAAAGTTATTTGCCATGGGAGTTTACATTCTGGTCCTTTGATTGTCCAAGCATTGTAGTGCATTTCAGGCAGAAGTCTAGCTTTAATTAAAAACACTGTTGGCTTACTAACAATGATCTGATAATGGCCATAAAGACTCGGATTTTACCATCAATAATATCAAAAAAACAATATAATACAAAAGCTTTACACATACCTTTTCTGAAGAAAGCAGTTAATGGCAGCCAGAGCGTTTACGTAAAGAACAAATAAAGATCATGCCTCGCGTGGAAAGTGCTTTGCGATGCCATCATAGCTACTTAAGGTTAATGAGGAATTTTTTATTGGCATCCATCATCTAGATCACCTGCAAACATTTTTGTAGAGGATGCAGGGACAAGGTATTTGTCAGGGAACAATCCATTTACTAGTCTAGAATTGTCAGAGTGGAAAATGCTATAAATTTTCAAATCGTGAAGGAAGAATGGGACTGTAAGGCAAGACTTTAAAGATTGACTTCCAGTTCGGTGGCATCACAATGCACTACTCAGACGCTTACGGAAAAGGGATTTTGGCTCTTTAAAGTATGTCGGTATCTGGTAACTGCTACTCTTTCACAGTGTGATTATTGTGACAGCGAGTCATGTGCAATAGTTTCGTCCAATTCTTCATAAGCATACTTCTATTTCTTAGTAAATTTAGGATAGGAATTGTATAAGATATTTCGCAAGCTATTCGGTTTGTCTGCAGGTGGTGGTTGTGTGTCCACTTTCCCAGAAGCAATTTTTTTTCATTTACTTTGAAAATTGACGATACTTAGGCGATTTTTCGCTTGATTATTACATAGGCTAAAGTCATCGTAAGAAATAATTACACATCTTATTAGTCTTACAAACTTAATGACATTGATCCAATTACATAATTAAATAACCGGTATTAAGTTGCCATGCAAAAGCATTTTTATGTTTTTCTGTCAGGTTGTTATTTCTTGGTTTGGATATTTCGAAGACTGATATGCACTGATATGAACTTATGAGATTGAATTTTATCACTTGTATAATTTGATTGTAATCAAGGTCACATAAATTAGATATCTGTATACCTTGTACTTTCCGTCGACGAATAATTGATAATTGTTATCTGTTTCTTGTGTTCTATCTAAACTAAGGAGTAACTAAAAAATATTTTATCTGCTATCTTTTACTACATTTCAAATCTGTTCGCATGCAAGCGAGAATGTTGCTCAAGAAAAATATATGCCTGTTTTTAAAAAAGTGATACAATTGTTTCATTACATTTAAAAAGTAGATAGCGTGAATGAATTTCATAACACCTGACACTGAATAGAATATTTTATCTTACCTGTGATTATGTCTTCAATTATTTCAGAAACAATTGCCTCCGTTTCATTGCAATTGTCAGTCGGTTTTGGTGATTCAATGTATTCTTCGTATGTGTGGTTTTCCATGCGAGTAAATATAACATTTAACATTTGTGTTAACGTCGCCCGTGCAGTTGTTTGATTTACTAAATTTTTACTGGATAAATATATATCATAACATGTCCTAACTGCCTGAAGCACAGTTCCCTCATGTACTTCAACATGCTGCGATGTCACCACAGTAAGCAAGGCTTTGATAATTTGCAATTGAACTCCTTCATCAGTTGCTGGGCCATTGAAACAACCACAAATGGTGTTAACAATTCTATCTATTAATAGCTTTCCAGGATTTGCAGAATCATGTATGTTTCCTGTAAGATGTCCATATGCTATGAGTTTTTGCAAGCAATCTAGAGCTGTTATTACTATTCTTGCAGTTTTGCTTTGACATGCCAATTCGAATGGCAGGAAATATGTCTCTGCATTTATTATACTTCCAGAATTCTTGGGTAAAGGTAGGGCTGCAGATGGCAATTCGTTTCCTTCTGCTATTTGCCCGGCACTAATTAACTCGGCTTTAATTTGTTCTAATGCGGAGTCACACGACTTTTTCAACTGTGAGTGGTGAGATCGTTTTATATCCTTATCAGATAAAATTTTTTCCAAAGCACGTATGATAAACATTTCTCTTGTTTTGGAAAAATAATTTTGCATATTGAGACTAATGTTACATATTAGACAAATATTATTCCATCAAATGTATTGGATTTATTGTTATTACAACTTAGAACTTGTTACAAAAAATGTCAAGAGAATGATTTCTTTAATGAAAATTACTAAACTTTATCTGAAACGTCATCACAGAAAGCGTTCAGAGAAAACCTATTACAATAGTTGTCAAAATAAGACAGATATGTTTGTTTTGTGCACAATTTTGACGTCTTTAGGTGGTTTTGTAATATAATTCGAGAACATTTCTATTTTCGAATTTAAAAATATATGACTGACAAGCATATACTGAATTTATTAACAAATCAATTCAACTTGGTTGCATCCAAAGTATTTGTATACATGGAATTAACATATGTAGGTTGGGTTGAGTTGGAGTAGCTGACTGCCTTAAAGGTAGCCACACTTATACCAAAGTAAGCCTTAATACATAAAGCGATGAAGTTGACTGATGCGAATATTACATAGTTATGTCAAGCAGTAGAAATATGGGGCGTCCAAGTGACTAAATCTGCGAGATTAGAGGGAAATGTAATTGCAAATATGTGAAATGGTTTCTCATTGTAGGCGATACCTAGTCGGGAGGCGTGAATTCGAATGGCACAATGCCCGGTTACAACGCCGATAAGAATTCTAAGACTCGGCCTGCTTGGACAGTTATCGTGAGCGTTAGTAAAGATAGTAGGCTATAACCACACCCAATGCCATAAGATGTGAGCCATTATTGTCCTCACAATACCTGAGCTCATCTTCAAAGATATGTAGAGTATTGTCTTGTGATGAGGCACCCACTGCCAGATGATATAATAGTAAGCGATTCAAGCTTTAGTAGATGTTTTGCGTTACCGATAGCTCTGGACGGAAATTCTCCGTCCAGAAAGAGCCTTGAGGTGGAGCCCTTTCTACAGAGTTTGTCTGCTTCACAAACCTCTGAATGTAACTGTGTCCCGGATGGCAGAGTGTCCGAACTCCTCGTGATGGACACCTTGACGTGGTGCGGGAGCTTAAGCCAGCCGGCCCACAAGCCTGCTGAAGGGATAACTCTACCAAGGTTGAGCTTTCTTCCTTGCAATCAGAAGGGTGGGGTGTCCGGCGAACTAAGACAATAAAACCCAAAACTCAGTGGCGGTGTGAGCAAACCGCAAACCGTGCCGAAGGGTTGAGTGGTTGAGGGGTAAGTCAACCATGAACGAGCTCCTTCAGGTGCAATGGCCAGCGCATGTTGTAAGTGTTGGCTGTCGTCATAGTAGACCCGGCTATGCAATGGCGGCTACTATATACACCGGTTTACTCGTGGGACAGCTAAAAATCAAAAATGAACAAAAACAAAAAAAACAACAACAATAAAAACGAATAAAACTCAGACAAGGACGACTCTATTACTAAACAACAACATGACAAAACACCAAACGCGACAGACAAAAAAACGGGAGGCGTACTTGAGTACACGGATGCCTCCTCAGATCAGTTATCGGACACTGATCACAAGTCTGGCTGCAGTTCAACTGCAGAAAGCGATACCTAAACGGCAAAGAAAGTGACACCGCACGTAAGACATCAATGTGTAGTCAGAAGTGTCAGGTTCCAACTTAATTCGATCCTAAAAAAATCCGAAGACAGTTGGACAGACAAGGACAAGGACACTTTTCGCTGGGCGAGCAATCTTTTGGCAGAGGTTAAAAGCAAGTCGCTCAAATTGATGAAGGGAAAGGAGATCACCCTTAACATAATGTCGCAGATCTCCTTGAAGGTGCACGAAAGAGATGATAATATCTTGAGTATGGCAGCCTCTATCGGAAGCCTGGACATTACGCCAAAAAAAAAGCGTCACGCCACTATCGGCTACAGAGGGAGGCAAAGACGAAGTTAGACTCCGTGAGGAGAATACAAATGACTACTAGTCTGATACAGACGAAAACGTCACACTGGTAGAAAAGCCTCAGAATGAAGGTGGTCCAGATCAATCTGCACCACTCTAAGGCAGCCACTGCCAAATTAGTGCTCGCACTTATCCAACAACCATGGCTATCGAGCAACAACCGCACATCTGGATTAAGGGCGAAGGGCTACAAATTGTATCAAGCCATGAACTCGGGTAAATTGATAACATGCATTTTAGCTAAAAGTAACCAAAATATCTTTTTCCTCCCACAGTATAGCGTATCAGACTTCACGTGTCTAGAGCTCATCTCTGTAGCGGGGAAGTGCATCTGAGTAGCCTGTGCATATCTACCCTATGAAGACGAGGGACCGCTACCAGCCGATCCAATCCAGAAGGCAATAAAAGCCGCACAAAAGGCCAAAGTTCCTATAGTGATTGGTGTCGATGCTAACGCGCATCACACGGTATGGGGAAGCAGCGACATCAACGGCAGTGGTGAGAAACTTTTTGATTTTATTTTAGAATCGAACCTCAATATTTGTAATGTGGGCTCAGAGCCAAATTTCATTAATAGACTCAGGCAGGAAGTCTTAGACATAACCTTAATTTATAATGACCCAATCCTATCAGTTTCAAAATGGGCAGTATCCAACAAGGTACCTTTCTTCCGTAACCCCAGGAAGACTAACTGGACCACATATAAAAACATTCTCCAAAAAACATTAAACAAAGAAGTCATTACAGAGCCATGCTCTGTAGACGGTATTGACGATATGGTGGGAAGAACCACAGTAGCTATGAATTCTGCCTTCACAACAGATTGCCCTGCAAACAGACAGAAAAAAAAATAGAAAACCGCCATGGTGGAACTCCGACCTGTTTGCATTACGCAAGGAAAGCGGGAGGTGTTTCAACCGAGCAAAATTCTCAAGGGCAGCAGCGGACTGGGATCTCTACAAGCATAGTCTCAGGAACTATAAAAAAGAGGTCAAGACCGCGCAAAAAGAAGCCTGGCGAGCTTTCTGTGGAAACATAGAAAATACTAAGGACTGTGGTCGGTTGAGTTATTTACTCTCAAAATCTCCGACCATGCGTACATTTATCCAATCGTCGGAAGGAGAATGGACAGAATCCGCTGAGGAAAGCCTTAAGCTCCTAATCGACACACACTTATAGAGGGAATACAGGTCCCAGCAAAACTGCTCGCAGCTTGCAGCCGGAACTGCAATACAGCAGTACCAAATACCGGATGGATTCCTTACGAAATCCAAGCTGGACTGGGCTGCTTAAGATTCAGCTACAGCAACTTAAGCTGGAAACAAAACATTAAGGAACGTATTAAGAAAGCAGCGGCAGCTATTTACACATGCAAGAGAATCATTGGCCCCACATAGGGAATTAAACCAAGTATACATCCAAACTGGATGTATACGACTGTTGTTGGACCCATCTTAACATACGGCATCCTTGTTTGGTGGTCAGCACTGAATAACAAATCCAATCTTATGGATCCAATCATGGACATCTATGGGAAGCTGATAGCCACCAAGGCAGCGTTAAGGCTACGGGAGTGCAACCACTTGATCAGATTACACAGCTTAGGTTATAATAAGATAATCAGAAATGCGAGACTACCGACGCATACAGATTATACAACACCCGCTTTAGGTCGATTTTTAGGTTCAAAACACTTATCATAGACAGAGAAGATTGGGAAAAAGATCTGGTAAGAAAACCAGGCTACATGGAAATCTACACAGATAGCTCAAAAACAGACGAGGGCACCGGACTAGGAGTATTCGCGATATCGCCGGGCATATCCTTTTCCCTGTCTCTTCGACCCAACCATTGTAGTGTATTCCAGGCAGAAGTAACACCTATTCAAGAGGCTACCCGCTTATTGTCGATGAACCCGATAGACGGGCTATTTTCATAGATAGTCCGGCGGCCATAAAAGCTCTGGTTACACCATCAATTAAATCAAAGATGGTAAAACTTTGCCGTCTATCTCTTAAGGAGATAGCGGTTAGATGCAACCTAACCCTATGCTGGGTACCTGGGCATAGTGGTTTTACAGGCAACGAAAGGGGCGACGAGTTAGCAAGAATAGGGGTGGGACTGCCACTAGCAAATAATCAAGACACCCCATATTCCTTACTCCAAGGAATAAACACCATGTTACTTACAGATGCCTTCGACTCCGATAATCGAGGACGGATGGAATTAGATAACATGTAGGACTTCGAGGCTTATTTGGCCCTCACTAAATTTAAGCAAGACAAATACACTCCAAAAAACTAAACAGGAATGTAATAACGTAGTAGTGGGCATTATCACCGGCCACTGCCTTATCGGTATCCATGCCAGAAGAATGGGAGCCCCACAAAGACTACTGCACAAGCTGTAGAGACGAGCAGGAGGAAGAAAATACGCTTCATCTTTCGGCCTTTGTCTAGCCCTTGCAAAAACTAGAAAAGATATACTAGGCAATCACTTTTTCTGTAACCTAGAGGAAATATCACATTTAAATATAGAAGACATAGCTAAGTATATCAGGAAAACTAATTGGCTGTAAATCAGCTCAGGAGTGGACTTGTCAAAGTAGGCCACTAGAATACCATTAGGTAGTATCCAGGTTTATTTCATTTGCGTTAGTGTAGTCCCTTTTTAAAAGGAGCCGTTGAAAAAGCACCAAGGATCCAACCAGAATCTAAGTGAGACACAACTGCTACAGTGGTGGCAATCACCCGAACATAACCTAACTGGATACAAAGACTGATATGCATAGGTAAAACAGGCGCGTGTATGTCACAACCCCTTCAGACGCGCTGGCGGTCATGCTCCTCCATATCTTGCCTATCGACCTTCACATTTAAAATATAGCGACGCACGCTTTTTCATATCATGAACAAAAGTGGCAATACATTTTACGTGCAATTATAAGTATGCTTCTGGACACATTCCTTGTGGTCCTTTCTTCTTCTTCTTCAGGTGGCGCTACAGTCCGGAGTGGACCTGGGCCTCAACCAGTAAGCCTCTCCAGCCGGCACGATCTTTAGCCAGCTATCTCCAACTGCGCACACCAAGTTGGTTGAGGTCCTTCTCCACCTGGGTGCGCCATCGGTTCCGTGGGCGTCCTATATTGCGTTGTCCCACTGGTTCGGAGTCGAAGACTCTTCGGGCTGGAGCAGTGTTGTCCATGCGCTCTACATGGCCCAGCCATCTTAGGCGTTGAATCGGTAGACGCCTGACTGTTCGTGGTTGAATCTTCTTCTCCAATAACCATCAACGCAAACAGGACCTAAGATTGAACGCAGAACTTTTCTCTCAAAAAGACCAAGTGCTTCTTCATCCGCTTTTGAGATTGTCCATGCTTCCGCACCATAGAGCAGGACAGGGATGATAAAGGTTAACTTGGTCCTTCGAGAGAGGACTCTACTACTCAATTGCCTCTTGAGCCCGAAGAAACAGCGATTGGCAAGAGTAATTCTGCCGAGGTAGACGAAGTCCTTTACTACCTCGAAGTTATAGCTGCCTATGGTGACGTTTTGGCCAAGTCGTCGATGTTGTGCGTCCTTTCTCGCCGACAGCATATACTTCGTTTTGCCCTCGTTCACCGGTAAACCCATTTGGGCCGCTTCCGCTTCATTGACGGCTCGCTGTGTTCTGCCAATCACGTCAATGTCATCCGAATCCGAAAGATCGTGCCTTTAGTGTTGGCGTGTGAGTCTTGCACGATCTTTTCCAGGATGATGTTAAAGAAATCACATGACAGCGCGTCGCCTTGTCTAAAACCTTTTTTGACATTGAAGGTCTCGGTGAGTTCGTTACCGACCTTGATGGAGCAGCGAGAGTTCTCCATCGTCATCCTGCACAACCTAACGAGTTTGGCAGGAATGTCAAAACTAGACATGGCGTTGTATAGCTCGTCCCAATGCACGCTGTCATATGCGACTTTGAAATCGACGAATAGGTGGTGGGTGTCGATCTGCATTTCTTGGGTTTATTCCGGGATCTGCCGTAGTGTGAAGATTTGGTCGATGGTGGCCTTCCCCTGAATCCGCACTGATAAGGACCTATCAGGTTGTTGACGAATGGTTTCAGGCGCTCACACAAAACGGCAGAGAGGATCTTATAGGCGATGTTAAGGAGACTTATCCCTCTATAGTTGGTGCAGTCAAAGGGGTCTCCTTTCTTGTGGATCGGGCAAACGACTCGTCGGGCATGCTTTCCTCCGACCATATCTTAAAGATGAGTTGGTGCATGTACCTTACCAGCTCATCTCCAGCTGCCTTAAACAGTTTCGCAGACAGTCCGTCTGACCCAGCAGCTTTATTCGATTTTAGTTTCGATATCGCTATCTTGTCTTCGTCTAGGTCGGGGGGACGGAATTCTCGTCGATCTTCGTCAATTGTGTTGAGTGGAACATTCTGCCTGACAGCGGTATTGGAGTCTTCCTCGCCGTTTAACAGACTACAGAAATAATCCTTCCAGATTCTCAGTATCGACTGCTAATCTACTACGAGTTGTTCCTCTGCGTCACGACAGGCTTCTGTCCGAATTTTGTATTCATTGGATAGTTGTTTTACCCGTTGGTACAACTTTCGGGCGCCATTTCTGCCGTAACACCTCTCCATGCCCTCGATCGCGCGCTTCTCATGCTCTTTCCTTTTCTTTTTGAGAAGCCGGTGCTCTTCCCTTCGTTTAAGTTCGTAGAGCTCACGAACCGCTCTCGTCCTTCTGTCCAGCGTCGCCTTGTATGCTGCTTGCTTCTCTGAATGTGCCTGCCTGCACTCGTTGTCAAATCACGAGTTTTTTTTGGGGTGGCGTTTTAAAACCCAGCACATCAGATGCAGCTTCTCTGTAAGCTTTTTGACAACGGTGCCATTGTTGGTCGATTGTTTCGCCTGGCAGGGCTGGACTCTCTGAGAGCTTTAGGGAGACTCGACCAGCAAAGTTGCTAGCGGTCAATTGCGATAGTAGCTTTCCGACGTCAAACTGTCTTGGTCTTGCTCTACTCCGTTGTCCTATCGATATCCGTGCTCTTACCTTGGCTACAACAAGGAAATGATCCGAGTCGATGTTGGCTCCTCGGAAAGTTCGGACATCGAGAATGCTGGCGAAGTGTCTGACGTCGATCGCAATGTGATCAATCTGGTTGACGGTTGATTGATCAGGAGACCGCCAGGTCCCTTTGTGGATGTTGAAGTGAGGGAACCGCGTGCTGTCTACAAAGAGGTTTCGTTCGAAGTTACGAAGTCCAAAAGCCTGAGTCCGTTCTCGGACGTGTTGTCGTGCAGGCTGTGCTTCCGATGACTCTAGCAAAGATGTCTTCCTTGCCCAGCTTTGCGTTGAAATCTCCTAGAACGATCTTGGTCTCGTAGCTGGGGCATTGATCGTATGTTCTTTCTATTAGATCGTAAAAGTCGTTTTTGCTGTCGTCATCTTTATCCTCCGTTGGGGCGTGGGCGCATATCAGGTTGATGTTGCCGAATGTAGTATTGATACGGATTGTTATGAGGCGCTCGCTCGCTTCGAGGGCTTAAGACTTCTTGCCTAAGTCTGCCTCGAACAACAAACCCGCATCCGAATAAGCGCTGCCTTCGCTCTTTGTAGCGCCGAAGTAAATATCGCAGTTTTTCATCCTCTTTTTGCCCGGCCCATCCCACCGCACCTCCTGAATGGCGGTGATATCTCCCTTATAAGCTTCGAGGGCTTCCGCAAGTTCATCGGCTGCACGTGGTCTGTTCAGGGACCTCACATTCCACGTGCAGAACCGAAAATCGTTGTCCTTATTTCGTTATCAATGTTCGTCAGCAGTAGGGTCATTCGTATCCGAGGCTTCTCGCCGTTTCTGAACTATAATTTTTTACACGGCGGGGAAGTTAACCCCACGCGCAACCCCCGAGCCTGGAGGACTGGGTCCTGGTTTAAACCCCTGGACAAGAGGTCGCTGCATACATTAGTTCACCTCTAAGGGGTTGCTTTAAAGGCTATCCTTGTGGTCCTTTAGCTTAGTTAAAACTACTTTACTTACTTTTATCTGGAAAACAGACAGAATACAATGAAAAAATACATATTCATTGAATAACCATTAAATCAGGCTGCTTTTGTTATATTATCTAAGTATATAAAACAATAAGAAAAAATAAACGCTATTCAAAAACATTTATTTATTTGTAATAAATAATAATGAACAAATAAATATATTACATTCACCTTGATTTATAGCTGCTTATGTATTTAACAAATCCTACTTATTCTAACTATCATGTTAAAGCATTTTTTCCTTATTATTTCAAACAAGTTTCCACAAATGACACCAATGTTATCTTTATATGTATGTATGTCCGATTAAAGCTCCAAATAATTTTACGTCTTCTGAAAATATATACACATTTGAATTATTTCTTTCTCATGAAAAAAAACAAGAAGTACATATGCTATGCATGATACAATTATTTTATTACAAACACGTTAAACATAAAATTGTGTGTTTAGAAAACGAAAAGTAAATTAAGACACTTACAAGGTGAAATGATATATATGGTAAGACGATACTTTTGCAAGGATTACATATCAAATCATGGATGTTTTCAAATCTTTTATTTTCCATTGTGTATTGTGATCGGAACAAATGTTTTCAAGTGGCATATGTTGAACTCTTACTTAGTCGAATTTCACTCTAACTATAATGTTATCGCCATATTGTATATACCTCTTTTTCCATACATAAACATCCTCTCTAAGTCGAACTCTCTCCAACCCGAACAAATCCTGGTATCCCGTGAAAATTTGACTGTATTTGATGGATGTATATATTTGGTTTTACAATATTGAGCATTTGTAGTGTAGTTGAATGTATATTTTATTATATATATTGTATTAATAATATAAATGCAATTCATTTGTAGAAAACAATAATATCGAGCGCAAATACATGAGAGTAGCTCCTATTTAGGTGTCACATCAAATCCGTCACAAATTTGTAATTGTTGAAACTCATGATCACATTACATAATTGATAACCGAAGATTGCGAGCATCATTTATCAACCATCACCTAAGACTTTATTACCCCTGGATCTGAACCAAGCAATGAATTCGGAGAACAAGAGAAGACGATTTTCAGAAGATTCCAGAAGAAGTGATAAATTGCGGACTATGATGATGTAAGAATATGATGACTTGTTCTTTGTTAAGTAAACAAACAACCAGTGAAACAAATCTACAGTTTGTCAAGAAACTGTTTACACTAGGTAAAAAAACAGCAATTTCTACTTTCTCACTTCAATATTAGGTAAAAAAAATTAAAAGGCAAATAACAAAAACAAAACTCAATAACAACAACAAAAAAAGTAAAAAGGAACAAAATTTTAACTGTCAAGAAAGTCTACACATTTTATTCCGCGTCCAGTACATGCATAGTTCAAAATACCGTTATAGCGTTTTTTTTATTTTCTGTTTTGTAACAGATGTAGGAAGTCGAAAGCGAAAATTTTCATTGTTACTTCTCTGTTGTGATTCGTTTTAATATACCTGGTAAAGGAATTTCTTTGACGTAAAGCAGTTGGTTTAATATAACCATTATAATGGTAAAAGCGTGATGTTTGGATGGCCGAGATGTTTGGTTTATCTAAGAAAACCGTTGACAATATAATTAACAGAGCAGAACGTGAAAATCGGGTAGAAAATAATGCAACAAAAGGAAGGCCAAAAAAGTTATCGGACAGAAATAAGCGCTGCTTATTAAGAAAAGTGCATGAAAACTCTCAAATATCCATTCGAGCTTTGTCCAAGGAACTAATCCATGAATGTGGTGTACAAGTTTCTCACCAAACTGTAAGGCAAGTTCTGATAAAGAATGAGTACACATCAAGAGTTACACGTAAAAAGCCATTACTTTCGACTCAAAAACGCTTCGCATTCGCTACAGAGTACAACATTCAACCGAACGAGTAGTAGTAGAACGAGGATGAAGTCATATTTTGTCTGGAAACAAAAATAATGTTGTTTTACAACGAGGGGCCCAATAGAGTGTGGCGCAAGCCTTTAAAATCGTCGCTTAACAAAAACATCATATCTGTTATGGTGTGCGGGTGCATATCCGCACAGAATGCAAGGAAAGCAACGCAAAGAAGTACTTGAGCATTTTACAAACTCATTTGCGTGCTAGTGCCACCAGAAACCACAATTTATGTTCTATCAAGATAACGATCCAAAACACAAAGAAGTTACGGTGAAGACGTGGCTGCTCTATAACTGCATTAAAGTATAGCATCCACCAGCTTAGAACACAGAATCCTAAATCCAACAGAAAATCTATCGGCACATTTGAAAAAGAAGATGGCAAAAAGGAACCCAAAAAATCGAAACCATTTGATACAGTACATCAATGAAGATGAGCTAACATTTCAAGCAATTATGACATGGAAAAGTTAATAGGATCAATTACAAAGAGGCTAAAGGCGGTTATTGATGCTACGAGTTTTGTAAAATTCACAAGTTTTTGTAGCAAAATAAGTTTACAATTAAGTATTGTATTAGGATGTGTAACGACTTTCTCGACAGTTAAAATGTTGTTCCTTTTTACTTTTTTTGTTGTTGTTATTGTTATGTTATATAAAGTTTTGTTTTTGTTATTTACCTTTGGTATTATTGGTATTATATTATTTATATATTGGTGATATACAGTTTCTAGAAGCGCCTCATATTGAAGCGAGAAAGTAGGAATTGCTGTTTTTTTTACCTAGTGTAAACACTTTCTTGACAATCTGTATGTAAAAAGAATGTTGTTTACATTTTGGGATTTGAAATCAATCGACATAATTAACATTTAATTAAGTCAGAAAACTTAAAAACAGTATATATTTCAATACTATAAAGTGTGAAAAATTCAGCACGACGTCACAAAAGCAATTGCGCATATAGACAAGCGATGTACATATACATATGTATATCTGATGCTTGGATCAAAACCAGACTTTGCTTACGTGGGCTTCTTTTCAGCATCCCTTGGCAATTTAACGGTTAAAGTTTACTGAAACCTCGCGCGTAGAATAAAATTTGGGAATAAATATCGACGTAATGGGAGGAAAGGTATTCTGTGTTTCAGGGACACGAACTTTGGAGGATGTACGTTATGGACCATCCACATCAAAGAGCCGGTTTAATTATGGTGTTTATAAAAAATATAAATAAACTAAACAAACATCTCAAACTGCCATTCTATACATAAAACAAGATTTGATTATTATACAAATTGAAATCATTACTTGAAAGAAATTAAAAAATTGCTATTGTATGTTCATTGGGCAGTACACAACCCGAGAATCAATGGTATGAAAATTAAAAGTAAAACGGAATAGCCAATCATATCTTTACCGTTATCCAGTCTTACCTTAATCACTTAAAGAATTGGTTTTCAAAACGCATGTACTATGTCGTGTTATCCTGGATTCCTGACAATCAGCATCACAAGCAGGAGCTGATTTTATTAAAGCACACGTTTTAATGAAATCAATAGTGGAATATCCCATGGATGATGACTGATTTTCATTCGAAATTGCAACTGTATTACAAAGTAGCTCTGGAGTTGCCTTTGTGTACAAATTATTATTTCCTTGATATTCCTTCACTTTCGTTTCGTTGTTAGAGTCCTTTTTGTTGTAAACATTATTGTATGCCGATGGAACATCCGTTTGACTAGGTTTCAATTTCAAAGAAAATGAATCAGTGGATGTAGGCGATTGCACTAGATCTAGCGTTATATAATTGACCACAGCTCCATTTTCATTCGTTGATGCTTTTTCATTTAACAATATGGGAAGATCTATGCTACTAAAGTTTTCATAACATCTTTCTAAGCTCGCAGATTTTTCAATACCATTCACATTTTCATACATATGCTGCTCTTCGTGTATAGGAAAAAATTTTCGCGGATGCAAACTCTCAATTTCTATATTTTGTACAATGGGTGCTGGTTCCTGTGGTGGCACATCTTGTAATTTCTTTTTATTTGGTATATTGTTATTGAACTCATTTGGCTTTATAGGAAATTCTTGATATACATTACTATTTGGATATATGTGTTTGTTTGGTTGTTGGTTCAAGTGGATAACTTCATTTGTGAAATTCGCTCCTTGAAATGAACTGGGGGAATTTAGATTTGAGCTCACTGGACTACTTTGTGCTGAATCACGACGGGTTAAATTCGTTCTATTATATAAAACACTAGACGTTGCTGACGTTGGCTCTAAATATGCATCCTGATTATTGGTTGAAGTCAAATCTAAGGAAGTTCGAAATTCTGTACAAATCATCGGAGCAGTCTCATCATTTTTAGCGACAGTATTAATATAGCTCTGGAATAATTGGTGCATATCTTCAGCATTATGACATCTGAATGTATATATGCCGGGACCAGTCATACATCGTCTTCCAGCTTCAAAGCTAAATACATCCCCGGTACAACCGTACCTTCTTAAGTGTTGCAATGCCCACCTTATTGTATCGCCTACCTCAGGTGAAAAAACCAACTCCTTTGGAGACAATTCCAGATATCCACTTTGTATTGTTCCAGATTCCGCAGAGATACGGCATGCATACACCCGATATACATTTGGCGTTCTATTTAGATTAGTTTGCTTTGGTTGGAGATCTTTTTTACTATTGATGCAACCCATTATAGCTATTATCTTCACTTTTGTCTAAGAGTGTTCCATTTTGTTGGTGTTTGTTGATGTATGAACTGTGTGAACTCTTAATAAAATATTTTACATTTGCTAAAGCGTTCATTTAACGAAAAGTGCATCGATAAAATGTCATAAAAGCAACTAATCACACAATTTCTACAAGTATATTCATGTTTGCGGCACATTAAATATAAAACAATTTCGCGTCTGCAAAAACAAAAAAAACACCCAAGATAAAAAATATTTTCCTGACAATGAATTTCCAACCCTGCATGACAGCTTTAAGGCCAGCACACAAGAAATGTTATCGTTTCTTTTCCAGTCGGTTATTCTGAAATTTACACGCTTCGTTACTGTCATTAAATATCGCCCACCCCTTCAAATATTTAGACACGAACCAATCGGAGAATATCGTTTATGACGAGCGCAACATTAACGAGTAATATAAAAAATAGAGTTTAGCGGTTAAGGAGCCATTGGTTTATTTTTGATTAATTACTATACATTTTTTCCCGTAGCCTATACATAAGACGTATTATATTGAGACATGCTATATGAGTGAATCGCCGTGGGGAAGTGGATTAGTACTGTGGGTATTCCCGTTGAAATCCCAACATGTTATGCGTTTTATTAATATAAAAAGGACGCTCTAAATTTACAGTATTTACAGAAAAGTAGGGAAAGGGAAAATATGGTTAACAAAGTTTAAATATCTGTTTATTTATTGATACTGTTGGTAGTGTTGATAAGTTGTGGCTATTGATAATTAGATGGCGCGGCTGCTGCTTTCTGGTCTGCTACAGTACATTCATAATTCACGGCTTCCACCTCTTTCGAGCCACTGACAATGCTCAAAGGGTATTCCTGTCTAGAATAAGATTCTCAACTTTGCCGTTTGGAGTCGGCATAAAATTGTAAGTCTCTTCCACTCGTGATAGAACAGTAGCACGCTCAACACGAGTGATTGCTGAGAAGCTAGGCCCAGGTCCGCCTCGGACTGTCGCGCCACCAATATTGTTAGGGAGAGAAACGAATTGTATCTGAAAGCCAGTTGACTGGCTGGACGGCAGTTGGACTTCATTAGTCGAGAGGAACGGAGCACAACACAATCAAGAAACAAAATGAAAATAAAGCAAAAGCAACGAATAAGAATAAATTGCAAATTCAAATATACAGCAAAATAAATATACAAATATTTTAAAAGTTGTTGCTTGTTAGTCGCCGTCAGTTACATGTTTTCTTGATTTCCTCCGTGAATCTTATTGATTAAATTCGTGGAATAACTCATAGCCGCCACGCACAGGATTCAACAACCAATCACAATCAGCCTTCTATTTGAAAAAACGTCTACGAAAAAAAATGAATATAATTTGCGGAGCAAAGACGGTTTAGTTTGTTTAAGTGAGAGCGATAGTGCGAACGAACCCGACATGACAATAATGGAATCAGACGCACTTACAGTCATTCTTAAAAGCTTAAATGAACTTCAAGCAACTGTGAAGAAATTAAAAAATAGTGCTAGTGAGAGTCAGAAAGACATTGAACAATTAAACTGGAACATTAAACTCGAAGCCAGTAGTGAAATGGATCTTGTTACTGTCATTAATCCTGTAGTTAACGCCAACACTGTAGAATCCTTGCAGGATCGTAATTTATCAGCTTTTTCCGGAATTAGTCAAACGTTTTCTGTCACCAGTCATTCGCAAACCGTTATAGTTAAACTCCAAGACTTGCCAACATTTTCGGGAAACGTGGAAGAATAGTCATTATTTCTAGCCAACCTAAAACAAAATTAGGACAGTATATGGCCCAAACAACAGCAACGAAACAACATCTCCTGTAGTATTACATATACAAAAACCTAAAGAAGACTTGCTTGATCTGGTTAAAGAATATTTTGCATCGGACAATTTTGGCATCAATCCTCGCCCACAGTTTTGGAATCTGAAGACAACAAAAGAGCACGTCGAATCATTGAAGAAATTACTAAGCGTATTGGTAGACGTTTTGAAATTGGATTACTCTGGAAAAATCCTCACCCTAAGTTACCAGGCAGTTTTAAAATGGCCGAAAACCGTTTACTTGGAATAGAAAAGAAAATGAGTAGAAATGAAGTATCCGCTATCAAATACAAAAATGAAATGCTGAAATATATAACAAAAGGGTACGCCAGAAAACTTCAGCAGTGGGAAATCGAGGACCCGTATAAGGTAATTTGGTATCTGCCACATTTTGCTGTACAAACTCCACATAAACCCGAAAAGCTATGAATTGTTTTTGATGCTGCAGCTTTAGTTGATGAAACCAGCCTCAATTCAGCTCTCCTCAGAGGACCTGAACAAGAAAAACCTTTAATGAGCATATTGTTCAAGTTTCGGGAAGGATCAATTGCAGTAGCAGCTGACATCAGTGAAATGTTTTCCCAAATTTGCATATCAGAAAACGACCAACACGCTCAAAGGTTTTTGTGGAGAGATGGAAATGCCAACGAAGAAATCGGTCATTATGTCATGGTGTCAATGATCTTTGACAAATGACAAAATTGAAAAATAAACATTATGTCAATGACTATGTTGCAGGTTTTTCAACTGAAGAAGAAGCTATTAGAATTTTTGAGACGGTGTAATGGTCAATAAAGAAGCCGACTTCGAATTAAGGAAGTTTACATCAAATTCATCCATGCTAAAGTCAACTATGAACGAAAGAACATCAGAATGTCTCAATACAGTAAACATGGAACGTCAATCTACGTCAGAAAAAATACTTCGAATTCAGAACAAAATTCCATCGTAGTCCAAAAGACGTCTTATATGGCAGTCGACCACCAACAAAAAGGGAGCTTCTAGGAATTGCTACGGCAATTTTCGACCCGTATGGCCTGTTAGCGGATTTTCTATTACATTTAAAAATACGTACGTGATACTTGGCGGCATAGGCTGGGATGATCCACTTACTACTGACATAAGTAAGAAATGGCAGGCATGGTGGAATAGTTCCAATATAGTAAGACATTTCAAATAAAACGTTGTTATTTATTACACCTGTTTCAAGCAAGAAAAATTGAGCTACACGTATTTATGGATGCAAGCCAAACTGCCTTTGCTGCTGGCGGTTACTTCAACCCATTCACAAGGAATTGACGTTGTTTTCGTTTGCGGTAAGACACGAAGAGCACCTCAGAAACTAATATCAATTCCCAGATTGGAATTGCTAGGTACACGAATCAGCAAAATCATAGTACAAAATCATGACATCCAAATTTCCAATATGATCTTCTGGACGGATTCAAAAACACTGTTATACTGGATTAATTCAAAAAATAAAAAATGCAAAGCATTTGTGGGACACTGTATTGCAGACATTTTGTCAACATCACAACCATCCCAATGGCGTTGGACTCTCACAGATAAAAACAGTGCAGATGAAGCCACTCGTGCAAAAGGTTCTCTAAAATTTAAGATGTACAACATGTGGCTTTCTGGTCCAGATTTTCTTAAACAATCAGAAGAAAAATGGCCAGAGGATATAATTGCTTGTGTGAGGCAGAAGTCGAAGAAATAAAATCTTGTATATTACCAAAATCCCAGACATGTAATGATTCTGAAATAATACATTTTAGTAGATTTTTACCATCTTATTCGAAGCTTAAAAGAACTATGACCTACGTTCTACGTGCTATCAAACTGTTTCAACGTAAAGGATATCGTTCATCAGAATCAGAGTTTCTTGTGCTTATCTGAAATCAAGAATTTCGAAAATTTGATATGCAAAGTGGTACAACACAGCCAATACCACGATGAAATCGCTTGTCTACTAGCTTCGAAGCCGATACATAAGAACAGCTCGATATATACCCTCACACCTTACTTAGATGAACAAGGTCTTGGGTCTAAGAGTTCAAGGTCGTATTGAAGCAGCCAATTATATACCAATTGAAGCTAGACGACCCATCCTGTTGCCACAAAAACATATAGCTTCCAGTCTCATCATGCAACATTATCACAAGAAGTTCCATCATCAAAATTCAGCAGCCATCCTAAGCGAAGTCCGGCAAAAATGTTGGTTTCCGCATGCCAGGACCCTTCTCAACACCTTACAACGCGCCTGCATGGAATGCAAAATAGAAAGGCAAAACCCATCGCCCCTTTATGGGTCAGTTACCAATCGATCGTTTAACTCCGTATGTACGTCCTTTTACTTATACCGGAGTCGACTTATTTAGTCCTCTTAATGTTGCTATTGAACGACGCCGAGAGAAAAATCAGGTGTCATTTTTACCTGCCTAACTGTAAAAGCAGCTCACTTGGAACTAGCTGAAAATGTATCCACTGACGCATTCATAATTTGCGTACGAAATTTCATCAATCGGAGAGGTACTCCTGTCAAAATAAGAAGCCATAATGACACAAACTTCATCGGTGCACAGCGTGAACTTAAGGAACAACTGCATTTGTTTGACCTTGATTGTATTCAAAATGAAGCTAGCGCCCAAAATATCGAGTGGGTATTTAATTGTCCATCCAACCCAAGTGCAGGAGGTTGCTGGGAACGACTTATAAGACTAATAAAACTTTTGCTTAGCAAAATCATACAAGAAGATACACCGTCTCGAAACATTAAGAAGTGTTCTCACCGAAATAGAAAATATCATTAATTCACGTCCCCTTACAGATATTCCTATACCCATGGATGATGACGAACCTTTAACGCCAAACCATTTCCTCTTAGGATGTGTGAACTTAACACAAACGCCACAACCGGTAGATGAAAAGGTATGTCTCAAAAAACAATGGAGGATAGCACAGCAAATTAAGGACCGTCTCTGGAAACGATGGATGATATAGTACCTACCTAAACCCCTGAAACGACCCAAAGGGCACGATAAAGTACGCATTGCAAATAAATGACTTGGTAATTATTTGTGACTCAAACCAAGCTAGGAGTCAATGGCGTAAATGACGCATAACAAAGGTTTTTCCTGCTAAGGACGGACAAATACGTTTTGCCGAAGTCAAAACATCCAACGGAACCATTCGTCGACCAGCCTCAAGACTTGCTGTCCTTACAGTTAATGGAGGGAGGATTCACGGGGGGAGGAGTGTTAGGGAGAGAAAAGAGAGAGAGAGAGAGAGAAACGAATTGTATCTGAAAGCCAGTTGACTGGCTGGACGGCAGTTGGATTTCATCAGTCGAAAAGAATGGAGCACAACACAAAAAGTTGTTGTTTGTTAGTCGCCGTCAGTTACAAATATTATTATATTATTATATTGAGAATCTATACCCAGCTCAGTTTTGATTCTCAATAAAACGCTATTTAATATAACACAATATAATATGGCGAATTGGTGTTCACTATTGACAGTTAGTCACAAAATAATGTGAATGCCGTTCTCTGATTGCTCAATTTAATTTGAGAAAACGATATAAAAAAAAGGCTGCAATATTTCTGTTAAGTTAAGTCGATTTGATTTAGCTGTTTAAGGTTATTTCAAACATATTCTCACTGCTCTATATTTTAAGCCAATCTAGGTAACAATTGAAATGTGAAAGTTGTAACAGTTTTTAAAATAGCTTTGGTATATTTAAAAATGTAACGAGTTTGTTGTTTTAGGCCGACTTAAGTCGATTTTCCAAATTAATTACAACAAATTAACCAAACAAATATACGTACCTTAAGTCGGCCTAAATGTTAAAACAATTGATATTAGTTTGGAAAATTGATTTTCCAAAACGTCTTATGTAAAAAAAAGTATTAATTTATTCTCTATCACAAATATGTATTTGAGTGCGATGAAATGAAAAAAAGACCAAATTCCTGGCATCACAAGAACTGCCAACTCCTTCATCTGCATCGAACATCGACGACTTCTCTCAAGTGCGCATCCACCCACTCTGGAATCATCGTCCAGCACTATGGTTGACACACATCGAGTCTGTCTTTCAGTTGAACAAAGTGCACAGTAACACCTCAAAATAAACTAAACTGGTCACTGAACTAGACTGCGCTATGCTGGATTATGTTCGCAACATCATTGAAAACCCTCCCGCACAGAACAGGTATCACACTCTAAAAGATAGAATTTTACACATTTTCACAGAGTCTGTCTTCAAACACACGGAGAAGTTACTGTCTGATCCAGCAAATATTGTGTATAAATAAGTGGTCAGCAGCGAGTCTGAATGAAAATTCCGCCTACACATTGTTGACCGTTCATCAAAAGCATCGTTCCTGATCGACAGTGTCGCTGACATCTCGGTACTCCCTCGCTCGTTCGCTAATCGAAATCCAGCTTCCGACTTGAAGCTTTACGCAGCGAATGGGACACCAATTCGTACACAAGGAGAACAATTTTTGTGCCTCGACCTCGGACTACGGACTACGCCGGACGTTTTCTGATAGCCGATGGATCATTGGAACTGATTTCCTCGCCTAGTTGAACCTACTAGTCGACCTCAAACATAAGCGACTAACAGACGGAACAACGGAAATGGCAGCTCGAGCAACATCAAAAAAGTATAACGATGGTAGCATCCATTCTTGGGAAGGATTACCGACATCATCAGCTGTTAAAAAATTATCCAGCCCTGACTAACCCATCACTCACCAAAAATACATCGAACCATAATGTATGCCACTGCATTGTCACACACGGACCACCGGTGGAACGCGCACGCAGGCTTCCGCCTGAAAAGCTACACCTCGCTCGCAAAGAATTCGAGTGAAGGTTACTGTCAACCATCTGACCGTCGATGGGCAAGTCCATTATACCTCGCCCCCAAAAAAAGGTGCTTCATGGAGGCCGTGGGGTGACTACCGTAGATAAAATGTTTCACCCATCGGTACCCGACGATGCACATCCATGACACCCTACCGTTCTTGAAAGAAAATAACATTTTCTTGAAAATCGATCTCGTGCGCGTGTACATCCAAATACTAAAGGCCGAAGAAGATATACTGAAAACAGCGATTATCACGCCATTTGTTCTATATGAGTTCGTGGTTATGATATTTGGATTGAAAAATGTCTCGCAAATATTCCAGAGGTTCATGGATTGAGTGTTGGTGGGATTGGAGGTTTCTTGGTGCCACCTGGATGAGATACTAATTGCATGCAAGGCACCACAATCCAAAGTCAATGCCATACAAAATATTAAGCCACCAAAGACAATAAAAGAACTGCGTCGATTCATCGGCGTGGTTAACTTTTATCGTTGTTAAGATATTGCTGTCATATAGGTACCACTTAACCAATACATGTGTGGTGGAATAAGAGGCGAATATAAAGAGGTCCAGCTACTTACGCAACCTAATGCAGCCCTCTTCCTAACAACAGATCCACCAGATTACACTATAGGTGCAGTTTTGAAGCAGTTACAGGACAAGAGGAAGGTGCTACCGCGAGCTCTTGGCAATTTTCTGTGCCGTCACACATCTTCGCCATTTGTTGAAGGGGTCCAATTTTACCATCAAAATGGACCACAAACCATTGATCTACGGCTTTTAGCAACGATCAGAGAAGATGCTGCCTCGAGGTGCCAAGCAACGCCCAGTTTACGTTCAGAAGAAATCGCTTGCTACACTTCAGGGACAGCGGTTTGAAATGGCAGAAACTCGTGGCAAACAACAGCAAACACTTCTACTTGGACATTTCGACCGACATCATAAGGCAATATATCCCAACAACGCTGCGTCGTAAGGTTTCCGACATCATCCACAGTTTGTCACATTCGAGCGGTCGAGCAACAGCCAAGCACATAGCTCAAAAATACGTATGGCACGGGATACAAAAGGAAGCCCACCAATGGGCGCGCATTTGCATCGCTTGTCAATGTTCCAAGGTCTTCTGTTCCGGACAACCGCTTACAGGAAGTTCACTTAGATCTCGTGGAACCATTACCGAATTCTTCAGGATTTCGATACCTCTTCACGACGATTGATCGATTCTCCAGGTGGCCCGAAGCCGTACCTCTCGTCACACAAACAGCAGAGGAAATAGCAGAAGCGTTCTACACGAACTGGGTTGCGAGATTCGGCGCGCCAAAAACTATTACAACCGACGAAGGCATCTAGTTCCGATCCCTCATCTTTTGTAGACTACTACGGCTGGTGGGATGTGAGCGCATACGAACACCTCCATACCAGCCGCAAACGGACTCGTGGCATCGCACGCTCAAATCAGCGATAATAGGCCGAATTTCTGCCGAAGATTATGCTGGGATACGAGCTATAAAGAGGATATGCATGCTTCGTGTGCGGAGATGTGTGTTGAAGAACTCTACGCGTAACCGAACTTCTCATCGATGGACCAGTGACTGACAGTAAGACCACAACTATTTTTCACAATCTCCAGCTACTTCAGCAACATCTCAAATTAGTTCATCATCAACAAATCCACTAAGAAATCAATTTGGTGATTTTTTCGTAGTTTTTTACAAAAGAGAGTGCAACAGAAATTTCTGTGGGTAGAAAATTAAAGAATGTGAATGAAATATAAAAATATTTCAGTTAATCATTTTTAAAGGTTTGTTTTGTGATAAATGTACTTTCATAAATTTATTATATTATTAATTTACCATATAGAAGAAAAATAATTAAAAAATGAAATATTTTTTTGAAGTTTCTTGAATTTTGTGTATTTCTACAAAATGTCGTTCCACAAGTTTCTGCATAGTTTCTACCTCAAAGATAGATACTTAGCCCCACTTCTCACAATTTGTTCAACTACGAATTTCTGTGCACAAATCTCCTACGCGAGAAAAGTCCATGCTATTGGCAATCTCTATCGGAATGAGAAGGCAGCATTCGCGTTATTTCGTAAAAAACCGTCAAAAATTCATGAATATCAAAAACTCCAATTCGTCGATGGACTACGGGGCCATCTCTGTAATACTTCATGATAATAAGCATGGCACTGTCATCATAAAAAAATACAGAAGAGTAGGTTTAAAATACGTTTTTTGTTCACAAATTTGTAGCAAGCAAATTTGTAAAATCCGGCATTCCTATTGTTACAGCTGTTGATATGCATAGGCGTGACTGTCAATATACTTTCTGTGATTGAGATTCTTCAACACGCTCCAGACAGCAATGATTACAGAGTTGTTTTTACTCAGTAATAACTAAGTTTTTTTAGGTTGTTGCTGCGCGTGTTGTCCTACTTAGCTGAGTATAGAAACAGAAAACACGTCTATAGTATCTTCGAACTATTATTCGTACTTCGCCACAATTCGGTTCGTTATTGATGCTTATTGAGTTTCATAATTACAGTAGCGAATTAATACTCAGACTTATATCTTTGCTACTTGTCCACTTTCTACTTGTCATTCCTATCGGATTTACAAAAGGGCGATATCTACGGAATATCGAAATTGGTTAAAAATAATAAATTCAGTTTTTCATTGAAAGCCATCGACTTAGTTTCATTTAATATTGTAAGCAGCGGTCATTACAATTACTAATATAATCTGACTCATCTATCAGCTGTCCACAACAACCCATATTCACACTTACATACAGAACGGATGACAAAAAAAACTCTCAGATGAAATCCCCGGAGAATAGACGAAAAGGTTGAATATTTCTTGACTATTTAATTTCTGGTGCTAGACCTGTAAATAAGCGTATACCCCCGAAATCCAGTTACTCCGCTCTTACATTCTGTTGTTTCCGTAGACCTGCTCTCCCAACACAAAAGATATAACATTTAAGGGAAACTATAGATTAAAAGAAATATGTCTGTTGGAGTTTGAGTAGTACTACAGCTTATCATTATTGAATCAATTTATGTATCGCACTCTACCTTGGAAGCACTTGTTTCGTGAGAGCAATCACATTTGTTTGCTAGGAATAAATTCTCCATGGAGACTTCCAGTTTTATGTTGTGTAAAAACAGAGTTAACGTTATTAGTGTAATGGCCGTTTGCTGATACTCAACTTAGCGATTTAAGTTACACCTTACAAGCTAAATAGGACTTCTCGGCTTGCATAAATCGAAAAGCAGATTAGAAAATCGACTAAATATAACTTAGGCACAATTAATAGCTTAGGTTACCCGTAGATAGCTAAGCTATTTTTAAGCACTTACGTCTAGAATGTAAGTAAAATGAATTACAAGAGAAACAAAAATGAATAACAAAAAAAAATTCAAATCATAACTACACCATACTATACAGCCACCATTATCACTAAAACCTCAAGCTACACAAAAATATTCAATTCACTTTTCTCAGATATTGCTGAAAGACACAGGTCACTCGGATGGCATTCCTTTTTTACAGTTGCCTCAAAAATCGAAAATGGAACACATGGACTCAACTCACGATACAATATCGAAAAGCCCTTTACCAGCTTCCATATCCATCTTCACACTGAAGCTGTCGCCATGCTTGATGCAATTGAAACGTCTCATAAGCGATAATATTCACCGACAGACTTTTTTCCATTAACTCAATTAAATAGTTACCCTACTATTTATTATTCAGTTAACCTGGGATAAACTTATATATTTTATACAATATCACACGTAGGCACCTTTTCACCATGCACATCTATCATGAAACCAAAGACTTCATCATCAGTCACTTTCATGCACAGATCCATGCTTTCCACTTGTATCAAAATAAGCAACCAAAATCTTTCCGGCCTCCTATCAAATTTAGTTGCAGTAAAAGGAAATCCATTATATTTAAAAGGTTTTAATAATCTATAACTCGAGTTGTTGATATCGGACCATGTACAGGGAGCGCTGTGATTGAAATGTCAAAACTTCGGGTCCAGAATAAGACCTGAGGATTTTGCACTGTTACTCAGTTTCAGAGTTATCCCCCGATAGTTACCGGATCCAAGACAGGAATTTTGTATTTCCAGGTAAAGAAGACTATATCTGTTTTCTGCGGATTAACCATTTTCCCTTATTAATTAGAGGTAGACTCTATCGAATCCTACCCCTAAAATCTTTTTCCAATGGGGGGAAGAGATATCACAGTCATCATCGCTCCTATCGATGACATTATAAGTGAGGTTACCGTTGCCTGTGTCTTTAACTTGGACGTGCACGTAGTGACCGATACAGCATCACCCTCGTCCATTTCTTTTACCACTTTTGTGACTCAGGCCATGGATTCTCTATTTAGTCTCCCCAGTATTGTGGAAGTGAAACCTTGATCCCTGTTTTTTCATGGAAGGTCCATTCTCCTTCGAGAGTACGTTAGTTCCGCGGCCGTACCGTTGGTGGAACTAGGTTCAGAGCTAGGCTATTTCCTGACCTCCGTCACCCCGCCGATTTCAAAGAGCCCTTGGGCACTGAGTTTTGAAGTCTGAGTCATTGAGTGAGCACCATTCTCTTTGTTTTTCTCCCACGAGTAGCGGAGAATGGAAGGTCAGGATTCGAGGAGATCCACAGTGCGCTGCTGAGGCTGATTAATACGGACGGTCGCCAGTTGGCTCCGGCACATCGTTCGCATTGTGCCCTCCAAGCTGATCATCGGCACTGTTCCTGTGACAACATGATTCAACTCACCAAATGGGAAGAGGAGGGAGATGGGATAGGATAGCAGGGAAGGATGGCTGTATCTTAGATCCAAGAGTCATTAATCTTAACTATGCCTTCTCACCGTGATAGGGTGTAAAGCCCTGCAAAGGAGCTAAACATTACATACAAACCATTTGGAACCAGTTGAACTAGGCTGGATACAAAAAGGAGAGATGTATGGGTACTGCACGAGCAAGCGCCAATAAGAATTTCCATCCATTTCCTTCGGTGACAAAAAGTAGATCACTTACAACAACGTCAAGTGAAAACGGTTGCGGTTTGTCGGCACAAACTTTGACCAAGACAGGATTGACGGCCAGTAAGCTCTTGCTGTGTGATTGGTAGGATTGACAGGCATCTTCTACTCTTAACTCGGACCTGTATTGTCAACAATTGCACTGACTGATGGCAGCAATCGGTCAAAAGAAGAATTGTGTTCGATTAAAACAACGGCAGGCCAAACCAACGAAAGCGACTCGCAAGAAACCCCTGCAGCTTAGTTAGGAGGTTCCTGTGCATCAGAGATGAGGGATACTAGGATATCCAACTTCGGCCATTTTTCCCCCTGGTCCACACCGGAGAAAAATGCAAGAGTATTGATATTCCCTTGTATTTCACAAATACTCCATGGATGCATCACGCAATGGCGGCCGATTCGTGGATTTTAGTGGGAAATGCCCGCAGATTCGTGAATTTAGTGGGAAAAATGGCGGTAGATTTCTGAATTTGCCCACAATCCATGTAATATACATGGGTATGTTGTTCGGAGGGTGTTCAAAAGTTAAATCGTATTTTTAAGAGAAAGCCCGCTGTATACGCTTAATTCATGAATTCTGTAAAACACAAGAATTCAATTTAAACAATTTGATAAGAACAATGGCAAGATATTGCAACTATTACTAGTGCATAAAAATGGTTGTTAAAATTTGCAATTAATTTGTGACGCTATTTCTGCATAATTAAACTTCTTATTTTAAGTGATTCATGTAAACGTTTTAATAATATTTTTATTCGTAGTTACTTGACATGCATTTCATAGGTATTAATTCTAGTATCTCACGTTGTTACTTGCTCGAATGGGTGTTTATTGAATCGACTTCACGAACATAAGCTTTGTTCATTCGTTTAATATAATATATATAATATAATATGGCGGGCGCTAAAGTCCGAGGCGGACCTAGGCCTAGCTTCTCAGCAACCACTCGTGTTGTGCGTGCTATTGTTCTCTCACGCGTGGAAGGGACCTACAGTTTAATGCCGACTCCGAACGGCCAAGTTTGAGAGGCTTTTTCTAGACAGGAAATATTCTTTGAGCATTGTCAGTGACTCAAAAGAGGTGGAGCCGTGAAATATGAAGGGTGGTAAATTCGGGTATCGAACCTGGGACCCTCTGCGTAGGAGTCGACGCACTAACCCACTACGCCACGGCGACCCATTTGTTTACCCCTCCATATTGTGTTGAAAATTTAACACCGAAATTTGAAAAAACGTTTAAATAACGAGCGAATTTTTAAATAAGAACTCTAATTCACCCCATTACTAAGGTGGGGAAAAGTATCAGCTGTTCCACAGCTGTCTTCAGGAGCTCACACGTATTCTCAGACACCGGACAAAAAGCGTATAAAAAACGATGTCAAATGAAATGAAGGGGCAAGGGAGGTAGAAGTTGGATATGTCTATTATCCCTTATATCTGCTATGCATCCCCCTTATAGTCTGAACCTAGTACCAACTGATAATCACCTGTTCCTGTCAATGTCGAGTGATTTCGTTAGTGAAAAGTTTGCCTCAAGAGAGGTTTGTGAAACAAGAAAAAACGGCGCATATTCACCTAATTCGAACATTTTTACTTTGGTAAATGCGTGCAAAAATAATAGATTTCTTTTTACTACAATATCACAGAAAAACAAAAATCAAAAGTTATTCAATCCATTAATCTGGAAAATTGACAACCAACGCTACTATAGTCAATGTATTAATTTTGTAATTAACTTATTTTATTGATAATAATAATTATTATATAAATAATCGCTAGACGTTTAACCAGGCCCAAGAGTTGGTTTTTACAACACTTCAATTACCCCATTGATTCGGACACTGGTCCCTCAACTGATAACTTGTCAATATTCACGATTGTATCCATTCTGATTTCTTCCAACGGGTGCAACCAATCTCATTTTTCACATCGATACCTGCTTCCGCGTCTCCCTTCAGAGATAGGAACTTCGAGTCCTGTTTTATGCATGTTGGCGCATAGAAAAGTTACGATAATGTGGACCAGTTTGGACTGAGTTGTATTCAAAAACAACATGACGTTTCACTTTTTTTGTACACAGTTATTGGAGCGGTAAATCTCAGAGCGGAACTTCGATGAACATTCGAATTTCATTGGGTCAAGGATCTGAGGCCAGTTTGGTTTTATCTGAAATCATCTGAAATTGCCGAAAACTAATTTATACATACATGTATATGTATCTTTTCCATTAGTTGATATCGAGAAGAATACTACTATTCACAAGGAGAAGAAATATATTAACGTACACGACATATCATGACAAGTTACATCCAAACCGAGGTGAAGGGAGTTTAATTTTTGTAAAACAGAGTTGCCGAAACTAAAACGAAACGAATAATTGAACAGCAAAACTGCAACAACGGTTCAACTCGATGTAAAGTGAACACACATTCGTATTTGGTTTGTTAACACAAGGTGAGCACATACACATGAATTCTGTACAAATGGAGTTGTACTGCTCTTCTCTTGCTGTTTATTTTTGCACATACATAATTATGTTAGTCTGTTTGTATGGGCTTTTTTCTTCTGTCTAAATCTCAAACCAATAGAATAGAGAGTGTAGTATGATGCAGAGGATATGTTCTATATGGTGAATTTATTATGTTAATAGTGTAACAAGCTTAACCAAATTTGGATGACTCAAATAATTTCGTTTGAAACCGAGTTAGCCAACTAGTGCTGCAGCTCGGTTTGTTTCATTTCTAACTCGGTTTGAGAAAACTTTCTTGTTTTCTTGTCAAACCGAAGATTAGTTTCAGTGGTATAGTTTGACTGTAGCCAACATATGATAAGGGAGCACTCTAAATGCTGATGTATCTACAGCTTTGAAGTTGGATTGCTTCTACACGAGAAAGAGACAAGGGTAAAGCAGTACATTCAACATTGCGTAGTCTGTTTTCCTTGCAAAATTTCTCTCAAAACCCAGCTAATGGAATGATCAGGTCCGGTTAGGTTAGATCAGGGGGTGGCTAGACAGCCTCACACAGACATGTTGGTGCTACCACTAAACAGAGTAAACCAGTGCTTTTTTTTTGCGAAATAAAAATAATAATATAAGATGTGGTTTCAGGATGGCCAGATTCATCATTTATTGATTTAAGGAATGGTTGGTATATTATACCGAATTTTGGCTAAAGAATATGCTCTAGAGTTTCGACAACCGCCGATTCTTTGCAGTTTCTGAATCTATCAGTGGGGATCAGGCCTAGTCTATGAACACTAGGCGTGCCGTGTAATTATCAATAATGTCACTAATTGATAAAAAAAAATAATAACATCGGTGGCGCGACAGTCCGAGATGGACCTGGGCCTAGCTTCTACAGCAATCACTCGTGCTGCAATTGTCCTTTCACGTGTAGATGGGACCCACAGTTTTATGTCGACGAGTGAACTTGGCACCTGCTGCGTAAGTGTCGACGCACCAACACACTACACCACGGCAAGACCATTTGCTATTACTCGTATATTATGCCAGTCCAGTTCTTTATATGGACTTGGTATCTGAAGTACCTTACACATAGCTTACATTGCGTTGTTCATCTAAATGATGAGGAAGGCGGTAAACAGCAGGATTTAGCTTATTTCATGGCCAAGGGCAGCTGCTTTTACAGGAGTTTTGAAACATATCGGTGACAGAGATATCGGTCGAACAGTATTCTGCGACAATAAAACTAACACTTCATGTAAGCAGATTAGAAGATAAAGGATTAACTTTTCTAACTTACTGCGTCATATTTGGACATTTGGTACCCAAGAGGTCGTACATTTGGTCGACCAGTGCGAAATCGACTTAATCTCATAAAGGTATAATCGGACAGAATACTCTTACTCTTGAGGCAACTTTACTCTCCAGGTTACCGTACGCATTCAGCAGTAACTCAACCGATTACACAACTAGCACCAGATTAACTTTAATGAGGATCTGTGCAATTTTATTGCCTGATTCAAATGTCTTAAACAAGAAACCATACCGACTTTCTAGCTTAAACAGCGAATAATGGAGTCCCATTGCCTAACATGGACACGATATTACCTTAATAACCTTCCACTATCACAAAATGGAATGAAGTGCAACAGAATATCTATAGATATCGGTCAGATTATTAGATTTGGCTGTAGTCAGAACCAAATTCGCTGTTCTCAAAAGACCAACAATAAAGATTATGTAATCAATGAGATGGTATTGATGAAGCTATGGATAAGCTGAAATTCAGGACAAAAAATGTTTATAGTATCTTAGGTTATTATAATCCCTTACTCCGATAATTTTATTTAAACGATTTTATTCCGACAATTCTAAGTTAACTGTATTTATTCGGTGAATAATTACATAATATGAAATAAAATTGGAGTGAACATTCCATAGATTACTATTTTATAAGAACATGACATGCTACCCACTTTGATACCATGATCACTTTCTGTACCTACTATCTGATGAAATGAATCAATGAAAGATCAGACCAAACCACAAAGCAATCTGCGGTGGTGTATAGATTTCTTGTAATTTATTGGAAAAAAAACTAGAGGAAACTATATGCTACTACCGATCATTCTGTGAGTATACATAAGTGTGGCCATAAAGTTCTTCTTTTCATGCCTTGCTAGCCAACCTTTCTTGACGGGCCAAATTCTCAATGTGAACGATCGTTACTACAAATCGGCACACAAGTAGTGCGGTAGACAAAACATTTTGACTTTTCAAGTTGCTTGATCGACTTGTAGTAAGGTGTTAACACGTGTTGCACAGCTTCAAAACACTTGTATATATTTACTTCTTTAAATGGAGTTTTCTTTTCATAGTTTTTCTTCTTATAACAAAATTATACTTTCAGTAGTAAGGTTTTACATAACAGTATTTCTAGAAATGAAATAAATATATATCTATATTTAAATATTTATATTTGTTTTTTGTGTAGTTTTTTCTTGAGAAAAATTTCATGATTAAATGGTAAACGAATATGTACGAATTCATCTGAAGGCTTACTAACATTTTTGAAAATATTCTCAGCTGGTAACTCTGATATCAAACGACAGTCCAATTTACCGTGCATACATTAATTTGTGTGTATGTACATTAATTTGATTCGTCCACAATTAGAATGGCGTCCGTAAGGGAGTCTGGTCTGGCGCAATTGACAAAAACAAAATAATTATGACATGGTTGGATTTGCAGATGTTCCCGCCAAATGCGATATCATTTTATTAATTATGTTATATTAACACACTAACTGAATTGGATTTCAAATTCTTTTGGGCTATCGAGAAGAGCGTCCCTCAAATTGTTTATGCTATAAACATCCATATATACAAACAAGTAGCATCATTCGTATCTCCACAAAGTATGGTTTGCATATACTACCTTTTTGCACGTTTATTAACGCCAGCAGCAGTAGAAAACGTAGGGTGTGTTCTGTACACGACTCCTAAACTCATACATAGAGTTCTCACGCACAATGTTGTGTAGTGTGTAGAACGCGGTTATAATATGTATATTCATAAGCTTGTGTGGGTTTCTTGTTCTCCGGTTCCGCCGTTGTTTGAGTTGAGCTTGTGTATCCACGACATATTCTATTTGTAGTTAGTTTTGTTTGGCAGTCAGATAGGGTTGCGTGGTAGACGATTGCTTGGTCGACTGTATCGCGTTTAATAAAAATAAAATAAAAAAATTGTTTTAAAGTACTTATAAGCGACGATAAAAAATATAACTAATATAAACATAAATTACGTATGAAAATATAACTTTCCTACATAATCACTGTTTACAATGATCTTTGTGCATAAAACACCGAAACATTTGTGAGTATTTTCAAAGTTACCATAAGGAGTTTATTGTAATCACCGGGATACATTATTTAATCCCAATTAAAAGGTTTGTTATTCCGTTCATTTTTTTGTTTGTTTCATATAAGTATTTGAAGGATTGTGTTTGACGAACGCCTCAATAAAATATTTCGCTCTCCAAATCTTGGATACATAAAATCTGCCATTTTGCGGCATATTCCATTTCCATTCCGTTTCCCTCTAACAAAGAACTATTTATTCCCTTGGTTTAAGTTAGTGCAGACATAAAAAACAATGTACAGAATTGGCTTGACGGCTGTGTTTCCGCAGCTCGAATAAAACGACATTATTAACGTGAAAAGTAGCAAACAAAAATTGGATTTGTTTTTATTTTGCACAACAGTAAATATACATATGTACGTATTTATTTGTATGTAAAAAAAAATATATTAATGGATTTAATTCAATGTGCTTAGTGTGTGGACTTTTGAGTTGAAACGAATTCTTTTTGTCTGAGGGTCAATGTTCTATGTTTAAGGGTTCATTAAGCGTCAAAAATTAATACGTTGCGAATTCAGAATTGTTTGGTTGGATTTCAATATCTACATATTTATGTAAGTACATATATGAAAATAAATTTAAATTCAACGTACGTTCTATGTATTTATTGTTGGTTAAATCATATGCACATATGTATGGATCTACGTGAATACATAACTATGAGTATGTATATGAAAAACCTTAATTCAGTTCAATAGTATGTCTGATTATTGCTTTGTTTGATCCGGAGGAGCATAATTATAGTAAATGCGTAAGCAATTTTAGTTAATAAACATTAAAATATCATTGTTGTGTATTTATGCTTATGACTTTATCCTATACATTTACACACATGCATAGTATCTTCTTGTTCTCAAATATCGCTTGCCTGCATGCTATGTATGCTGTGAGGGATGTTTTAATGAATGTATGTGCTCAAATGCATTCTTATGTACTTGCCACCCTAAAATGATTGCAAACAAAATAATAACAAATAAGAATTCAAAAAGCCTACGAATATTCCAGACAAAAGTTAAATTTGAAGAAGAAAAACATGCTTACATTGAACTTCTCTGCTATTGTTTAGTGAATTTATTTTGCCGATTACATGAAACTGAAACACGTTTCGAATAAATAATATTGACCTTGGTTTTAGAGTTGAAGGCTTTTCATTAAAAGTTGAATTCCATATTTTGACCTGCTCTTGAAAATCTTGTCTATTATTTTTGTTAGTTTAACTGAACATAAAATAAGAAAAAATAAAAGGTACTTTTGAAGACCTATGTGTTGTGAGCGTCCATACGTGCATGTGTTTGTACATGATGCTACAATTTCATTGCATGCTGTTTCTCTGGGAAATATTATGTATTTGATTATTGTGTGTATATGTCTGGAGCTTTTAGCGCTAAGTTCAAAGATACCTTGTTTATGTTGGCGATGACAATTGTTTTCTTCCGGCAACTTGTATTTTAAAGCAATTCATAATTTGAGCACATATTAAATTTGCATAAATATACGTATATTTATAGCTAAAAATAAGACACAGATAAGTAATTCATTTTATTTTTGATTACAGTCTGCTTTGTTGGGTATTAATTAAATATTATAAACCTACATGCATATGTGTATAACATGTGATATTGAATCTGAATATGTATATAAGTACAATGTTTTATATATTCAAATGTATGTATATACATACGTACTAAATTGTAGATTGTAAAAGCGTTAGTTTACTGTTGAAGGCAAGTGGAACATTTCGCTCATTTTTAGAATGCGTTTTAAAGGACATGGGATTTGTTTTCATGTTGCATTCGCGTAGCTGATTGAGGCAGGCGTAATAAATATTGATATTGACGAAATATTGAATTCTAACTCTAATTGTTGATTGATGTTTGTATTTATTTATATTAACTGTTTTTTTATATTACTCTAAATATGAATACAAAAGCAAATACACTGAGTACATAATGAAACTAAAATCGAAAATCGTAAATAAGAAATAATAGAAGTATTACATATTTGTTTTTATAATTGATAGCCAAAAAAGATTACACATATGATAGGTATATACTTTAATAATAAAAACAATAAAATCCATTATCAACCTTTAAACATACGATTGATAATAGATTGATTACATTTATGTCTTAAATTTAAATTCAAAAAATTCTTAAAATTAAACTCAAAGCCAATCAAAAAAAAATATCCATTGCAAAGTTTTTTTTCTCATTTTCTTTTAGCTAATAAAGCAACGTTAAGGGCATAAGTAAAATAAAATGCCTTTCCGGCCGAACAATATAAATAACTGAAAACTTTAACATCATCGCAGTCTAGAGAAACATTTGATAAAGCCCACTTTTATTGAATTTGAATATATTGGAAATGGCCACTTCTCCCACCCCCTCACTCGATTCTATAAGGGGAACTAACTCTATTGAATCATATGGTGATCATAATGGTTATTTGTCAGATTCTCCGCTTACTCTAAGTGGCTCATCACCTCCAGTGAGTGATTCTGCAATTTGTGATGATTACAGCTGCAGCGGTGCGACAAGCAGTATTGATTCACAACATCAAACATCCTGTGTGTCATCATCAGCTTCATCAACCTCATCAAGCAGTGGATTAAGTTGCGGTGCTGTTCCTGGTTTAATTGAAGATAAAAACATTGATAAGGATAATCTAAAATGCAACGGAATTATATCAAGAAATCTCGTAAGCATTAGTCTTGCAAATGGCTCAACAGTTCCCCGCTGCACTGCATGCAAAAGTAAACAGTCAGATGCAGTCGCTAATTGCATCGAATGCGCAAATTATTTATGCTCAAATTGTGTTACCGCACATGAATTTATGCACTGCTTTAACGGACACAATGTTCGTTTAATCGAAAATTTTACAAATTCAAGCGGATTAAATAGTAATTCAGGTCTTACAGCCTTAAATGATTTCAAGTTTGGAAGTACACTTTCTTCTATTCTTCAATCACAAACCCATCGAACAACTTCATCCTTGTCTAAAATGATCAATGGTGTGTTTGACAGCAACGAAGTTGGTCAGAACCAATGTTTTAATTGTAAAGATGATGTTTTATCAAAGCTTTCCGTTAACAGTAGCATATCGAACCGAGAAGATGTTAACATAAATGCATCACAAATGATACCCTCCAATAACAAATCTAGTCAATATTTTTGTAATCAACATAAGACGGAGCTTCTGAACTATTTCTGTCGAACATGCAATGCTCTCGTATGCAAGGATTGTGTTACAAGTAACCATTCGACAACATTGCATGAAATAGAACATTCTCAAGAGTTTTTGCACAAGCAGCCAGATTGCGTTGTTCAAGGAATACTTGCCGAACTTCGCGGAAAAGTTGGTGAAATAGTTACCATGGTTGCAAATTCTGAGTTAAATATGAATCAGATAAAATCCCAATATCAAAAGGCTCACAGTGAAATAAATGAGACATACCAATTTTTCTGTTCCATGTTAGATGAAAGAAAGCAGGAACTTTTGAAGGAACTGGAGAGTTTATTCAACTCAAAAATCTTATCGAATAATACGAGTGTCAATCGCTCAAAGGAACTAATTGAGAAAGTAATGCAGTCCTGTGACAATATTGAAAGATCGCAGTTGAAGCCGAATAGCGTAAAAGATGTTTTAACCTTAAGGAAGTCTCTGGAGTATCAATGCCAGTCTACAATTCAGGACTTACAACTACCATTTGAATTAGAATTCGTTTCAAATTATCAGTCAATTCAAGTTGGTGTGAGGAATACATTTGGATATATACGTGCTACCAATGAATCATCGACAACAAAGCAGCCACCAATAGCAAGGCCAACCCCAAATACTACAAATGTTGGATTGGGCCCTATCAACAATAGTGTAACTAATAACGCTCTCTGTGGAAATCTTGGTATTAATTCCAATATTTTGGATATATCGTTCGTAAATAATTCGGGGGTATCGTCACAGTGTGCCATAACTCATTCCACAAACAATTTTGATTCGAATGTGGTGCCGTCTAAACGTTTTAACAGTTTTCAAACCTTCACAACTGATCTTAACATGCCACTAAATCCGTATGAAAAGTGGAGCAATGGTAGTTCGGACACCATTTTCACGGGCTTATCAGATCAGTACATATCAACATTGGGTAAATCTGCATGCAACAACAATGTACTTTCTGTTGGAAACACGATCGGTGGAAATTCTGGAAATGACTGTATTATGGATTTAACAGCAAAGTTATTGTCTACCACTATGTACCCTCCTAAGTCTCAAATAAAACGACAGAAAATGATTTATCATTGCAAATTTGGAGAGTTCGGTGTTACTGAAGGTCAATTTACTGAACCGAGTGGCGTTGCTGTCAATGCTCAAAATGATATTATTGTAGCGGACACAAACAACCATCGAATCCAAATATTCGACAAAGAAGGCCGTTTCAAATTTCAGTTTGGTGAATGTGGCAAACGAGATGGTCAACTACTTTATCCTAATCGTGTAGCGGTTGTTAAGACGTCGGGAGATATAATTGTTACAGAGCGTTCTCCAACTCATCAAATACAAATCTATAATCAATACGGCCAATTCGTACGCAAATTTGGAGCGAATATATTACAACACCCACGTGGTGTCACAGTTGATAACAAAGGCCGAATAATTGTTGTTGAGTGTAAAGTTATGCGAGTCATAATATTTGATCAGAATGGAAATGTAATACAAAAGTTTGGATGCAGCAAACATTTAGAATTTCCCAACGGAGTTATTGTTAACGATAAACAGGAGATCTTTATTAGCGACAATCGAGCACACTGTGTAAAAGTTTTTAATTATGAAGGCCAATATTTACGCCAAATTGGTGGGGAAGGAGTTACTAACTACCCTATCGGTGTTGGAATCAATTCGAATGGAGAAATTTTGATTGCGGATAATCATAATAATTTCAACTTGACAATATTTACACAGGATGGTCAATTGGTATCGGCTTTGGAATCGAAAGTCAAACATGCTCAGTGTTTCGATGTGGCTCTGATGGACGATGGCACAGTTGTCTTAGCTAGTAAGGATTATCGCCTATACATTTATCGTTATGTTCAAGCATCACCTATTGGCTTGTAATGCAACTGTCTCCGGTGCATGTATAATAATTATTTATTACCTATTTAATTTGTATTTATATATTTTTTTGTTTTTTTTTTTTTGTATGATTGTTCTTTTTTTTCGTTTTTATGTATTTATTGTTTGTATCTTTTTTCGTTATGTTAAATGTAGATATTTAAAAGACAAATGCATTTATAATATATTTTTATATAGAAAGCAAACATTTTAAGTATTTTGCAGAATGCAACTCCGTACTACTTTTTGTTATTTATTTATAAAATAATAAACGTTAGTGTTAAGAAAAACACGAGAAGTTAATAACATAGTTTTTAAATATTGGCAATCAGCAAAGACTAATTGTGGACTTACATATAAAAACTGATTAAACATACATATTCCTCTTTACATTATATAACTAAGTAGATGTTAATGAATTTGTTGATTTTTTTTTACCACAACAATACCTACAAAATGTATTCAGAAAATAAAACAAAAGAAAAAAAATAGAAGAAAAGATTAATGTTGTAACCAATGCATTCAATTAAAATAATAAAATTGGATGTTTAAAATGTAAACGGGAACAAATTGTATTAATTAAAAATTTCTTATTAAATCTTTATTTTTTGCACAAGCAATTGCACAATTAACAACAAAAAAGATAAACTATTTTAAGGATCATATTACTAAAGTATTACTGTATGTGTATATTATATATTGCTATAAATACACACTTTGTTCATAATCTATTTTTATATATGCATATGTACATATGTGGGTACATATGAAGTGATGTATGTACGTATTCGTATATAAAGTTGAATTATGTATCTTATACAAGTGTTTGGTAAAGCTTAACATTATTTCTAACTATATTTTTATATCAAACTAGAATCTTTACATTTTCTTACAAACTAAACTATTTTTATATTATTAAAAGTATTACTGATATGGTATGTTAAAAGTAAGTAGCTGACTACTTTTTTACATGATTAAATTTATGATATGAATACATTTTAATTATCGATGTAGAATTTAAGCGTAAATGACGTCACATTTTGTTTAAGATCTCAATACAGAACTTATTTAAAATAAAAGCATGAACATGACAGACATTCCGTAATATATATATATATATATTTGTACACATATATATGTATATACATGCATACCAAAACGTATGCATAAGGTACATATATATACGTATAATAGTATATTTAGCAGTAAAACACGTACTTAAAATGTAATGTTATACATACAAACATATATACATGTTTATTTTAAATCATATTAAAACATTTGTTTTATAGTTTCTCACATGTTTCTACTGCTATTTCATTATTACTCAAAAACCCGAACCACAATTATAAGTTACTTAGTCTTGTTTGACTGCTACAACAATTTGAATATTATTGTAGTTGTGAAACAAAGTTATGATTATATGATTCTCGTTTTTAGTTTTTACCCAATCAAATACTGACAAACATAATAATTTAGACTTGAAATGAGTGCTCTAGATGAATTAAGACAACTAGTCTCCTTTTTACATTTTTGTTTGTGTTTATTTTCATGATTTTTATATTTCTTTTTTATTTTTTCAAAAAGTAAAACAAAAATAATCGCTTGTAAAACTATGCAAAAATCTGTAATATAAATTTTGTATCTATGAAGGATGTTTTCCTTGAATTTGCAAATTCGTATTACTAAGCTTTTTTACTGTTGTATACTCAAGTGTTAAGATAAGCTGTTTAATGTAGTGTTAATACTTAAATTATATTTTTGATATATTTCAATATTTTGATACATGAAAAAAAAACAAAGTAAGATAAACCAACAAATTTTAATAAAAAAAAATGTTAAATGCCGATAAAATACTAGACTAAATGATGTAATAGGGAACTATCTAGGATCTTTCTCAAAAGAGAGAAAAAAGGAACAATCAAAAAAAAACGTTTAAGTGAATAACACCGCAAAGTTATTGATTGTGCATTAAAGATACAAAAAAAAACGTGAAACAATTCGTAATCCAATCTAACTATAAATAAAATGAATACTTGTAATTTTGCACGACTGACTGACTTTATAATAAAAATATGCATTTAGTTGTAACAATCATGTTTCGTTTATACAAAAAGTTGAGTTTATAATTGTCTAGCAGTTAAGCTATTTGATTTTTTATTTTTATCTTGAATATATTTCTACGCGTTCTGTTTACTACTAAGCAAAAAAACTGTTTGTTACTTTAACTCTGTTCTTAGTTAAAAGTGAATAATATTTAGCTTTTTACTTCAAAGAAAACAAAAGAAAAAGCAAAAAAAAACAGCGTATAATAATATTAACTAAATAAATATGAATACTTAAACCAACATTTGCGTCTGGTTTCTTGGTAAACAACAATGATGGAAACATTATTTATATAAAATATGCAATTAAATATTAAACAAGAACTATACTTTTTTATTATCAAATTTAAATGTTAAATGAGAGTGTGGTTTTTGCATTCGTTTACAGATACATATTGTAATAACGAAACTCGTTTAGGGAATTTTGAAATTAGATATTGTAATATAACATGAATTGTCAATTCGTATTTTATTACTGATTTTGCGAAGCTAAAGATATGAAACTTTTACATACTTCAAGACTTTCGGTTAATGAAAAAAAACAAGGAATACATCTTTTTTGCTCGTTTATAACAGATAAACAAAAAGAAAAGAAATGAAAAAGCATAACTAGTGTTAATTATTAAAATGGACAAACATGTTGCAGCTGTTTTAGTTGGCTTATCTCATACAATTATTATAACCTTCTTGTAGTTTAATGTTTTTAATAAAATTGTCTACTATAAAAGACTTAATGAATTACATTTTATTTATATAAAGGATTACATGTTCTTTTTTATATATTCTTTATATAATGTCCTGAGAAGTAAACTCGCATTTTGTTTATCCGTTGTTATATTGTTATGATTTTTTTGTTCTTACAATTAGTTTAAGATGTAAGGTGTGTTTAATTAAGTTTATTTACATCTTATAATGCTTCGATTAGAAAATTGTTATCTTTTGTATTTGCTGGATTTTGCTTTTCTATGTTATTTCTTTTTATTAATATTGTGCAAATATTTATATATTGATTTGTGTTAATTTAATGTTTGTCATATTTTTATTTTTTTTTTTGTTTTTTGTTATATGACTAATGCAAGAGTAAAGATCATTTTATTAAAAAAATTTTTTGTTTTTATTTTATTTTAATGCTTTTGTTATGTATGACCCCTCGTCACCTTCTTTATTTACTTTTTTCTTTCTAGTAGATTTGGTGTACTTTTTATTATGAAGTCTGGTTTCTGCCTGGATTTAGTAAGTAGAATCCTCATGTTTGATAAAGTTTGGACAACTGTTTTGTTTAAAAAATAATCTTTATTTATCTTTGCCGAACATTTTTACAAAACCTTCGACTTGGAGTATAATCGCTGAAGTTCATAAGATTACATACATACATATACATGTTGTATTGGTCATTTATATTTCATTTTAGAAATGACGAGATGACGTCAATTGTAAACTGACTGACTCTATTTCGTTACACCATAAATTCTTATAAATTTAGATAAGTCGTCGCCCGAGAATTGTTTCGTGCGTATGGCGTTTTTTCGATGAAACGTATTTAAATGTTTGCGTACAAAGTTTTTTGTTTATTTTTTAACTTAAAGTTAGTCTTATAAAGATTTCACTTACCAATTTGCAAAGTGTTTTGTCAACTAGTTACGTTATTTCGTAAAAGAGTACATTTTTGACTTGTGTCGTCCCACCTCCTACATTCTGAAACTGAATTTTTTTTGTTTTCATTTCATTGGAGATGGCACACACTATAAACTTTTGTTTGCGATCAGTATCCCACATACAAGCTTTTATTAACATAAGCCTCTTGACATGCACGTGGAACAAACAAATTGCGAAAAATTATATGGAAAGTACAAAACAATTCTACAAACTGTTGATTTTGGTATATATGGAACAAATTCGATGGTTGATATCTCGGGATCGGAAAGGCGCAGCAAATCGAATGACCGATTTCAGAAGGATCATACAAAAATTACGATAGAATCCATTCCTAACTCAAAAATGATTAAAGTGGCGTATGGAACAAAACTATTCTCGGGCGACGAAGTGGTGAAGGACATTGGGTCCACTTATAGAAACCACTCAGAAGGTAAGGATTATATTTTATTGATTAAATAGACAACATTGTCTCCGCAGTCAAGGTGAAAAAGTTTGTGGCCAAATCACACAGAGTAAGAGTTATGGCTAATCATGCCTATTATGAAAATTCCCCCTGAACTTATTAACTCTTATTAGAATGCGAAGCGAGAGAGTTTGGAGGAAATATATTCAGAAACCGAAGAAATAAACTGGGCACACGACTGGTACGTGACTGGCCTTAACAAACGTAAAGGGTCATTCATATGATCTCTGTACGAATCGCGAACTTCGCTAACTTTGATACTTCATTGATATAGTTTTCTCATTCGCAGGGAGCTGGGTATAATTTAAGTAAACACACATATCTCGAAATTTTTGGTCGTGAATTTGTGGATCGCATTTGCTGCCTCTCTTGTGTATTGCAAACTAAGGTTGACAGTTCAATAAAAGAAAATTTAAAATTTTAATTAGGGTACTTATATTAATTATTGTTAGTCTTTAGTCGATAAAAATTCTATAATTCTACCTGCATCTTTTTTCATACCAAGAACATTTTGTTTATATTCGCTGGAAATTGGTTGTTTCTGAAATTTCGCGGCTCATATGAAAGACGCTTTATGCAGTAATAGCTTCTAGGTCGCCGGATGACTACACTGCCTATAATGACAGTCTATTTCGCTTCAAATATAATATTACCAAAAAAGCGCGACTAATAGTGATTTTACTGCAAAGATGATGAACACATCACATTGGAGTGCCAGGTAGTTTTTCAGGCGACTATCGATTTTCCCTTCGTTGATATCGTCGATGATTTGCTTCATGTAAGACCATTACCATTGATAGGATTTAGAGTCGTTTTGTTCACTATAGCTCAACTTGTCGATAAAATCCAGAAATTGCACAACTTTCGGTTTTTAAAATTCTCCTGGGATATTCTTGACAATTAACACATCCAATGTCATTTTCAACTTTGAATTCACTGTGTGTGCTGTTCGTGTGCGCTATGAGAAGGAGAATTATTTACAGTTGAGATAATGGTTGGATATCTCGATCCTCTATAATGTCTAGTTTTCATTTGCTGCCGGATTTGTTATGGAGAGCAGCACAAGTGACTATGCACATTTGTAATGCTTACACTAATAAAGTCTGCATTCGCCTATTGAATTGATTCGAGCGCATAATATTGTAAGGGCAATTTTGTTCACCAAAAGTTAAACACACCTTTGTGAATTTTCTCTTCAACTTCTGGATTTAGTTTCATTTACTCAAATTTTATGGTTTCAATTTCCAATACATGAGTTTATCAACTCCTCATTTCTTCATCTTACGGAAATAGCCTATCTGCCTGCCTGTGTGTATACAAGATGGGACGATTGTGTTTCCATTTATCGCTTTCGTCTCTCAAAGAAGACAAAAATAATGATGCCCGCACTAATACAGAATTCATTGCATTTGATTTGAATTAAGTAAGTATTTGATAGATTCTTCTTCATTTGTTAACAGACTCCGCGAATTACTGGCGATTACATACTGACTGATCAAAATAGATCGACTAAAAACCCTAAATACGGGTCGCACTGAGGGTTTCAGGTTCGATCCCCGAATTTACAATAATTTTTGTTTGTTTCTTATGCGTCTAGGAACTTAGGCATGCATATTATCAAAGACCATATAATACCAAGGTAGTGCAGGCCATTTTGATCGATAAGCACACTGAAACTCATTTTGCTCTCTTTTCTTTTTGTTTGCTTCTTGTCTGGAGCCTGGACTCTGGGGTTGCTAAAGTGGAAACATGTGCCTATTCACATGTATACACCTGGCATTGTTTTGCCATTGGTGCCTATCCCGATTTTCCATTCACATCCCTACTCATACAATTTGTAGAGTGTGTGCATAAATGCTGGAGTAGATTTATGTACTCCATGATATATAACGGAGGGCAAACACGATTTATTTTGATTGGACTGGAGTACAACAATTTTACACAGCGGGGTTAGGGATATCAGGAGATTCGTAAAAATGGGTTTCTGGGGAATTCCGTCTACCTGCGTGCGAAGTGCACTTGTTGTGAAAATTAAAGTCAAACTTCATGAACCAAGAAAAAAATTTGCCTATGTTGTAACACATGTGATTGGTCTAGCTCTCAAATTGTATCTAAATCAGCAATCCGTTCAGAAGTTTGTTATTAATTGACTGATTTTGTTTTGCTTTTGGGTAAGTGTGCCTACATCTATAGCTGGGTTTGCGTGTACAAGTTAAATAATAATTAATTTGGTTTTTAAAAAAAATACAATTTCAGGCAGATTGCCTGACCCTTTATTCGTATGAACTTAGACTAAAAGACTATCGGTTACTCAACATGCATTTATAAGCGCATTTTGTCTAATCAGCAATATGCGGTTCGTTGAAGGTGCACTGGGAATATTTGTGAGGTGTTCTACTGCACTTGTTTCTTGGAATTTTGTCTGGGAGAATTCAGGTTGTGGGAACATCCGGTGATCGACGAGTTGGTTTGAATTTATTTGTTGTTAACTCTTCCCCCTCTAAATGCGATGGTCCTCAATCGCTTAAAAGTATGGAAGGTCGTAGAACTTTGTTCGGGGAATGATGGGTCATCTGAGTTTGGTGTGACTTTCAGATGTAACGGAATTTCTGCAGTTTTCATCTCTGGCTGTTGAAGGATTTCTTTTGTGCTTTTTCCCTTATTGAAGATTTTGTAGGCTGCTAGGACAATGAGCACGATTCCAATTGATATGATTGTCCCATAGCTGATAAGAGTTTGAGATTCGTGTTCTAATTGCAGCAATTGGATTTGTTTTGTGTTGTTGATGTGGAATTTGTGGAATTTGTTCTCCTTCATAGTTTGTTGTAGGATTGGTGGGAGGATTTTATGTGCGGATACTTCTTGTGCGACAAATACTTTGTTGTTGATTGTAATGTTGGTTTTATCAAATTTGATTAGAAAGGTGCCAGTGAGGTTGCGATGTGTAGATTCAACCTGAAGAGTTCCGTTGAAGTCATTTAGCAGTATTATTCCGGGAGATATTTCCTCTATTGTGGGGATGTGTTGACTGTTCATCAAATCGCATGTTGCGTTTTTGCTGTTTAATAGATTGGGAATGCATGTCGAGTTTACAAGGTTGATAGTGTTTTTTTTATTACAAATTGAGACATAATTTATTGTCTTACATTCTTTGATTAAACCGTACATTTTTTCATCGTTCATTACAGTTTCTTTATAATTGATATCTATTGTGATACCTTTTCGTTTGACAGGTTTTATTAATAATTTTTCATAATTATAAGGATCAGTTATTGGGATATTGACAATGTGTAGAATTGAAATGGAATTGGTTATAATTTTGATATCTGCAAAGTCTAGAGCTTCTTCTATAGTGGGAAATGGAAAATTTTCTTCATTTAATTTATCAATAGCTAATCTTATGTTATTTTTTTTTATTGATAATATTAATGAGTTGACAACTCCTGCTTTTGCCCAATGAATAGCTAAATTTATATTCTGTAATTCTTCTTTTACAATTTTGAATTTATATTGAAGTTCGGATACAATTTCTTTATTGACATATTTATTTTCTTTTAGCATTGCTTCAATTTCATTTATGATTTTAGTAAGATTATTGATTCGTTCGTTATGTAATTCATTAATAATAATTTGCCCGTTAGAGTTCACTAGCAGATTGTTTATTTTACGTTTTATTGTTATAAGATCTTCATGGTCTGGATTGCCAGCAATCCACTTCCATGCTGACCCTATAAAGTTTAGAGATCTTTTAATTTTCCTTGGCTTGAGATTTAAAAGTAAATTTTGAATTTGTTGGAATTCGTGGGATAGGTAAGGGAATAAGGGATCGTTTCTAGTTGAGTTGAGCTCAAGTGTTGGAGAAATTGCTGTCACGAATCGTTCGTATTGGTCAAGGTCGATTTCATGTATTAGTTTTAAATTTCTGTCCTGTAGTTTTGCTTGTCCGGTATGTATGGAGACGAATCGTGAACTAGAGAAATCTAAAATTTGGATTTCTCCTGTCACAGAATGGAATGCGAGTCTGAAATAAAGAAAGTAGTAGAAGTGTTAGTTAGTTCCTAATGTGGCTTTTGTGAACAGTCCTTCCTGATTCTGTTTTCACTACTGTATTTTTGTTTTCTTTGATTTCTTTTTTGTATCGGAATGTCAATTTGGAGCCTAATCTTTTGTTGTGCTCGACGAAAATAATGTCTCCTGGATTGTATGTTTTGTTTGGTTTGGCTCTTTCGAGAAGTTCGTCAAAAGAGCGGGCGTTTGTTCTGCTTTAAGACATCGCATAATTTCAGAAAGAGTGGAATGGAACCGCTCGGTCTGTCCGTTGACCTCGCTTTTATATGGTGGGGTCTTGAAAATGCGTATTCCCAATTCGTCTTCCATCATAGAAGTTATTGACGCAGAATTTAGTGCTTTTTCGTTGTCGATGACAACATTTTCTGGAACACAGAATGAGAATAGAATTTCTCTCAAAGGTTGCCTAATATCGGTTATTGCTCTTGATTGGATTATACGAGTTTTTGCAAATTTGGTAAGTTTACATATAGCAGTTAATACGAGGATTTTTTCTGTTGAGAAGATGTCAAGGTGTACTGTGTGGCCGGGATAATTTGGAATAGGGGTTGGTTCAATGAAAGGTTTGTTTGGATGTCGGTCGTATTTGTTTTCTTTACATGTTTGGCAGTTTTTAACTAATCTTTTGATTTTTGATGCCATTTTTGGAAAATAGAGAGTTTCTAACAATTGTTTGCGGTTTTCTTCTGGACTTCGATGAGCTCTGCGATGGATCTTCAGAATTTTGTTCTCCTGTTCGGCTTCATCTGTTACGTCTTCTACCTTTGTTTGCGTGAACCTTATTTTGTAGTTAGAAAAGTGTAATGGGTAGATATTTTGTATGCGTCCCATAATCTCTTCGCTTGTAAGTAGTCCGTTTATTGTACTAGGGTTGAGATATGTCTTAAATATGTTTATGATATCAGTATCAGTATAATTGGTTTGTATGAAGATGTGTCTTAGGTATGTAGGAAATGTAATTACAAACTGGTGGCTAGTTTCGTTACCGGTTTCAAGAATTAGTTTAGTTGGTTGCGGAAGGTGTTTATAGGTGATTCTACGGTTGGGATTAAGTTATGTGAGGAGCTCTCGTCACTATGTTGCGACATTGTCATTGAGTTAATTAGTGTCTGTGTCTGAGGAAGTCGTGATAAGGCATCGCCAACTACATTAGATTTCCCTGGCTTGTACGTTAGCTCGTAGTTATATTCTTCCAGAATTGCCTTCCAACGCTTCATCTTGCGGTTTGTATTTTTGTTACTCAGCGCGTATATTAATGGCTGATGGCCTGTGTAGATTTTTACCTTTTTCGATCCGTAAAGGAAATTCCTAAGCGAGTTGAGAGCCCAAATTATTGCGAGCATCTCCTTCTCGTTAGTGGCATAGATTTCCTCTGTTTTTGTCAATGTCCTGGATAAAAATGTTATTGGCTTGCCGTCTTGAGAAAGTACTGCATCAATCGCAAAGTCTGAAGCGTCTGTTGTGAGTTCGAAGTCTTTGTCGAAGTTGGGGTAAGTGAGGGTTACTTCTTGCGAAACTAAGGATTGTTTAATTTTTTGAAAGGATTCTAAAGCTTTTGCATCGAGGTTGATGAATCTGTTTTTTGAAATATGTTTGGACACTCGTCCGTCTTCCCCTCTTAAAAGGGTTGTCAGGGGTTTAGCTATTTTCGCGTAATCTTTAATAAAACTACGATAATAGCCTGACATACCTAGAAAGGATCGTAAATCTTTAAAAGTTTTTGGAGGTGGTAATTCGGAAATGGCCTCAACTTTTTTAGGGTTGGTTTTAATTCCATTGGTGCCGATAACAAATCCTAAAAATTCGAACTGTCTTTGTAAAAATTCACACTTATCCAACTGGATTTTCATGTTGGCGTGCTCAAGTGTCTCAAATATAGTTCTTTAATTTTCGAGATGTTCTGTTTCGGCCTTACCAAAGATGACTATGTCATCGATATAGACATAACATCGTTTTCCAATGTGTTCTCTAAGGATTTCATCGAGAGCTCTTTGGAATATGGCCGGAGCATTTTTTAGGCCGAATGGAAGGCGAGTAAACTCGAACTTTCCATTGTTGACAGAAAACGCGGTTTTTTCGATATCCGTCTCTTTGAGCTTTATTTGGTGAAATCCACTTTTTAAATCTATTATTGTAAAAAGTTTGTTGTTGCCAAGGTTGCCGAGAACTTCATTTATTTCGGGGATAGGGTACCTGTCCGCGATGGTAACGGAATTTAACTTCCGATAATCGATAACCATCCGGAATTTCTTTTCCCCAGAGGCGTCTAATTTCTTAGGTACTATCCAAACCGGAGAATTATACGGTGATTTGGATGGCCTAATAATGTTATCCTCTAATAATTTGTTGATCTGCTTTTCGACTTCTTCCTTGAGTGCTCTTAGGGATATGATTTGGAATAAACGGGGTCGCTAGATGTGGTTCTTATTTCTCCTTTTACTGATGTCGCGTAAGTTACTTTTTCGTCCGGATCGGAAAACAGATTAGGACATTTTTTAATAATGTTAGTAAGGTTAGTGGCTTCTTCTTTAGTCAAGTGGGAGGTCCGAATATTTATATTATTGACATTGTTTGTGAAATGTTGTTTAAGGGGCACGATTAGGTTTGGGTAGATTGTCATATAGTTTTCTTGGGTATGAATGACAGCGTTCAGGTATTTCAACGTGTCGTTACCGATTATTCCGTCGAAGTAAATAAGGCTGGGAAGGATGAAAAATTGTAATTTTTCTGTATTGGGGCCGAATAATTGAATAAAACAGTTGTGAGTGATTTTGATATAACCCCCAACTGAGTTCGCAAAAAGTTTTTTTTTTTATTAGGGAGAGGGTTGCGGATATGCCGCGGCTGTACGTTTGCTTGATCCTGTGTCTATCAGAAATTTAAGTACCTGGCCGCTCTTCCCAACATGTTCAAAGTATGGAAGGGAAGAGCTTTTTAATCTAAAAAATAGATGTCTTCTAGTTCTTGTGGTTGGTCTAGGTATTCCTCTTCGTATTGGTCAACACCGTGGTTTTCAACTGGCCGTTCGTAGTCTTCATAGTTTTTGTTTGCTGTTTGTTCGTACTCTTCCAGCTCTTTCTTGTCTACATTAGTTTCGTCTGTGTGGTAGATACGTTGCATCTTTTGTGGTTGATGAACCCGTTGTATTTGTTGACGTTTTGGGGCTATGTTTTGGGGTCTGTTTTGGTAGTTGACATTTGCTGTTCTTACAGAGTAGTCGATATCCATCGGTTTTGGAGGGAGCGGGCGCTGATTTGGTGGTAACCGTTGTTGCTGGTGTGACATGTGAGGTTGACCTTGTGTTCTAATAAACTGTGGTGGCTAAGGAAGCTGAGGATTATGGAAAAGTTGGGGATAAAATTCTCGCCTAGGAGCGGGAATTGGTGTAGGATTAGCTGGAGCAAACTTTCTGGGAGGAACTGGTGGTTGAATATGCTGGATGATTTTCCTACTAGTCGACTGCGAATTGTTAGCGTGTTGTGTTCTAAAATCGACATTTTGCAACTTTAGGCACAGGTGCAGCGCTTGAGGCAGATCCACGGGTTCTCTTATGCTTAAGAGTCTGGGTAGGTCTCCTTTAAGGCCTCTGACAAACGTGTCAAGTGCCTTATCCCTGTAGCATTGTGTCATATTATTAAAGGATTCTTGGCTCATTTCCATTGATCCTAGCTTGTTGAGAATTAAAGACAAATGATGGTAAACTGTTTGATAAAATTCCGGAATAGAACTATTTCCTTGCACTAAGGTTGTTAACTGGTATTCGAGAGTACCAAGATCCCTTTTGTCGGCGTAGTGCAACGTCAAGCATTTGGATATTTTCTCCCAATTTAATGGGGTATTATATGATTCTAATGGTATGTCCGCGTGTCCAGTGATCTTATTTCTAATAACTGAGAGAATGCCATAGTATTTGGCAGTGCCTTTTAGATGCTCATAAATTTTGAGTATCCTCTCGACACTCTTCTTCCAAGAATTAAATTCTTGAGCTTGGCCAGAAAATTCACGTAAGCTTTTAACTACGTCCGGGATTTTGTCCATATCGGCCAAATTTCGGTTGTCTGTTAAATTGATTGGCTGGTCAATATCGTTATTAATATCGGAGGCGGGATTCATAATTGAGGTAAATATCTGACGTCCTTGTATCTGTAATGTCTCTGTCACTAGTCTTGAAATAAGTTGGATAAGGTTATCGTCAGGGGGATTAGGGACTTGGGGTGCAGCATTTTGGACTGGTACTTCTAACCGCGCGGGTCTGATCAAATTATTTGGATTAGACATTATTGAAGCAATGGTAAAATTTCACAAACGATTAAACAATAATTATAGTAAGTTATGGGTCAAATTTGAATTGTGGGCTTAAATAATATAGCGAATTTATTACAGGGGCTTAACAATAGTAGTACAGAATAGAGAGTAATTATAAAATGTAAAAAATGTGAGTCTAAGTTCTTATCAAACAAAAAATCAGTTCGATCTCAAAATCGACTTACAAGTTTAAGATTATTCTCATAACGAATTTATATTTTCCGGCAACTGCTAAACGCTGGTGAGGGCGGCTGTCAAACTGGACTCCTTTTTGTCCTTTTTAAGGGATTACTGGGGGCCTCTTTTCCCTCTCACAAACACTGGTCCGCGTGGCTTGGTGTCAACGTCACTTATTCACAACACTTCTGTGGCTTGGTGTCCACTTATTTTTGCACGCACTTTTACACTTGGTGGCTTGGCGTCCACTCTTTTGTGTTGGCTTGTGGCTTGGTATCCACTTGTTTCTTGTGGCTTGATGTCCACTTATTTTTGCACGCACTTTTGCACTTGGTGGCTTGGCGTCCACTCTTTTTAATTTGGTTGTGGCCTCGTGTCCACTTATTTGTTTCGCACGAACTATCACTTGGTGGCTTGGCGTCCACTCTGATTCACGAGGTATAACACTCCCGACTTTCGCGCTTGATTTAGTGTTGAGTTAATTTGGAACAGTGCCGCGTAGCAGTCCCTGCTCGGGCGCCAGTTAAAGAACAATTAATTTGGTTTTAAAAAAAATACAATTTCAGGCAGATCGCCTGACCCTTTATTCGTATGAACTTAGACTAAAAGACTATCGGTTACTCAACATGAATTTATAAGCGCATTTTGTCTAATCAGCAATATGCGGTTCAGTGAAGGTGCACTGGGAATATTTGCTGAGGTGTTCTATTGCACTTGTTTCTTGGAATTTTGTCTGGGAGAATTCAGGTTGTGGGAACATCCGGTGATCGACGAGTTGGTTTGAATTTATTTGTTGTTAACATACATGTATGTATAGTTAGATTGGGTATGAGATGATAAGAAAAGGGCAACAATGTTTGCTGCTTTTGTTTTCGCATAGCGAAGGGTGATCTTTCAGAAAGCACTTTCCTCTCTTTGAATGTGATTTTATCCACCCGACCGACCGTCCCAGAGAATTTCAGATGCATTATTTTGGTATTATATGATCTTTGATATTACGTAGTGTGAGTAAGTAGTATGATTGCACAGATGTTCGAGAGGAAGCTCTGTCCGAATAAACGAATTTCTCGGATTAATGAGATTTTTTTATACACAGATGATATTGATGAAAGTATGCAAGAACTTCAAACGAAAAATTATTTTATTAACACAAAAGATTGCATGTAATAAATAATAAATAAATTGTATGTTCTTTTTTCTCGACGTCTAAATGTGTTTTGGCGAGACTCCCCTATCAACGTTTTGACGATTTTTTTTTTATTTTTTAATTGAATACCGATTAATTTTTCGGAAAAAAAATATCTTCGAATTAAAGAGCTTTTACTGTATATACATGAGAACGCGGATTTTTCTAGAATTTTTTTAGCGACGAAACTGAGATGAATTCAAAATAGGCAAAACAGGCAACAACAATACAAAAATGCAAAAGAAGGCAATAATGGTATAAAAGAAAAAATGAAAAAAATGTATATATTTGGATTCAGGGGGGCATCAAACGTATTTGTGTAAAGTCTATACTATCTTCCGATTAATCAAAAAAGGGACAAAGTAAACGAAATCCTATCCTTGGTCTTAACACATATATGCAGTTTTATCAAGATGGCCGAGTTAAAGTGTAAGCATGTTTGAGTCAAGTCGCGTATCATCAGCTCTGCGAGTGTTTTTAGAGAGAGAGAGAGATCAGAAGAGAAGCGTGCGCCGCAGATTTGTTTTATCAATCTTATTTATATAGCATCAGAAGTGGGGTCTCTAAAAACACTCGCAAACCTGATAATAGTCGACTTAGACTTAAACATGCTTGGCTTGTATGTAATAAAAAAATATGCGTGAATAATCCTCACATTTATTTTTGTCTCGATGAAATAAGCACAGAATGTAAAAAATTGATTAATGGCTTAGTTTAGGAGATATCGGGATTGAAATAAATACACTTTGGAAATGGGATGGGGAGGGGCATTCTGCCTTAATAAAGCATAAGGTGGGTGGCTCGTTTCGCTCGTGAACACGATATTAACCCTTTTCCGCGGGGTTTAACCCGCTCACGCGACTTCGTGGCTCTGCTAAGTGCATGTCAAAAACTGTCTGGCACCCGCCTGGAGCTAAAGTTTAATTTCTAGATTAAACTACGAAATCCCCTAAACTATGCAAAAACGAGCATTTTGGTATTTCATGTTTTGTGCTTATATAAATATTCAAATAACAATGATCAAAATATTAGGTCATACAAATTGCAATTGTTTTATTTATAAACAATGAAGGCGGCGAGGAACGGGATATAAGAAAAGGATAATGGATGCATTTTATCTATGGCATTTGACAATACAGAAAGTATGTACATATGTATTTATGTAAGTAGATTTTTTTCTTGTAGATATGTTTAAAACATTCATCTAAATAAAAGTGCATTCAAGTACGTAATTTCCATCTCCATACTTCGTCTGCGGAAGGATCTATCCAAAAGCTAGTATTAACCCAGTCCTTTAGCTACCTCGGGATTTTCTTCAAACTCTTTTTGCTGGCTATTGGTCCAATTGGAGTGTAATTGTGACCTACATTCTTAAGAAATTCAACTATTGTTTATAAATTTCAAAAAAAGTACAACAAAAATATCTCAACTTACTTGTTTTCCAAATGTACTCGCCAAAAACCAAACGATAAGAAAATGATTTGAATGTCAGCTTAAAAAATTAACTACTAGGGGAATCCCTTTGAAAGATGATTAAGCTGGACGCTCAACATCCAGGAACGTGTCTAGAAGGTAGAGGCTTTTAGAGATAGGTGTATAGTGCGCATGTGATTCGCTTGATATCTGTTTAATTAGTTAAACCCATACTGCGTCGTTACGATCTGGTGAACCCCGCGTGATGAAGGCACTAATTGCAAACCGCCCGAAAAAAGTGAGACGGATGGTGCGGAGAATTTCACAGCATTTTCAACTGTCATTCGGATTACGATATCACTTTACCTTTACTTTACTTTTCTAAGCAGCTTTAATCAGAGTCGATCGCAGACTACGATTGCAATTTTTTAATCACTATGATAGAATCGCAGTTAGTGATTTATTGCTCAACTCTAGAAAAAACCATCTGCTATGCAAATTCGTTGTCTCTTTAAACGGTCAGATTTTCGTTACAAATACCACCAAAATAACTATAACAGGCTTTCAAATAATAACCTCAGATAATAGGAGGATATTGACTATCTAATTATGAACATTGCAAAAAATTTCTTTTCTATGCGTCGCCAAGTGGAGAGTATTAATATGCTGGTAAGTAGACCATGTATAAAAGGACATTGCAAAAAATTCCTTTTCTATGCGTCGCCAAGTGGAGAGTATTAATATGCTGGTAAGTAGACCATGTATAAGACACCAATGACTTTTCCCATGAGATTATCAAGCGCAATCGAAATTGCCTTGGGTTCCATTCTATTGCAGAATGTGTTTGCAGTTTGGGTTTGGGGTTTTAACCCACAGAAGTCATAAACAAATAAGGTGATATGAATTACGATCCTACAACTTTTCGAAGCCTTGAGGCTTCTGAAATTTATTACATTTTGATCAGAAATGAAGTATTACCGAGATGGCCAACTTCTCAGCTGATTGTCCCCTAGCCTTTTCGACAGATATTCATCCATTTTAGACGGTTATCATGAAATATTGTGAATGCCGTTCTCTGATTGGTAAATTTGATTTAAAAGCGACATAAACGGTTATCAATAATTTTAAGGAGCAAGGGTGGTAGAAGTCTGCCTTTTTGGTAATTATTTTTTATGATATTGATGGAGAAGTCGCAGATGCTGTAGCATGAAATTTAACTGTCGATAAAAAAATTTTATAAGTCAATCCACATCTTTTCGCATACCAAGATCATATTTGGGTTAAACGGTTGTTCCTGACAATTCGCGGGCACTGTGCGTGGCTCTACATATGACTGGCACTAAGAGAAGAAGAGGAAGACTGCACTTCGGGCGTTAAGACTAAGTCATCGCGGACAAAATACAACCTGATTTTAATGACTGGAAAAAGCGCATCCCTAACAGTTAGCGTTTAAAACTTGCTATTGTTCGGGTCTGACAAGTAAGAAACTAATGATCTTAAATTTCGAGAAAAAAAACAGTGGAAACTGGTCCTTCAGAAGTCCAAACTGGTTTACTAATATACCTGCCAACAATTGGCCTTGCAACAAAACGGGATGGCTGACTTATGTTGAGGTTGTTCAGTTCGCTCGAATTATAGAACAAATAGGCGACATATGTTCAAGTTTTGTTTTTTTCTGGGTCCTCATGTAAATATGTTCATAAGAGTCGCCAGCCTCTCCTAGTATACAGAAAAAATGTGGATCTATCGATATTGGGTGATCTTCAACTTATCATTATCATTTTATCATATTCATCTTATCATTATCATAGGACCACAAAATGGAATTCATGCAGACCTACGGTAAAGTAATCCTTCGTGTAGAAACCATACATGTATTTATTTAATTTATTTATCTATCCAGGCTTTATACAAGGCGTATATAAGGAGGGAGGTTAAACTGCAATGGAAGTTAAGAGAGTTATGAGCATTGCTGGCCAAACGCAGCAATCTGGTGATTGGTTCGAAATGGCCATAGGTAGCGCCGTGTAGAGCGGGGGCCAGACTTAAGGTTACGTGGGTTTGTTTGAACGGATACCATTCCTAGTAATGCAAGGGAATTAATTATACCAGGTAAGATCTGGTGCAAGTATGTCAGCGACTTCACGACGTTCTTCAAGGGTTTGCAGATTAATCAATCTTAAGCGGTCTAAGCAGCTCGTATAGCAAAACGGAAAAGGGAGTGAGTTGATTGAAATGGTGACCAGACTTGGCATATTCAAGTAGGGGTCTTCCAAAGGTGATAAAAAGGGATTTTGTAAAGTAGGTGATAGAGAATTCTAGCGTTTTGAAACCAAGAGAAGAGCTGGCTTTGAGTATAATGTAATCAATGTGCAAGCGCGAAATTAAGCTCCCTCCCATCACAAATGGCACACAAATCATGTATTTTGGAGACTGAGGGAATAGACTCGTAAAGTACGTTCTACGAGGAGGGAGAGGCGTTTATGGGAAATGGTTATTGATTGACATTAGGTTCTAAGGAGTTTTAGTATCCGCCATAATTAGAATGAGTTTAGGTCCTTTCCTAGCGACCATTTCGGCAAGAGAGAACTATTAACTTGTCACTGCTTATTCTGACATTGTGCTATATAATATAAATTAATTAAATCTTTTCACATATTATAAATTTTTCAAATGTTCACATTTGTATTTTTAATTTTTGTGTGGAAACTAAAGAAACACATCTGTCCAGTGTCAAAAACGGACCTTAAATAGGTTCACGAAATAAAAATATAGGGGTGTTGACATGCTTTCCTCTTCTTCTTAGCTCTATCTCTGGCTAACTGCCAACGCACATCAAGTTGGATGAGGTCCTTCTCCACTCGAGTGCACTGCTTTCGCCTCCAGATGTTTTGTTACTTGCAGCTTTTTATAAAATGAAAACAAACTTATGAATTCACAAAAGACAAACTTTATTAAAGAGTGTTCAGAAACCGAGAATGCTAAAACGACAGTTGACAGAAATTCAAATACAGTCGGACGGAATACGAAACTGAGAGCGCTATCTGTTATTGAAAACTTAAACTAAATATAGAAATTTTACTTACAACAAGATGCCACCGACGAAAAGAGGACCAGGATTACAAGCAGAGACCAATAACTTCCTCATCCGCTTTTGAAATCATTTATGCTTTTGCACCGTACAACAAGACTGTCATGTTCAGTATCTTACACAAAGTCAACTTAATCTTCAAGAGGCGACTCTATTACTGAATTGACTCATTACCTCAAGTTATTACGCATTTATACCCCTATTACTGATGACGAGTCGAATGGTGAAAAGTGGTATATATAACCATTTGCAAAGTCAAGCAAATGGCAATTGGTGCATATTACCATTTGTGAGTCGCGCAAATGCCATTTGTACTGAAATGTTAGAAACTAGTCAAATTGCAAAATCTCTGTATTAAGCAGGACTCAGACACAACAATTTGTCGCGACAATTTGTTGAAGCTGAAAAGTCAATATGATTTGTCCACCGCAAAACAAGTTTGCTGTTTTGTTGTAACGAGTGTTCACATTGACGATTTGGACCATCAACCACGGTTTTCAAACAAACTGTCGCGACAAATTGTTGAGTGTGAATGCCGCTTTACTGTTAGCGAATGTTCGCTGAAATTCGTGTTTCTTATGTCAAAATCATATAAATAGAAATGAAAAAGTAAAGAACCAATCGAATACAAACGAAAATTATTAATTGGTATGTCATAAGATAAGAAATGTAAGTAAGAAATGAAATGAATTGATTTTAATGATTTTATTTCTTCTGTTAAATTTATTTCTCTCGCGTGTCGTAGGGGGTTATGGTGTCTACGCAGAGGGTGCCAGGTTCGATACACGAATGTGCTTTTTCAGGTCTGATTGGTTTAAAATAAATCAGACATACAAAAACTTGCAGCTACAAACGGAAACACAATCAAAAATTCTAGCAGTCACGAAGTAAATGGAGATAAACCGTATACGTATTTATTTTATTTAAAAATCTGTTTGAAATTAACATTTTATTGACATTGAATTTCATCAAAGTAAAAGCATTGTTGTTTCGCTGCCCCTAGGGACACCAATTGTACTCTCTATGATAGAACGAATTCAGATAAAAAAAATTATTCACTACAAATCACAATTTAAAAATTTTATTTTCTTCACCGCTAACCTACCTAAGCGACTGAATGGCGCAGTTGATTAAGTGCCTGCTTCTGGTTTGCGGGGTACCTTGTGCGAATCTTAGTGAAAGCAAAATTAATACGCTTTTATCTGGTTTTCAAATCTGGTGAAGTCACCATTTGCCGTTGGGATCAAATTAACGGCACTAGCACTGGAGTGATCAATCAATGGTAGTAGTCTGACTGTGGATATCACAATGGACCAATGTGGTCTAAGTGTGCTGGAACCCCACCTACTTACTAACCTATTGCTAACCTAAACTAACCTAGGAAAATCGAGAGCCGTAATAACTCAACTTGGTACATACGCGTTATAGTTCGAAAGCAAGCGAATGGTCGCCATTGGTAATCTTGGTTCTGATGATACTTGTACTGTTTACCGCGGTGCCGGGGTAGAGGAAGTTCTTAACTGCCTCGAAGTTATAGCTGCCCATTGTGAAACTTTATCCAAGACGTCGGTCTTATATATTCTTCCTTGAGAACAGCATATAATCCGTTTTTCCCTCATTTACCGCGAGACCCATTTTAATAACTTTCATTTCAATGCCAGCAAACGCTTCATTGAATATGTGGTGTTTGTCGATTTGCATCACGTAGGTATTTTTCAGGATCTGCCGTAATGTGAAGATCTGGTCGATGACTCAGTTCCCTGATACAAGAAACGGCATCGTATAGGTAAAGCTTTATACTTAACCTCCTTTCTCGTGAACCACAGAAAACAAAGATCTTTTACGCTCTCAAATCTTGTCCGCCCGACTTGTGTAGCCTTGCCATTTTTACCGCCAAGACCCCTGTAATCAGCTGATGCCATGTCGGGCACCCCTGCACTTCTCGCCTCCCTAGCCAACGCATCTCATAGCCGGGTCGACGAAATTTGAACGTGTGATAGGGCTTAAAGCTTCCCATAGGAGCCTTTGGTAATCTGGAAGCGAGCATCAGAATATTTATAAAAACTTACACAGAGGTATGCCTTTTTGTATTATTAAAAAACTCAAATCCTTACCTTAACTAAAAACGACTACTCACACCTATTATTATCTTACTTAAACCGTGCCCTTTGCCTTAAAATATGTACATTTTTATCAGACATACAACGCATGGTCTGAGCCTGAGCAATTGCTGCCTTCAATCGCTGGGCACGCTAGATCAACACCAAGACTTCTTGAATGCTCGATTACTTGGTATTTATACCGGAGGTTCCGTCTTCCTCTCATTCACAAACCAGGAGGCTCAGATTCGAAGACCCTCTTAGCTGCTGCATCGTTTGTTTTTGGTGAAAGTCGTGACAGCCCACATAAAAAAATAATTCGATTAAAAAACATTTTATGTCTTCGTACTTGAGTTTTATTTCTGCTTTTCAATATTCTTCCATTTCATGCAAATACAAACCGTAGCGAAAGTTAACTAATTCCACTGAATTGATAGTGGATCAGAGTACACTAGTGGTGAAAACAACACAGATGGACATTAGTATTTGCGATAAATAAAGGGACTTACGGGATTACGGATAAAATAAAACATGTATTTAGATGAAGACATAAGAAGAAAAATCTAAATAATGGCATGCTCCGCAATGGCGAACAAACTACACAGCCAAGGTCCCTTCTTTAAAAATAATACACGGATTTGTTAAGAATGATTTGTTGTGGCATAGTTTAATCATTCGAAGAAATTGGATAATAAAGGCATCCTGGGGGTGATTATCACGGAAGTTGTATTGTAAGGCCACATTGTTGCGTTGCAACAGTTCAAAAATGGACGAGTAAAACTACTTTTTCTAAAAAAGGTTCAGTTAAAAGTGCATTTCCTAAATTTGAAACTGCTTAGGCGTATTTCATGCTGAAATTTTGGTCTCATCACTCTATTGTCCTGGTGTGCGATATGTACAGTAAATGATGGATATAAGAGAAATACTTAGAAGGAAACAATTGTTTCCCAGGTAAGGTATAAAAAGTCTATAGGAATACAAGAAATTAACACATTTTAGAATTTGTTATATCCGTCATCGACGATACATATAATATATATAAGCATGTATTCGCTTTTGTAGAATGATAATATATGCATGGTAGTTGAATAAACGGATATGATGATGACGATTTAATTCTGAACAAATCTTACATAATTGAATGCATTTGATACACCTTTATTAAATTGTATGTGCATACACGTCCGTTCCGCTGCTGTTGCTTTATTTGTTATCTAGATAAAATAAGTATGTATATCCTACCACAGCAAAAAGCTTTGGCTACTTTTATCATCAAAAGAATGGATGTTTGTATTGAATTCTTAATTGGATTTAACTTTTGGACCAGCATTATATACATATACATATAATGCATTGATTTATGCATAACTTTGTACTTTAATACATACATATTATGCTACCATAAATACTTAGAAGAAGAATCATTCACAAAAAATGCTTAAAATAAAACATTAAGAAATGCACCAAGACATTTCGTGCAATTATTACTTGCACTTATGTCTCACATTCACTTTAAAATGATATGATAAATAAACAAAAATTATAAAAGAAATCATGCGCACTCTTCAGCATTTTCCTTATCACAGAACATTTTGGTTAGCAATTAGTTTGTTTTTCTAGAACTGTTTCCCTCGTAGAATACTTGTGCTTGACATGTGCACTTGTCAGTTTATAAAAGCTTTTCTTTCACACCCTCGTCGATTTTGTGCTTTTTGACAGTGGTGAAATGCTTACCTTTTACTTTAAGTCGGCTGTTATACGATGATGGTTCAGTCATTATATTTTTTTTAATAAAGTACAACTAAAAGTTATTAATCTCTAAACCCGGTTTAAAATGATTTCTGGCTCGTGTGTATCTTTCCATAAATTTGTCCATGAAACTTGCCAGTTAAAACTGGGCAGTGTTACAAAACACATAACTTAGATATGATAAAGGTTAGCTAAAATATAATCAAAAATATCTTTCGAATAGTATAAACTGCTATTTTGTTATGATTTGAACTTATCAATGTTCCGGAGCTTCTATGTACATAGTTACTTTTAATGCAATCGACAATCAAATGCTTAATATTACCCGAATATATTAAATATAATATATAAGTTGTTTTGTAATTAAGGAATAAACCAGTGCGCCTTGGAATCAAGTATCACATTATTTATACTATAATTGCAAGTTAATTGCACTCAGTATTGTGTTACTGACATTGTTAAAAGCTTTGAACCATTAGGTGCATCGTTAGTTGCAAAAATGAAAAAAATTTCGCAAGTGCAGTGTAATAGAATCATCATAATGTTTATAATTACATCGTACGAAAGCGAACTGCGAATGCTTTCTAAACGATTTCGTTTCATTTTAGATAGAACTCTGCCAACAGTCTCATTTCTGAGTTCGCATGTGCGGTTTACAACTCTTCGAACGAACGTAAGCTCTACCAAAACTGCACCTGAATTTTTTTTCCCACTATTCCGATTACAAAATAGAGGCTAAGTGATGTTTAGTAATGTGATAATTTCTCCCGTCATAACAAAAGTGAATGTGAAGCGAAAAGTTCTATTGGAATCCAAAAATATTTTGCTGAGTGGTTCGATGACCTCTTTTTCTCTACCATGTTGTTGTAAATATAGTCATATAATATATGAGTTGTTCTGAGCTCTTGTGAGCTTTATTTTGGCATTCAAATGTTAACATCGCTTATATAATTATTTTTATCAAAGGAAAAATATAGATAATCTTGAAATAAGCACATTTATACTTATTGTAATCGACGCGATGGTCAAACTCTTAATATCCTACATGCACACATTTATATCTTCTTCATATATCATATGGATTTTATAGATATGGATTATACGGAATAATCGCCCAGATAAATTAAGTCAAAAGCGAGCACTCATAGAATGCTAGGTGAATGTCAAATCCAAATATAGACACATTGTTTAAATTATTTCGAAAACGAACGAAAGAAAGTTTTAGTAGTTTAATTAAAATTTAGTTAAGCTCCGTATATGAATATAAAAATATTTATCCACATACGTTGGAATTTTAATTATTCATTACAGTACAGAACAAAAGTTTTACAACTTTTATTTAAAAGTGTACTACATAAAAGAAAGCAAATAATTTGATTCATTAGTATTAGTGATCTGCAGGAAGAATTGCATGATGACATTGAATGATTTACCTAATGATGTTTGTTTATCTTAAGCCTTAGATATAGCCTAAGATAAGGTGATTTTAGCACATTTTGAAAAATGTCCATTGCTTTCTTGAACAGTGTTTGATTGTGGTATAAAATCTATCGGTAATCACTAATACAGATAATGTAATAATTACTTTTAATGAGTTTAGCTATCATCTAAATATATTTAGTTAAAGTTGTACTCTAGATATGAATATTAATAGTAGATCACCACCAAGAGTGACTAGACATTTATATGTTTATTATTTCATTGAATTAGACAATTCTTGAGAAATTTCGATTTTTTATTGAATTAAGACTTGATCTTGAAATACATTATTTTTATAAAAATTCCTCGATAATTCATTAATAATTGTGTGTTTAATCATAATATCTAATCAAATACATACAAATCGGTAATATATAGATAGACGCCTTCTCTTACTCAGTTTTCAGTATTGTACTCCTTTTGGATATTTGTGAATAGAAATGTTGTTTTATGGTCTCACATTTATCTTATACGACTTTATATTTTGAATAAGATCAATATACAGTGGTCTCTCTTTAAGTCAAATTTTCACGGGATATAAAAATTAATTCAAGTTAAAGGAGCTCGACTTAGAGGATATTTTTTTAATGGATGATGATGAGAAGAATGCCAAAATAATTTCAAAAACATCGAGTTAGAGGAAAATTACATGCAAGCGAAAGTAAAAAGAGTTTTGCATTAGAAAATAAATTTATTATTTTTCTTAATTATAGCATGTAATTTTGAACCTGCATTGCTTTATTTTTAAGAAAAATTAGCTTGTAATTTAGATTTTAAAAATATCTTCAAATTGCAGCATGGTTATACGTTACTTAAATTAAAGCCGCTAAAGATAGGAATTTCTGAGATATTTATAAACTACTTTTTATTACTGCAATAAAATCTGTGGCGGCCGTGGCTTTGTGGGTATGTGCGTTGCCGCTTACACAAATGAACCTCGTTGCCTGGGTTCGAATCCCGGTACGGTCAAAATAATTTTCTCGGACCCCACCTCTTTCAAGTTACAGACAATGCTACAGCAGTAATAGCATGAAGTAATATAATGCAATTAAAAAAAAAAGCTCTTCAAACATGGCCGTTCGAATTCGGCATAGGACTGCAGAACGCACATCACTAATGGTTGTTGTTGAAGCTAGGCCCTGGCCCCCTACAGGCTGTAGCGCCGACCATATTAATACGAATCTGCACTAACGACTTTGAGATGGTACTAAATATTTTACTAATAACATACAGTCAGAGCAATAAAAGTAGTAGAGTACATGAAAAACTTGGTCATATGTAACATGTGTATCTATTTCATTTATGTTTGCTCTGTTGTTGCTTCTATTTAATCAACAAATATTGGGCATTATGAAACCAGATTTTTTCCTTTTTCGGCTTTTTTTTTTTGAACGATTCCAATTTATACATATTTTATGGGTGTAATATTCTATTTGTCAATGTTAATAAGTCACATGTTTTGACTGATGTGTTTTCTGTTCGATGCTTAAATACAAGCAGCGATATATAAAGAAATTATGGCTTTATTATGAAATAACATTCATGCCAATATAAAAATGTATAAAAACAAACAACAACTAAAACACATAAACGGAAGTAAACTCACCTGCAATAAGGGAGTAAAGGGATGTCCAACTCCGGCCATATTTACCCCCTTGTCTATGGAGACATGGAGCAGTAAAAAATATTTGTGTAGTGGAATTCCCTTGGATTTCACACATATGTATGTGGTTTTAAAAATTTTTTCTCGCATACACCACGTAATAGCAAATTCGTGAATTTGAATTTTATTCTTATACGGGGGTATTCAGAAGTTGACTCACATTGTTGCGAGTTCAAATATTGTAACTAATTTTTTTACTGCTTGTCACCTCTGTAAAATTGTGGTTGGCAGAGGGAAACATACCCAATTTGCCACATAGCTTTTTATATATACATATTTAGTTACGGAACTACATATATAAACACATTCATTAATTTCACACTAGTTCTTCCGACTGTGACTACCACAGATGGGATGGGATAGTTGTTAGTTGTTCGCAAGAGCTCACAAGTGTTTACAGATCGAAAAATCGTATACAAAACCTGTCAAATGCAATCAAGGGTAGGGGAATTAGAAGTTGAATATCTCTTTACTCCCTTATTTCTGCAAAAATCCCGACGATATTAATTGATCGAATGCTCAACTATATAATATGTACACACATGCAATTCTTTACAAGGTCTGTTAACATTGCTAACACTGCTCCATAGATAGTCAGTTAACATTGCTCTATCATTGACGGGTACCGGAGTCTCTTTTCTCATTTCGATGAATGTGCCGCCTCTGTTGATGCATTGATGTTTGATCGCGCTCCAACTCAAATGAGTCTCGTCCGGCAAAATTATTTTTTTGGGCACAATACGGATCTCCGGCCGAACTCATAGCATTTTACATGGTCCCCGGCCCAAATTCAACCCCAAAATTATCCGGGTAACCCTTCTCGTGATGCCCAATTCAGCTGATCTGTAAACAAAAATTCTCATGTAACTACATTAAAGCTATGTAAGTTGGCCATGGTCAACTGTCACGTCTTGTAAAAGAGCGGGGGAGAGGACTGGTTTTGGCATACTCTTTCCTGTCTCTAATTTCTGCACGTTTGTCCAACATGAAACGATGCGTAATCACATTATAAACCTTGTCGAATATTTTGACAGATGGATGTCACTTTAACAGCGGCTGAATCTTAGGCATTGGAAAAAAAGAAAAAGTTTCACTGTAGTATGCAATCTTGTTTGTATTCGGTTAAAAGTATACATTCTGTAAATTCATTTTCAGACACAACATCGGTTAGAGGTCCATCATGGCTATGTATAATGAATGCCATCCGAAAGACAAAGCTTTCAAACACTTTGTGAAAGCATTTACGGCTTTATAGTCGCAATAACACGATCAATATTATCATAATGCATGTACCTGCATTCTACACCCTGCATCTCCTCCATATGCATGCCGTTCAACCGAGAAACATTTAACAGGTCACACCGAACTTCAACTGCAAAACTACACCCATGTTGTGCATGTCCCATCAAAGCAAGATCCTTGAGTAAAATTGTCCATACAATAGTTCGGACAAAGATCATGTGGTTGTGGACGACGACGTTGGTAAATATGGATCTTATTCAAAGGAAACTTGATTTGAAAAAACAATTTTTCCGCAAAGTTCAAAATATCTCCCCTAGGGGAGACATTTAAATATACAGACCCAAAGTTTCATACTCCAAAATTGCAAGTAAATCACTTCTTAAATGTAGGAGTCATAAAAATGTGACAGACTTGACGGACGGCAGAACAGGCCGACATTTTTTAAGTCGATTAAAAGTCGGAACTTAAAGAAACACTTTTTACGATAATTCCAGCAATAAATCAAATAAAATAGTTCATTCCAAATTATTTAAAATTTTGTTTGATATATATATATAGATAAAAACATATAAAAGTTCGTTACCATTTTTTCTTTAAAGCAAATTTCAATTTTACCCAAGTGTGTCTATTGCATTTTAGAAAAATGTTTGTTGATTGAGGTATATAGACTTGTGAAAGTGCTCAATCGTATCGACATTTTTTACTTTCTGAACAGAGCTTGAGTCCATTTCTGAGGACATACCATCTTCACCATTGTCAATAACAAAACAATACCTCGGTGTTAAAGTGATTTGTACCTCCGGTAAAATACATTTGAGAGAGGTCAACGCATTCCTTACTAAGACCATCTCTTCATGGCTCCTCAAAACTGATAGCAATATCATTGCCTTCAATCAAACTCGAATTTTGTATTGCACTAATTGCATAAGCATAAGCCAACGACAGACAATATCGAAAGTGGGCAAATAATTAATGTCATTTGCATGCTCCCATCTCTAACAATTACTCAATTTAGTGATCATGTCAATGATCAATGACTTGAACTTTTTGCTGTTATTTGCATATACATCTGTTAGTAATAAATAACAATAAATAATTTTTGACCCCGTAGTTGTTCTAAATTGCAAACTACTCAAAGAATACACAATACATATTGTTAAAAACTCCAAACAGTTTGAACCGTGAATAATGAAATTTGCTTGCGCTTACGCCACTGTCACACGAAGTCTTCTCAAACTTCAACGTTCGGTATCGGTATAAAATTGTAGGGGATCCACATAATTGAACAATAGCACAGACAATATGAGTGGTTGCTGTATAAGGTACCTCGAACTCTAGCCCCAAAATTATTATCAGTTTATCAAATTATTAATGAAGTACCTATACATATTTCTGCCTATGCCTAAAACTATCTTTGGGTAAAAGTCCAATGTGGCTATTATACGATTTTTGATATATGATAATATATAATATGGGTGGCGCTTCAGCGTAGAAAGCCAGGGCATACCTTCAATAGCAACCACTAGTGTTGTGCGTGCTATTATTCTCTCACGAGCACCGAACGGTCAAGTTTGAGAAGCTTTTTCTTTTGCATTGATTTTTTCTTTGAACATTGTCACTGACTCAAAAGTGGTGGAACCGTGAAATTTAAGTCGGCCCGAACCCGGGCAGCGAGGTTAAGTTGCGCAAGTGTCCACGCACTTAGCCACAACGCCCCGGCTGCCAATTCATGATGCTTTTCTTTTAATTTTCTTGTTAACATAATATGTTAACATAATATCATTTTTAGTCGGACATGTTGCTTTGATGTGTATCAATTTCTTAGATATGTAGAGTGTGTGTGTATTGCTGTACGCTTAATTTTGGGAGTAACTATATATCGGCTTACGCGGATATACATAGGCAACATATATCAATTGCGATTAGCGATATGATATGAAAACAAACTTACAAATAACATAAGGCAACTATATCTCAACTATTTGAAAAGTGTTGTACATTTCCGTAGGAGCTCAATACATTCTTTGGTTAACAACTTGATGCTTAAGATGTACACTTGGAGTAGTGGAAAACATCAATTTTATTATCTACATAGTTTGATATTTGCCTATATTGGTCAATTCCACTTAATAATTATTAATTGGTTTTGAAGAACGTACACACATAATTAAAAAACCATTACTGCCAGGGAAGTATTTTGAACTCACTGCTTGCACAATAAACACAGAAAAAGTGGTTCTGAGCTAAGCTAAATCGCTTTGTATGGAATGTAACAGACAAGTGTTTCTTTTAGTTGCAGCTGACGCCCACATCGTTTGTGTTAATCGACGCGAGAACTGTTTGTTTTTATGTCGACGACAAACGGCATGTGGATGACTCATACAACCGAAATATTATCAGTGTAATTCTTCTTGTACCAAGTCTTTTTTATCACAAGCTGCGGTAAAGTGGATTTAAGCATTCAAGTGCAGTTCTAATTTGTCAACTTTTATATTAATTAAATACAACTATTATTACACTATTATTACACAATAAATCGTGTTTTAATCATTAAATATACATATATGTATGTACAAACATTACTTGGCGTTGCTAAATCGTCTCAAGTAATAGTTAAAACTTGCGATTATTTTACTGAAAATATATACGTATAATAAACATGACCTAGCAAGTTTACACGGAAATACCTGTTATCTAATTTTAATTGGTACTTAGAAGATACATACGGCGCAATATTTATTTACCTGTTTAGATAAATCCAATTGGTCCATTCCTTGGATTGTTCTAACTTGCATCTAACGCCCTTACGAATGTATATTTAATGTAATTACTATTTCGTCAAAACATATGTCAACTCAATTACATTCCAGCTGATAATAGACATCGATAAAAAAGTTATGCAGGGTTGGATTTATCATTTATGTACATACAAGCATGTATGGATTCATATTTGCTAAAGTAATTGCAAAAAAAAAACTGAATATATGGGTTATCATTTGGATATAAACATTCATCGATAAAACACTTACTATCCTTTTTCCTAATTTTGCCACAATTCACCAATTGTTTTTAATAGTGTAGTCTCTTCAATGTAGAGACATCCCTATCTGCAACTGCGGCTTGAATTTTTTTAACGCAAATAATATCTATCAGTTCAACGTCCAAATAATTGTTAATTGCGAAAAAAGTGTTAAGGTCACCTACAGCATAAAATCAAACTCAAAACTATCACTTTTGTTTGTATATAACAAACGTGATCTAGCATATTGCGCAATCAAATAGTTAAGTGATTTCGTCATTCCAAATACTGAAGTACCTTATACAAATATGCCGAGTTGAGTTTCTGAACTTCAGTTTCTATCCTAAGCGTGAATCATTTGGGTGTATAATATTTGGTTAGTACATGATTTATTTGCTCATTTTAATTTTCAATCGAAACTTCAGACTTGTTTAGAATATTGAGTTCTTTAATATCAGAAAGATGGTACAGAGATAGGTACCTTCTTTACGATAGAATATGTGAACAATCTTAATTGTAGTCCAATGCGTACATAGTATATACAATGTGAATGTCATCACTGAATGTACATCATATATGATCTATATAATATGTACGTATCAATCCATACATACTTTCGCACATAAACATATACATATATATATATATATATATATATATATATATATATATATATATATATATATATATATATATATATATATATATATATATATATATATATATATATATATTCCTAACTATTACATAATTTAAATAAATGTATATTTAGATACAGTATAGCTTAAAATGCTTAAATTGTGATTACCTATTTTATACTTACAATAATGAGAACAAAGAATGAGCATGAGACATAATATGCGGTCATCAAACTCAATCGCTAGACTCATGCGTATTCAACTAGACATACACATAAGACATATCTTTGTGGTGTTGGATGTTTGTGTTGCTTGTGGAAAATACAATAACCAGATTTTAAGTAGAATTGTATTTAGTCTCATCACGATGATTATGATGAAGACGTTTCCTGCTTACTACTGTAATTTGACATGATAAATAGAACATTTGTGTTGATAAACTATTATCAGTTCGACTTAACTAATGAATCATATTTATTGAGAAGCTTTATAAACAAGGTGATTTTTATTCTATACATATTTTAGTGAATTAAAATGTTTATGAATAATAAGAATATAATTTTCAGAAGAAAAAAATTTTAGTTCTACACTTGGGTATAAACACTTTTGACTGTACATAGCAAATAGTACATTATATTAAGGAAACAAGTAATTTTAAGAATTTAAATAATCCAGATGTAGAAATACGTATTGGACTTCGACCATCTCGTCTTCATCATTGACATATTTAGTTAAATAATTGTTATTGAAGGCGGATGAAAGCGTTTTGTATAGTAGGCATTGTTGCTCATCGAGCTACTGTGTACATGTATTATGATTCGCTTTATTTTTTACTATAAAAAATAAAAAAATATTATATTTCTTTCAGGGATTCAGCGGGATTATTTTAATTTTGTTTTTCATATCTTATATTCAAGACCAGAAAGCTTGGATGATTCATAAGCAAATAATGTTTTATTAGTCGCAAATACGAAGTGTTTAGTACACTTTAGCTATAGACACAGCTGAAACCTGTCTATTCGACTACGGCATACAATATATGTTTTTGTCATAACATTACATATACAGATTGAAGCTATTTAAAGGAGTTCTAATTTCGATTTCGATATCGTATTTCGAATGAAGTTGAAATTAAGTTAAATTCATCTAATTGTTGGAATAACATAAGCCACATTTGTCAAAAATTGATATTTTAGTTGCATTTCACTCATGAATACCGTAGATAACAACAGTCTCACTTGCGCATTCATATACAAAGCTTTTTCATATGGGGATAAGCCATAATATGGATTACGAGGCATTATTTTTTAAATATATTTCGATGTTTGTTTCCCATCAAAGAAAAGTTATCAACATATACCATTTGTAAAAATAGTTAGAAGTTCAACAGTTTTTTGCCCTACTTTGTAGATTTATTTAATTATTTTAAACCCATTTTCTCAATATTTTGCTTTTTTGTCTCGCCATGTTATTGCAATAAGCCTTTCAAATATAGTATACACTAAATGTAACAAATACATTACCTAAAATTTATTTTTTGTTTCTATGGCTTTTAAAAGTAATAAAGCTTAGTCTGTATACACAAACATCCGTTGGTGAGCATTATAGCTCGGAATTCCTTTTGCTCAACTACAAATTCGTAAAAATTTCATAATGTTTTAAGATTATTAGTAGAGTTTATATTTTTGCAATATTTGTTTACAATATGTTAAATGTGTTATCTGCTCCTAAGAATAATTGGTATCATATCTTCATCTGCATATTTATGAATATATATCACTCCATTCGGATTAGCACGAGATGAATATATTACTTATAATGAATGGTCATTATTATTTGCATTTCTTCCAATACGCCAGGCTACTTGAAATAACAATATTATGCAGATATTTTGTCGCACTTCCGCTCTATAATTGGGAAAATACTAAATCCCTTAGTATAGAAGCAAAATTTATAGATTTTTATAGTTTGCAATATCATTAATTTACATAATTTCTTCTTTCATAGAATCACACCGGACGAATTAATTAAAAATGGTGTCCAGATTATGTCAGGCTGGTGTTACTACATTGGGTGCGTGCATAGGAGCTGCAGTATCCATTTGGGCACTTGAAAAGAGAAGCCCAATAATTACGGTAATAATCAATGATATAATATTTTTAAAAACTATTACATAATTAAAATAAAAAATAATAATTATCTAAGTGGTAATTATATAGTGGCAAAAATTACATAACATTGTTCATATTCAAATTCAATAACTACAACTGCTTAGCATTATAGGGAATGCTTCTGAATACCACACTTTTTGAAAGAACCAACACTGCTTGACTTGCACAACCAAATTTGCTATTGAATATATCCGACAACAAACCTACATGTCCACTTGTATTTTGACCGTTATCGATACGATGCGATGAATGGGATTTAAAAAAATGTTCGAACAAATATTAAGGGCAAACAAAATGTAGAATTCAGCTCTATCTATATTAAAAATTGAAAATGGTAGTCCTTTTCGTTTGTACGTACAATAGTTTTTTAGAAATCATACCCAAGTTCACTACGCTCCCAATATATCAACATCCAACACAATATAAACCAAATAAACCAATATATTATTAAACACATGCTATGTCGATAAAAAACATTGCGGGATTATCTAATAAATAATACTATTGGGCGGCGATGTGGCGTAGTGGGTTAGTGCGTCAACTCCTACGTAGAAGGCCCCAGGTTCGATACCCGAATTTATGTCCTTTAAGAATTCACGGCTACACCTCCTTCGTGTCATTGACAGTGCTCAAGGAGTATTCCTATCCCCTCCCCCCCATTCATGTATGTTTTATAATACAGATATTTACAAATTATTAACATTGAAATAACTAATTTGTTTCTATTTAACATTTCATGCAAATAATTATAGGTTGACAATGCTGCTCTTCGCCCTCCAAAACGAAAGCGGACACTTCCCCCACGAAGCGAACAAATAAAGACTCTTCAAAGCGGAGAGGAATACGATGTACTAATTATTGGAGGCGGTGCAACTGGAGCCGGGTGTGCTCTTGATTCAGTGACAAGAGGTTTGAAAACTGCACTTGTAGAACTGGATGACTTTGCGAGTGGTACATCGTCAAGATCAACGAAGCTAATTCATGGCGGTGTGAGATATTTACAAAAAGCGATATTAGGAGTAAGTAAACTATTCATATGAGTGCATTATGCGAAAAACGCAATTATTTTTAGATTATATTATTTTCTAATGTATGGCTTCATTTTTTCATTATTAGTTAGACTATGAACAGTATCGTATGGTGAAAGAGGCATTGGCGGAACGAGCGTCAATGTTAGAATCTGCCCCCCATTTGGCACATCCACTTCCAATTATGCTTCCAGTATACCAGTAAATTTGTATACAATATATCTTTAAATACATGCTTAAAACACATTTATTTTACAGATGGTGGCAAGTTCCATATTATTGGGTTGGTATTAAGGCATATGACTTCGTTGCAGGTGACCGAAATGTAAAGAGCTCATATTACTTATCCAAAAAGGATGCACTGGAACTTTTCCCTATGCTCAAAAAAGATAAACTTTGCGGAGCTATTGTCTATTATGATGGTTGGTAATATACAAAAAATATTCAATTAATTTAATCTATGTTTGACCAACTCTGAAAATATGTATGACCTGATTAATCCATAGGATTGTTTCATTGACGAATTCATTATTTTTTAAATACTATAAATATTTCATGATAACATCTACACATCTAACATTTTTCAGGTCAACAAGATGATGCTAGGATGGCACTTGCTGTTGCTCTTACAGCAGCTCGACATGGAGCTACAGTGTGTAATCATGTTGAGGTAACAGAGTTACTGAAACAACCTGATGCCAATGGAAAACAAGTGCTGTGTGGTGCAAAGGTTGTTGATCATATATCAGGAAAGAAATTTACTGTTAAAGCAAAATGTATTGTAAATGCTACTGGGCCATTTACGGACACCATCAGAAAAATGGACGACCCCTCTGTTAAAACCATTTGCTGTCCAAGTTCCGGCGTTCATATTGTTCTTCCTGGATACTACAGCCCTGATCAAATGGGCTTATTAGATCCAAGTACATCAGACGGAAGAGTTATATTTTTCTTGCCATGGCAAAGGCAAACGATTGCAGGCACGACGGACTTACCGTGTGAAATCACACATTCGCCAAGCCCAACTGAAGATGAAATTCAATTCATACTCAGAGAAATCAAAAATTATTTAAATGCTGACGTAGAGGTGAGACGAGGAGATGTTCTCTCTGCTTGGAGTGGTATTCGACCATTGGTATCTGACCCAAATAAGGAAGACACGCAGTCTCTAGCAAGAAATCATATAGTACATGTGAGCGGATCAAACCTGATAACTATTGCCGGTGGAAAGTGGACAACGTATCGAGCAATGGCTGAGCATACAATAGATGCTGCGATAAAAGGTAATTTTAGATTAAGAAAATATTGTTAGAAAGTTCATACATACAAATTCTTATTTTAATTTGTCGAAAAGCATGCAATTTAAAACCGGAAAGGGCTGAGGCTGTCACATCATATCTTAAAATTGAGGGTGGACAAGGCTGGACACCCACAATGTATATTCGCCTGGTACAAGATTTTGGTCTGGAATGTGAAGTTGCACAGCATTTAGCAAAATCCTATGGAGATCGTGCATTTGCTGTTGCTAAGATGGCCTCATTAACTGGCAAAAGATGGCCGATTATTGGAAATAGAATTCATCCAGAGTTTCCATATATTGATGCTGAAATAAGATACGGAGTTCGTGAATATGCTTGCAATGCAGTAGATATGATTGCTAGAAGATTGCGGTTGGCATTTTTGAATGTTCAAGCAGCGCAAGAAGCTTTACCAGTTATAATTGATATAATGGCTGAAGAATTAAAGTGGTCGAAAGAACAAAAGGCGGTAAAAAAAATTCAAAATAATGATCGATCGCTTTGTTCATGTTTACATATTATTTTAGACGGAAATGAAGAAGGCAACCGATTTTCTTGCAAACGAAATGGGTCAATTAGTAAACAGGGCATCAAAGGAAAAGATACCGATTAAACTTTCGAAGGATGAAATACAATTGTATATTAAACGTTTCCAATTGATCGATAAGGACAACAAAGGATACGTATCAATCAATGATATTCGCCGTGCACTTAAGGTAATATTTTCTAGTCAGAATATACTTAATCTGATTTTTGTTGAAGAACAATAATTGTTATCCACCTCTGAAGTATCTGGCAATGCACAGTAAAGCTCTTCAAACATAAGTTCCAACCATAATAGACGTACGTAGTGATGGAGCCAATACAGGGTACACCCTGACTATAATGACTGATCCAGTCACTTTTATTTGGCTCGTTCACTTTTGCTTACTTTAGTGGAAATGAATTGAATGTCAGTTTTATTGCCTTTTATTGAGCGTCTTATAAGCTGCGAACTATGCAAACTCTGATATTTCACATGAAATTTTCTCGGATCGTAGAAAGCTACGTTTTTTTTCTTTAATTTCGGGATCGCGTTTTACAGAAATTTAAGTTCAAAAGCAAATGATGAGATGTTTCTCCCTACTTTTCGTTCGATGCTGTCGTAACCTTGAGTTCTTCGTTCGTCCTCAAGAAGCGGGCAATTATCAATCACCAATTAAAGAAAAGAGTGCCCAAAAATGACATATGTACATCAACACTCTATTCAAAGAAAATTGTTCATGTATACGAAAACGTAAAATCGCATGTTCTACTGCCATGTCTGCCATGTCGTAAAATCGAGATTCTCGGACACGATGCTTGTGTGGATATAGATTTTTTTGGTCTCCACTAGATTCTTTCACATCGTGTTCAGAGGATACCCCGTGTTAAGGTTGGCGCTTTAATTGTTCGGAGCCGGTAAAATCGGGATAAACAATACTGTGTCATACCGTTACGTGTTTAAGTACTTTCATTTTAGTTGGCTACGAAATGCCTAATATTTAAATCCCCAAACCAAAATGCCCACACTAAAATCCGCAAATCCAAAATCCCCAAATTCAAAATCATCAAACATAAAATCAAACACTAAACCCCAAACACAAAACCCTCTATAGTTCGAGTCTATCAAAGAAATTAAGTTTTGCATTGGTTTTATTTCCATTTCCAAGTCGGGATATGGCTAAATTTGATTTGGAAATAAGGCCGAAAAGAATGTCTGGTATATTTAATGTATGAGGCAGGTCGCTCGCTAACAGGATTTCAACCTCTTTTTTTTACGCTCACGCGATCACGATCACAGTATGTCAACAACTATTACTATTTTTTTTATATTTATTTATATTTATATATATTTATATATCTATATTTAATTATATTTACTCTAGAGTATGGAATTATGGAATTATAACCCACCCAAGTGTTAATGTACATTGTGCACTTATGAACTGTAATTTGTTTGGGGATTTTGAATTTAGGGATGTTGTGTTTGGGGATTTTTAAATCGTAAAAGGTGGGGATTTTTCGTTTTGGCGTTCACATAGTTATCCCTTTCATTTATCAGAAGTTAGATGACTCACAATGATGTTAGATATTGGCCGTGGCGATGTGAGTATGGGCGTCGACCTCTAAGCAACTGAACCTCGCTGCCTGGGTCTGGGGTACAACCAAAATTATCTTCACGACCCCACCTTTCGAGTCACTGATAATGCTCAAAGAGTAATAACTGTCTAGAAAAAGCTTCTAAAACTTGATCGTTGGAAGTCGGTATAAAACTGTAAGTGCCGTCCACTCTTGAGAGAACTATAGAACCCACAAGACGAGTGGGTTGCTGGAGAAGCTAGGCCCTGGCCCTTTACGAGCTTTAGTGCCACCTGTATTATATTATATTAGATGACACACAAAAACTCTGTTTGTGAGGGAAATGCCAAAGAAGTTACAGAAGGATCATTGCTTTCATTATTTTTAACAAATATAAGAACGAAAGGACTATAGACCATATCGAAATATAGCTTTCTGTTGGAATCGAAACATCATTCCGCGGTAGCACCAACACAGGATACAACTTTTAAGCTTTAGGTTGGGTTAGGTTGAAGTGATTGTCACAAATGTAGCAATTGTGACTAGCGTTGCCAGAAGTCCCGGATTGCCCGGGACATCCCGGTTTCTAGACATAAATTCAACTGTCCCGCCGGGGCACTTTTATTTCCGGATAAACTGAGTGTAAAAACCTCTTTAACATTTGAAAAATAACTCACGAAAACACTGTTCTGTTAAACACAGTGACATTGCCGAGGTTTCTTCAAAATTATTTTGTTAACTGGTTGACAAATATCCACACATTTTTACAAATCTAGCAACTCTAGTTGTGGCCCACTTAGATCCATTGTGATATCACAATCCTCATTGTGGAGAGCTGCCATTCTGGCGTGCATGTTGAGAAGGCAGTTGTAATAACGCCCACTACTTGTTTAGTTTTAGAAGTGTACTTGTCTTGTGTGGATTTATTGAAGGCCAGATAAGCTTCGAAGTCCTACAATCTAATACATCTCCAGTCAGTGGTGTTGATGGCATCTGTAAGTAACAAAGTGTTTATTACTTGAAGTGAGGGTTATGGGGTATCCTCATTATTTGCCAATGTCAGACTACCCTTTCTCTTGCTAACTCGCAGGCCCTTTCGTTGCCTGGAATACCACTATTCACAGAGACCCAGGATAGAGTAAAGTTGCGTCTAACCGCTATCTCAGAGATGTACGGCAAAGTTTTACCGCCTTAGATCTGATTAACGGTGTATCCAGAGCATTAATGGCCAACTGACTGTATATGTATGTATACATCGATAGATGACCCGTCCTTCGTGTTCATTGGCAATAAGCGGGCACTCTCTTGGATAGATTTTACTTCTGCCTGGAATACGTTGCAATGGCTGGGCAGTCGAAGGGACACGGAGAGGTATATATCCGAATTACCGCAATACCGCGAATGCCCCTAGTCCTGTGCCCTCCTCTGTTTTTGAGCGATCTGTCCTTTTAAGTTGACGATTTCCTTAAACATTAAGTTTCCTTTAACTTATACAAGAGCAATAGCCGGTATAAAACGACTAGTTGGTCTACCTCGGACCACAAGAGAGGTTTTAGCATAACTTGAATAGAAATAAAATTAAAAAAAAATTTTAAATGAAACAATTTTAATAAAAACTTTAATTTACAGAACTATGGAGAAGCAGATGTTTCAGGGGAGCAGCTACATGAAATTCTCAAAGAAATTGACACAAATATGAACGGCCAAGTCGAATTGGATGAGTATTTGCAGGTAAATTATCCTAACAGCTATTGAGTGTATACAGGTATTAACTATATAACATATTTATAAACCGGAAAAAAAAAACATTTTTTTCTCGGAAATATTGAGAAATCTAAAAATGGAGTATTCTATCCTACAGCATACTCGAATGTGCAGAACGTGAAATAGTTGGCTGCTTCGAAATTATATTTTTACATAAAGTACCGGATCATTGCAAATAATGCACAACATAGGATTCATAGCATACATACACATATACTCTTACGTTTACTATGATATTGAAAATTTAACACTGCTATAGTGATGCGCTGTTACTCATTTCACTTATCTGCACATTCTGATTCTATATTGGTTTCGTAACAATACAAACCTTCCCACTGTAGATGAGATGAATTCAGTATTTAAATAACAATAAATCAAATGTGAAACACTGTCTTTCAGATGATGTCTGCAATCAAAACAGGAGATGTCGCATATTCGAGATTTGCGCGCATGGCTGAAATGGAAGAGCAAAAGCATGAAGCTAATCAGCTTAAAGTAAAAATAAGCGTAGACCGATCTGGTGGTGGTCTGTAAAAAGCAAAACATTTGCACAATATTTATTTATTATAATACTAGTTAACATCTACTTGATCATTGTATACTTCAAAGTGCCCTCTTACAATTTTTTACCCATTTTATTTAGTATGGAATTTTATTACTAAATTTACTGAAAATATCTAAGTTATTTATTGAAATAAATATGCCTAAGTGTTGGAAAAGTTTACATCACTCTCAATATTGAATCTTTCTTAATTTTCTGCGTATGCATGGATTGATTACTTGTTAATTTCGTTTTAATTTTAATAACTTTAAATGTAGTGTAGATGTTAAATAATTACCTTCGATAAAGGAATTTGTTTACACATACTAGAAATGAATATACTTGTTAAAAAAAAGTTAAAGGGCAAGAAAGTTCAAATGTTACAGTATGAAGAAAATTAATAACCATGATTTTTATTATTTTCAATTCATGACTTCGATAGAAAAATTAAGACATTCTTGAAGTGATATCATTTGTAAATATCATCATACATGTCATTAGTTAAAATAAGGGGCATCATCTACTATTTAGTAATCATTTCATATTGCAAACATTTGTACATAAAATAACCAACAAATCATAGGAATTATTATTTTTTAAAATTAATTTGGTAGTCATGAGGATTTTAAAGAATAGTTCTATGAGATAAACATACATACATTTTAAATGTGCGATACTTTAAAATTCATACGGTTATTGTCGGCGCTTAATAACAAAAATCAAACTTGCTTTGTGTGTGGTTTTACAATATGTTTCTTCAAATCTGCTGAAAAATTTCTCGTAAGAAAAAAAGTGGATCATTATATTTGCTTATCGTTTTGTGTTTTGTTTTTAACAAAATGTAGATAGTATCTAATAGCATTTCTTCATTTTCTTCTTTAGGTGATGGCAGATAATTAAGTCACGTGAATGACTTAGTGAAAACCAAAAGAGTTTTGATTGATTTGTAGTATACATAATGCCAAATTGTGATCTTTTGGAATTTTGGTTTTAAATGCTTTAAGCTCAAGTTAATTATGTAATTGTCTCCCGAAATGTCCTTCCCCGTTCTTAACATATTAATTCTTATATAAATGTTATATGTTTTTTTAACGTGATACAAAAATAAAATGTTTATCCCTTGTTTTATTTTATTTATTATAAATGTATAAAATAAAAAAAAATTTCATAAAGATGGTCTTCTTTCGTACATCATTTACTGGTCCATTATTTTGAATATATTGGTATCAATTTGCTGTGCTCCATGAATATAAATATAATTCGAGCAATAAAAACTTTCAAAAACTTATCTCTTGCCTGATAGTCAACAGAGAGGATGCCATCTATTGTATGTGCATGTTCTTAATTAGAAGATGTACGTATAACCCTATTGAATACTCAAACTGAATCGATGGACACTTCGCATTTTAGGAAGTTAATAGAAAGTTACATTTTAAGCGAATTTAAATAAAGTAAACATTTTTCAGGCAATTATCGTGCTTTCGATCAAACTAAACGATACCGTCGAAATTTTGTGTCATAAACCTCATTCACTCTCGTCCCGCCTATAGTTTATCTTGCACACAGTTTGATTTAGAAATTAGAGAGCAACTAGATATCCAACCATCTTCTGAATACGTGTGAACTAGCGATGGGGCAACTCAAGTTGATAAACGAGTCAACCCGTTCTTCCAAACTGAGTTGAACCGAGTTAAATTTATGTTAATTGAACCTTTATGTAATTGAGCGGCAAAACTGCAAACGGTTCCACTCGGTGTGAAGTCAGAAGTGAACACACATTCCCTTTCGGTTTGCTAATAGAAACTGAGCACATGCACACATATGTATGTGCTGTTTTCTTTTAAGGCACCTCATATCAAAGCAAGTGAATAGAGTGTAGTATGATGCAGAGAATATACAGTACAACCTCGAAATAACGAACGTGAAGGGAATTAGAAAATATTCCTTATATCAAGTAATTATGTTTGTCATATAGAGGTTGAGTTGGACTACGATTTCTTTTAACAAGGCAACCGCAAGATTACGTAGGTACTCATTGCTTAGCTTATGCGAACGTGAACTTTTTTCCACTAATAAATGAAAATACTTTTTAATGAGAAAACAAGCAGCTGTGAAAGCATCAAACAAAACGATTACCTAAAGAGAAATTTAGGGTTCGGCTGTTGAGCGATGAATTATTGAAATAGAGCTGAAGATTCATATTCGACCGTGACTGAAAATTCGTTATAAAGAGGTTTTTGACAAATGTATTCGTTATGTTAAGGCATCTTGCATCAGCTGTTACGGGTCGTTCGGGAATTTCGAAAAGAAGGTTAAATTTATAAAATCGTTGTATTGCGGCCCGTTATATTAATGTTGCACTGCATTCTGTACGCTGAATATATTATATTAATATAGTATATAGTGCCAAGCTAAACCGAGTTAACATCAATGACAGTATCAATAAATAAAATAATTTTGATTGAAATCGAATAAGCCAATTGGAGTTGTAACTCGGTTTGAATGAATTCCAACTCATACGGCTTAACTCGACTTGAGAAATCTTCGGTTTGGCACATTAATAATGTGAACTGTTGGATGCAGTTGAATATCTTCTCCAATCAGAGAGGGTGGGCGCGTGGGTTTTGTTCACGTATATGTGATATGCAAGGCACTCATACGTCGACTCATACGCACCTTTGCCTCGCTGTGTGTATTCGATTCTCGGTACGTCAAAAACAAAAAAATGACATCCTAAACGTCTCTATATATATCTAAGCTAAAAACATCTAAGCATGAGGCCGAAAACGGTGGAATGGCACCCGTCGCCTATGACGCCGGATGGCATCAAGGCCACATAAGATTCATGTCCTTCAAGGACTCCCCAGTAGGCCCAGGACTCATGCCGAAACGATCACCAAACATCTTGTAATGCTGCTTAAGATGTCCATAGCCATCTTGTCGTGGATATTTTCTATAAACTCCTTATGTGTAACATGATTTTCTAGCGACAGGAATTCTTGCACTTGGCCATGAAGGAACCGCTCACATTCGCATGCCGAACATGTGATACACATGATGAATATCCTTGACTCCTGAAGAGCCGCCACAAACAACCCTTTCCAGTCGAGTTTTCGCATGCCGAACATGTGATACACATGATGAATATCCTTGACTCCTGAAGAGCCGCCACAAACAACCCTTTCCAGTCGAGTTTTAATTGCGATTGGATCACTTCTTGCCTTCGCGAACCCTGAGCGCTACCGCAAGATATTCATCAGAAACGCCAATCAATAACATCGGCTCCACACAGCGATACGTCTCCAGAGGAAGTCCCCTCAAGTAATCAAATTTATTTTGTGCGTCCTGTGAATTAAACGATACATGTGGTAGACTTAACTTCGTTCTGACGTCTGTCTGACGAGATACTTTTTCGGTGGCACTGCTGATCTTTGCCGAGAAATAATCTTCACAGATCTTTACTTTGATGAGTGTTCCACAAGTACGACGTCCGCAGTCCACCTCAAACACAATGGTTGCTGTGGCCTCTCAATATCCAAACTTTGCGCTATTCCTTCTTCCATTAATGACAGCGACGATCCGCTATCCAAAAGGGCAAATGTGTCCACATGTTTTCCATTTGCATGCAATGTCACTGGTGCAATCCGGAACAACACATCATCCTGTTTAATTGGAGTTGCCGTAAAATCATGGAGGAGATTATGTTGTTTTAGTCCCCATCTGTCTACCGAGCAACATCTCTTCCCATTACACCTTTTTCGCGATGAGTGGCGTAAACAATTTTCGCAAATGCTGTTCCTATCAATAAGTCGCTTTCGCTCCCGAATGGATAGACGTTTGAATTCTGCACATTCATATAGACGATGACTTTGTTTGCATAGATATCACTCTCTTGTTGTCATTGAACTTTGAGTTTGGATAGTGTTGTTGACATCTTGGTGGATATTGACGTGCCCATGTTGCCGTTCAAATTTTCCTTGGTACTCATTCATGGTTGTCATATTCAGAGCAGCTCCCTTAACGCCATTTAGCCACTCGCTGAAATCGTCCAAATTCTCACTAAAATTCTGTTCTGTATACCTACCCCAGTCCAAACGCAGAGGCTGCTTCCTGCCTGTCGACGAGTTCTTCCAATAATACCGGATTCGTTTTGTAATTCTTTAAATTTGCGGCTTTCATTGTTGACTAATTGTTTGACCAAAACCGCATAGTGTACCAATAAATCGAATTTCGCTATCTTTCGTAATGGGCTAGAACGAATCTTATTTATTAACAAATTCATTATTATTTTTAGCATTTCGATTGTAGTTTTTGCATCCGCAACTGTCTTAGGCATTACTAAGCTATTCTTCCAAGCTATTCTAGCTATTCTAGCTGTTCTTCCAAACACTTCAATTCCAACTTCATTCTTATTCTTCCGCGGCTTCGAATGGATGACACTGATGGCGAACGCTCCCTATGTACGAGTGATGGTCCTATCACTGGCACTTTAAGTGTCTGTGCAACTTGCTTCTGTTTCTCAACAACAGTACTATTTGCTGCACATCCTCCACAGCTCAGTGAGCGTTTTAACACAGTAGCATCCACTGCAGCACAAGAATAATGGAACCATTTGTCGCACTGGTCACATTTCGACCATGTCCATTATGGAATCGGGCTCATTGCACAATGCGCAAGAAGATGGTTCTGGATTTTGTGATTCCATTTGCTTTTAACACTTTTCACAAGATATTTTTCTTAACGATTATGTTGAATTCCGTAGGAGGACCCAAAGCAAAAAATAACTTCAATTTAACAAAAACAAAACGTTATTCACACAAGGAACCAAAGAACAAAATACTATAAAATTAAGTTTAATTTTTAATCTACAATACTCTCTAAAAAAAGGTCTAACTTCCTCGATCTTTCTATTTCAACACCCAGTATCAACCACAAAAGAAAGTAGTTTTAGCTTCTGGCCAATTACATTGTCTCTTTTAAATTTGTCGCTTCAGCGCTATCTACCCACTCTACGTGTTGTCACTCTCAAGGAGGTTATTTATTTTCAACAGAAACGTTTGCATTTCCCTTTGACTGGCTGTTATTCAAGTTTAGTCCAACAGGGACAAATTTGTGTTTCCAGAATTTGCAACACTGGGTTCAACTATCATAACACACATTGTATGATTCTGACACTTCTGCTGTTTGATTTCTGTTTCTCAGATTTATTGTATGAAACATCATACAACAGTTTTATTACAAATTTATCATACATTCCATATAGCACTTCAAAACTGCTGTAGCCACCACAAAAATGAGTTTTTAAAAGAGAAAATGAAAATATTTCGGTTTATTATTTTTGAATAATGAATTTCTGTTCATATTATTTTTTAATTGGACATAGTTTTTTATTTTGGATTTTTTGTTTTATGCTTTTGGGAATTTTTATTTTATTATTATTATTTTTTTTTTTGAAAACCTATGTAAGTTGGCCACCATCGGCTCATTTTGAAAAGCTATCTTCGGCTTAGTGATGTTTCCACTTAAGCAAACCCAGAGCAGGCTCCAGTCTCCAGGCAAGAAGGAAACACAAATAAAAACAAGAGCAAAAGGAGTTTCAGTTCTATTTTCAGCGAAGGTACAGATTCACAACATCACAACAAATCTGTTAAAGAACAGCAGAGGTTTTGAAAAAAGACCAAGCTTGAGATCGTATTATAGAACCACTCGAATAAAATTTCCGAAACGAAATATTGCATGGCGCGCACTATCTTGTATTTTATAGTCCTTACTTACTTAGTACATGTAAAGATATTATTATAAAATGTATGCATTTTTTAATGTGAGTGCACTCTGTTCTCTTGAGCAGCATTGTCAAATATTTTATTTTAATACAGGAATGGCAATTATGTAATCTTTGGATTGACACATAAGCCAGGGCGACTTTGAAAATTAAATTTGTATTGATTCTGAGTTTATCCTTGAATCGACACTTAACCGAGCACTGTTAAAACGGGCATAAGAGTCCTTTGTGCCATACACTGTCGAAAGCGATGCAACAGGTAAAAAACTTAGTAGTCTATAAGAAGAGGGATTAGTAGCGTTCTGGCCTGGTCTTGTATTGTCTGGATAGTTACTGCGTTGTTATATGAATGTTGATGAGTAAATGTTGTTCTGAAATATTCAGCTAGCGTTTCTGCCTGGTCAACGCTTGTGCTTTCCCAAGTGCTATCTGTTTTCAACAAATGTGGTTGGATATTAAAGCTATATATGTATTCTTTTCTCAAACTGTGTAAATACTATAATCGAGAGGATAATGATATGTCTTACATAAAGCAAATCATCGACGATATCTTTGTAGTGAATAGTCAATACGATAGTTGTCTGAAAAGTTACGCGAGGAAAACCCTGGCTGCGTGTAGGAATTGACCAGACATTGTTTCAGGTTATAAGTGATTTTCTCCACAGAGAAATCAAGTTCTGTGGGGTTTTGTTGTTTATTGTGGTGAGGTCTATAACTTCTTGTCGGGGCTATGCTTCGGGCCGCATTGTCAAGCCTAAATAAACCGGAAATTAAATTTCACTTCACGCAAGCTTCGCATGCATTTCTAAATTCAATCTGATGTATTTTCTAAGAATACACATAACATAATTTTATCTGTTCACACACAGGAATAAATTAACTCAAAATAAAAATAAATCTCACGAAGACTGTGCATATAATTTGCATGATAAAAATCATTCTAATAAAACGTGCAAATTTTATTTACTTATTTATTTACTAATACAATATTCTAGAGAGGACAGCATGTCAATCCAAAATGCAGAACTTATTTCTGCACTTATGTAATGAGATTTATTTATTTGATTGTGTAAAAGACGGATAAAGTTGGTACCTATAGCTTTGACTCGTTTTCACAAACAGACAAGCGGGAAACGAAAAATATGTGTGAGAGGAAATCCTGAAGAACATAACATTGCTGTTTAATGTTCTTATTGATATGGTTTGCTATTATATAAAAAATAAACATAACTAGTAAATACTAGTGAGAATGCGTTGAGATGAATTCTAATGATTACTTACTTAGGCAACGATCCTTGGAGGTTCAGAATCTGAGCTAAAGCTGCCTTTCATCGTTGACGGTCCTGGGCACGCTGCTTCCAGTCATCAAGACTAACTTGGTCTTTATACCGGAGGTTCGGTCTTCCTCTCCTTCTCGAACCAGGGGGTTCGTTCCTCGCAGACGGGACCATATACCCGACGTAGTTTTTTTCGCTGAATTTTTCTTTTGAAGGCACCAAGAATTATCTCCACAGTTTTGCTTATAGTCCAGCTTTCGGTTCTATATAGCAGGAAATGTTAAATTAGAGTTTTGTAGACCATAATTTTGGTCCTTCGAGTTAGGAGTCTTGACCCAGTTGTTTTGACAAACCGAAGTAACAGCAGTTGCCAAGGGCGATCCTACGTCTAATCTCCACTGTGATGTCGTTCGTGGAGTTAACATTTTCCCCGACACAGACAAACTCCTTTATTACCACGAAATTGTAGCTGTTGATAGTGATGTTTTCCTCTAGGTGGTGTTCGCCGGATCGTTTCTTGCTCGACAGCATATATTTCGTCTTATCCCCATTGACTTAAGAACAGCTTGTTTTCACTACGGCACGTTCTGAACGCGCGACGATGTCGATGTTTTCTGCGTACCCTAACAGTTGGACTGACTTGTCGAAGACTGTGCCATCCGTGCTTACATCTACCCGCCGCAGTATCTTCTGCAGTACCAGATTGAAGAAATCACACTAACACATCTCCTTGCCGAAATCCGGTGTAAGTTGCAATCGGTTCGGAAGTCCTCGAGCCGAGCTGCACATTGCGGGAACCCGAATTCGGCCATCGCATCAAAAAGTTCCTTGCTATACTGTCCGCCAAGTTGGGAGCGATCAACAACTTTGCTCTGTGTGTATAGATCCTGCCCTTCAATTGTGTATAAGTGTATTACTAATAGTCTAAACCATCCGAAATGTGTTGATATATAATACCATTTGTAGGTTTCAAAGATTTAGTTGGGGCAGTATTCTTTCAACTGTTAACAGAATAATCGCGGTTTGTTAAGCCAAGCTCATGTTTATGCGCTACAGTTTGGGGTGAACTTAGACCTCAACCAGGGTTGCCGCTGAAAAATTTGAGAAAGTCGCAAAAAAGGTTTCACGGAACAAAAAAAGTCGCAGTAAAAAAAATTAACAAAGAAATAATGTAATTTTCCATGCCTTGGTTTTGCTACCTAAAGCAGAAACAAACGTCCGACTACCTCCTCAAACTTAAATTGAAAATGAAGAGCTATAGAAATCTGACCCCAATAACTAGTTAAGCTTCAGCGAAATGTGTGAAGAATGAATCGACCATACGACCAGGTTGAGCAGTTCTCGATTCCGGATATATGTTGCTTTGCCAGCTTCGACACCCAATTAAAGAATTGGTTTTTTCAGAGTGTACAAGTCTCGGAAATAATTGTTAACATATATTACAAAATGGTCGCATTGTGTCCAAAGCTTGATTAATAAATGCAAATCACATTTCACATCTTTTAAGATAATTACATTTAAGCTACCTACCTACTCTAAATCTGTTACATGGAATAAATGTTTCTCATAAAATAGTCTCGAAAGAAAATAAATGAAAAGTGTCAAAATGGAGGTTTTCTAAAAAAGTCGTGGCACGGTCTCTGGACGTCAAAAAAAAGGCTCAAATTGCGATAAAAGTTGTACGGCAGCAACCCTGGCCTCTACTAACAAGCATCTCCAGTTAGCACCGTTTTCAACTTGTGCTCTTCACGAATCCGTTCACGGACATAATCAAACAGCCCTGGGCTCTAATCGCGTAAGGCGACGATATTTTCGCTTCATGTACGCATAAAAAAATGATAGCGTATGAGAGATATCGTTTTGTCTGCTTCGCGTAGACTGAAAACTGTCATTAACTATCGCCTCGACGACTAATTTTTGGCAATACCTATTTCAGTATCATCTCCTATTAAAAGAGAACAAATTGTGTATACATATCTTGTTCTACACTTTTGAGACATTTTTTGAGTGATAGGTCGCATTTATATTAGTTTTGTTCGCAAAGTGAAATGAGAATGTGTTAGTGAAATTTGAGAGGAATTATGCCTGGAACACAATAGTGCGCTGCGCCAGCCGACTTTATGTTAAGATGGCGCACTGCGTTGAAATAAATACTCAATTTATCAGCTGTTCTCTCATCTACTAGATGAAAAATATTTCCGCATTTCTGCATACACTCATTTGAAATTGCTTTTGTCGTTAAATTATTTTTAATCAGTTGATACAAAATCCTCTCAATTTGGAAGAAAACTCTCAATCTGGGAGAAAATCTCTCTCACAGCGCACCCCTCTGTCAAAAAATATTCAACATGTTGAATAATGACATGCGATGGACTTACGTTTTACTTGTTATTACTATCCTCTCAATCTCTCTCATTATTCACTGACGCAGGTCGACGCTGTATTTTGTGCTTGGCCATTGAATTGTGCGTGTTAGAGCCATTAGAGCACAAATGTCAATTTTACGTGCGAGATATAATTTTCAGAGCACTCAAACTGTAATGATAAGCGAGAAGATAGTGAGTGTCTTACATGAAGCAAATCATCGACGATATCATCGAAGTGAATCAAAAGGACGATAGTCGTCTGAAAAGTTACGTGATGAGAACCCAGAGCGATTATACCAGAGATAATGGATGATAGAGATATCCAACTTCGGCCATTTTTACCCCTAGCCCACAACGAAGATGTAGTGGTTATCCCTTGTATTTCACTTATACATTTACAACGCTCGTCAATTCACCACAATATGGCGGCCGATTCGTGAATTTTGTGGGAAAAAGCGGCAGATTCATGAATTTAGTGGGAATCCATGTACTTTCCATGTAACGTACATGGGTATGTTGTTCGGAGGGTGTTCAAAAGTTGACTAGTATTTTTAAGGGAATTTTCTTACATTGTTATATGGACTTTCGTGAATAAAAATGTATTGCAATGGCCATTTAACTGGAACTATTTAACCTAAAAGTAATTCTTAAGTGTATATATAGCCTATTCATAAACCACACCTGACAAATTAACTCAAAAAATGAAGCCCGCTTTATACGCTTAAATCATGAATTCTGAAAAACTCATGAATTCAATTTAAACAATTTAATAAGAACAATGGAAAGATATTGCAACTTTTACTAATGCTAAAAAATGGTTGTCAAAACATCTTATTTGTGATTCACGCTTCAATAATATTTTTATTATTGGTTAACTGAACTTGTGAATGTATTATTAATTTTTATTCATATGAAAAAATTCACACTTTGTTGTGCATTCATTAATTATGTCCAAGTATTTTGAGATTGTAAATTGCTGAAAGTTTAAAAGATTCGACTTCATGAACATAAGCTTTGTTCGTTCGTTTACCCCTCCATACTGTGTTGAAAATTGAACACCGAAATTTGAAAAAACGTTCAAATAACGAGCGAATTTTCAAATAAGAACTCTAATTCACCCCATTACTAGGGTGGGGAAGGGTATCAGCTGTCTTCACAGCTGTTCTCAAGAGCTCACACGTATTCACAGACAGGGGACAAAAAGCGTATAAAAAACGCTGTCAGATGAAATCAAGGGGCAAGAGAGGTAGAAGTTGGATATCTCTATTATAGGTTATCTCTGGATTATACATTGTCTGTAATAGTTGCCCCCTGCATCCGTCAAAAACAGCAAACTGATTCTGTTGAAATTTGCACGTGGACTTGCCATGCCAACATATTTTATGCGTCCGGTTTTTATGCTTTTGATCATAAATGAACGTAATATATTCACCACTCTCTCAAGAGTATTACAAATTTATGTTAATTCACAAATAGTGTATCCTAATAAGAGAAATATTGCTTTATCCGAACACTAACATTATTTTACTGAATTGACTTCGCAAAACTATATTTCATATACTTATCAGACACTGCTGTATGATGAACTTGCCATTTTGTGGCGAGTAGAGTAGTCATTGGGAGTCAGCCAATGATTCGACACCTAAGACCGCTTTTACTTATATGAATAACAATAACTCTAATTAACAAAACTCCTAATTGCCTTTGAGGCGATCCGCACTCTGTGTACTGTTTCACTAAATCGTAGCCTTCAACAAGCGTCCTAACATTGCCCACACAAGTAGCTCTTTCCATATACTTTTAGGGGTGGCTTTATGTGTAGTGCACTACTAATCGACAGTCGGTTGGTTGTTGTTGTTCTGATGAGGTATTTTTTCTTCTATTCAGCGGTAGATGACGATACAGAGTTGTTGGTTTTTGTTATTCTATTCAGTACGCTCAAGTGGTGGTACTTTTATAAAAGGAAGTTAAGATTTGATGTATATACATATGTATCTGACATAAAATCTCCGAATCTACCCAACGGATTCGAGCGCAGTTTTCTCCTATAGCTTCATAATTCTTCTGCAGAGTTTTTCCTATACCACATATTAAGTTTTTTTTTTTTTTCAACAAAAACCCTTTAAATAAACATGTCAAGTAAAAAATTTGATTTTTTCCCCATTTTTCGGTGGTTCATCTCAACTTCTGTTGACTTTCACCGAACAGAACTTAACTTAATTTACATATCTGTGTAGAACTTTCATTAACGAATCCATTGGTATATATGTTATCTCTTTACATTGTCTAAGAGAAAAGTTACAACATAAGTCATATATTATTTGCATTGTTTTGCGAATAAGATGAGTGTAGACCATTGCCAATATCAGTGCGCAAGCGGCGTTCGGTGTTGTGCGTGTTCATTCTGAGAAATGTATGTATGTGTATTCATACTACTTAAGCTCAGCGTTGCCGGAGAGAAATTCTATAAGGTAGTACGACATTCATAAATGGGGAGTATTTTGCAAAAAATAGTAGTACCGATATTTTAGGCCTTCAGAACGACAGAAGAATTTTTTCTTTAAAAAAATATCGAACAGTGATCTGACTTTGAGTCTCTACCTGAAGCAACAGAAGTACAATTGTTAAACGCCATTGAAAGATTATCGACGCACTTAGATATTGCATTAGAAATCGATTTACGTCAAACTTAAATTTAATCAAGGAACGAAATTGATCTCTACATACAAAGTCGAACCTCGATAACACTAATACACTTAATTCTCTTTTTATTCGATTTCTTAAAAAGGGTTTTAAAATTATGCCATGTTCCCGAGAATCTAGTGCTGATTTTTTTGTACAAGATTTTGAAGTTTTGCGCTGTTTTTCTATAGAATTTTGTATTGGCCCAATGCTATTTGTGTAAGAATAAATTATCCTTGAGCTAATGCTTTCGTTGAGTAAAGACGCGTTTGGTTGATTAAGAACTTTAACTTTTTAAATTTTAAAATAAAAATTTGGTTGAAGATGGAAAAAAGAAGCAGCAACGAAAAGCAATTTTAAATTGCTTAGTGAAAGAAGAACTGATGTTGGGAGTCGTTTTGGCTACGGTGAATCGGCACTAAGAGCCAAAAAAAGAATCAAGTTTCAATAAGGCATTCTGTAATATCCGATACGATATTAAGTTTCAAATTTTCTTCATATTCAGAAGTGTTATAATTGAAAAAACTGAAAAAGTGCAGTAATAAAAAAAAAGCTCTTTGCTTTTTCGAGAAGCTAAAGCAAGTGGAACCACTTCTTGCACTCAGTCTGGTACAGAATTTTCAGCGAGCACAGGAGGGCTGACTCGTTTTCTAAAAAGGAATGTTTTTCACAACGTGAGGATTACCGGCGAGGTTGCATCAGCAGATGAAGAAGCCGCAAAACGTTTTCCTGAAAAGTTGAATAAAATTATTGAAGATGATGGATACTGCCCCGATCAAGTTTTCAACACACACGAAACAGGATTGTTTTGGAACCTACGCGGAACTTACATTTCGAAGGCCAAAAAAAAGCCTTAACGAGTCTTAACGAGATTGACCTCAATGAGGATGATGATATTATTGAAATGTTATTTGATTCAGTCGAAGATCCAGAAATTAACAGTGAGGAAGAAGATAACAATCCTTCCCCATTCACTGCAAAAATAGTTCGAGAAGGTCTTCAACTTTACAAAAAATTAGAAAAAAATTTTTTAATAATGACCCGAATACATTCAAAGGCCAGCGTGAGCTGACTAATTGCATTTCTGGGTATCAAGAAGTTCATATTGAATTTCGGAAAGATTCGCAAAGCTTAATAACTGATTTTCTTATCAAATCAGGAGAGCCTTCAGCAGGCGAAACTAACGTTGAATCGATTTATGTAATAGCAATCTCGTCACGAAATGAACTGACTGTCTATTCAAGTGATGATAATGATTTCGCGCCAGTTCACAAACGGTTGCGGGTGTTATCAGAAAGCGAAAATGACTAAATATCAAATTTTTATAAAACTACTAATTAAAGTAATGTGAAATAAATATATTTAATTAAAAATAATGTAATGTTGTGTATTTGATTTAAATTTACCAAAACTTTTTATTCTGCTCAAAAATTCTCAGGTATCCTCATTTTTATAAATTTGATCTTTGCGATTTTTTTGTCCTACTACTACTTTTAAACATTTTTGGAACGTATCCCTAATTATATACTGTAAATAATGTCTTTTTTTATATGATTTTTTGGTTTTATGCGTTTTTGAAAATAATGGAACACATTCTTTTTTTACTTGGGAGTTTCCCACAAATGAAGATATTTAGATGTGAATCCGAATCTTCTCAGCTCGACAATAGCGATGATAGCCGCAGTGACGTAATAGGGACAGACCTGGTGATGATTGAGGATGATTTGATTCAACCACCTTCAAACGAGTTGTTTCCAAGTCCATTACTCCTTTTGCGTTTATATTAAAAGACTCATGAGACAACAAACGAGTCTGTGTACCTACAATGGTTTAAATTCAATTTTTTAAAACAATATAAAAAATATAAAAAAAATCGCTCTTTAGTCATGTGTAATAATCTATTTTAATTTGTAATTATTCTCTTCTATGTTTTATGTGTTATTTCGCAGGTAAACAAATTCTTATATCAATTTTGTATTTTACTTGATAACTCGAATTTTTTTTGTGGCACGTAGTGGTTCGATTTATCGTTCGACTGTATATTTATTTGTCTAGTCCCTAAAAAAATAGTAGCAATTTGCGAAATGAGGAGTACAGGAGTACAGACACCTCCGTAGTAGTACAATACTCCTATAGGAGCACTTTCGGCAACGCTGCTTAAGGTACATATGATATTATTATTTTTGATGCTTTACAGGTAACACATAAATCTGAATGTGGTTATTGGAAGTATGTATATTATCGGCTAGTGTATACAGCAGAGACTCGAAAAGCTAAGCAGGTTGTTTTTGGGGTGCTTAACTTTTGTGCACTTTGTTTATGCTCTGACATTTTGTTGCTCATCTGCATTCAACTCGGGATGGTCCCCAGAAGCACCTATGTACCGATTTCCCCGCTTTGATACGAATTGCTTATTGGCTTAAAATGAAAATGGAGATTAAAAAACAACGCCAGTTCTTAGAATGAATTACTATACCAGTTTCGAACACCAGAAACTTGTTATTTAATCATAAATTTAATAAAATCAAATTTTGTAGTTTTTTAAAAATTCGCATGCAAACTCAAATAAGTCAATAAATTTGTGAAATAAAGTACTGGATTAGCTTTTGAATCGAATACAAGAAACCGAATTGCTTTTATGTCTAATTATTTCATTGTTTTCTATACATTTGTGTACTTTCTTAAGACTAAAGAAAAGACAGCCATATGTTTTTGGATTTACAGAATTTTTATTTCACCGTTGAAACATTGTGCATGATTATTTATAAATCGAATTTAACAAGGTTAGGTTAGGTTAAAGTGGCTGACTGCTGCTCAGAAGGACAACATAGACAGCACATATTCCGCAAACCAATTAGTGCTTTTAATAACTCGAATGAGAAGGCTGATTCTATCAAAGAAGTGGACCCCAAGATGTCTGAATCTACTGGATGAGAGAACACTGCACTTGCATAGCAAGTCTTCAATGGTTCTCCTTCATGCAGCTTCTGCAGCAATCATTGTAAGGAAGGCCTAGTCTAGAGGCGTGAGTTCCGATGGCACAATGCCCCTTAAAGGGCACAATGCCCTGTTAGTTTGGTAATGAGACATCCTGTGCCTGATGACCATTTTGTAGCATAGAGGATGGATCTCCACCCGGAAAAAAAGACAGAATTTGTGCACTTTCTAGAGAGTTCTCTCTCTGGAATGTCACAGTATCCCGGCACCCACATAAGATGGATGTTAAAATATTTGGCCATCTCGTAAAGAAATAGGTGGCAATTAAGAGCAGTCTAAGAGTTGAAAGTGACAGAGTCCAAAGATTTTATCACTGCCTGGCTATCGGAACATATGACGATATCTGTGCTTGATATTACATTGTTGTTTAGCCATGACAGAGCTTCCTTAATCGTTATTTCATCCTGAAAGACGCTACAGTGATTTGGTAGTCGTAGAGAAAGCTGGATGTTCAGAACCTTTAACGCTCCACTAAAGCATACGCACGCCATCCTCTGCACTCTAGCGAGTAATGTGATGTCGAATTTCTTCGAGTGGAGTCCACCAAATTGCAACGCCATACAAAAGTATGGGTCTAACTACTGACATAAATAGCCAGTGAACCGTTCGTGGCTGTAGTCCCCATTTGCGCCCAATGGCCCCTTTTGTAGCATTTAGAACTGTCGTTTTTCATTAAGGTGGTCCCGCAAAGTGCGTAAAAGGTAAAAAGGGTAAAAGTTAGGGATTTTGTACTTTCTAGTAAAGAGGACTATATCCTAATTTTATGGATTTACGCCTAGGCCACTTTCGCTAGTCCATTTCACTAGATTGGAGATTTCCCTGATCGTGGATATATATTTTCAGGATACTGCAATGGCATATCATCTGCATAGGCAATAACCTTGCACCCAGTCTCTTTAAGTATCACAAGCTGGTGAATAAAAGTCACGAAGGTTTTTTCGATCTGTTGAGTGCTGGGTTATTCATGGGTTTGCATGTTGTTCGCTCAATATCAACACAAGCAGTGATTTTTTTGGTTATTGTATTTTTCTATGCTGCCACCAAGCGAGTGCAGGGCTGTTGCCACAGATTTGCCGAATTGAGATCTACAGTTGGTCAGATAAAAGGCGATGTCAACGTTTCGTTTTCTTAAAAAATGGACTTCTGGATATGATTCCATGTCTACAATAGCTAAGAGTGTTTTCATAAACGTCGGAAATCGGCGGTATACTTTCACATTTTTTTTATGTGTTTTTGAACACCCTCAGAATGTCTGCAGGCCTACTTTATTAAAAAATGTTTTCTTCCAATCGCGACCTTTTTGCAGTCAAAAATATTATACAGTAGACTCCGCTTATTTGCAACGCAAAAAATGCAGAAAATGTGTTGCAACTAAGCGGAGTTTTCATATAGTAAACGATGTTCGCATATAGGCAACTTTGTTGTACCGTGATAAATTTATTGTTGCATATAACCGAAAGTTTCGTTTAAGCGGAGTGCTTATAACTGTACATATATAAAACTGCACAATATGCCCGACATAGATGACAGATGGACGTTTAGGAACAGTAGGTACTGCGGTTCATCTAAGTTAGTAAGATCATCGATCTACCTTAATGAACAATGATAACGCAGTCCTTTGTAAGTCTGTGTCTGACGTTTATGAAACCACTTAAATTATGCCCGAAACGTGCGTTGCCAAGCTGAAATCAACATTCAATTTAGAGCTGTTCGCTATCTCAAATACCAGATGAAAAATATTAAAGCGATTTAAAAATGTTTTTGAACAGAAAAATTATTTTTACAATTGAGATTACAACTATTTTTCCAAACTGAAGATTAAATTTGTAGGGTTACAAACTGAAGGTTAGGGAGTTGGCTCAACAATAGGGGTCCAACTGATGCAAATTTTTTAATTTAACAATGGGTATTATTGTCGGTTTATTGTTTATTTTTTATTCGGATTTAGCCATACAATGTCTAGTGCTTACATCGGGTTGTTCAAATCCGTGTGTCCTTATGGGATGGGGTGGTGGTGTGATACCCGATTTAGCCTCGGTGGTGATTGCTATCGCTGCTCTAGTAGAATCCATGCAGCTCGTTGTCGTCGTTGGAAAGTTCTGCCTTGTCCGGGGATTGTGTTTCTCAAGTTCCTGATTTCCTTCCGCGACTATCTGTGGTGACGCCGAGCTGGCATAAGTCAGCGAGTCAGCTGAAAATAGACAACACTTCGCTGTGTCGGTTGGATGGGGTTGATCTGCAGTGCAGATGTTGAAAAGCCACTGTCCCAGTTTCGATCCTTGTGCAACTCCCGCCTTGGTGCTCCGCTCTGTTCATTTGCTGCTTTCAATTTAAACGTAGAATCTTCTGGAATGCAGAAAGCTATAAATTATTCTGATGAGGTTGGTGAGGAATCCCATCTGGCTCAGCTTGTAGATGAGTCCCTCTATTCAGACCGTGCCGAAGGCCTTTTCCGCGTCTAGGAAGCAGGCGACAGTGACCTCGTTATTGTTCAAGGCAGCTACCGCATCGTGGTGGAACTTCATTAGAGTATGTAGCGTTGAATGTTACACCCGGAATCTGTACTGCAGGTCGATGGACCATGGCTTTAGCTTTCGCACTACCATCGTACTACACGATCTTGTTTACATATATTACTCAAGAGCAATATAGGCCTGTATCCTAAAACACTGATGAAATTATTGCATTCCTCCTGTATACACTCATTTTAAATGACTTTTGTCGTTAAATTATTTTTGGTGAGCTGTTTTCATTTCTCAAATGACATTTGATACAAAACATTCTTAATTTGGAAGAATCTCTCAGTTTTGAAGAAAATTTCTCTCACAGCGCACCTATCTGCTATAAAATATCCAACATGTTCGATAATGACATGCGATTGACTTACATTTTACGTTTTAATCATCTCATATCTCTCATTTTTTGTTAACACAGGTCGATGCATATGTATTTTGTGCATGGCCAAACGCACTATTTTTGTGTACATACAACAAGCCTCGGAAATGGACGGAATTACTGATGACGAACGCTGCAAACGAAATAAGTGCAAAGATCGGATGTGTACGTGAAAATGATCCTTTTATAGGTCAACCAGATTGATCATATAGCGATCGACGCAAGGCACTCCTCCAGTATTATAGATGTTCGAACGTTTCGAGGTGCCAATTTCGGATATCCCGAACACCACCAAGAAAAGGAAACACTTTGATTAAGTCCATCGTCGGCCGGCTACAATCGCAAGAGATCATCAAATCCTTTTCCAATCGAGTCTCCTCTTAAGAAGTCCTACGTCACCAACACCAAGTATTGGAGACCAGTCGTAGAGAAAGCTGGATGTTCAGAACCTTTAACGCTCCACTAAAGCATACGCATGCCATCCTCTGCACTCTAGCGAGTAATGTGATGTCGAATTTCTTCGAGTGGAGTCCACCAAATTGCAACGCCATACAAAAGTATGGGTCTAACTACTGACATAAATAGCCAGTGAACCGTTCGTGGCTGTAGTCTCCACTTGCGCCCAATGGCCCCTTTTGTAGCATTTAGAACTGTCGTTTTTCATTAAGGTGGTCCCGCAAAGTGCGTAAAAGGTAAAAAGGGTAAAAGTTAGGGATTTTGTACTTTCTAGTAAAGAGGACTATATCCTAATTTTATGGATTTACGCCTAGGCCACTTTCGCTAGTCCATTTCACTAGATTGGAGATTTCCCTGATCGTGGATATATATTTTCAGGATACTGCAATGGCATATCATCTGCATAGGCAATAACCTTGCACCCAGTCTCTTTAAGTATCACAAGCTGGTGAATAAAAGTCACGAAGGTTTTTTCGATCTGTTGAGTGCTGGGTTATTCATGGGTTTGCATGTTGTTCGCTCAATATCAACACAAGCAGTGATTTTTTTGGTTATTGTATTTTTCTATGCTGCCACCAAGCGAGTGCAGGGCTGTTGCCACAGATTTGCCGAATTGAGATCTACAGTTGGTCAGATAAAAGGCGATGTCAACGTTTCGTTTTCTTAAAAAATGGACTTCTGGATATGATTCCATGTCTACAATAGCTAAGAGTGTTTTCATAAACGTCGGAAATCGGCGGTATACTTTCACATTTTTTTTATGTGTTTTTGAACACCCTCAGAATGTCTGCAGGCCTACTTTATTAAAAAATGTTTTCTTCCAATCGCGACCTTTTTGCAGTCAAAAATATTATACAGTAGACTCCGCTTATTTGCAACGCAAAAAATGCAGAAAATGTGTTGCAACTAAGCGGAGTTTTCATATAGTAAACGATGTTCGCATATAGGCAACTTTGTTGTACCGTGATAAATTTATTGTTGCATATAACCGAAAGTTTCGTTTAAGCGGAGTGCTTATAACTGTACATATATAAAACTGCACAATATGCCCGACATAGATGACAGATGGACGTTTAGGAACAGTAGGTACTGCGGTTCATCTAAGTTAGTAAGATCATCGATCTACCTTAATGAACAATGATAACGCAGTCCTTTGTAAGTCTGTGTCTGACGTTTATGAAACCACTTAAATTATGCCCGAAACGTGCGTTGCCAAGCTGAAATCAACATTCAATTTAGAGCTGTTCGCTATCTCAAATACCAGATGAAAAATATTAAAGCGATTTAAAAATGTTTTTGAACAGAAAAATTATTTTTACAATTGAGATTACAACTATTCTTCCAAACTGAAGATTAAATTTGTAGGGTTACAAACTGAAGGTTAGGGAGTTGGCTCAACAATAGGGGTCCAACTGATGCAAATTTTTTAATTTAACAATGGGTATTATTGTCGGCTTATTGTTTATTTTTTATTCGGATTTAGCCATACAATGTCTAGTGCTTACATCGGGTTGTTCAAATCCGTGTGTCCTTATGGGATGGGGTGGTGGTGTGATACCCGATTTAGCCTCGGTGGTGATTGCTATCGCTGCTCTAGTAGAATCCATGCAGCTCGTTGTCGTCGTTGGAAAGTTCTGCCTTGTCCGGGGATTGTGTTTCTCAAGTTCCTGATTTCCTTCCGCGACTATCTGTGGTGACGCCGAGCTGGCATAAGTCAGCGAGTCAGCTGAAAATAGACAACACTTCGCTGTGTCGGTTGGATGGGGTTGATCTGCAGTGCAGATGTTGAAAAGCCACTGTCCCAGTTTCGATCCTTGTGCAACTCCCGCCTTGGTGCTCCGCTCTGTTGATTTGTTGCTTTCAATTTAAACGTAGAATCTTCTGGAATGCAGAAAGCTATAAATTATTCTGATGAGGTTGGTGAGGAATCCCATCTGGCTCAGCTTGTAGATGAGTCCCTCTATTCAGACCGTGCCGAAGGCCTTTTCTGCGTCTAGGAAGCAGGCGACAGTGACCTCGTTATTGTTCTAGGCAGCTACCACATCGTGGTGGAACTTCATTAGAGTATGTAGCGTTGAATGTTACACCCGGAATCTGTACTGCAGGTCGCAATATAGGCCCGTATCCTAAAACACTGATGAAATTATTGCATTCTTCCTGTATACACTCATTTCAAATGACTTTTGCCGTTAAATTATTTTTGGTGAGCTGTTTTCATTTCTCAAATGACAGTTGATACAAAACATTCTTAATTTGGAAGAATCTCTCAGTTTTGAAGAAAATTTCTCTCACAGCGCACCTATCTGCTATAAAATATCCAACATGTTCGATAATGACATGCGATGGACTTACATTTTACGTTTTAATCATCTCATCTCTCTAATTTTTTGTTAACGCAGGTCGATGCATATGTATTTTGTGCATGGCCAAACGCACTATTTTTGTGTACATATTTGTAACATATACATATGTACGAAGCAACAACAAGCCTCGGAAATGGACGGAATTACTGATTAAGTTCATCGTCGGCCGGCTACAATCGCAAGAGATCACCAAATCCTTTTCCAATCGAGTCTCCTCTTAAGAAGTCCTACGTCACCAACACCAAGTATTGGAGACCAGTGGAAACATTATCAAAAAGCCATCATAGATGCCGCCTCTGATCTGCTGGGTTTCACTCGACCACTCCACCGAAACCCCTTGTTTGACGACGAGTGTCGACGAGTAAAGATAGGTTAGAGATCAATTTCGTTCCTTGATTGAATTTAAGTTTGATGCTAAATCCATTTTTAGCGAAATATCTAAGTGCTTCGATAGTATTTCAATACCGTTTAACAAAAATTGTACCGCTGTTGCATCAGACAGATGCACAGACAGAAACACAGCCAGAATCAGATGTCTGTTAGATATTTCTTAAGAGAAAATCCAAATATGTTTGAGTTAGGGTGTACGTCCCTCAGCAGAAGCTAAAGACATCCCGCAAAGTTTGAATTTTTTCTAAGAAGCATGTATGTTTACTTCTTTCATACTCCAAAGTGAATTCAAAGAGCTTCAAGACTGTTAATTAAAACACATAACATTTTAGAAAGTTGTTTACTCGGTGACCCGCTTTCTTCTCGTTCTGTCACTGCAAACGAGCCTACCCCTTTTCGTTTTTTGAATTAATATTTTATTTTATTTGTGAAAGAATAAAAATCCTCATATAATAGGTTTTGTTTAGCTACATCGAAGGCCGATGTTTTTTTAACATCGATTATCCGATATTTAAAGAACTTAAGCATCGATGTTAAAACATCAATATTTTTTCTCTGAGCTCGATGTGAGCGTCCTTATACCGAACTAGGGATGTAGGAATAATTTCCTGGAATTCCATTATAATCATGTAGGCATTTCGTAGAAACAACACTGATATAGAATTGGGTCATGGATTTTTTGGACTTGAGTCTGACGCAACATTCGCTTTTCCGAGTATACAGTATGATTTGAGTTTCTTGGTATTTTGTGTATTCTTTCATTCTTTGTTTTTGACGTAAAAAATACATGTTGGCATACATTATGTAGATATGTATAATGAACATATGAACATCGATGTTTTGAGTTCGATTATTATCGGTCATCAACATCGATGTTTTGCTAATATCATACCCTGAACATTTTAATAGGAGCCAAATTAGGTTAGGTTTGATAGCTACTTTTGAATTCAATAGCATAATTAGACCATATTGGTCCATTGTGATACCCACAGTCAGACTACAACCACTGATTGACCATTCCACTGATAGTGCCGTTAATTTGATCACAACGGCAAATGGTGACTAGCCCAGATTCGAAAACCATGTAAAAGCGTACTGGGATTCGAGTCGTGGACCCCACTGCGCCATCCAGTCGTTGAAAAAAAAAGCCAAACTAATTTTATAGTATAAATACAAATAAAAAATACATATTATGTACATATATTCACTCAATGGTATGTAAAAACACTTTATTATTATCAATTTATGCACACTTTTCACCGACTGCACAATAATTAAGTAAATCACATAAGAATCGAATACCTACCAAACCCTACCAAACTCGTCCATTTGTATAGGATAACGATGGAGAATGCACGCTGCTCCATCAGGGTCGGTAAAGACAAGTCGACGCGCTGTCACGCGACTTCTTCTAAATCATTCTTTAAGGAATTGTTCAAAACCCACACGCCAACATGAAAGGAACAATTTTGTATAAGTCCGTCCAACTACTCGCATATGCCGACAATATTGACATTATCGGAAGAACACAAAAATGCGTTTACGATAAATGAAGACGAGAACAAGTATATGCTGTCAACGAGAATGGACTCCCAACACCGGCGTCTCGGACAGAGCGTCACGATAGACAGATATAGTTTTGAGGTCATCAAAGACTTTGTCTACCTAGGAACCGCTATCACCTCAGACAATGACACTAGCGCTGAAATCCTTCTGCTGCTTCTTTGGGCTAAGAAAGCAATTGATGAACAAATCTCTGTCTGGAACAACCAAAGTGACCCTCTATAATACCTTAATCGTCCCAGTCCTGCTATATGGCAGAGGCATGGACTTTGTAAAAAGCGGACGAAGGTTCAAAAAAGATTGCTTTGAGAGGAAAATTCTTCGAGCGATTTTCGGTCCTACATAGATGATGAGTGGAGGAGAAGATATAACGACGAACTGAACGAGCTGTGCAGCGACATCGAATTAACCAGAAGAATGAAGATCCAACGATTGAGATGACTAGGTTCTGTAGAGCGGATGGAAACCAATGCTACGGCCGGAAAGTCTTTGAATCCAATCCAGAGGGACGGCGACTCAGGTGGCGCACGCAAGTGGAAAGGGACCCCAACCAACTATGCATACGAAACGCTCTTTGGTATAGGTTGACCCCAAGTAAGTTCTTATGAAATGTTACTAAGATAATACTAAGGAGTGCAGAAACAAGGGCACCCTCGATTGGCTCGAAAAATTCGTAGCCAGGACGGCAGCCTCCTGAGCAAAAGCCGACCTACGTGGAGTAGATAAGGGGGAAATCCTTAACTACCTCAGGCAAAAAGTCGTATTCACCTTCAGAGACTATACCGCCCGATGGAGAGAATTGAGCTCAACCTACGGAACCTCAATTCATATAGTCAGGACTGAATGGTCATCGCGATGGGCGAGCACAACGAGAGTAGTATGGACATGTTGACATCCTGTTAGGTCACACGTGGATACCGTTACTGTGACAGCAGGAATTCAAGGTCTAAGTGGGAATTACCCTCTCCGGGCTAAGAATCCTGCCAGCAACTGTCAACAAGGAAAAAACTGAACTCACTGGTCGCCCGAATGAATGTGGTCCAAATTAATCTCAACCACAGCAAGGCGGCCAGTGCTAACCTGGTTTTTCTCCTCTCAATGGGGAAAATAGACATTTGCCCTCCTACAAGAGCCATGGATTCACCAAGGACGCGTACTAGGGCTAAATTGGAGACACTTGATCACATAACTTTCTAACCCTAATGGCGACGTAAGTAGGACAAGAACATGCATTGTAGCTAGGAAAGATCTAAGCCTTTTTCTTCTACCTTCTTACAGCGACGGCAACCCGTTGATTGGCATCAACATACATGCCCGGATCGGAGAAAATCCTCCCAAACATTCCTTTGAAGAGGATTGTTGCTGAAGCCAAGAACATAAAGTGGGACCTTCTCATAGGGTGTGATAGAAACTCGCATCACCCAGTCTGGGGCAGCTCGGATTCGAATGAAAGATGTAATGATCTAGTAGATTTTATAATAATGAACAATCAACGTATTGAGAATATTGGTAACGAACCTACCGTCATTAATGTAGCACTATAACGAATATTAGTCACCTAGAAAGAACCGCCAACGAATTGTCTATCTCCTTCCAGAAATCCTTTGAGAAGGCGTGTCCCTTACGAACCACAACAAATTAAAGATTTCCCCTATGGTAGAGTAAAGACCTCCTTGCTCTGAGGAAGAGTACCCGATCTCTCTTCAACGCGTCCAAGGCATCCAGACTAACAGAAAACTGGGTTGCCTACAAAGACAATCTCAGGATTTTTACCATCGTCTTTCAGAAAACCAAGCATATAATACCGTTCCAATCCTAGTCGGACTCTTTATATGTACCCTAGTCTACGGATATATACCGAACCCCTGGAGGGAAGTCCAAGTTGTTTTCATACCTAAGGCAGCTAAGACAAGCCACTGTGCAGTAAATGATTACAGACCAATAATCCTTACCTCATTCGTTCTAAAAACGTTCGAAAAGCTAGTAAATACGCACATACGTAACAATTTTAAGCACAATAGGCAAAGCAAAGGCGTTGAAATTGCACTTCACGAAGTAGTCAGTGTCTGAATGGTTGAAAGGTGTCTGAATGTTAGACATCGCAGGAGCCTTCAATAATGTAGAAATCGATGCAATTAAAACTGCAGTCGAAAAGGCCAAAGTTGAGCAGTCACTTATGTCAGTAATTGTTAGTCTGCTCAGAAAAAGAATCACCAATGCAACTCTCGCAAGTCGGTTATCAAACGGATGGCCTCAAGGGGAACTCCACTTTTATGGGCATTAGTCATCAATGATATTCTTGAAAAACTTAGAGTCACCGATGACGTTGTCATCATTGCCTGTGGTAAATTCCTTCCAGCCATTAGTGAGCTAGTTGAACGCGCAATAAACGAAAGACAGAGTTGGTCCTATTCACCAATAAAAGAGCCATTCCGCCTTTCGATCTTCCAGATATTAAGGGTACGACCCTAACTCTGAAAGAAAGAGCGAGTATTTCCGTGTAATTCTATACAGGAAACTCAACTGAAAATTAAAAGTTAATGAAAGAGTGAATAAGGCGGCTTGCGTCTTATACCTGAGCAGCGATATATAACAAAAAAGAGGGTCCAAACTCCAAAACAATCCTGTGGATCTACACAGCGATTGTCACACCTATTGACATACGGCAGCGTAATGTGGTGGTAAGTTTGCCTTAAAGCCATTAAATTAAAACTGCTAACTAGTGTACAAAGTCATGCGTGCCTGAGAGTGACAGGAGCAATCTCCACCCACCACTGAGTCCTAGGTCATAGGGACATAACCGGCAACGAGGTAGCAGATGCACTTACCACGAAAACCAACCCATCACAGGCATCCCATGCATTGATCCACTTCTAGCAAACGTCAAGAAAAAAGTGGATAACATAATCATGGAGCAAGCCAATGAAAGGTGGAACTTTCTAACCACTTGCGAGACTACCCGAATGTTATGGCCGAGGTTCAATAGCGCAAGGTCCAATAAACTCTTTCTATGCAGTAAAGCACTGCTGCGAATAGTAGAGGCGCTAACCGGTCATAATCATTTGAGATATCATGAGAGTAAAATGGGACACACCCAGGGGCTGCGGGGACGAAGAAGAATTAGAGGACACCCCTCACTACATGTGTCACTGCCCAGCCTAGGCTTATTGAGACAAATAACTCACGGAGAATTCTTCTTCCAAGACCTCAAAGAAATTCCACTAATGGCTATTTGTAAGTTCGTCAGGATTTCAAGATAAGGCGGCACAATCTCTGAACGGGTGTGCAATTAACGCACTGTCCTGTCCGCACCTGGAGTACGAGTAGGAAATGTGTCCAGTCGAGGAACTGAGTGAGGCGTGGTTACACCATGCCTACCCACTAACCTAACCTAACGTGCTAAGGGAATACACACGATCGTCATGAAGATGACAAATGACAACAAAAGTGACTAAGGGAATACAAGTTTGTCACGATGACATTTATATATGACAATTAAGAATATCCCGAGGTAAATAGGGGATTTTTCAACAAACCTTGTTGAAACAGACTCGTTCTGAAGACGGCGAGACATGGAAATAAATAATTTCAAAGCAGTTTAATTTAGGCGAAAGTTTTTAACAAATCACATCATTTTAACAAATAAATGGTATTTGAAGGTATTTACGTGCATATATAAATTGTATTGTAAACTTTAAATGGATTAAATGCATCCCTTATCCTTTTCCACCCGCTCCTCACCGATTTCACTGTTTATAAATAAGACAATTGCAACAGCTGATTTAAAAAATCAAAAAAAAAAAATCACTGCGACAAATGTTTACTGTCTTAGTCACATTATGTGACATTTAAGGGACTAATTGAATTCAAATTTGTCACAGTGACATGTGACACGACTAAGAGAATGAGCAGAAATGAAGTACTACAGAGATAGCCGACATCACAGCTGATTGCCCCCTAGTCCATCAACGAATTTGAGTGCGTTTTGACGGATATTCAGGACACGAACGACGGTTAATGCCGTACTCTGATTGGTCAATTTTTTTTGTTTGTGAAGACGTTATAAAAAACAGTTGTCAACAATTTTAAGGGGCAAGAGAAGTCGGCCATCTCTGCAATACTTCATTTCTGAGAATGAGGGTGAATGTATTATAGGTAGGAATTATGACACAAAAAAGAAGGTACTCCTTAAAAACCGTTAAGTCAAAATTATCAAAACCGGAATATGTAAGTGATGATAATGAACAGATGCTGTAAATAGAAAATATGGGAATTGTTTATTTTTATTAAATAAATTTCAATCGATTACTTTTCGACAGTGGTGTTACACTACGTATCAGGCAGATAGAAATAAGCTATAATGAGCTTTGAACCAAGAGTTAATATTATATTATATACAATTTATTCATATTCACAATAGATATACATAGAGCTTCCAAACTATTGTTTTTCCATTATGTAGAGTACCGAGGTGGATGGTAGAGGCGTTTTCGAATATAGAATTAATGTTTGAACACCATCCTTGCTTAAACTTAATATAAAAATCTTAAGAATTAAAAGGATTAAAGAGCAGACTGTTCTGAAAGTGGAAGGGAGCGACTTGAAATCTATATTCCATTCTACCATTAGAATCTACATACAACTTGTAATCATATGGAATTTAATAAATACTCGTGCTCAATACTCGATGTTTTTTACTCCCAGGAAAAACACTAGGTCAGAAATATGTATAAATAAACTTTTTTTTTTAAATCGTAAAAACATTAATTTTTCTAATTGAATCTCATAATTTATGGTTTGACGTCAGCCATGTCAAACCCTCATAAAGTCCATCGCCAGATGTTGCACATGACGGTTGCACATACCAATTGCGATCACGTATTCTCGTAAGTCCTAATTTTTCTTGGATCTCGTGTGGTTTCATAGCTTAAAAAAACAAAATGAAATATATTATTATTAACACTAAAATGGTAATTTTTCAGTAGAATAATATTTGCAATTAAAATATCGATTACACATTCAACATATTGAGGAAAAAATTTAATATCATTGTTTTTTTTTTCAAATTAAGGCCTCAATAATTCTTCATTAACATCTATTCATATGTGTATGACATGCACGTGGTTGGAACAGAAACAAAGCAATGGGAACGACAAGTACATCATGCCCAAATAACCGGATTGTACCGTATATGGGTTGCATTTATTGTAACAACACTCCAAGCAGCTTATTAGGAAGAAGGCATATAATCTAGATTTCCGAAAGCTAAACTAAAACGACAAAAGAATTTTAGGGGGATTGAAGCAGATTCATCATCCAAGACCGTGACTCCGTCATATCCTGCAAGGGGTATGTGGCGTATCCAGAGGGGAATAACTTGATAAAACTTGCAATGCTAAGTGTGAACAACTGTGCCTATTGTATACATATTATGTATCTGTCTTCGAACGGTGTACTCCGAACACCTGGGACAATCTGGTTTCAACATAAGTCCCATTTAGTGAATACAGTGTGATCCGTATTGTTAACAATCTTCGAAAGGAAAAAAAAAAGAGTCCACCTTATTGTGAAGGCCCTTCAGTGAAATTCAAGTAATCATGCCTAATATGAATACATAAACACTACACAAAATATAAGTATATATTCATATACATATACGTACCATTGGTATGAAAAACATTCAATTATTATCAATTTATGCACATTTTTCATCGACTACCGACCAATTTAAAAAATCACAAACTCGCTCACTGATTGACTCGTTCGACACAAGTTTGAATATTGATCTTCGGATTTTAGCACATATTTCCATCACATTTTTCGATTAACTTTGGGAAAAATATTCCGATAGAGATTGTCAGAAGCAGGGACTTTCCTGGGGAAGGAAAAAGGTAAGGATAAAAAAACTCCGCCGGGATTCACAATATGCATGAACATTAACCCTAACAATCTAAACGCTTCAAGAAGTACTGATGTAATTGAGTCGCGCACTAGTGCCAATCAAACAACCGACTGAAATCTTGTTAAAGGAAGAGAAGTTAGATATCATACCCAAAACTATGCTAGCTAAATGTTTGTAACTGGTAGTGAATCAGTAGGTGTCAGCCTTGCTTAATCATTGTCGATGATGACTCTTGCTCTGTCGCCAAAACATTCAAATACTCCGCATCGTCTGTCAACTCCTGCGCAGTAAAATCCGCAACTGTAGACCGACGATTCGTAGACTAAAAGAAAAAACAGAGCCCAGAGATGATATATAGATTAACCTTTCGAAGAGTTGCCCCAACGTTTTAAACCCCACACGACTTTATAAAAAGCGATTTAAAAGAAGCATCAATATACGAATTTCTAAAAACAAACCCCCGCTATATTTACTATTTACTGTTCACTGAATAGATTTCATCAATATAATAACATGGGTGGCGCTACAGCACGTAGTGGACCATGTCCTTGCTCCTACGGCAACCACTCATATTTGAGCATTGTTTTTTTATTATTCTGCTTGTGCCGGGAATCGAAAACAGACAACGAGGTTCAATTGTGTAGGAATCGACTCACAGGCCATAACAATAAGAAAATGAATGTTCAAGTTACAGCGATTTGGTACATATTAAGATTTAGGCGAAACTATACGATTTTACATTTCAGTCAAAACTGATGACTAACGAATTCTAAATTACCATTTTTGTGTGATAACATGCTGAGTGAAGTATTCAATCTATACATATAAAGCACAACTACATCTTATACAATATAAATCTATGTCCGTTATAGACTTTGAAACCATCCAACCGATATGCCCCAAACCGATTTCAATAATGCGAAGATGATTTAATACCACTACAAATACTTATATTTGATTAATAACTTACCATCGGAAAGATCTTGTTTATTTGCAAATATCAGTATAATTGCATCTCTCATCTCTCTGTCGTTGATAATTCGATGTAGTTCTGTGCGTGCTTCGTCGATTCTATCTCGATCTGCGCAGTCAACTACAAATATTAAACCTTGCGTGCCTGGAAAGAGATATTTTATTACTTTCTTGATTAACAAAAGCACTCAATCGATTGTATGAACTTATAAACGTTTGTATTACTACAATATACCTGTATAATAATGTCTCCAAAGCGGGCGAATTTTATCTTGTCCTCCGACGTCCCAAACGTTAAATTTCACGTTCTTATAAGTGACAGTTTCCACATTAAATCCTACAGTGGGTATTGTTGTAACAGATTGACCTAACTTAAGCTTATATAAAATAGCTAAATATATATGTAAGGAAAATAACAGAAATAATATTTTTACCAATCTACGATAAAAAATGAGGAACAAGTATTACTCGAACAAAAGAATTTTTTCTGTCACCTCACTTCAAAATCTGTACTCCTGTATACAAGTGAGATGACATAATACAATCTAAATTGTCACTCCACAAAAACTTTGTTCGTAACAAACGCTTATTGTTTTTCATATAATTGGTAAATTGATTAAAAAAAAAACACATTTTTGAAACGATAGCAAATCGTTAATGTTGAACTTTTTTTTAAATCAGAAAACGGAAGGAGTCTGTTTTAGGTTATGGAAGAAGGCACTCTGATAAGAATAATTCTAAAGCAGTTAACTCGCTTTAAGGATGTGCTTGGATGTGTAGATCGTAGACATATCTTTGTCCAAACTTGTTCCCAACTCTTACAATCGATCTCTGTCAATTATTTAGCATCGGCCCTTTTTTTCTTTTCTTTTCTTTCAACAAACTTAATTTTTTATCAAAAATTCATTAAAGCCTTTTGCAATGGCTGAATTATCCATCGAGGACCGAGGATTCAGTTTGGGACAATTGACAAAATATCTGAGATTCGATCTCATTTTTTCAGGAAATGTGACAGGCACATGTCACACAAAGTGACCAAGGGATACAAATTTGTCAAGGAAAATATATCTTTTGGCGTCATGACACAAGAATAGGGGTCTAACCCCATGACAGCTCGCAGTCATCAGCTAGTTTAGCTAAAAAAAATGTGTATCGGTGATTCAACTATAAGTGAATTTTATCCATAATTAAAATAAAAAGCAAATATGCAATCAGTTGCTAACCTTGGACATCAATCGAAATTGAAACAATACAAATGCAATCTTTTATTCAATAATTTCCCGCTTGTTAAAAACGACAAAAAAAAAAAACAAAAATATAATGAAATTAAGTTCTGCCTCGGACATTCCACTCGAACCCCTCCCAAGGCGTCAGGGTTAATACAGATAGATTGAACATCTACTCCTATTTACTGCCTTCACCATAAGCAACTACTTTTTTATCAAAAAAATTATATTTTAAAACTCTAAATGACAAATAGATCACACTAGACTTCCCCACGATGTCAAAATATATGGCAAAAATCGAAATCGAATTTCTATTGGCAGTCACTTTCCACTGCCGATATTTTTGAAACGAAATGTTTTTCAATCCTAATTATAACACTAAATCATACAATTTTTTAAAACAACAAAACTGTAGAACTTGTTCTAATTGTTATTTTAACATTTGCATAACCTTAGACTCTTGATGCTCTGGCTACATACTATTAACGCAACGTAACGCTTTGTATTTCATGTACGAAAAGGATACTTGTTTTTCCAGCAGCGTCAAGGCCCAGCATTAATATCCGCATTTCTTTATTTCCAAATATTTTGGATAAAAGCTTTCCCATTATTCTCGAATGACACCGCAGCTGACCTAAAAATAAACAAAAAAAAAATACTGTTTATTAAAATTATATACATTAGTTCTATTATTGATAATGTTGCAAAAACTGGCAATCATATAAATTAAAGAAATACACAGAACTAAAAATTATTATAGTAATTCTAAACCAAACCATTTTTCCAAGAAAAACTCAAGAACGATTTGTTTGATTTCGTGTATTTTCATCATAATTGCCGTGAAGAAGAATGGTCTTCAACAAATTTCTTTACTTGTCTTTATTTAAGTTTGTTAATGAAATAAAGCTAAAGAAGTCAATACTAAATATAATCGAACTTCGAGAAGTCAAGTCAAGTCAGTTTCCCACAGATGAAGATATTGTCGAGATACTTAGATCGCAATCCGAATCTTCTCAGCTCGACAATAACAGTGATGTAATAGGGAAAGACTTGATGATAATTGAGGATGATTTGATTCTACCATCTTCAAACGAGTTGGTTGCAAATTCATTACTCATTTTGTGTTTATAATTAAAGACTCATGAAACAACAAATGATTCTGTGTACCTACAATGGTTTAAAGTCCATTGAAGATTTTTTTAACAAACGACATAAAAAAAACTCCACTCCATAAAAAAAACTCCACTCTTCAGTCATGTGTTACAGATTATTTTAAATTATAATTATGCTCGTCTTCGTTTTATGTATTATATCGCAGGTTAATAAATATTTGTATCAATTTTGTATTTTACTTGATAACTCGAAGTCTTGATAACTGGATTTTTTTTTGTGGCAAGTGGTGGTTTGAGTTATCGAAGCTCGACTGTACTTAAAAGTTTATTTCCACGTTAGTTGTGGCTCTGTGCGTCAACTTCTATGCACTTGAATCTACCGTGTCTACTAGCTTCGATTCCCGGTAAAAAAATCATTTTCACTTCGCATCTCTTTCGTTCAGCTAATCACTTACCTTTAGCGGAAAATTTTTAAGGCTAAATATTCCGACATTTTGCTATTTTGGTTTTAAACCGTTATGAGGGAGTAAACTTCCTCGGATAAACGGACGGACCTACAACAACGACACGGCTCGAAAAAGGATAATAATTTGCGAGTATGCTCTTGAAATGTAAGAACAAACTACACTCCAGGGGCAGCTAATAAACTAGGAAAGAGCGGAGTGATTGGAAAACACAGCCTCCACGGCACGACAACAGATAACGGCATCCGCTACACAGACTTTGCAGCAACACGTAATATGGTCATAAGCAGTACGAGGTTACCTCGCAAAAGAATCCACACAGCAACCTGGCGATCTCCCGACTGTCGAACCCCCAACCAAATTGACCATCAAAGAGGAGTTTTGACATTGACAGCACACCAGAGATTGCCAGAGTCGATGAAGAGCAATTACGTGAGAGACTCTCCGGTATGCCTACGTCGAACACCAACGAGATTTGGTTGCATTGCCGCTCGGCCATCAAAGAGGTAGCCGATACTACCCTAGGCTACCTACCATCTCCGACAAGAAACCCATGGTACGAAGGCGAGTTTGACCATACCAAAAAGCACTGTAACGGAAAACAAGAGCAGCGCAAGAGGAGTACCGGGCTAGAAGACGGGGGGAGAAGAAGCTTCTACCGCCTCTCGCAACCTCCCAGCTCAACGATTTCGAAGAGTCTAGGGACAAATAGAAAATACGAACCTTTTATAAAAAAAGTCAAAAGGTTCGCCACTGGCTTTAGGAAAGGCACCAAGCTCGGACTTGACAAGGAGAGAGTGATAAGATATCACAAAAGTAGTCGGCACATTAAAAGGCTAAAGAACAAAAAAGCCACAGGCTCAAATGGCTTACCACTACAGCTTTTCAAGGCCGGTGGGGATGTTCTGGTAGGGAATATGCACCAGATCATCTGTAGAGTTTGGGAAGATGAAAGATTGTCCGACGAATAGAATATCAGCTCCATATACTCCATTCACAAAAAAAGCGATCCTACCTCTTCAACAACTATAGAGTATAGTATATTCCTGCTGAACGTCGCCTATAAGATCCTCTCCAGTGTACTGTGTCAACGTCTGATGTCGTTTTGCACCGCACTAATCGGCACATACCAGTGCGGCTTCCGGCCCGGCAAATCGTCTATAGACCAGATCTTCACACTAAGGCAAATCCTGGAGAAGACCAGCAAGTTTCAAATCGATAAGCACTATCTCTTCATCGATTTGAAAGCCGCACACGACAGAATTAATCGCATGTTCGATGCGATGGCCGAATTCGGGATCCCGGGAAAACTGATCAGGTTGTGTCAAGTACTTTCGAGCCGTTTGAAACCTGCACCGGTTTCGGCAAGGAGATGCGCTGTCGTGAGATTTATGCAATTTTGAACTAGAGAAGATAGTGCGTAGGTAGCCGTACGGAAGGCACTATCCTCTGCGAGTCAGTCCAACTGTTGGGATCTGCAGATGACATCGACATCGTCGACCATTCCTAACGCAAGTGAAGAAGAGACGAAGCGAGCTGGTTTTAAGTTCAATGAGGATAAAAAAAGTATATACTGTCGAATAACGAAAAACGATCCGTCACACACCACATAGGAAAATATTACTATCGTCAGCTAAGACTTCAATTTAGTAAAAGAGTTTGTCTACCTCGTTATAGATATTGTGGAAGCAGAAGTTACTCGCTAAATTGACTAACATTTTATAATGTTTATATTTGATTAATGACTGATGCAGATAGAAACACGTTTATATCAATTAAACAGGCGATGTTGATGATTTTCCTAGTTCAAATTGCAATGAAATTGTATTTTCTAAAACACACAGTAAACAAAATACCTAATTTGACAAAACCGATTGAAGTTGTGGATTTAATTCAATGGTCATCATCTCATCTATACATCCACATACAATGGTAGTATATATTACAGTGCGTGGCATATAGCGGAGCCTAAATGTCGGCCTAACTCTTTTGTTCTCAACGTGCGATATTATAATGTAAATTGAAATGGAAGGGTTTATTCTTAAAGGTTATTATATTTTTTTTAAATTTACTTAAAAAATTATTGATTATTTATTATAGTTGTATTTTTTACAAATACCAGAAACAATATTTAACATAGAAAATAATAATATTTAATGTGCACATATGTATGTAGGCAACAAACTGTCCAATCCACCTTAAAACACTGTTCATGAGAATATCTAGCAAATGGAAGCAAATGCAAGTCATTTGCTAGTTTCTTCTACCTCCACTACTGATTGCATAGTTTTATGGATACTCCGAAATGAAATTGTTTGGAGGCTTTTTATGACAGGTACTACCACTACATTCTAAGCAGTTCAAGGAAGGAATTGCCACAAAATAAGAGCGCAACGTGTTTACCACTCCATTTCTGAGAAACTACTTTGAGGTCGAATTGACGTACAGGTCTTCCACCTCCACTTTATACCTATTACATCAAACACTCTGCGGATGACACATTATTTATCCTATATTTGGCAACTTAATAGTAGCTCACTTCGCAACAGTGCACTTGATTTACAACAAAATGCCAATTTTGTGGTGATCATGAGAATATGTGTAATTTGAATTCAATTTGGAAAAGAAATTTAATTTCTAAAGTTCTAATATGTTACCAGATATACATTAGCCTGCTAGTTTTGAATGACAGGTATATTAGCAAAAGAAACTAACATATTTATATATTGCTTTTTTAATGGGGAGATAACAAATACTAATCTTGAAAAACATCACGCAAATTATCCATTAAGATGAAAGTATGTGGAACACCACATTCCACAAACAAGAGATTGATTAAACGTATACTCGAAGTTCCATATACAGGGTCAAATTAAATTCTACTTTTATTTTATAGTATTAAATTACATTACTAAAATTTGGTTGATAAGCTAGATATGCCATTGATGGAATAACATAAATATTTGGTTTTTGGTTTAAAAGTATATTAAAAAACTAATATAAGAAAATATATCAACAATTTAAAAAGTATTTACAAGTGTTTAAATAAGCAGGAAATGGAATGTTGTCGGCAGATTTTTAGAATTGAGGCCACTTTGTCAATGAAATTCAATGAACACGAATATGTGTTGTAAGGAAAATTCTTAATTTTGTGATTGAATTTCATTAAACATGTTCAATTTTGTTATATCGTACAGCATATGCAGCCTCACACTTTGTTATCAAATATTTATCAGCAGCCTTTCAAGCACATTGAGTCACCCATGTGAAATTTCAATTCGGCCTTTATAAGCGAATCTGTATTGATATTGTGTGTAATAGATGTAAATAACTGAACTGAGTATCTCAATAACTACAGGCTCTCTAACTCCTAAAATTTTCAAAAACTATGTGAAGAATGCAAAGAATATTTTTGATTAGACGGCACATCATCACTTAAGCTTAAACCGATTCATATACATATGCACGTACATTAAATTAATAAGATGATCCCGTCTTTAATTTGACTGCTCCAAAGTTGATATTACGATTAAGTACTGTACGGATATATTTGTGAAGATAAGGCAATGCAAATATGCAAGTTAAAAAATATGTTTAAGAATTCCACTTGTAATCTTGTTATAAAATAAACAATCTCGCTAAAACACACGTATAAAAAATACATATACTTATAGCATATATGCAAATTCAGGTGAAATGAAATGTACATATGTAGCTATATATTTAAGTGAAACAAACATACGTACATATATGTAAATTTATACGAAGTCAGGTTACTTGCACATGAAAAACTAACAAAAATCATTCGATACCTATTATTTCAATATTAATACAACCAACTGACGTATATAAACAAACGCAGTCCTATAATAAAATCACATTCAAATCCGTAATGCCCCTCCTTTATTGCAAATCGTTCTCTTAAATTATTTACCTTTCCAAAATAATACACTGCGGTTGTCCTATCGTTTAACTTGTGCAACTCCTATTTAATCGTGCAAGCTTCGTTACTAATGAATATCACTTATTCGTTTTCTTTTGATATAATTTATGTAGATTTTATTGACGGATTCATTTTTTTAAACTAAAATATTAATATATTACGGAATGTTGTTCACAAATGACATGTTGATAACGCTTTTGACGTTTCACAAAATTTTACAATTGGAAGAAATATGGGGTATATTGTGGAAGGCAAGCAACCGATTGAACCTGAGGTATGATTACATCGGTCAAGGTCCACATTTCCACATTTTTCACAATTTCAAGCTTTGTTCGGTTAAAAGTTTGAAATGGGTGCCAAACATGACAATCTTTTTTAAATTAAAACCGCATCTCCACTAGCAATATACCAAAGCAAACTAATTGAGGTACTATCGTAATTAGATTTCTTAATATGATTTTTGCTGTATTAATTTCAACGAGTACCCGATGATAAATTTGACGATGATAAATTTGATTCCATTTTTTTATCTGTTTTCATTGAAAAATCGACGCTTACACGTCGGATTGTCATGTTTGCTTAAACAATTGTCGAATGACGTCGGAACATATTTTCACGGTTGTCTGTATAGAATTGTATATCCTCGATTTGTATTTTCTTTTTTTGTTATGTCATTCTAGTCCCTATATAGTCCAGTCTAATCTTCAATAAAATTTTCGCGTAATTCTCTCAGTAGTTTGACAGATGCAAATGTATTTAATTTTTCCTTCCACGGCTAACCTCACATTAGCTTTGCTCTTTTCATATTTCATCGATTATCAACACTGCAAGAAGAGCACGCGTTTCCATAGCCATCTTTCGAAATGTATTCCACGATTGACGTCTGTCAAAGTATAATCTAGAATAGTGTGAATGCCGCTTAGGTGATAGATACGGTGATGTAAGAAATGTATATAAAAGGGGTGCAGAAACGAGTAAAGATGTTTGTACTGAAGTGCGTTCAACAATTCGAAAGCCTCTCTTTCTGACCATATGCATATTGTATATTGTGTTTAAATTCAGATTAGTATCATTTTCTATACGACAACTCAACTCACCAACCATGAATCGCTATATTTTCCAAGCCAAATACAGCATTTTTTTAACGCAATTTTATTTAATTCATTCTGTTTTTACTTAGTTGCTAGACGAAACTACTTAAAACTAGCTTAACTATCTTAAGAATTACAAATGTTCTTAATACTAACCTACTGACCCTATGCGGGTACTCTAAGCTAATCTAATCTATGTTATAAATGTGCCTTTCGGCTTAAAAACTTATAAAAAACTTGGCTAAACCTAACTACCTTTTACTAACTTACCCTAATATAAAACTTAATACTATCGTAACAGTACGGACACGTGCACCAGGGTGTATATGTTGTGTATATGCCTAACATATATAATTTATACGCCGTGATGTATCTTTTCTTTGTTTTTGTTTCATATATATATATATTTTTTTTGATTATTGTTATTAATTTTTTTTTTGGATTTTTTGTTTCATATTTTTTTTTTATTTTTCTTTTTTTTGATATTTTGTTATAATTTTTTTTTTGGACTTTTTGTTTTATTTTTTTGGATTTTTCGTTTTATAATTTTTTTTCCTTAAAGCTACCTTAAAAACTATGTAAGCTGGCCACTATGGTCAGCTACCGGATCCTGTGGAAAAGCTAGCGGTGGCGGAGGCTGGTTTTGGTGTAACCACCAGTAAAATTGCCGTTCTTTGGCATACTCTGTCCTATCTCGAGCGGGTATCGCTCTACTGAACTGGAGGAGGTCCTCGTGGGTGCGAACGGCATCCGGTTCGTACTGGAGTCGCCTGTCCACTGTTCGGCGGACGACATGGAAGATGATAGGACATCCTCTGGATCCTGTATAAGGCCACTTGTGTCTAAATAGAGGAATGCTTCGGGAGGAATAAAGCCGTTAAGACGCACCCTTTCATGGTACATACTATTGGGGTAGTAAGCCCCAAAGATCAGACTGTTGGAAGAGGACTTAGCTCGTGCAGTGTGCCTTCTGATTAGTTTAATGATAAAATTATCTGCCCTATTTACATTTGCTTCGTTGTACAGGACTTCGTTAGGATAGTACTTCTGGTACTCAGACTCGGGTGTGCGATACAGACGGAGACAGCTACTAAGACAATGCCTCTCGAACACCCTCATCTTTTCCATCTGGGAAGGACTCACGTTGAACCACAATGGACAACCGTACACCATAATGAGCCGTACTAGGGCCATGTAGCAGATTACCTTCACTCTGGTATCAAGTTGGCTGCTGAAAAACAACCTTTTTGCCGCAGCAAAGGCTTTTCTGGCTTTCGTCAGAGCAATATCTATATGTTTATCAAAATACAGATATTGATCCAGCCAAATGCCTAGATATCTAACTTCACTTTTTACAGCTAACGGCCGACCATGCGGGTCAATTTGCCGAACTTACGCCAGTTTTGGCGCGTATTCTGCGTTGCCCTGTCCAACGGGGTCCGGAAAAGACTAGTTTCGCACTTCTGGAAGTTGATAAGTAACTTCCAGTCGTCGCAAAATCGCTGGATTTTCTCGAAGTCACGCTGCAACAAGATGTTTATTACCTCTACCTTCGGACCTGATCTGTACGCAACTAGGTCTTCGGCGTACGCAATTAAGTGCGGCATGGAACCTACAAGATCTGCAGTGAATATAGAAAACAAGGTCGGGGAGCCGATGGCCCCCTGTTGCAGACCGTTTTTAATGTTAAAGACCGTAGTGGAAGTTACGTCACCATTTTTCACAACGAACTTTCTACCTGTACATGTCATAGACCATGTATAGCAATGGTTTACTTATGCCAAGCCTGACCAGCTTGAAGAAGAGGCGCTCCAACCAAACGGTGTCGAACGCCTTCTCCAAGTCAATCAGGCAGGCACCCGTGCACTGATTTTTGTTTTTATTCCATTGTATGTCGGACAACAGTTTTGACGCGACATTAATGGTATCATGCCCCGCTCGGAATCCAAACTGGTTGTCTGGTATGATTTTCTTTTCATCAGACTATTGCTTCAGAACTCGAATGACTATCTTTTCAAAAACCTTGCTTATGCAGGGAAGAAAACTGATCGACCGAAGATTTGTCGGAATGGACTTATCTTTGTCCCGTTTAGGGATCGGTTGAACAACAGCTGCTTTCCAGTGCGTGGGGTAATGTGCATTACTCAGCGCATTGTTGAACAAGGTTGTGTAAATTTGGACCACTTCGGGGGGAAGATGGCGAAGCACAATTTTCGGTATTCCATCTATTCCCACTGATTTTTCTTCTTCAGCGAGTGGAAGATACCCTGGAGATCTTCTTGAGAAATCAAGATGTGATTCCCATCATTGGCGACGGCACTATGTGCCATGTTCTCGTCATTGAACCTGGTGAAACCTGGATTCTCTGATCGCCATTGACTTATCTCATTGCGGAGATAGAAGTGGTTTAGCAGGGCTCTGTTCTCCAGATCGTGATTCGGCCTACTAACCTCGTTGACCGTATACACTCTCTGGAAGACTGCAGCAATAGCTGTAACCTTCTCCTGGGGATCTTCCACCGCAAAGAAGTCATTGTCTAGCACTGCCTCATTTGGATCGATGCCAACTGAAGTCAGTAAGTGTTCGTTGTAAAAAATAAATATTTTATTTACTTGCGGGAACATGTTGGATCGTACAGCCCGGATCTTGTTGCCCCAGTGCAAGCTTATAGCCAAGCTATAGTTTATGCGTATTAACTGTTGGAGGTTCTTGATCTCCGACATCAATGCTCTGACTTCCGCCTTTTGCAGATCTGTAAAACGCCTGTGCAAGAGTTTGAGCCTTGACAGCAGCCTACTTTTGTGCACGTGAAGTGCATCGATGGTAGCATTTCGATAAACATCGCTGTTGTCGATTTGAACTATCTTCGGAATTGTTTTGTCCATCGTACGTTTGACTACGTCGTCCATTTGTATGAGGTACCTGTCAACCTCTTCGTTCGTCAGGTTTCTGTTTGTCGGCGGAGTGATCCCACTCGAACGAAGTTCTGTGGATAAAGTCCTGGAGAAGCGTGGCCAGCGGGCCTTATTATAATTATAAGGGTGCCTCTGGACATACTCCTCCAGTCCTTCCACCTCGTTCGGGAGCTGAATAACTGCGAAGAGCCCGCAGTGATCACTCTCGTACTCAACAGCAGTTAGACAGTTCCGTGTGCGTCTTTCCACGTCTAGTATAGTCAGTCGTTTGTCTATCAGCATCAGATCCAGATAGGACCAGCTTCTAGGATACGATGGCCTATCGGTCGCAAGCAAATCTAGCTTGAACTCAACATTGTGTTCTACCAACCAGTTATACAATGAGGTCCCCCTGGTGTTATTCACCACGTTGCCCCATTCTATATGCCTCGAGTTCAAGTCCCCAGCTACGATATAGTAGTTATCTTCCGAGCTCAGTCGAAGGCTAGTGAAAAGAGTATCGAGCTCTGAAATGAAATATTGGTTGATGCGTGACTTGTCAGTCGCATAGATAGCGATCACATATAGCCGCTTACCACCCCGAAGGGGGATGCGTGCGATACACGTTTCTATGGCCTGGAATCTCCGCACTTCACCGCTATACACGACCTTATGACAAAGGCCTTTTTTGATTAAGAGTGCGACTCCACCAGCTAGGAAGCTTCGATCTCTTCTAATGATATTGTAATTTTTGTACCTGAGTGGGTGTGTCTGGCTTAGCTTAGTTTCGCAAACCATTAACACATCATGATTATTTAATTGACGTTCAGGGCGGATCAGTGAATTCACATTCACTGCTAGAATTTTAAGGTTGCATGCTGCCTGCGCAGCCATTATACCGATGTTGCGTTAGGCTCTCCAAACAACGTCGAATAGATGAGGTCTATTCGCGCTGCTTGTTCCTGTAACTGGTTCTGAATTTGGGTTTGGAGTTGAGCAATCTGCGTCTGGATAGAGAGCAGGATCGTCTGCACATCCAAATTTGTTTCTGGTTGCCTGGCCACAGGGACCTGGGTAACTTTCGGCACTGTCTGTTGAACCGGTCGCCCAGCCCATGCCACTTGGGCATAGGAGACTGCCGATGTAACAGTGGTAGCTGGAGCACGGGGCACTGGCCTCGCTTCTACCATTTTTCCCTTACGTTGGGCTTGTATAATTTTTCTCATTTCTTGGACCTTAGGACATCCCCGATAGTTAGCAGGATGCCCGCTGTCTTACAGAGCACGCACGTCAGCTTGCTCCTATCATCAACTTTATCGGTCCCTAAAGGACATTCCCTGCGATTGTGGGTTCCTGCGCATTTGACACAGCGAGACTGCATATTGTAGTTCGCCGCGGCATGCCCAAACCTCGCTTTGTGCTTTGTCTTTTTTATTGTTTCCCATGTAACAGACAGAGTGCCTAAATGGGTAATTTTTTTTAGGCTCTCTAGTTTGCTGTCTGGGGTGACCTGAACTAGGAAGAAAGGAAGTTTCCTATTATTCCATTCTCGATGCGGCAGTGGTAAGGGCTTAACCCCTACGACCTGGACATTGTCGCTCTGCGCTTGGCGCAGAATAGCGGGGATCTCATCGGGATCAGTGTCGGGATCCACGTCCTTAAGGAGCATGGTTTGCACCTTTTCCCCTTTCGGAGTGTACGAAAAAAATTCGGCCTCCGACACCGCTAACCTTTCTTTGACTACGTGATAGTCTGCCATTGATAAGCAATGAACAGAGACCCATAGTGGACCCTTATACTTAATAAAATATGACTCTTCTGTGACCAACTTACACAGTATGTCAACGTCCTTCGTCTCTAGTCCGAAGACGTTGATCGTTGATCTCTTTGGCTGCTCTTCTGGCCCTTAGTTTGATTTGGAGGGCTTGAATGTGGGCGTCCAGCTTCCTCTCTCGCTGGCTTTTTTCCAGCCGCTCCCGGTCGTCTTCCTATTCGTCCTCCGATTCAGAGGACTCTCTCCCGCTGTAGGAGAATCTCCCCTCCCCTTCTGGCGACTCGTACTCGACGTCGTCGACCATGGGTTGCTGCCTTTTGGCTGCTGCTGCTCTAGTTGTGGCTACAGTTGTTGTTGTTGTTGCTGCTGCTAATGAAGTTGCGGCTTTTATCGCAATTTTTGTGTCCGCTGATCCCAGGCTGGAACGGCGTTTCACAAGGTTGGGCTGTGGTTGGAGCTTCTTCCTCCTCTGCTTTCTCCCCTCTTCTTGTGTTGCCTGGTGGACTGATGCCCAGGCCACCGGTACAACATCAATTTTTCGAGCTCAGGTCGCTCCACTTGCTCCATTGCACTTTTTTTTCACACTTAGTGTCTGTATTTTATTTAATAATAATAAATCACGTCTTCACTTCCTGGAGGTCTGTGAACGACTGCCAAATACAACATTCTTAACCCTGCATGGCAGGGTTAATTATTGGATCTAAAAATATTAAAATTTGGTTCACCAAACCACTTAGAGATTGCTCCCAATAATGATGTTCCCATAGGATCAGGTCTACTTGGGCCATCTTCATCAAACAGGTCTGAACATTTTATATAGTAGAAAGATAGAAATGTATACTTCACCTGAAAGGGCGTGTATCTCATATGTGTACGCTATTTTGAATTTTTCACTATTTACATTAGGCACTTAAGTAGATAGAGCTCAGTCTTATTCGATTTCATTTATATCACATGAGCGGTATATAATTATAGTATTTAAATTTAATTAATTTTCAGAAATTGAATCGATAAGGATATATAGATAATAGGGTAAAATTCAAGTTGATTTGGAGTAAATATTTACATTAGGTACTTAGATACTATAGCTCAGACTAATTCAATTAAATTCATATCACATGAGCTGTTTATAATAATTTATGTTGTAAATGTGCAGGAAACTAATGTTAAAAAATATAGGAGTTCGATTTGTATTAGTTTATAATAAGTGAGGACGCTGAAGCTTTTTAACCTCTATATGAGTTGGTAATTTGTTTTTCGAAAAAGGGGGCCATGTGGGAAATATTCTCATCCGGCACCACCACCACGAAGGGGTCAGACCTCTCGTTAAGGGTACTAATAGGCTATGCATAGTATCGGTCGTCTATCTGCCAACTAATGTTGTTCTCGAAAATCTCGAAGGAGGGGTTTCTCGTGGTATTGAAGAGCTGAGAGCCTCTTTTTACTAAGCTGTGTTAGGTAATCGAGTAGGGGGGTAACTTTCGAGTCTCGGTATAATGTACTGTTGGGAAAACATATACCACCAGGTCTTTTATGCTTTGATATGCAGCTTCTGATAATCCTTCGCTCGAATCTTTGCAGTTCAAGTGCAACATTTGGGGTGATTGTGAACCATATAGGGAATCCATAGGCTAGTGTAGGATGGATTAAAGTTTTGTATATTAGCGTTTTTGTACTGTTTTCCACTTCTCTGGATTTGAGCAAGATTTTCAATTTGGACGTAGCTGCTTTTGCCTTGTTCATAGCTGTTCTAACATGAGGATTCATCTTAAACCGAATCTGAAGATCCAGATATCGGCTTTCACGAACTGCCAGATGATGACCTTTACCGGAGGCGTTTCTGAAGCAGACAAGTTCACACTTTCCGAAATTAAGGTTAATGCCCCATCTTCGGAAATATGGAATAACTTCGTTAAGGTGAGATTTCACCTCGCTCAATGCGGTATGTGGCCTTTCATGATGGCTTAGGATGATAGTGTCGTCAGCATAGAGATTCGCCTCTGACTCTTCACATATAGTTGGTAAGTCCGAGATGAAAAAGTTGAATAGGTGGGGACCCAGTATGGAGCTTTGCGGAACTCCGGCCAGTACGGGGATGCAGTCTCGCTGCGCATTTGCTAACCTTTTTTTGACTACGTGATAGTCTGCCATTGATAAGCAATGAACAGAGACCCATAGTGGACCCTTATACTTAATAAAATATGACTCTTCTGTGACCAACTTACACAGTATGTCAACGTCCTTCGTCTCTAGTCCGAAGACGTTGATCGTTGATCTCTTTGGCTGCTCTTCTGGCCCTTAGTTTGATTTGGAGGGCTTGAATGTGGGCGTCCAGCTTCCTCTCTCGCTGGCTTTTTTCCAGCCGCTCCCGGTCGTCTTCCTATTCGTCCTCCGATTCAGAGGACTCTCTCCCGCTGTAGGAGAATCTCCCCTCCCCTTCTGGCGACTCGTACTCGACGTCGTCGACCATGGGTTGCTGCCTTTTGGCTGCTGCTGCTCTAGTTGTGGCTACAGCTGTTGTTGTTGTTGCTGCTGCTAATGAAGTTGCGGCTTTTATCGCAATTTTTGTGTCCGCTGATCCCAGGCTGGAACGGCGTTTCACAAGGTTGGGCTGTGGTTGGAGCTTCTTCCTCCTCTGCTTTCTCCCCTCTTCTTGTGTTGCCTGGTGGACTGATGCCCAGGCCACCGGTACAACATCAATTTTTCGAGCTCAGGTCGCTCCACTTGCTCCATTGCACTTTTTTTTCACACTTAGTGTCTGTATTTTATTTAATAATAATAAATCACGTCTTCACTTCCTGGAGGTCTGTGAACGACTGCCAAATACAACATTCTTAACCCTGCATGGCAGGGTTAATTATTGGATCTAAAAATATTAAAATTTGGTTCACCAAACCACTTAGAGATTGCTCCCAATAATGATGTTCCCATAGGATCAGGTCTACATGGGCCATCTTCATCAAACAGGTCTGAACATTTTATATAGTAGAAAGATAGAAATGTATACTTCACCTGAAAGGGCGTGTATCTCATATGTGTACGCTATTTTGAATTTTTCACTATTTACATTAGGCACTTAAGTAGATAGAGCTCAGTCTTATTCGATTTCATTTATATCACATGAGCGGTATATAATTATAGTATTTAAATTTAATTAATTTTCAGAAATTGAATCGATAAGAATATATAGATAATAGGGTAAAATTCAAGTTGATTTGGAGTAAATATTTACATTAGGTACTTAGATACTATAGCTCAGACTAATTCAATTAAATTCATATCACATGAGCTGTTTATAATAATTTATGTTGTAAATGTGCAGGAAACTAATGTTAAAAAATATAGGAGTTCGATTTGTATTAGTTTATAATAAGTGAGGACGCTGAAGCTTTTTAACCTCTATATGAGTTGGTAATTTGTTTTTCGAAAAAGGGGGCCATGTGGGAAATATTCTCATCCGGCACCACCACCACGAAGGGGTCAGACCTCTCGTTAAGGGTACTAATAGGCTATGCATAGTATCGGTCGTCTATCTGCCAACTAATGTTGTTCTCGAAAATCTCGAAGGAGGGGTTTCTCGTGGTATTGAAGAGCTGAGAGCCTCTTTTTACTAAGCTGTGTTAGGTAATCGAGTAGGGGGGTAACTTTCGAGTCTCGGTATAATGTACTGTTGGGAAAACATATACCACCAGGTCTTTTATGCTTTGATATGCAGCTTCTGATAATCCTTCGCTCGAATCTTTGCAGTTCAAGTGCAACATTTGGGGTGATTGTGAACCATATAGGGAATCCATAGGCTAGTGTAGGATGGATTAAAGTTTTGTATATTAGCGTTTTTGTACTGTTTTCCACTTCTCTGGATTTGAGCAAGATTTTCAATTTGGACGTAGCTGCTTTTGCCTTGTTCATAGCTGTTCTAACATGAGGATTCATCTTAAACCGAATCTGAAGATCCAGATATCGGCTTTCACGAACTGCCAGATGATGACCTTTACCGGAGGCGTTTCTGAAGCAGACAAGTTCACACTTTCCGAAATTAAGGTTAATGCCCCATCTTCGGAAATATGGAATAACTTCGTTAAGGTGAGATTTCACCTCGCTCAATGCGGTATGTGGCCTTTCATGATGGCTTAGGATGATAGTGTCGTCAGCATAGAGATTCGCCTCTGACTCTTCACATATAGTTGGTAAGTCCGAGATGAAAAAGTTGAATAGGTGGGGACCCAGTATGGAGCTTTGCGGAACTCCGGCCAGTACGGGGATGCAGTCTCGCTGCGCATTTGACGCAGATGGGACGGGAAAAGTGGTTTTCAAATGAGACGGAAAGTGTGCGATCTGATAGAAAACTCATAATAATTTTTGATAAATCCGGGGGGAAGTTTAAATAGAATAGTTTATATATTAGGCAAACGGAGTCAAAGGCTTTAGCGAGGTCCAAAGTGCAGGTGCATTTTTTGTTGTTCAAAGATGAAATAATTGATTCAACAGTACTGATCGTGACAAATTTGTCATTAGCCGCTTCATTGGACTTGTTGAGTTGTGAAAAATTTGTTAAAATAAGGTTTTGATTCCATACTGAAAATGAGTTTACATAGGTTTCCACTATCATCACGTTGGCTTCATCATAAGTGGGGGACTTAGCAGAATAGAGATCACGGTAAAACTCACCGAAAGCTTCAACTCAGCGGATGAGTAGAAACTATTACCGTAGGCTAGACGTAACTCCGGGTTGGGGGATCTTTTACGACCGGTGATTTGATCGATTGCCTTAAAAACACTTGGCGAAGGTTTGAGACTATTGAGCTTTTTCCTAAATTGTTCATTCAGTTCTATTCTAACTTTGTCTTTTATGATTTTGCTCAGGCAGTGTATCCTTGCCGACAAAGCTCTGTAATCGTGATTATTCCTATCGCCGAAGCGATGAAGAAGTCTCTTTAGTCGTCTTTTCCAAATCTTCCGAATCCTAAATAGGTTGATCGTTTCATCAGAAATGGTGACCCAGTTTGGACGTGTGACTGTTGTACTGCTATGATTTGCTATGCCTTCCTGTATTAGGGTAGTAAGCGAATCAATAAAGGAATCGATCTCAGATTTGGAGAGATTTCTGTCTGTAGGAAAATTCAGATTGTTAATTTCCACATTTAAGGAGCTAAGAAAGGCAGGCCAATTAATATTCTTAAGTTTGTTAACGTTTTGAGGATAATTAGGAAAAGTTGACAAATTTGGAAGTTGAAGAGCAAGAATTATTGAAAAGTGGTCCGATATAGGGTCAGATGTAACGCATGCTAAATTATTGCTTGAAATGAGGTTGGAAGAAACTAGGAAAAAATCTATGTGTGAACCTGAACTTGGTCTAGAGGGACCAACGGATTTAACCAAGTCAAACTGAATGAGATTATGCTGTAACCATCGCGCAAAAGACCTTCCGTTGTGATTATCCTTGACGTCTTCCCAGAGGGAGTGCCTGGAGTTAAAGTCCCCACCTATGATGATGTAATCGAAGTTACTAACACTATTAATAAGATCGTTTAGGGCTGGAATAAGGGCTGGGCCCGCTTGGTTACAGATGTAGATCGATATAATAGCTAACGATTTAGTGGATTGGTTGGAGTCAGAAATAGGGATAGAAGCAATGGTTGGTTATTCATATAATATTCCGCTTTTTGTTCGCTTACTGTTGCCTACGAAACCAGCGTGGAAGCTGGAACCTAACAGTTTGATGTTGGTTAGCGGTGCTTTAACCGCAGACGAGCACGACGGCGTGTTGGCGCCTTTACTATCTAAACGTTTACCTCTAATTGATCGTTCAATAGCGGGAATATTTTCCTCCATAGCAGAGGTGAAATTTCCACAAGATTACTCACTAACACAAAATAATAATAATATTTCCTTTGTTCGAAACGGAGCACACACTAAACACGTGTTGACACCACGAAGTCACGAGAGAGAATCCCGTTTCGAAGGCAGCTGTTCTACGATTTGACGTCTGATTTAAGAAATTTAATTTAAAATTCAAACATTGAAATTTGTGTTTTTCCTTCCAAACAATGAATAGTGCTCTTTTGCTCTTTTGATAAAAGTGAACAAATTCATACCGATTATAATACGCCGGATCAACTGCGGAAGGAACCGTTTGTTTTGCTATCACTGAAAACGCTATTCAGAATATGAGATGATGTCGGTTAGGTAGTTTAAACATGCTATTGAAAACGCCCACCCTATATTTGTGACGATTTTCAATTCGAATCAAATTGGTTGCAGATTTCTAGGTTGAAAGATGAGTTGGTGCAACAGAAAGTACATTTTTGATTCTAAATGAACAAAAATGTTTTACTTTTTTTTTTTGGAAAAACAAACAACACGGTTGCAGTTCGAGGCAATGTGTAGCGCCATGAACAATAATCCGGGCTTGGCCAAAGACTTCACCAAGAAAGGCGTAAATTTGTTCCTTGAATTTTGTATTAACAGACGTATGCAATCCACTTGTATAAATCAGACTTTGAACTTAAATTCAGACTTTGAAAGCTCCTGAATTATTCAAAATCAATTTTAAACAAAACAGAACGTATTCATTCTTTCAGATAATATCGGAAAAAACCACATTCAATCAATTTTATGGCAGAACGCAACGGATTCTATAGGCCCAAACCCATGGAATCCGTTGCGTGCGTTGCGTTCTGTAAAAAAATTGACAACCCATCCGCGAACTTTCAGAAATAATCAATTTCCAGCAAATATAAACAAAAATTAACACATTCTGTTATGCAAAAAGATGAGGATTGAAATATCGAGTTTTCTTCAAATTTTGTTTTGCTGCACAAATCAATCATTCTCTTTGCTAAGCGTCAAGTTGAATTCGCAATACACAAGAGAGGCAAACGTGATCCACAAATACACGACAAAAAATGTACGATGTGTTTTTGCACAAATTGTACACAACCCATTGCTCTCTAAGAATGAGAAAAATCCATATGAATGAAGTGTCAGAGCTTGGAAAGATCGCGATTCGTAGTGAGCCCATACGCATGGCCTCTCGATGCAATATACAGTTTCTTGAGCATTTTGACTTTTCAGCTGCAGCAAATCGTCACGGCAAATTGTTGCGTTTGAACGCCGCTATAGACAACTACACATCAGATATGAAGTAACAATTAAAACAGTAGACTTCTGCTCCATAGATGCAGATGGTTTAAGCAAGTTGGAATATCGTTGGAGAAAGTGCATCGGACTCAAAACATTAATTCAATCCCGAGAAGAAAAAAGTACAGTTAAATCTTCTAAATTGGGGCACCTCCGACATGAATCGCACCCTATTTTTTTTTATCACGGTTCACCACTGAATCGGATCATCGGGCAACGATTTCGTTACTTGAAAAACATCGTCCAAATTTGCACAAAAACAGAGAGGTACAAATTACAAGTGTCAGAGCTGATTGTGTGGATTGTCGGAAATGCGTTTGTAAAAAAAAACATTTCTTGCTCTTGTTCTGTTGTTGCCACAAAGCACTCAAACATTGAAATTGAACATTATGTACTTATTTAACTTATTATGAAGTATTATAATTTATAATACTCCAAGAACATTTTATTTTAGAACTATGTATGTATAATTTGGACAGAGTGATATTTGGCCCACTTAAGATGTCGTCTCAGATCAGGGCAATTTGGTTCGCAATTTTCTTAGTCCTTGGATTGCCCCATTTATGAAGTTTTACTGTATTCCCTGTTTTACTCATACATTACTCCATAACAAATCAATGGTTTGTAAAAAAAAAAATTGTTCGTAAAATATTTTTGCAAAAGTTACAATTAAAGACACGTACATTCTTTGCCAATCTATTTTGTCATATATGAATACATTGGAAAAAAATCAAAATAAGAACAAATAAAAACACGTTTCAATTTATCTTGTACCAATCTATGTCATCTTGCTTGGTAGAAACCGGATTTACCAAACTCTGAACATCGTTAAGCATCTCACTACATAAATTATCGTTTAGCTGAAAAGAGATGAAAGAGAGAAATAAATGTAATTGGTTTCTGATTACAGAAAGATAGAGATATAAGCCGATCGTCGTAATGATCTTACTTATCTTATATAGTTTGTGTAAAACAAATTAACGATAAATGCAAAAGTTTTTCTATTTTTAAAAACTAATAAAAATATACCAACCTGCAATGACGAAACCAAATTGTCCGGTGACTCTAAGCCACTTACTGAGTTTAGATCTCCATTTTCTAAAAGAAAAAAACAAAATATCATAATTATATAAAAATTATAATTTAAGCAAAAAAAAACCTACTTCATTTTTAGTACGTTTTTATTATAAATGTAATGTTATTAATATGATAAACTAACTCTCTGGCCTTTTTGCCCCTATAATTCGAATTTAAGTTTTTTTGTTGTTCACGAAATGCGTACGTGACGAAAGTGAACCATGAAATCAAATGCTTGAGAGTTTTCTGGGTTAACGGAAAGGTGTGCAGATGGTTGTCATTAGAGTCTGCAATTTGTCCATTCTTAAAGACGCAATCGAGTTGGACAGACAAACTACCATCTGAGGAAGAAAACTCAAATCACGATTAAGAAGAGGATGGGAAAACAGTTCGTAACAGTTCAAAGAAGCGAAATGATCACTTACAAAACTACGTACATTTTTAGAGAACACAGAGCTTGCTTTGCACTACTCAATTTGTACAAAAATTTCTTTACTTTACGAAGTACTCCTTATATGTACACATATAATGTACAAAATAATATAATAATATAGGTGGCGCTACGGCCTAGCTTCTACAGCAACTACTCATGTTGTGCGTGCTAGTGTTCTCTCAAGAGTGGAAGGGACCTACCGTTTTATGCCGACTTCGAACGGCCAAGTATAAGAAGCTTTTTCTAGACTGTTATTACTCTTTGAGCATTGTCAGTGACTCGAAAGAGGTGGGACCTTAAACATTGTTTTTTTGATCATACCGGTCGGGAATCGAACCCAGGCAGCGAGGTGAAGTTGCGTTGGGATCGACGCACCTGGGTAATACAAATTTCATTTGACAAAAATATTTGTTTAATTCTTAAGCAGATTCATTTTGGAACAGAGATGAGTTTATGTTCACTGCAAAATTCACTCACATTTAGTTCAACGACCAGTTTTTAAACAATAGATCGGCGGTGGAATCGGCTAATGCAATATGCGATAGTTTATTATCCTAAGTCGAAACTCGAACTTTTTCGCCATATTTAACATACATCACCGTCAATTTTCCATACAAAAATATATCTTTAAGTCGAACTGTCCCTCGACCAAATTATGGTATCCTGTGACAGTTCGACTTAAGTGGATTCGACTGTATTACCAATTTATAGGCATTTTTTATCGAATGAAAGAAAAAATTAAAAGAATCGAACACGAAACTAAAAAGGCAACTTATGGATGCAAAATTATACAATTGTAAAGCAAATACACCCATCAAATAGTAGGGATGCCCCATCAAATAGTAGTTGAAGACATATTTTTTTTAAAAACATTACTCTTGAACGGACAATAGTTGATAGTCGACTATAACTATCAAATGCACGACGGTCAACTATCGCCTTAGCTATAGCCTCTATCCCACCCTTGTTCTTATTCAGGTCGCTCAAATTGTCAAAGAAGTACATACGTTGAGATTTTCTCAGGATATTTAAGAGGGTGTGTTATGACCCCCAAGTCCTCCTCTTTGCAGTTTTTCCAAGTTTTTTTTATGGAAGACAAAAGACGTCTATGAGTGATGGTGTGTTAGTTCTAATAAGGTAGAATTGATATTTAATGTTAAATGTGACTAGATGTTTGATGTGATAGTTTGATGTACTTGTTTGTCGGGAGCATGACTTAAAAAAATATTTGGAGAAAAAAATGTAAGCTTTTCATGTTTAGCAGAGATTTCAAAAGAATCAAGAATATTCCAAAATAAATATGCTGACTGAGTATGATTTTTGTAATACCGTTAAGCTGTAAATATGATGTTAAGTAAATGCTATAATTACCACTTATACAGTCCATACTGTCTCCAATTTGTGATAAATAATCTGGGGTTACTGAAAAGTTGTTTGATGACAAGCTCAAACCACTATCAGCAGATTCTTGCCTACTATGGTCGGCCATTCCCGAAAGGAAGGGGTCCATTTGCAAGTCGAGCTTATGAACAAGTCGTGACCGCTGTTCTTGCTGCAATAAAAGAAATGTGACATTAATTTAAGGTTAATTTTTAAAAAGTTGTAATTGTTTTACCTGAATGCTGTCTCCTGCTTTTAAGTATTCGCGTTCTTTTTCTAGGTGTTTACTTTCCATCCAAGTCATTTCGGGGCGAGAAGCATTAGATGGCTTCTGCATATAAATGGCTAAAATAAAGAGAGAAAGAATTGTTTTAAAACTTCACATATGATATTTATATTTATATATATACTTTGTCATACATAATTTAAAACTACACCATACACATATATTAATTCGCGCATATGCATATATTATTTCCTATTTATTTTAATAATTGAATAGTTGAATGACTACACTATGGACAGATCAGTTTCTTAATTCAGAGAACAGAGAGTAAGGTAAATCAACATTAAATGATAACAATTTGTCTTTAATCAAGCAAGCAATATTTGAATGCCTCTGAATGAACTCTAATGACTAGCTTGATTTGAGCCTAATATAATCGAAATATGCACAATTTATAACAACAATGTCTATATTCAAAAAGCATCATTGTTGAGATATTTTAAGGATTGTAACATTACTGCATCTTTAAATTAATGGCATTCTAAGCAGCAAGAAGATGTGGGCACCATATATGTATGTATGTATATACACAAGTAGATATATAAAGTATTTAAAGCAGTTAAAAAAAATAATTAACACTCTTCATTTGTAGCCGATCAGGCTTTGCAGTGAACTCATGTGAAAGGTTGTGTTGTATTGATATGTAATCAATTTCCTTTCAAAACATTATAAAATATAAAAGAATATCAATGTGTTTATCTTCAAACGACAAAATGCCGTTAAATAATTTGTTCAATTCATTACATGGAAAAGGCATATATATTTTCACATGGCTTGAGTATTGCTTAGACGCAAAAGATGACTATGTGTTTACTCCCTTATAAACCATTGCAAACTTGTGTACGATATATTTTAAATATAAACAAACGTACGTATGCGTGGATCATTCCAAGATGTTGTGCGATTGATGTGATTAATAAAATAAACATCACCGGATTCTGTCAGAGCTTGTTCCCAACCTTCTGGAAGTGATCCAAGAGAATCAGTTGAGGCCGCAGAATCCTTACTCACGCTTCGTGGATTAACTAGAAGTAAACACAACAAAGATGTACGTAAGCGAAAAATAGTAAAGGGAAATTATGCTACCCTAGCCAAAGTGTTAACAACAAAAAAAAAAAAAAAACAAAAAAAAACAAAAATAAATAAAAATAAAAATAGTTACCAGATCTATGAATGAGTTGTTGCTGCCGTTGAATTGGAACTCTGGGATCCTCCCATTGAGTTGTTTTAGTAATATGACTAGAACCCAAATAAAAACAAATGAATAACAAAATATCATGCAGAATAAAATAATATTGAATATATATAAACAAAAAGAACAAGAAATTAAGGTAAACAAATTTAAAAATAAATGTGCACATTAAAAATAAATTAACAAAACCTCTTCGCATATTTTTATATCTATGCATATACTCCGTCCATTATCTAACAAGGTATGACCGTTTGTCAACTACAAAAGAATGGAAACATGATTTACACACAGATGCTCCATTCTGACATTTTTTAAAGTACGATTCGATAAGCATAACTTTACACTTTTTCACATACCTTGAACATACTAGATAGAATAAATAACTACATATTCCTATTTTTAGATGAATACAGGGCGAAGGGCAAGTCCGCCCTTCGACGGATTATCCTGTTCGAGATCTCAAGGCCCAGTTCTTCTTTCACAGTTTTTGAGAAGATAAAGGAGAAATCAGTCAGTTTTTATCGCGACTTGTGGGTACTTGGAGTTTACAACAAAAAGCTAAGCTAACTGAACACATAAATGGGTCGGACTGAATTGGATTGGATAGATTTCTACGCATGTGGGATTTTAGTGTGTTTTCCATGAACTTTTTTTCAAACCTTTTGTTGAATTCTACGGAAGAGGGTAGACGTAAGAAGTTTTCAATATGTGATTTTTTAAAAAGAAAATAATAAACTAAATCAATAAGTACCTTTTGCGCAGTTTTCTACGCAAGAATGAGATGAGGGTTAGTTAACACGTGCGTTATAAATGTTATGAAGTGGAGAGCACAATCCCCTGATCTTAATAATTGTAGATCAAAGAATTGATCCGTAAATGGCAAACTTTTGGCTCACTAGTCACAACTCCAACAAGTCCAAATTAGCAGGAATAACAACCCCATACAATAATTTCGTCAAAATAATTCGAAAACATGATTTAATTTTATCCAATTGCTTTTCAATGGATTTTTAATTATTTTGTTGTATTTAAATAGGATAATATGTATGATGTATCGTTAAATTAATAATTTTGAATTAAAGAATATTGCACTTTGAGAAAATGAAAAAATAAATGTTATAAGACTGTGACAAGTTTTTAATGTTCCGCAGTTTTTTCCCTACATATTGTTTTTTCGTGCTTTAACTTTGAACAATACGGACTGTATGCAGTGCAAAGTATAACTATCAAATTACAGACGTCGAAAGAACCGTGCTATCTATAATCATGCAACCAAATATTATATTGTTGTAAATGGTCTGGGTTGAGGTAATCCTTACAGTTCTTGCTACACAATTTACGATTGCTAGAATATATGAATTGTTCACGCCTAATTCCTAGCTAAGTGCACAATTTTTAGATTTTCTTTTACAAAGAACTAAAATATATTTCGAGATTGAAAACATTCTTCTTGATTTTTTTTTTTGATTTTACTATTAATATACGAGATATGCAAAAAACCAAATGAATTATTGTCACATATGGCCACAGATAGGTCGATTTGTATTGACTGTGACCAGTGAAACAGGCATATTATTTTAAAAGTATGTGTTGCTTGCCACAATCCTTCAGACCACAAAATAGAGAACGGTGTCACACAGGATTTCATATTAAAGCAATACTGTCCAACGCCTGTCAATTCTTTGTTCAACAATCCATACCCATAACACAAGCGTGATGCAACAGCACGGGTGCTGAAGTTCAAAAACCTTTTGTCTTAAAAAAAAGGAATACGTTGAAATAATTTCAGGAATTAGTAAAGAACTTATGAGTATCTCTTAAACGTTAATGACGAAATGAGAATTTTGACTTATTTGCATCAAAATATTCATGTAGCATGTACACTCCAAACAGGCCCTAAACCTAGTAGATCTGTTAAAATACAAGGAACCGCACCTAAATATACCAAGCGAGGTAGCAAAAACGCTTATAACAGGCTCCACACTACACGGATTCTCCATATTATCCTCTTTCAGCTGTATGACTACATGAAATTCTTAAATAATCTAAAATGAACATTAAGACAGAAGAAACAAAATACAATAGAACACACCTGTAGAAATAAAATCCGTTATATATATAATATTTCGTTGGTAAAGTAATGCCATTAATTAGATAGAATATTTAATATAGTTCTCCTGATTATAAAAAATACATTTTTTTTGTTTACCAGTGTGACAAAACAACTCTGAAAATTTTATTGATGGGAGACCACAAAAACAGAAATGATGTTCCAGTTTTGCTCGCAACCATCGAGGAGCATCCCATGTTCTTAAGCAACTTCGCATCTTAAATGTATATTATCATATAAATTAACATTAAAGGAAGAGCAATCATGCTTTGAACCAACTCCAAAATTTAAGAAAAACAAAGCAACTTCATGCAAAGCCGCGAACATAATAAAAATCAATCAGTAGATCACAAGCGGTTCATGTCTGCTGCAGAAGGCACTATACAAAAAATAGCCGAATGAATCTGCACGTTAGCTGAAAACAAAACCTAATCATTTGACTTTTTTCCCTTCTCTGTGTTTGCTGAAGTGGGTATGCAAATTCTTGTGCGAATTGAAGTCAAATTTCATGTACCAAAAAAGCCTGTTGTAACACATTATGTGATAAGTCAAAAATTTTATCGAAATCGATCAAACTGTTTAAAAGTTTGATATTTATAATTTCAGCAAAATTTATAAGTAAAATATTGTGTCTGCTTTTGGGTATGTGTGTGCTTACATCCATAGCTGTGTTGGTTTCTTGAAGTTGTGGGTATGAGAAAAATATAGAACAAAAACGTTTTCTGTTTTGTTTTAGGTAGGTCAAGGGCGATCTTTGGGAAAGTGCTTTCCGCGCTCTGAATGTGATTGCCTTTTCCTCCACCCGACCGACAGTGCCTGTTAGAGCTTTAAGCAATATTTTTCAGATGCACTGTCATGGTATTACGTGTATGGTCTTTTGTACAATCTCACCAGCGTTGCTTCAAATTTGTCAGCCTCGCTTGTATACGTTCAACAAATTGTATGCAAATATTTGGTTTAATGTTAGCCGACAAGTTGATTAACCCTAGACCGATTTACGTGACGTTAAAATGGGTCTAGACCGGCCTAAATCCTCTTTCAATGCCATTTCAACCAACTAAGCTTAGAAATTAACACATTTAAACGATACTTTCCAATAAAAAAATATATTTCTTCGCCAACTTTATTAAAATATGTATTTAAATTGTATGAACGGAATGGTATAAGTGCTGTACATATAGCCACGAAAGGCGAATTTGAACTTTCAGATATAACCAATGTTCAGCCAATAAAAAAAAATTTAGAATTTTTGGTACACCCAAAGCTTTCCATTCATTTAGTGAGGATAAATCACACCAAAATTAGCTTAAATATTGTTACTAACAATTTAAAATGTTTTCTTTGCGATTAAAAGCGACAACGCGATCCACAAATTCAGGGTTAAAAAAATTTATAAAATTTTACTCGCAGCTATTTACGACTAGAAAATTGTATGTGAATGAATTATCGCATTTTTTTCATTTTCATATTATTTGACTCAGTCAAGACTATTTTGATTGTGATTTACACTATTCTCGCGTTTCGTTTCGTGAAATTCAATCAAACATTTTGTAAACCAACTAGCGACCCGGGGACAATGCTCATTATATACAATTGTGCTATGTCAGTGCGGAGTTATTAATAATACAGTGAAATTTCTTTCTATCATAAATGTCCGTTATGTAGGTGTGCCGGTTCTAGGAGCTAATGTAAGTTTTTTCTGCAGATCTATAAATCTACTCATCTTTTTTAACCGTCTACGGTGGTAAAAGCTCCATCTGCTGGGAGCGAAACTAGCACCAACAGAATAGTGTGCCAAATTTCAAATCAATCGGTGTACAATATTGAAACATCGTTTAGTAAGAATGATGCTTGGTTCGTGTTTTTTTATAGTTTATATACCATGACTGGACATCCTTCCGAACGCAAACATTTTAACTAGCAGTGGAGAAACAAATTGCGAAGTTTGCGAGGAGCATACATAGTTGAAGTTTTAAATATTCTAAAATATATATTCAGTATTGGTATGAATGTCAAAAGATACATAGAAGAGCAAAAGGTAAACGTTTATAATCCTAGGAATAAAATATTGGTTTGTTTACTGCAATACTGCGGCATAATTTCGTCGACTAGAATTAATCGTTCATCATCACATACTTTATTGGATATTTTATATAAATATCGTACTTACTTTAAATAATATATTTGCCCATCATTAGTTTTGGCCTGTTCCCATCCTGGTGGAAGAGCACCTAGCTCATTTTGCAGTTGAATTGGACTTATGACATCGAACGATCTTTGTTTCATATGAATACGCTGAATACTATTTTCTGATTGGCTTTGTGGATTTGCATTTGGGTTACAATTATTTTTAGCAATTGTGCCCGTAGTCGTCTGATTGGAAGGCTGTGCATTCAGAGCATATGTTTGTTGAAGAGATGCAGGACTGCTGTGGGCTCTTGAATGGCTAATAAGAAGACCTGTTGGTGCCACTGTAGGAGGTTGCTGCACATTTTGAGTTTCACTGCAAATGTTCGATTGCGAATCTGTACTAAATGCTGAATCAGTGCTATTTGCTCTTGAATGTGACACAGTCGGTGACTTGGACCCTGTCAACGGTGGAGTGAAAAATGAATTGGGTAATTTTCGCATTCGAAATGGCACTTGCAATGGTCGCTTTGAGTCACCCGGCTTAAGAACACTATCGAATAAAGCTTGCAAATTGTTATCTGAATCATCATCAATTCGTACGACTAAATTGACTTGGTTTGACGGATCTGATTCTGCGATATTACCCTTATTACAATCCTTATTTAACGCCATTCTGAAATAAAATTAAGGAATATTTATTAATCTAAGAATAATAATATTAAATTCACTTATAGTATTTGAAAATATAGTACATATTATTATAATTAATTTCTACAATACTAAATATTTGGAAATTTGACGACAAATAAAAAAGATGTTTGTTCTGTTAATTTGGCGAGTATGTACTATATATATTTTCATATATGTACTAGGACAACGTGGTTTAATAATTATTTATTTATAATTAATTATGTTTATAATGTTTGTACCATATGTACGGTGGTGCTATGTTGCACAATTAAAAAACAGTTTAAACGATGAATACTTTTTTTAATTTAATTTTCGAAATTTAAAAATAAAAACCTCATTTTTCCAACTAGAATTTCGTTGCTACCGCTCAGTATTGTGCTAAAATCAGAACGGCGAAATACATACAGTGGACTCTCCCTAAGTCGAACTTTCCCTCTAACTCGAATTTGTTCGCCCTTATAAAAGGTACATTTCCCCCAATTTTCCATGCAAAAACATCCACTCTAAAGTGCGGCTTGGGGGAGTCCACTGAATATATATACAGTGGACTCTCCCTAAGTCGAACTCTCCTTAAGTCGAAACTCTCTCTAACTCGAACTTTTCGCCATACTTTACATACATTTCCCTGAACTTTCCATACAAAAACCTCTCTCCAAGTCAAACTCTCTCTAACTCGAACAAATTTTGGTATCCCGTGACAATTCGACTTGGGGGAGTCCACTGTATATATATCACAAAATATGATTCACCAAGTTTAAACATAACGGTAAATCCAGAAGATAAGGAAATACATAATTAAAACGTGCAAAACCGAATAGATGTAATCCGCATATTTTCTACTTTATTTCAGCCGCTGTAATTGTAAGATATATAAGAAAACAGCTCTGAAAATTTCAATCTAATTCGTCATAAGGAAAATACTAAAAACTGAAATAGTGTATCCAGTTTTGTAAACAACTGTGCGTAATACGTAAGAAGCAAAAATTAAGGAGGTAATTACTTATGCGGACAATTATAATTGAAATAAGAACACCAAAGTAGGTACCTAGTATATTAATCATTAAATTATTTCCAACTATTCATATTCTTGTTTGTAGATTTGTCGCACTGAGGTACAGAAACCCATGAAATTCAAGGTCTTTCAATACAGAATAAACTACAGAACAACTTAGTCAAAAAAACCCAACTGTTGCATGATTAATTATTTTTCTTATCCATTAGACAACTCCAACATGAATCGCACTTCTTGATATTGTTGACGAAATCTATGTTTGAAGGATTTTCTTTTGTAAAACAACTGTTAGAAGAAAGATGTACACGTACTGTACCTAGCTGGCGTTTATGTTATGTCTATCATAGAACTCCTTGTATTTAAACAGATAAACTAAAAATTATAGAAGATTTAATTTTGAAAAGTTATACTACTATTTAATTTGCTAGTTGTATTTATCCATGGTTCTGCATTCAACTAAATACATGAAACTACAACTGTATACATGTAAGTAATTATCATGTTTATGTGAAAAAAAACTTGAATATTGTCGGCAGGACTACTTTACAAAAAACCTCTCAGGTGCCACATAGAAAGAATTTAAAGAGGAAATACGAAAAATAATGTAGAATAACAAAACAAAAGTCTATGACTAGGCTGTGTATGCATGTTTTTCTTATATTCACATGTACATAAATATACATTGAAAAGAAGAAAAATAATATAGGTGCTTGAAAAGTAAACAACAAAAAAAAACTTGTTGGATGCTTCACCGAGAAAAACCAATTCATTAAAAACAATTAATGACTAAAGTAGATACATAACAGATAACTGAAACAAAAAAAAAACTCATAAATACAGACAATTTTAAGAGGAAGAAGTAAATTAAAATATGCTAATTTCTTAATAAACACATATTTATGTATACACATAGTATATGAGTAGGTGTATATGAAACGTGTAGGCACAAACACATGCTACCAAAAGAAAATATCAGCTTGACATACCTTAACCAATTCCTTTTCTTCACAAATCGGGCGACGTGTTCATATAATTAAAGCCACAAATTGAATCCCAAAACTAAGTCAATTTCTGTTTTTTTTTTTAAATGCAGTGAGAGTTTTTTTTCCTTTATACATTCGCAATTTTCAATTCCTTTTTCCTGATTATGCGAATTTAAGCTCAAATGTTGACATTTTACTTTAGTAGAATGTTTGACATCTATACCTGTTGCACACATAAAAAGTTCCTCTATGTAAACAGGCACTCTCAGTAAATATTGTATATTGTGCACGCGCTAACACATTTACATAAATGAGCACATACATATATGAATGTGTATATATGCAATTTATATACACTTGTTATACTTTAGGGCGTATATATACACATGCACATATATATGCAAATATACACATTTTATGCTCCGAAAAATATGGCTATAAAAACGCGTATCTACATCCATGTACCCCCTTAAAGTTAGTAATTTGCGCATCCACTTATCCAGCTTATTTTAGTATACATTGCATTTGCATATCTGAACCAACAAAAGAATGCATCGAGTTTCACAATTTACACTTCGTTAATGTCCAAGAAAAATAACCAATTAGAAAATTTTTTATTAACTATCCAATTAAATGTACATATCTATGATGTATGTACTTGAGAACAATTGAAGCAATATCAGTGCAGGTGCAATTTATAACTTTCGCATTTATATTTTAAAATTCGTATACTCGCAAGGAATAAAAATTTGGTACGTAAAATATTAAAGACAAGGATATAATAGGTAACTTGTAAATATACAATATTTATCAGAAATCGTTCATTCCGTCTCTAAATTGCAACTAAATATCTGTGCACAAAGTGACGTGGATCTAGTACAATTTACATTCCATCAGACTTCCTCAAATTAGTAGAAGAATTTACTGAAGGTTCTGTTTACATGGAGACTTCAGAACACTTAGACAGCGGTTCTAAATATGTTGCGACCAGAGAGTAATAAAACACCATCTCATATGTATATATAAATATTATTTGTTAATTCAATTACTTGTTAATTTAAAATTACTTGTAATAGAAAATTAGTTTTAGTGTAGACAATCGGGAAATCGGAAAGTTAAACCTACCTATAATAGATAGCACCTAGAAATTTCACAAACTGTAATATCGTAGACCCAAGCACAAAGTTCTAGGTAAAGATACTCTCCTCTCACTCTGGCGTTCTGACAGTTTTAAAACAATATTTCTTAAATTTATTTCTAAGTTTAAATTTCTGGCAAACGGAGAGGATTATTAGTGCTAGTAATAATTATTTTATTTTTCGTTCAAATGAATAAATCATGTACAGTTATAGAAAATGTCCATATATAAACAATAAATTGTGTTTGGTATTATTCAAATTAATTTTTCAATTTAATCTTGCAATCACATAATTAAGAAGTACTTTTGTGTGTAGCCGTTTTAAGTGTAAATAGAGGCATTCATATTGAACGATTTATTGTATGACAGACATCAACTTAAATGCCCAACTGTGACATGCAGTCTCCACTCGACATGAATCATGTCCGGTTCATGAATACGATGTGAAAGACTAGTGGAGACACAAACATATATGTCCACATAGGCATCGTGCCGGAAAATCTTCATTTTAACAACCAACTTTCTCGGGCAAAAATTAGGCAATATAGAAGTTTCAAGAAAGATCTTGCCACTCCATTCTTTACTCTTTGGCCGCTTTGACACTGGCTAAATTCATCGGCGACTTTTTCTCACATTCAAGGGAGGTGAGACGTGCTGGAAGTAGCGATTAAGAAATTTGTATTGAACAGACAAATTATTTTTACAATTGAGATTACAACTAGGCTTACAAACTAAAGGTTAAGGTGTTGGCTAAACAATAGGGGCCGATGTACATTGTTTTATTTAACATTTGCTATTATTGTCGGTTTAATGTTTTTTTTATGTTCTACAATGTGTAGTGCTTACATCGGGTTGTCCTTTTGGGATGGGGTGGTGGTGTGGTAGCCGATTTAGCCTCGATGGTGATTGCTATAGCTGCTCTGGTAGAAACCATGCAGGTCAGTGTTAGACGTCGTTGGAAAGTTCTGCTCGTTTAGCAGATTTAGCGCGTTGAGGTAGCGTTGTGTGTTGTGTTTTGTGTGTGTTTCAATTTCCTGATTTCCTCATTAGGGTGGTTGTTGACGTCTAGTAGCTGCTTTCTAAACGGTGTCACCATGTACTCTTGCAGGGTGATATATATCACTGTTGCAGGGGTACATATTCGTAATATTTTCCCTTCGAAAATTGTGAGCTTCTTCATGCTGGTTTTAGAGATGATATGCCATATTGGGAAGCCGTACGTTAAGATGCTTGTAGAGCAGCAGCTCAATCCTCTGGCTTGATCCACTTTGCTTGCGCATCAAGTTATCTAAATTCGGGATCCCGAGAAAATAGATCCGGTTGTGTCGCACCACTCCAACACATACGCGATGCACCGTGCAGTTTGGCGCGAGGACTTCTGAGCCATTGGAAACCTGCATTTGACTTCGGCAGGGAGATGGGCTGTCCCATGATTTCTCCAATCTGGTACTGCAAACACGGAAGGCAATATCTTCTAGAAGTCAGTCCAAATGTTGGGATAGGCAGATGACATCGACATGGAAGTTAGTGGAAGTAGTGGAAGTTTTCACGGCAATTGAAGAACAGGCGAAACGAGCTGGTCTTAATATAAATGACGAAATATGTATATGCCGTCGATTAATGAACAATCCGCCGCACACCACCTAGGACAAAACATCACAATCGGCACCTGCAATTTTGAGGTAATGAAAGTGTTTGTCTACTTAGGGGCAAACGTGAACGCCACGAATGACTTCTAAGTGGAGATCCAACGTAGAATCACCCTTGGCAACCGATGTTATTTCGGTTTGTTGAAAATTCTGGGCTCAAAACTTCGGACTCGAAGGATTTGCGGGGAAGGCGAATGGAGGAGAAGACACAACCGCGAGCTCTACGAACTGTACCAGAATGTGGATGTAATCCGGAAGGCAAAAATCCGCCGATTGAACTGGCTCGGCCACATCGAGCGCATGTACAACAATGCTCCAGCTAAAAGAATCTCCGAATCCAAGCCTCCCGCTTCGAGGAGAAAAGGAAGATGAGACCCTCCTTTGGTCATGTGCCTGATAAGTAAAGAAGTAGATACGAAGATTTGTTATCAGAAAAGTCGAGATGGATTTGCGGTTACCTACTCAGCAATTCAAGAAAAAAATGTGATTAGGTCATGTCGCATGAATGTCCTTATAATCACGACTTTCGAGGCGTGCCGTAAAAGTAAAACCAGTGTAAAACTCGCCAGGACATAAATCCTGGTGAGTTAGAGTCTATGTTGGCGGTGGCCTGAAAATCTCCCATACATGTTTCGCTGCAGCAATACGTGGCACTGGCAGCGACCTCTTATGTGGATCATGCAGGTGTAGAGTTGGGCTAAGAATCCCAAATAGAAAATATAATACAAATTTAGGAGATGCAATATAGCCTTATGGACTTTTATCAGCAAAATTGAGATTTTTGGCATGAGTTTCGGAAATAATTTTCTTTGTTTCGGAGTGAAAGTAAAAAAAATACTCTGAAGTCTTTCGACAAGTCGAAGGCACATACAAAAATGAAAAAATATTCTCATGTCGTACGAAGTTAAACTATCATAGCGTTCGACTTCGTCGTAAGACATTTGTCCAGTGTGAACGCCGCTATTAATTTTATTAGACTGTGCGAGTTCACTTTTCTCAGCTTTGAATGATACATTTCTAAAAATGGCGTCAGTTGTGGAACTAAACAGTAGCGCAAATAGCCGAATATTAGAGCAAGTTCTTTGATTAGATTAATGCTTCATAATCTGAAATTCAGGTGGCATATTTTTGCTGTCATTTCTTCGCAAATATTTTTTTTGTATTTTTACGAGAAATTTTCATTTGGTTTATTATAAAGCAATTGAAATAAACTACATAATTGGTTACTGCAAGTTGAGATAAGGTTATAAATAAATTTTACTTATCCAATATTGAACTGGTTCAATTAAAATTACGTTTTCAGTATCCTTATATTATTATTAGTTATTACATACATACATATGTGGTACTTGCGACTGTTTTAAACTTTTGAATCACATGTTTATTACCAAAGTGCAATATATAGTTATTAACAATAAAAAAAACCGTACATATATCTTATTCTCGCATGCTTAATGTTTGTTCCATTGATTGTACTGATAATATTCACATAACCTTATTATGATACATAATATGTGCTTTTCGGCTTTCTATTCGTGATTTCTTACTTAATTTTGATTTTAATTTTAGAATGTCTGTACACTACAAGTTCAAGAGTTCTTTGGATTTTGACACGATTACTTTCGATGGACTACACATATCTGTAAATGATTTTCGAAAAGCAGTCGTTCAACAAAAAAGGCTAGGAAAAACAAACGATTTTGAATTGCAGATAACAAACGCTCAAACAAAAGAGGGTAAGTGAATACACTGTAATCAAAATCATTATTTTAAAGACAACGCGTAGCCGTGGATATCATCAGAATAGAAATGGATGTGGTTGGGCCTGTCTCAATTGCTTGATCTTAGCACTTAAAATTTGTTTACTTTTTTAATACTGTGGTTCTAATGCACATTTATTATTGCTCAATAATTTGATTCATTGAGTGGGGTTGGTGCCCAGGTTATGCCAGGTTCGATACCCGATTTAACCAACTTTCATAATTCACGGCTCCACCTCTTTTCAGTCACGGACAATACTCAATGGGTATTTTCCTGTCTAGAAAGAGCATCTCAACTCCCAGTTCGGAGTCGGCATTTAAACTGTAGGTCATATCTTTTTTCTTCTTCATTACAGTCCGGGGTGGATCTGGGCCTCAACCAGTAAGCCTCTCCAACTAGCACGGTCTTTGGATAGGTGCCTCCAGTGTCACACACCAAGTTGGTTGAGGTCCTTCTCCACCTGGGTGCGCCTCCTGAAACGCGGGCGTCCTCCACGTCGTCCCACGTGTTCAGAGTCAAAGATTCTTCCGGCCGGAGCTGAGTTGTCCATACGCTCTACATGGCCTAGCCATCTTAGGCGTTGGATCCGAAGATGCCTGACTAGACTCATGTCACCGTACAGTTTCATGCCAAACAGGACCAAATATCGCACGCAGAACTTTTTTCTCGAAGAGACCAAGGACCCTCATCCGATTTTGAGATTGTCCATGCCTCACGGTCTTATATAAAGTCAGCTTGATCCTTCGAGAGATGGCTCTACTACTCAATTGCCTCTTGAGCCGATAGAAACAGCGGTTGGCAAGAGTTACTCTTCGTTTGATCTCGGTACTGATGTTTTTCGTACTATTTACTGCGGAGCCGAGGTAGACGAAGTCTTTGACTACCTCGAAGTTATAGCTGCCCATTATGACGCTCTGTCCAAGACGTCAATGTTGCGTGTCCTGTCTTGATGGCAGCATATACTACGTTTTGCCCTCATTCACCGCTAGACCCATTTTACTTCTTTCGCCTCATTGGCTCGCCAATCACGTCAATGTTATCCGCGTATGCTAAAAGATCACATCTGCTCGTGAAACACTAGCACGCACAATATGTGTGGCCTAGGTCTGTCGCGCCACCCATATTATTATTATTATAATAACTTGATGCATTTTTGTATCGTATAAGATAATAGTTATCAGGTCAGTACCGTTCATAAATGTCACACTGCGGCAGCCCTGCAACATTTGCGTTCATAAATGTAAATAAACTGCAGTGTCTGCATGAGAGCAGTCGGCAACGTTCACAAAATCAATGCAATAGTTAAACTGTGATCAACTTGACTGCGATTTTTGTTTTGTTGCAGGATTGCATGGAACACGAAAGTTGAATTTTTGTATGCAAACATTTTTCCCAAAAACATACCTACGAGAATTCTTTTCTCACTTTAGAGAATTTTCTGTTTGGAACATTTCTTGATTTCAACTTCTTTTTTCTTCGTATTTCGCTACTGGTTCATGCTTCAGGAATTAAGCTGCATCGTACAATACTTTTTTTTAGACATTATACACTATATTATGTTTAGCAATACAAACGTCACTTAGAGAGTACATTGGTACTCTTTATTAATTATGCCAGTCAGTGAAACATTAAAAGAGCTCCATATTTGCAAAAATGTATTCTTCTATTCTATTCTATTAGAAAGGGCCAGTCAAACGCAAAACCATAATTTATGGATATAACAGAAACTGCATCGGCTCGAATATCTAGGATTGATCAGGCAAATAGCTGCCGACACGAGTTCGTGTACATTCGTCGACAATTGTAGTCTAAGCATTGTCAGTGACTCGAAAGAGGGTGGGCCGTGAAATATGAAGGTTTCCGCGAACTGCACAAAAGTAACGGATTGACTGAAATTAACCTTGTAGATGATTATGTCTAAGCGTGTAAGCAAAACCCGTTATCTGCGACTGTAATATTTTTGAAATTAATATATGTACATAATTGGTACGTCTAAAATGAAAGAAGAAATGTAAAGAAAATTAATTTGAAAATGCAAAATTAATGATGTTGATAATACGTCGTTTCAAACATTTAATTTCAGCCCGCAGGTATTATATATATTTTAGAAAACTATCTGAACCGTGATAATTTAAAACTGTATACTTGTACCCAAGAGTGGGCAAAAATCTTCCCAATATCTAATTTTCAAAATCTAATGGTTTGATTTTTTCTGTAGCGTCTGTAATTTCATGATTAATTCCGTTGTGTCACGGGGATATTTAGTTTAAGCTCTGGCTTCTGCTGTAAATATGGACGTGAAAATTGATATAATGTCCTTACAACTTATTGTTGAATCGTTAATGATGGCAATGATGTTCCGTATTCCGTTTTAGAATCGTAATACACTTTGAATTTCATCAGTGTTTCTTTTAGTAGCTTTAAATATATCGCTACTAGAGGCTTAGGTATGTGAAGTTTTTTCGCGGATATTGTAGCGAATGTTAGTATTTATTGGATTGTGGTTATATACTTTGTGTAAGTGTTGGTAATATGACCAATTAACTTTCCTCCTATATTTCCAATTTGATACGATGTCACTTTTTATGTCTTTTTTGTTGTAGGTGTAAAAAGTAATGTGGGGTTCCATTATAGCTGATTTTGCTGTCGTATCTGCTTCCTCGTTCGCTTTAATGCCGGTGTGACCCGGGAGCCAAGCGAGTTTAAAATTGCCGTTTTTGGCGATATGTTTATCCCGAATGAATAGATTGTTGTAAGCTGCTTCGATGGCCTTAAGGATGGCGAAGCCCTCGACTGTGAAGATGGAAGAGATAGAAGGCAAAAGTCCCTTTGAGATGGTTAAACCATCTCCGTCTACAATCACGACTGATGTCATACTTAAGGATGGCGAAGCCCTCGACTGTGAAGATGGAAGAGATAGAAGGCAAAAGTCCCTTTGAGATGGTTGAACCATCTCCGTCTACAATCACGACTGATGTCCCGACAGTCCTTTTTCGTTCTGTGTCATCTTTTTTGAGTTTTCGTCCGTTAATTCATGATCGAACATAATTGGCTATTTTTTTTTCGTGAGTGGGTTATTAGACCTCCGCACAACCATCTGTCTGTTGGGCAGTGGATACGCACGTAGCGTGTTCGCTGCATATATTGGTTCATCTTACATCAGGTGTTGTGAAGTGAGGCTGTACGTGAATTCAACCTTACCCCTGGGTCGTTGTTTGCATTCCACAAAGTTGGGAGCATTTTAATAAATTTGCCCTGTCTGCGCGGTTCCTGCGGGCAGTTGTTTGAGGCGGTATATAATTGCCATTCTCGAACTAGGGAACCGTCAGAACCGCCAAGAGAATGGCACAATTATTGCCTTCTGGCCCGATACATATGATTCCTTAAACAAATTAGTGCCGGACTTCGCACAAAATGTGATCGGATATCTCATCCTTTTCAATGTAAAGGGCCGCAGTGGCCAGTAAGCAAGGTTGTTAGCAATCTTATGCTTTGATTGTTGAGATGGAGAATTTCCTTGTGGGAATAAGGCCTGATGAATAGTTTGGATTACCGGTGGTCCATTGGTCTAAGCGAAGTTTGATTTCTTTCTAGCTGCATCATCTTCGATCTGCCTGTGTACCATACCATACATCTAGGGTCTAGCGTTGGTACATCTTTGGTGCAGTTCGCACAGTCCAATATTTCAACCCAAACAATGCAATGCAGAATATCCGGTATTGTTGAAAATATGTATTTTTTAGGGATTGAGTTGAGTATACTAAGGTTAATGTGACCCGTTAAGTCATCTGGTTTGTATTTATTTTGTTTTATTACTAGTTTCTTACTACTGGCGGAATGTAGCTTAAGGTTGTCTCAGCTTGTCGCTGTTTTGGAACTGCATTGTATTTTTCAATTTCATTCAATATCCCGTTTTATGTCGTTTCAGAATATGAAAACGACAATGATCTGATCCCTAAAAACACATCCCTAATTATATCTAGGATACCACAAACTTCAAAAAAATTGAGAGATACTCAAAATCAAAGCGCACCGCAACCTGCTTGTCATATTCCCAAATTCGATAGCAATAACTTGGATTTGTCGCAAATGAACGCTAGCGAAGAGGATAAGATACAGGCTATGATGGCCCAGAGTACAGTCGATTACGATCCGAGAGGGTAAGATATTAATACAATATTTTATGCTATCATTTCTGTTCTTATACAAATTATTACGCAAAATATATATATTTGCACATGAAAATAATTTTCATTGTTGTTAGAATTATATTTTTCAATTAATCTAATAAAAAAAATACGTATTTTTTTTTATTTTTATTAGGTATCAAAAAATTCGTTGCCCTGGCCAAACCGGAGAAGTGCCTCCAACGTACCGTTGCTATAAGTGCCATCAAACTGGACATTGGATCAAAAACTGTCCATTGCCACATTCCAGCTCTAAGAAATCTGAAATACGACGAAACACTGGAATACCAAAATCTTTTCTTCAAGAAAAGGGCATCGAGAAGTACGTAGGAATTTTTAAAAGTAATATAAATACACACACCATCAAGTGGTTGGTTAATATATGAAAAATCTGATCAAATTTGACCAACTATTTAGAATTATTTTAAGTGATATTGATTCGCAAAGTTTTACCTATAAAATATGCAAATAGCACTAAATGATTTTGTTAGATTTTCATATTGAAAAAGAAAAAAAAAATTTAATAGGTTTGTCTTTCATTGAGAAAAAAAAAACGAAAGTGATGGTTAATTTGTTTTCATGACGTGATAAACTTGAGTGTAACGAAGTCGCGCATATACGATATGGTTTGAAGTGACAGTGAGCAGAGAAACCAATGAGTGGTGAACAGCTCACAATAAGACAGTTGGTTTAATTTTGCTTATTCATACTATATCATATTGAATATATGATATACCAGAAAAGATATATAGTTTTCACTATATATTCCCTACGATATAAAATATTTCGTAATAGTATTTCTGCAGTTGGACTATTTTTCTTTGGATTTGAAATCGATTTTGAATTCATCTTGTGGTTCGATTTTTTGAATCTGCATTTCCATAGTAAATGTAAACTACACTAAATAACAAAAGTACAGTCCTCTGTTACTTTGCCTTACTAACTCGGTCCGGAGTTAAGTTGTCCGTAGGCTTTGTACAACAAAATATATTTATTCATTGGGTCCACTCAATTTGAGAGGTCATGGAAAGATATCTTTTTTCCGTATCAGTTTTCGAAAGGGCTTCAAGTCGCATTTTTTTTGGTTTGCTATCATTTGTCGATAGCTTAATTTATTACAAATTGTAGTTCTTTGTTATGTAGATAATTTGCAGTGTTTTTTTATGTAATTTGTAATTATTGTTAGACGATTCGTTATTTGAATTTAATAATTAAATTTAATTAATATTTATTTATAAATAAATAGAAAAAAAAGAAAATCATAAAATCAAAATGAAATTAATAATTAAATTTGGAAATTAAATTCAACTAACGTATACGGGATAGTTGACCAACCTATTGATACCGCAGACATTTTTTAAGTTTGTTGCTTATAATACATTGTCCGGTTTCATTGCGAGGATATGCGTGAAGGATTGAAAACATTATAACATCAGATTGGGAAGAATGTTTGTCAAAAATATAAATGCCTCTTTTATATTGTACCTATTCGATTTATTGAATTGTAATTTTCATATTTTTTATAAACCAAAAAAAAAACTAATTAGATTTTGGGTGAACATCATTAAATATGTAGATTAAATTGTATCCACGTTGCCGAATCGAACATTATCAAAAGTGGAATTTTTATTAAAATAAATGATCATGATACATTCTTGTCGTTTTACTTATTCTCATATATGTACAATATTATAATTTTGTTGTTTGGATTTTTCACTACATTCGAAAGAATTGTAATGGGAAAACCCTAAAATTCAATATAATCAAATTAATTACAAAAACATTAATAATAAGTAAAAGATGTACATAGAATACTTATAAAAAGATAAAACATGTAAACCATATCTGTACCCATTTGTAAACTTCTAATTTATTGAGAATGTGAAAGCGGATGTTTGACCTTTCAGAACTGATATACAATAGGTACATTGCTTTTACAAATAACCAATTCACTAAGTAAATATGTAGATATAAAAAAATGGCTTTAACATTAATCACTGTTACATTATCTTCGTTGAAATTTTTGTTGTGCAGAGAGTCAGTAACAGAAGAAATAGTAATTGTCGAGAAACAAGCTGAAGTTCCTGATGAACTTTTATGCAGTATTTGCAAGGATATTTTTCGTGATGCTGTGATGATACCTTGCTGCGGAAGTTCATTTTGTGACGATTGTAAGAATATTTAAATATATATTGTTACACATTTTAATTTCATTTATTTTGTTTATGAAGGCGTCAGGACAGCGTTATTGGAATCGGAGGAGAATGAATGTCCGGATTGCAAAGAAAAGGGTACATCGCCAGGATCACTTATACCCAACAGATTTCTAAGAAGTTCAGTTAACACCTTTAAGAACGAAACTGGGTACGAGAGGAAAAGAATAAATAATGGTAAGATATATATTGGCTCCTAAACATACTGAGTAGGGATGTACAGAAAAATGATTATTTTCTCGGTTGTTCATGGAATTTAACATAACAATTTATTTTTATTATAATTGGTCGTAGTGTAGTAGTTGGTTTATAGCCTAATTTGCCTTTTATTCTGATTAAGGAGTTCAAGAAACGGTAAATACGGCAGAAAGTCTACCAGAGCCTGTTATAGAAAGGACCCTCAAGGTAGAATCACCAGAGAAAAAAAGTCCTATTCATAGTACAATCAAGGATGACATTGATATTGAACAAACACCACCAAAAAAGTCACCAGAAAAGGAAGTTGACATACCTATTAAGGAGGAAGATCAAAAAGCAGTAAAACCTGAGGTGAAAGATGAATATTCGTTTGATGATTCAGTCAAATCTGAGTCCCCCAAACGTCATGTAGAAGTTGTACGTATACGAACTTAATAACAAAAAAAAAATAGAAAATAATAAAGTCAACATTTTTTTGTCAACAATCAAAGGTTTTGCCACAACGTGATGTTGTACACACCTCGGAGGTTCAAGTAAGGCCCGATGACAGCTTTAAACAAGGCAATCCAGCAACGTTTTCTCATTATGGTACGGCTCATTCGGAGTTAACGCACCGGTCGTCAAACGTAGAATCATCATATCCAGTTCGGTCAGATAACTTTATGCGTCATTCAAAGCATGGGCAAATAGTTCCGACTCATATGAATTATTGCAACAACTATGGAAATCGAACTGAACGGTAAAACTCTATAAGTCTAATAATCGCATACAAACCTAATCGTATATACAGTTATTACTATCCCAGGGAACCGTTCAACATGAATACTGCACCGTATCCATTTATGCAAAACAATAGATGTCGGCAAATGACTCCACATTCAAATATTCAACCTTACTATCAAGGGATGTCTGGGGCAATTGAGCCTGGGTATTTTATAAATAAATTTTTGCATGAAGCATTTTATTTTATGTATTTTTTTTCATTTAGGATTATTGAAGATCCACTTGAAGCTTTCAACAGAATAATGAAAGAAAAGGAGAAGAGGAAGGAATTGAAGAGGATTGCATCCGATCGGCATAGATCGAATGTAGTGAAAAGAGCTCCAAGAGATACATCACCTATAATGGAAAAAAGAGTTCGGCATCGTGCGTCACCACTTAATGAGAGAAGAAACCGGTCTCCTTTACGTCAAGAGAAGCCACCTAGGAATAGTGAGAGAGACAAAAATATGAGGGTTCACCGAAGTCATTATTCAAGCAATAAAAGGTTTTATTCCGTCATACACAATTTTATTTTCTCAGTGGAAATCTACATATTACATTATACAAACTATTTTTCGATAGCACCTTTATATAAATATACCGATTACCCTTATGTCCAACAAAAGACTTTCGCTTTCAATAATGTATTGTTGAAATATCGAATTCCAATATTATTTTTTTTCCTAACATCCATTTCTCTAGACCGTGAAGTTTTCAACCTTTTTATATTTTAATATGTCATAAATGCAATGCAATGTATTTCTCAGTATGCTTATTTTTCTGATTAGTTGATACCTCACATTGCTGTGCAATAGTCGACCAAAAAAGAAAAAACAATTGTCACTAATTTGATGAAAAAAGTTTAAACCGGCTGAGTATTTACTCTTCAAAGATTTTGCATTTGTTTTATGTAATTGATGGGATTCAATAGTGTGCGTGAACTCAAATGGAGAGTTTGCAAAACTTTGATATAAATCTTGTTTATAGTTCTTAAAATAAATATCAACTTTTATTTACACATCTAGATCATTTTCGCGATCCAATTCACCACCGCAAAGGAGGTATTCAAAATCTCCCAGGAGACGGTCTAGAAGCAGATCTCATCCACGGTAATTATATAGAATGTTAGAATTTCGGATGACTTGGGAATTACATTTGCCAGTTAAAATAATTTAATCTGAAAGCTCATTTTATTACGACAATAATTATTCATGTTTTTCTTAGTTCTCATTCTAGAGAGTACGACACATTACGGCATGACGGAAGATCTTCTAAACATGCGCTACAACAAAGTCATAGAGGCGATCATGAAAAGGAACTTTCCAGGTTTATTAAAAAGTCATCAGGACGATTTAGTGAAACAAGAAGCGTTTCAGATATAGTACCAAAGGAAAATAGAAGGCAAAATTCCAAATTGAGAGAAAATGGAAATACATTCTTTGATAATTACCCAAAAAGTTCTCGTAAAACATTTGTTGAAAATGATAACCTTCAAGAAAATAGGGACACACTGTATGAATTTGATGAGAAACGAAACAAAGCTCCTGTAAGCAAATCAGATGAAGGAAATAAAAGCCATCGCAAAATTCACGAAAGCGATGGAGACCGAGAAAAACAACATTTATATCCTGATAGCGAAATGCCAAAACAAGAAGGTGAACGAAAAACTAAGGAACGGAAAAAGAAAAAAGACAAAGATGAGAAGGCAGAAAAAAAATCAAAAAAAGAAAAAAAAGATAAGAAGAAACGAGAGAGAAATAAAGAAGATGTAAAAAAGCATTCACAGCACAGTAAATCACGAAAAGAATCTAGCTCAGCATTAACGTTAACCGTTAAAGGCAATGAAGAAACTACTAATTTAAGCTGTATTTCCAGAGACCCATTTAAAAGTTCAAATGAAGAGTCTTTAGATGATAGGAACGAAACATTCACTCCAGACATAAATATAAATCGTAACATGGAGATGGACAAAGTTGAAGGGCAAGATTTATATGAAAGCAGATTAGATGATGAAAATAACGTTTTTAAAAACAAGAAGTCTCCTAAATACATTCAACATCCGGATAATAATTATTCCGAGTTAAATACGCCGACCTCATTTGTCGACACAACACCGGAAAACTATGCTGGGAAATGGGATAATTTTGACTTTTCGGTGCCCAACATTGAAGACATAAAAGGTGAAAATGAACGGGATTGTGAATATGATCAACATTTATTCCAAAATTATCCAACAACCTTGAGAAATGAACAATTTGACAGTACTAAATATTTGAATAAGAAAAAGGAAGTATCAGGTCGTATACAAAATGATGAGAGAAAGATAAAAAATGAAGAAATGAGCACCGATAAAAGATCCGAGTTTAATGCCCGAGTAACGCCCAGAAGACCCTCCCCAGTGCCGAGTGAGGCAGTGTCTTCTTCAACAAATAATTCAAATGCGGGTAAAAATTCGCAAAGCAAAAAAAGGAGGAAGAAGAGTAAACATAAGAAAGAAAAGCAATACTACAAGCGGTCCTCATCCGCGGATTCATCAAGGCATTCAAGAAAGAGTGCAGGTAAACATAAGAAGAGCAAGTCCGATAAAAAGAAAAAAACAAGGCGGAACGAGTCGCGTTAATATAATTAAAAGATATGCATATATATGTAAGTGAATATATATTGTATGACAACATACGAAATGCGTATTATATTGTTATATTATTGTCATTAGCTTTCCTCGTGCAAACATTAAAAACTATCTAAATAAACTGGAGTCATGTTTTTTTTTATCTCCGTTACACGAACAAAATTTATATCGGCTATGATCTGTTTGTATCAGATACTCTTAGATGTCTTGTGTTGCTCTCTTTGAACCGAATGAATTTCGAGTTATGAAAACCCGATTAATTCGAATTTTGATACAGTGATGTATTATTTGATAAAATCAAAAAACAGAACAAATGTAAATAAACAGCTAAATTCATCAGCAAAGTAATTTTAGTTGAAAAGTTTATAAGATATTGAAAGAAAACTAATAATAGCGATAAAGCATCCCAGTAAAAACATATTTTCTTGTACTTTGATAAGCATATTAACAATAGTATTTATTACATAATGATTAAATTGTAATATATATTCTAATAATTATTTCATAATTAAAGAGATGATATCAGTTATTGTGTATCTGTATGTTTATGTTTTTGATATCTTCAACTTAAAAACAGTAAAATTAAGGACGCTGTAAATAGGGTGGTATCCAAACTTGTAGCGTTCGGGATATATATATAATATATAAAATATATATATAAAAATATCTTCACTTGAGTATGGATGTCGTTAGCATGCATTAGGTTATTCCACCAACATTTGATCGTCATCTCTGGTGAGTGAACAGCGTCAGACAGGTCTCTACGTAATGTGTGTAAACCAACGGTGACAAGTACCAGTGCTTATAACCGACTCTTCATCCACGCTCAAATATAGAATCACGAGAAACCTGAATTCGAAAGTCAACAAGATACACATCGCGAAAGCAGTACTGCATTTGTGCAATGATTCTTTAATGTCGCGGTGCATCATGATTCTTTAATTTTATTGACGTTTTTGAACGGCTCGTTAGTTTGTCTGTGAATCAGTTCGTTTTCATACAAAAAAATGTTGAAGTAACTAGCAGCGATGATTCGTTTAAATAATTTGCTTAATAATTTAGGCAAAAAGGAAAATTTTTAGAAAATATTTATTATTACTTTATATTTTAAAATTACATGCCCAAAAGAGGATTCTTCGAGGTATTACAATAGAAAAGGTCCTACTTTCATGATAATACGACGATAATACGTACTCCAATTACAAACAATGAAGCTAAAGTCACAAGGATACAGTTAATTCCACTCTTTTTTATGTTCGATTTTTCAACGAAGACAATAAAAAAACTATTTTTGTTCACCTTCAAACTTCATCGCATCACCATAAGCCATTATGCGTAGTTTGCTTTTGTATGCGCAGTGGTTGCATTGCATCATTTCGAAACGTTTGCAATTAAGAACGCTTGCAGAACTTCCCTAGTTACCACCACACAATGTGATTTCTCTCTTCTCTTACCCTTTTTTGAAACGTAGCAGTAAATGAAATGTTCAAGGATACAAAGTTAGTTGCATATGCGGACGATGTTGCCGTCTAGTAAATCAGTCTGCACTCTAAGAGACTTAATACAGATATCTTCGATAAGCTTGAAGCATAGACAAAAACATGCGTACTTGGCACCAAACCACAAAAACTCTTCACCATAATATATAAAAACACCCACTTTGACCCCCAACTCCGTACGTCTCTACTCCCCAACTAAACCTCAGTGCTGGAAACTCAATATCCAAGATAGTTTTAGACTTCTTGTACTCTATACAGCTGTTAAGTCGATTTGGAAGTCATTGTCATGGGGAGTCATGCAAATGGGGACTACGCTTACTGGATTTTAACCTCGACATTAAGGGTGTACACCCAGTTGGGATTTTGAGAAAATCAAAATTTTTTCTTTGTATTTTCTTAACGTAGATATCAATACTATCCTCTGAAAATTTAAACCAGATTATGCTATTATTTATAAAGATAAATAACTTTGAGTAAAGCCATCTCTATCTGCATGCTAAACGTAATCAAAACTTTTAAACACCTTTTTCACGAAATCACGTTTTCGAATTCGGTAATCACAGTAACTTGAGAATGGCTTTACCGATCGTTTTCATCATTTGTTCCATGTATAATGAGAGCAGCGCACGCTGATAATGAGGAGATAATAGGCAGTCACCAAAGCGTTCACATTTCGTGTACATACATACTGATCAACAAATAAAGTTTAAACGCGAATTACATCGGTTGCTTTTTTATTTCTAACTAGGCTCGCACGTCGTCGATGACCATCAGGGGTAACGCAAACAGAAAACTTGAGGCGTTATGAAAAATTTTAAATAAGTAAATAAAAATTGTAAATATGTTGTATAAAAAATAACTTTCTTTCAAAATTTTCTACATATTTTTACCGAGGTTCTATTAGTAGGAGAGAGTCCGGTGAGACGAAAACAAGCGGCGGAGGGGAGACAAAACAAAACACTGGTGAAGGGAATCACAGGAAAAACAATCCGGGAAATTTGTGGCATATGCTGATACGAACAGAAAGACCGAAGTACCTGAATGGTGACACCGTTCATTGATCTCGATAGAGATTGCGTTACGCTACGCAGAGCGGATGCAACGACTGGAAATGTGGAGTACCCATCATACGATGAATGGTTCTCAGCTGATTCGGGGGTGGATGTATGTGGCGCTCTCGGTTGATCACTATATAAGTCACGATACCCAGTCGTAGCAATTGATAGTTGGGCGAAATGTCTTAGACTAACCACAGGCCAAGATCGAAAAATCGTTCAAGAAGCTGACAAACGATGTAGCAAGTGCATCGTGTCGAGATGGGCGAGCAAAGAGGTCAAGAAAATAGGCTGGAAGTGGTAGAGCCCTGTGTTGGGAGCCTCGGCGATAGTCGAACGAATGATCATTTTGCAAAAAAAAAGAGTTTAAATAGCCGATGGAAAACTTCACAGTGCGGATCAGGTGCTCTTACCGTTTGGCAAGGTGCATATCGATCACCTCGGACCATTCATTCGAGGAAAAGGAGGAACGAGGTACATACTAGGGATCGTGGACAGTTTCACGAACTATGTGGTGTTGTGAGCCGTTGAAACTGCTAACATGAAGGGATGGCTCAACGTCCTGAACGAGTTATCGGTTTTTTTTGGGTGTGCCAAGGCTGATCGTGCGACAGCGTTTACCTCAAAGGTATTTAAACAGTACTGCGAGTACAATGCGGTGCAGCACAACAAATCGCTCACAATCCCGGAGCAGAGAACCATTGGGAACGGTGCAACGGCACCATCCTGGCGGCCTTGAAATGTGCACAATCTGCGGATAAGGACTGGGCGGGTCACCTGCGGAACATTCAGTGAGCTATAAACACCGCAAGGAATACCAATAAAAAAGCGAGTCCACATGAGTTGCTGTTTGCCGAGAGACATCCAATTAAACAAGTTGCTGTTGGAGCTAGGTAGGTCAGACATAATCGAACCAGAAGAGATGAAGAGTCGAAGAAGAGTATCAGCGTTGCGATCATCGCGAGGAGCCATGGAGATCAGAAACGATGGTATGATCTCTGTCATTGCAAGCCATAGAAATTTGAGGTGGATGACCTCGTATTGGGCGGGCATGAAGCTGCCGCAACACGTGAGTCCCGTAAATTGGAACCGCTGTCGAGGCCATACATTTTAAGCCAGGTGCTGCGAACGACCGGTACATAGTTGTATGCAGCGCAAGCAGATTAAATTCCGCACCGTAATGAGCTCCGAAAATAGGTCAACCAGAGGCGAGTGGTAACACAATGTACATAAATTGTAACTGCTGCTCGCTGATAATCAGCCTTACCTTGGCTAACCCTATTGTTCAAAAGCTGCAGAGAACTATCTCTGTCCTGAACGCTCCCCTGGGTGCCAATCCGTTAGACACGGTTTTGTAGTTTACAGTTGATGTCCAAAGGCTGTGCACCATATCGCAACTCCAAAGAGTATGGGTTTGATACGGAAACGAATACCCAGTGAACCCTGAGAGGCTGCAGTCCTTATTTACATCGTATTGTCTTCTAGCTGCAATGCAAAGCCTTCTTGGACGTAAGACATCTTGGTATTCATGACTGGAAGCATCGTGGCTAGGACCGTTAGCGATGGAAAGTACCGAAATCCCAGGTTCAGACTTTTCATAGGTCGTAGGCTACCCTAAATAAGTAAGTATTCAGAGATCAGGCTTTGGGGACTCCATCAACTAAATTGAAGATGGTAACTAACTTTGTTTATCCCTTAGGGAAATAGCGGTTAGATGCAACCTTACCTATGCTGGGTCTCTGGACACAGTGGTATTCCAAGCAATGGAAGTGCCAACGAACTAGCTAGAACAGGGGATAGGCCTGCTACTCGCAAATAATCAGGAGACACCGTACCCTTCACTTCAAGAAAAAAACACCCTGTTGCATATCACCAATCGGGGATGGATGGAATTAGACACTTGTAGGATTTCGAAACAAAGTTGGGGTTCAACAGATCAACAAGTACACTCCTAAAAAGGAAACAAAAAAAGCCATTATTAACTGCTAGACACACACACTAGAAGAATGGAAGTTCACCATAACGACTTATGCAAACACTGCGCTACAATACGTCGGCACTTGTCTACCCCTTGTAAGAACTATGAACAGCACGCTAAGCCACTATTCACCTAGGATTGTTCTCAGGTGTTACTTAGTTCCTTTGATCAACGAGGAACCGCTGTATTACTTACAGGGCAGTGATAGTACAATCGATCCAATCAGGACCTAAGGGGGTCACATTTGATTAAAACTGACAGTCTTTAACGTAACCTAACCTACACAAAACAAGAATACCTTATGTTCGAGTATTTTTTCTATTGTGCCTACCAGCTACAATTGTACCGAATTTTCCTTGCTATAAACATGTTAAACATGCATGTGACAGAAGAGAATTCCGTCCTCCGATCTAGACGAAGTCAAGATAGCGATATCAAGATTAAAGTCGAATAAAGCTGCAGGTTTAGACGAACTGTGTGTAGAGCTCCTCAAGGGAGCCGGAGATGAGTGGTTAGGGTGCATACACCAACTCATCTGTAAGATATAGTCGGAGGAAAGCATGTCCGATGAGTGGAACCGTAGTATCGTTTGCCCGATTCACAAGAAAGAAGACCCCTTCAACTGCGCCAACTACAGAGGGATAAGTTTTGTGTGAGCTCCTGACACCATTCGTGAGTAACCTGATAGGTCCTTATCTGTGCGGTTTCAGGCCGGGGAAGTCCACCGTCGACCAAATGTTACCACTAAGGCAGATCCTCCAAAAGACACAAGAAATGCAAATCGACAAACACCATCCATTTGTCGATTTCAAGGCCGCATATGACAGCATGCATCGAGATGAGCTATACAACGCCATGTCTAGTTTTGACATTCCTACCAAACTCGTCAGATTGAGCAGGATGACGATGGAGAACTCTCGCTTGTCCATCAAGACCGGTAACGAACTCAACGAGACCGTCAATGTCAAAAAAGAATGTAGACAAGGCGACGGGCGTTACGTCATGTATATATATATATATATATATCCGGATGGCGCTACAGTCCGAGGCGGACCTGGGCCTAGCTTCTCAGCAACCACATGTGTTGTGCGTGCTATTGTTCTCTAAGCGTGGTCACGTCATGTGACTTCTTTAATATCACCCTGGAGAAGATCGTGTAAGACTCACACGCCAACACGATCTTCAAGAGGTCCGTATAACACAGCGCGCCGTCAATGCGTTTGTTGGCATTGTAACGGAAGCGGTTAAAGTGGGTGTGGGGTAAACGAAGGGAAATCAACGTATATGCTGTCATCAATAAAGGACGCATAACATCGACTACTCGGCCAGAACGTCACTGTAGGCAGCTATAACTTTGAGATGGTGAAGGACTTCGTCTACCTGGGGTCCGCGATAAACAGTACAAACAACATCAGTACAGAGATCAAACTATTTGTGTTCTGTCAAAGGGGATCATGTACTCCTAATGAGGATAAGACATGAAGCGATCTATACTTGATTCAGGATTTTAGTGAATTTCTCCGCTGATCAATCAAATTCTGTGTGCTAGAAAATAATTTTTCCTAATTGGGTTTTATGATATTGTAAAAAGAAGCTAACACATGTACAATATATTATATACATTATTACCTGTAGCGAGAAATATGTATATCATCCTCCACTGTAATTGAGTGGAGAATGTGAAAAAAGGCAATATTATATGTATTAGTATGCTAACTAGGTGACTGAAGTTAACAGATTTCCCAAAATTATGCATTTTGCGCATTAATTAGTTTATTAGGGACGTTTCGATAGATATATCAAATTCCTATAGAACTTTCAAAAACCTACCCGTTAGTTGTAAAATCTTCCAAATTGACCACACTAGTCTCTGGACCAAATGGCTCACTTCATTAAGTTTTCTCTGTTAGTTTCATTAAACAGTGAAAAAATATACCTACCTTCGGATGGTTAGACGCTTCACTAGTGTCGACATTATTGTTCATCTTTCATCGGTGTAATTGATATACATTCGTGTAATATAATATAATTAAACTAACATTTATTCGGATGTGTTGAACTCCTTCACAAATCCACTTGCGGCAGGCTGTTTCCATATATATATATTGTCCAAGTTGCTTGACTATTTGGCCACATGTGACAATTAATGCGACGATGCAAAACAGCCAAAACGTTCATACAATATACACTCCAGAAAAGCGATACTATATAGTACCCCTGGACATGCATTTTCATCCAGAATACCAAACGATTATCATATAAAAGAAATAACACAAGATTCTTAAATTAATCAGAGTTTAATTTCTAAATACTAAATATATTTGTGTATAAAAGTACAAATTGTAATTTTAGTCGTAAACTTTTGTAAATAAGGCATTCAACGATCATGCTATTCGAATTCAATTAATTAAAAAAGTAATTTCTTAAATCTATCCAATGTTTAGGAACGACATGCGAAAAGAGAGTTCAACAAGATTCTGGGAAACATTTTGACCAAAGCAAACATAAACTTCCTTTAGTGGAAAGGTAAATAGACGACCAATTATTGTTATACTTTCTTTTACGCCTAAGTTATTTAAAATGTCTACTGTAACGCTATGTTCTTTAATTACAATTAAGTTTTTATTAATACCCAAAGGTGAGTCTTGCTGTGATTTAAGGGCTGACGTGCTTCGCAAAACTTTGTGAATAGTTGATATATAATATTTTATAATATTAAGATGAAAATGTGTACATATTGGCTTCAGCGAATGCAGCACTTCTGCTTCGGCAACATTTACATGGAAATAGTAAATAAGATTGTTTGACCATCCTGCAGTTAAATTTAAAGGGACCATGTTATTTATTTCGTTCAGTAGTGGTTCAATATAATCCGGATTTTGGTCTACCTCCTTATATTCGTTTCGAAATGCAAACATTTGCCAGTCAAATGTGCTCTCCTGTTCACCCTTTTTTTTAAGTCTTTCATCATTTTGTAAAGGAGAATCGCATTGAGAGCTACTTTCAATGTTTTCATTTGAACTGTGCTTTTGGTGTAATTTGTATTTATCACGAGCTAGCGTATTTACTTTTATATTTGTCGAGGGGCGTTTATTAGACTCAACCCAAAACTGTGCGATAGATTCTATACCACATGAAATCAAATAATCAATTGTGTCTACAATTTCTTCCATGTAAGAAATACATGACAAATTCGAAACTGTTGATACAGTATTTTCCAATACTACTGCCAACAGAAGATTATTGTGAATACAAACAGCTAAATAATGTGTGCTCTTTGCTTCCAATTCATCAATTTTCTCCCAAATATACATTTCTCTAACATCTTGAGAACTCATGAAATCGAATATACCCCGTATACGTAGAAAACTTTCAATAATCGTCCTAAAAGTAACAGGTACGTCAGACATTATTAAATATTTACTATAATAAAGCGCTGTGCCACAAACAATCAAATCTCGAGAAGTTTTTTGGGTTTCACTCCATTTTTTGAAATCCATAGACTGTAATTCGCTTAAAGCGTCGTGTACTCTTAGTTGTGCCTCTTTTGGTAAGGCCAAGGATAAAGATGCATGAAAATATGCTTCAAGTTTTATATGATATACGGTATGATGATCTTTATTTTCAATATTTATCCTTATGATATCACATATTTGAGTCAAGTAGTTCTTTGTTTTAGGCAAGTTTAACGTCAAGGCATGGATCTTTATCAAATTGACAAAGTCATTGTTATAAGTTTTTGCAGATTTTCTATTTTGAATCGACAATGAATAGGCAGAAATAACTAAAGCGCTGTCAATACACACGTAAGTGACGTAGTACTTTACGTAATCTACTACAATTGTACTTTCTAATACTTTAGTTGATAAATCATTTTTTAAAACTGAGTCTAATGTGAGGAAACTACCCTTAGCTTTGTAGAGGAAATTTTGAGAAGCATGGGGATAGTAAAACGTGCACTCTTCCTTATCCCCTTTGAAGTAGTCTTTATTTATTATTAAGGTTAAAAAACTTAAGCCATTACGTTTTTTTGTTGTATCCGATAGAAAAATATTCCTATACATAAGTGCATAATCACTAAAATTAGTTACTTCTTGAATGGTGTTTTCTTTTTCCACAGAATATTGACACGGTCCTTTGAACACTAGAGAGACTTTTGTGGCTTTGGTATACTGCATAAGAAGTTTGTCGATATTTCCTGATCTGACTTCGATGTTGTCCAAAGACATAAACCAATCGCCTTCTTTTAAGAACGGGTACTCAGTTGTTAAAGAGTTGTCTATAATCTCCGCAACCATCAAGCATTCTGTACCATCAATAAATGGTATAGCACGAAAACCAAGCATAGATTCTATAATCGAAGATCTCCGACCAAACCTATAACGATCCATTGAACTTACAGTCAAACTAATTTCTTTCAAAGGTTCGTTCTTGACCGTAGACAATCTAAATGTTTTCTGAAATTCCGATTCCGGCTTCATAGAGTTGACCATGTCGTATTCGTGGCCATTTTTGGTATTGTATGCTCCATGAAATAAACTTTGATGTTCATACAAACTCTCTTTCCAATTTGTTTTGTGACTAATATTGCTGCAGGAATCCGAAAGTGATAAAGACTTAGAGCTGCTACATTCCACTTTTTTAGATTTCTTCATTTTACTCAAAAAACAAACAATAAACAAACAGATTGATATCAACTCGATTCTAAATTGTTTGACATATCCCTAATTCGTAATCAAATTAAAGTGACGTTTATTTTCCAATTGGAATTTGAGTTTACACGAAGACGCGTTCTACTGACTTCTAAAAGTCAAATTAATGACAGAAAATTTCGCACGCTATGTAATTTTGATTATTTAATGTGTTTGTTTTTTTTACAGTAGTAACGATTTTATGTAAAATCACAAATTTGGGGCCAAGTATTTAGATTTCGTATGAGCTCTCTACATATTGCGAAATTCTGACATTTCATTTATATGGAGTTTTCTCTTTCGCCGAGAGCTATATAGTGAGATAACTGACACTTCATTGGGAAGTTTTTGGTAGTGAATTTGTGGATCGCGTTTGCATCTTTGTGTATAGTAAACCAAGCTTGACATTTCACAAATATAACTATTGATTCGTGGAGAAACAATTTAATATTGTTGATCGATGAAGCATACTTAAACTTACTATTGTTAATGTTTTTGTTTATGGAAAAACTCCATAATTTAATCCAAGAAGTATAACTTTTTATTTATATTTGGTACTATGGTAGTGCTTATGGATTATAATTTTCTGATGTCAAACCGTGGTGTTCTTTATGGACTTTCTCGATATGCGAGTCTATTTTGGCTCCTCATAAAGCTCGGATTTAAATGGGATTGGAGGAGTATATGACGGCGATCGCAACTTGATCAATCCAGTTCACATGCTCCTGCGGAATAATATCTCCGCCGGTTGTGGTCTCGAGAGGCCCAACAATCGATGGAATCCCTAGCCATGACGCAGGTGTGATGGCCCGAACCTAAGCAAGTCAGCAAGTTTTTGACTGTAGATGTGAAAATTCGACTACAATTCTTTCCTGGTTTAGATTTTGGCCAAAGCCAGTCCTGAGTGAAGAAACAGTCGACTTTGTATTTAGGTTGCAACTGGAGTACTGGTTTCCGTACATCAGACGGCATATCCATAAGACTAGGGTCAAAGGAAATACGGTCATCGCAACTCCAGTGCGAAATATACCTAACTACACTTATTTTCAAATTAACAATTTTAAGTTCATTTTTATGCGCAGCAAATAAGTTGCTATTATTTCCTTTTTTTTTAATACAAAGGACTGCCAGACTTTGTCGAAAGCCTGGAAAACGTCAAGTAGGGCGGTAGAGCAGATCTTTTCCTCTTCTAATGCTCTTTCAATTTCATTCGTTATTCTGTATACATGGTCAATTGTCGATTGTTTCCCTCGAATTCCGAACTGATGGTCATGTATTAGCTGTGCGTTTTAATGCGTTTTAAGAGTTTTTCGAAAATTTTGGATATTATTTTTAAAAGCGATATGGATCCTTACGACTTTTTGTTGTCGTAAACAGTTTGCCCGGTTTAGGAATCATAATCACTTCTGCAACCTTCCATGAGTCTGGAACATATAATAGCCTGAAGGAAGTGTTAATTAAGTAGAGGAGTTTAATTAGCGCCTTTTCCGGCAAGTTCCACAGAATTTGTCCAGTTATTAGATCATAGCTAGGAGGCTTGTTGTTTTTTAGATTTTTGATTGCCTGGCAGAGTTCTTTTAGCGGTATTCTTTCTATACTAGAGCTTTCAGGTATAGTATATATCTGGATCATCTTCCAATATTTGACCATCAAAAGGCTGAAATGTTTTCTCCAAATGTTCGGCAAAGAGATCCGCCTTTTGTTTTTCTTGATTAGCGTGGTCTGCGTTTGGGGCTTAGTGATAGTTTTTACTGCTTTGCAAAGTGAGTAGTTTGTACATTTTTCAATTTTTAGACCTTTAAGGTAAGTCAATATCTCGTGCTTGCACAGGCGATTTAGGTATTGCCATTTCTTTCGCGCAAGACTACTGCCATTTCTTGAGCGCTTTTCTTCTTCGAGGATAAGTTCTTTTATTTCTGGCAGAAGATTAGTTTCATTGAATTTGTATATTTTTTCTGCTAACTAATAAACTTTTCAAGTTCGAGTTCTAACTCTAAGGCTGTTTTTAAGGACCCATTTAGACTAATATTTTGCTCACAGTCATGTCTAAAACTTTCCCAGTCAGTTTTGTTATTTGTCAATCTCGGCGCACCTTCCACTTTCCTTAATTTATTGCTTATGCTCAAGATTATAGGTGAGTGGTCGGAAGAGAGTTCAAAGCTTTCTTCTTCTTTCACGAAGTTTGTAGATACCCCTGTTATAATAAAAAAGTTTACTACTCGGGTACTTTTGCCGTATCAGCGGACCAATATGTCGGTTTTCCTGATGAGTGGAAGTCTACCCCGAGCTCCATACCGACTTTGTAGAACAGTCTGCCTTTCGTTGAATTTTTACACGGGCCCCAAAATCCAACGATGAAAGCATCGTACAGATGCTATGGTCAGTTATGATGTCTTGTATTTTAGTTTAACAGACACTGATTGTATTGCGTCAAGTTCTGTTATTGTATTCATGAAGTGCTCTATATGGTCTTTAATAAATAAGGAGGATCCCCCTCTGGCTCTTCCGGAGGGATGATAAGCGTGGTACGCCTCTTATTTTAAATTGGGACTCATTTGACAGGTGGGTTTCAGATATCAAGGACACTTCAACGTTAGTGTTACGCAAGAATATCTCCAGTGTATTGCTTTTATTTTTTATTCCATTGGCGTTCCATGTGGATATTTTGATCGTACCTTCCATATTCATATATTGCGAGAAGATATGTGTTGCTTACCAGGTTTAGTCTCGAGCTTGCTATGTTTGTCAAATATGATTTTATTAATCGCGGACTGCTCGTCAAGTTTAGCAATCATCGTGGTTTCCTTACCGATAATGCTTGGGCATACGACAGAGTCTTTGAGGAATCTGGCTTATCCTCCATTTTACGCAGGGTAGATTTACTTTTCCCAACTTTTTCAGTTGTAGCCTCGTTTACTTTATTATTTATATTGTTTTCGTTTTTTATTGTTTTTGCATTTTAGACTCAACGGCTTTAAGTTTTGACGTAAGGCGTCACGTCTATTTTGTAGCTCCTTGGCAACCTCGTAGCCTCTATAATTAGCTGGATGTTTATCTTTGCAATTTGCACAGACAGCCGTCGCCTCTTTAGTAATATCACAATTTTCAGAGAAATGATTTCCGGCGCACTTTACACATATAGCTTCTTTTTGGCAATATAAAAGTGTATGATTAAAGGCTTGGCAACGTTTACATTGCGGTATCGTTCTTGTATTCATCCGAAGAGGCTCAATTTTGACTATAGGCTTTAAAATGCTTTCAATCTTGTAGATACCATCAACGCATTCGTTTTTCCCGACTGTAAGCATAAATAATGGCAGTCCTGTTTTGATCAAGATATCCTCACCTTGTTCCGTTTTCTGCTTCTTCTTCATTATGATATTGTCGGCGTCAATAATTTTCAAGCTTTTTGATTTAAGGTCGTCTATAATGTCGTCCTTATTGCAGAAAGGGTGAAGACTTCTGGCTATGATACAGAGTGGCCTTTCTCTCTTGTTTTTATAGGTGCACCACTGTATTTTTTCCTTGATTAGTTGTTGTGAAAATGCTCTATAGCTATCAGGGTCAGTTACGTTGACTTTGCCGGCGTTAATCCGAAGCAACGTTGCCTTAAATTCCAACGCCAACGTTCCTTTGAGGCGACGGAGCAATGTATTGTAGTCCGTCATACCATCGACGTTTATTCTTGTAGGGGGCGTGCTTTCTGCGTTTCTTACTGTGTCTTTTCTTCGATGCCCAGTTTGTTTCTGGGCATCTCTATCTCTCTTTTAAGCTCTTGGTAGAGAAGATCGATATTTATTAGTTTGATGCGGAGCTCTTTATTTTCCTCTTCCAAACTTCTAAACTTGGCATATCACACTTTAGGATAAATCTCGTCATTATGATCTAGGCGTCATAATTAGCGCAACAGCGACATTCTAGTTGGAAAATCAGGTTTTTATATCTAAGTTTTTAAAATTTTTATTTGAAAAATGCTATCAGCCTATGCCATCACAACGTACAAAAAGGAAAACAACTGGGATCGTGTAAAATAAAGGTGAGTAATGTCAAAAGAACCGGACACCACAGACATGTATGTCCACAGTTGCGCCTATACACATCAGCCGCTGTAACAACCACAATAACCAACATAAAACTAATAATCATAAGAATTCAAAATACATCCCATTATTTATTAATGGCTCACAACCTTCTTGATTTGTTTAATTTTAAATTAAAAAATCGGGCACATGTTGACTTTTTGTTAGTATTGATTTCAACTGAATCTAACAGACTCTAACTAAACGTAGTTTAACTCTCTAGCAAACAATACAACTAACTTAACACGAGGTTAACTGTAGCCATAACAATACGCAAGCATGTAGTGTTCGCACAGTGAATTCACAGCGTATTCTTGTTCTTAATTTGTTTTAATTTTTCTCTACCGAACCGAAGCCGCGAGGTTCGAAACTGTTTGTCGAAAGGAAATAATAGTGATGTTATATATTTGGAATACAAGTACCATTTCTCAATTGTATGTAATTTACACCCACTGCTCACTAGCACATCATTTTCTCTCTCATTTTCTTAATATAGCCCAACGGTAAAACCACTTAGGCTGCTTTCTCACTCGCTAAGATTCGTCGGCGATTCTTTCAAATTCCCTTTTGTGATCTCAAGCCACATTCACACAGGAAATCGTTCAGTCTCTGCAATTGACTACTGAACTTATTCTGTTTCCTACCGCCTCTCACACATGCGTCATCTCTTTCTCACACATGTGCAGCATGCTTCCAATACCCTACATTGAGAACATAAGAATAAAGCAACTCAAAGAAAAAACGAAGAGAGATACAAGAGAATAGAAAATCCAAAAGCAAACCCCGAGCACACGAGACGCGGGCTAGACCTATCACGTCCCACCTCCCTTGCCAACAAGATGGAAAAATCGCCGACTAAATTTTTGTGTGTGAAAGCGACAACACTAGTACCGGTTTCGTCTGGTACGTTCCCACCGAAGGAATAAGTAATAGGGTGTAGTGTTGTTATTTGGTAAGAAACTAAAACAGCCAAGACAATTATTGAAACACGTGTTCTCAATCTTAATATTCAACTGTCTAAAGTATATTTCATTATTTTCAATATAAAATGATTAGGTTGCTTTATACAATTAAAGGTTAAATTTCAAGGTTGTTTTATACATTACATTCCTCCACTGCTTATTATAATAAGTAAGCTTTTCAAAACATATTTGTGTTAAAAAGTTATGACAAAACGTAATCATTAAAACGCTTCTGCTTCTGATTTCTTGTAACTCGCTTGTGGCCTTGGTGTAAGGGCTGTGGTGAATTTGGTGGTGTGGTGAAAGTTTCATCCTCAGTAGGCTCTCTGTTGTTTTCTGATGTGTGATTGTCAATGTCAGCTGTTAAGTCAGAATTGATTCCAATTTGTTGTCGCTGCTCATTATTGTTATTGTTGTCATCGTTCAATAGTTCAGCTTCAATAATTGGTGCAGAGATAATGGATGATATTATAGCTTATCTCTGAATTGGTGATGAATATCTTCTTTTGTTTTTAATTGCAGGTTCTCTTAAGATGTTTGCTTTATAGTTTTGTTTACTCCTGTTTAAATGTTTGAAATAAGAAGAATTTCTTATCTTATCTTGTTCTCCTCTTCTTGCGCAGATTTGAGACCCGATGATTCTTATGACTTTCATAGGCACATGATTGAACGGTGGAGTTAACTTGTTAATTGCCGTTTGCTTACAGAGAACTTCATCTCCAATTTTGAATTCAGATTCTTTTTTGTGTCTACGTTTGTCAGCATATTGTTTGTATTTAAATTTATTTTTTTTCTCATTTCTGTTAAAATTTTTCTTTGTTTTGCATAGCGATGGAAAGAAATTGTTCATCTTCCTGTTGAACATCAACTCAAACGGGAAGACTTCTGTTGTTGCCTGTGGTGTTGCTCTATAATCCATCAGAAACATGTCCAACTGAGCAAGACAATTAGAGTTCTCTAATTCTGATGACACAAGGCATTTTTTATGGTTTTGATCCGTTCTGCTGCACCGTTTGCTTCAGGCCAGTACGGAGTTGTCTTATGATGGTAGATGCTATATTGTTCCATAAATTCTTTGAAATCATGGCTGCTAAAAGGTGGTTCATTGTCAGACTTCAGGCTTAAAGGGATGCCGAATACTGCAAATATCTTCAAAAGTCTCTTCTTCACATCAATGAATTCTGTTGAATTGATTACTTCTGCAAATGGATATTTTGAATACTCGTCGACAAGAATTAGCAAGTATTTTCCATTTGGAAGTGGTCCAGCGAAGTTCTTTAAAACCTTTTCGAACTGTGTTGATGTTGGTTCAACTATTTCAAGTGGCTCGCGGTTATTTTGATTTGTAACCACTTGACATATGTGACATTGTGAAATTGTTTCTTCTACACGTTTGTCCAAATTCGGGAACCAAATTTTTGATCTCAGGAGCTGTTTGGTTTTTACTATACGCATGTGAGATTGATGTGCAAGGGCGATAGCTGCGTTGACGGGATGTAAATGTTGCGTTCCTTTTAAAATACATCCTTCTGTTACGGACAGTTCTTGACGTACTCCTTTATATTTTGCAATCTTTGCACAGTCCCACATGCTTTTGTTGTTCATTGTTATAACCTTTATAAGACGTTGTAATACTGGATCCTGTTCCGTTTCTTGTTGAATTGTTTTTAGAGAAATTGCTTTTGGTAGAGAATTTGGAATAATAAAGTTGATATATTTTTCTATTTCGTTACTTGTGTTTGTATTTCTATTGTTTGTTGGATGTCGAGAAAAATTATCTGCTGCATTTGAACTACCTTGTTGATGTTGGATGTCGTTTGTTGTTTTTAGTAGTAGACGTTCTATTCTGCTTGTTGGCTTGGATTGTGGATTTCGGAAAATGCTGATTAAAGGCATGTGATCTGTATGGAGCGTGAACTTTGTTCCAAACAGATAGATCTTAAAATGTTCCATTGCCCATGTTGCTGCTAACATTTCCTTCTCTATCTGGCTATATCGTTTTTCGACCGGACTGAGTGCATGACTTGCATACGCAACGATCTCGTATACGGTATTGTGATGTTGAGATAATATTCCAGATAGACCCTGAGGACCTGCATCAACATGTAGGTGTGTTGGTTTGTTAACATCATAATAGGCTAACTACGAAGCATCTCCCATTAGTTGTTTTAATAATGTTAGTGCTTCCTCATGCTTCTTATCCGATATGAACTCCTTGTTTTTTTGATGATATGAGTTCTCTCAACGGTTGAGTATGCGTTGCTAATTCTGGCAGAAAAGGTAACGCAAAGTTTAACATACCAAGAATGCTGCGAACTTCTGACACATTGTTGGGTGTTTCAAGTTTCTTGAAAACTGCTACCTTCTCCGGAGTCTAGGGTAGATCCTTTGCATTTCGGTGGCGAGAATGTCGATCGGGACCATACCCGCAATGACGCAGGCTGCTTCGTTCGAAATTGTTCGGAAACCGCTGATTGCTCTTATCACGCAGAGCCTGTATGATGTCGAGAGCTTCCTTGCTGCTTCCGTGTTCGCCAAGGCCCCGCCCATACTGGTGCAGCCTATAGAAGGATTGAGCTTTCCACTGTGGAAAGCAGGATCCTTCTCTCGTATCCAGGTCCTCCGATGTTGGGCAGCATTCCTGAGAGCGCTGCCTACATCCTTGCTGCTTTTTTGCTGCAGTACTCGACGTGAGTTTTAAAGATCAGCCGGTTGTCGAGCATTACCCCTAGGTATTTCAGAGCCTCCTTCGATCGAATTATCTGGGAACCAACCCGGAAGCTAACGTATCCCACAGTCTCTCGACTGGTTATTAAGATAGTCTCAGTCTTGCGGTCAGCTAGTTCTAGGTCGGCGGATTCCATCCAATCCTTGATCCTGGCGATCGCTTCGTATGTGGCTGCCTGGTCTGGTATCTAAGTTTCCTGTTGGTGAAATAGCTGACGATTATCTTCCTCAAGTACTGCGGTGTGCTCATCCTATTCAAGGCTCTCATGATGCAGGACCAGTTCGCTGAGTTAAACGAATTTTTGATGTCCAGCGTAACTACGGCACAGTATTTTTTTGTACCGCCCCTCCATCTTGAACCCGTTATCGCTTCGCTTGCTGTCTCTACCACCTCTTTGATGGCGTCGATGGCGGAGCGCGATTTCCTAAAACCGTACTGATGGTCGGACAAGGCTCATCGCTCCTCCGCCACGCCGATTAGCCTCCCGTATATGATGCTCTCCAGGATCTTTCCCGTGGTGTCAAGCAGGCAGATCGGTCGATACCCTGACGGTTCTCCCGGGGGCTTATTGCCTTTGGGTATCAGTACCAGGTTTTGGAGTTTCCAGCAATTAGGAATTAGGATTAGTTTCCTTCTTCGAGGCACCTTTGCATCGTCACTGTAAACAGCTCAGGTCTATTCTCGACGGCCGCCTTGGTGGCTTTATTAGGGATGCCGTCATGGCAAGGTGCTTTTTTGTCGGCAATTTTCCTGCACGCATTCTGCAGCTCATCAACCGTGACTGATGGGATTTGTTCCGAACTAGCTCCTTGTGTAAGGACGAACATATATACTCCTCCCCAGGGGTCTAGGTCTGCTTCATTGCAAAGATTCTTGAAGTAGTTTGCTTTGCTCTCCTTAATTGCCCTTTCCAGATTACTCCTTGCCAGCTTGAAGGGGCCAATCGTTCCTGGAACACCGGTTTACCTCCGGAACGCTGAGACCTACGACGAGCTTTAAGGCAGGTTGCCCTGAGATTCCTTATGCTGTCGTTCTACCAGTAGCATGGTTCTCCCCTTCCGCTAGTAGACCTCTTAGGCATCGCTGCATCGTATGCGGTTGATACTGCTTGGATCAGTTTACTCGAAATGTTTTCCCCTGATGTGGTGTTGACAAAGAAGTCAGAACTTAACGTTTCTCCAAATATTTCTTCATCGAAAGTGGTGTCCTTCCACTTGGGCCCCATTCGTTTTGATCGCTGTCTGAAAATCTCACTATCAATGTTGAATACAACCTGATGCCTGATGGTCACTGTGCGTATATTTATCGCTAACTCGCCATTTTGTTTTAGGCAGTAGAGAGTTGCTTGCGAACTTTATGTCAACTATGGACCTCCTGCATGCTTTGCGAAAGGTTTATGTTGAACCTTTCGGTGTCCTTCCACTTGGGCCCCGTTCGTTTTGGTCGCTGTCTGAGCATCTCACTATCAATGTTGAATACAACCGCCTGATGGTCACTGTGCGCTAACTCGCCATTTTGTTTTGGGCAGTAGAGAGTTGCTTGCGAACGTTATGTCAACTTTGGACCTCCTGCATGCTTTGCGAAAGGTTTGTGTTGAACCTTTCGGTGTCCTTCCACTTGGGTCCCGTTCGTTTTGGTCGCTGTCTGAGCATCTCACTATCAATGTTGAATACAACCGCCTGATGGTCACTGTGCGTATATTTCTCGCTTACTCGCCATTTTGTTTTGGGCAGTAGAGAGTTGCTTGCGAACGTTATGTCAACTATGGACCTCCTGCATGCTTTGCGAAAGGTTTGTGTTGAACCTTTGTTTGCAAGGCCAATCTCTAACGATGCGAAAGCTCCTAGGAGGGCAACCCCCTTTGCATTTGTGCATCTACTGCCCTATTCCGTAGTCCACGCTTTGATGTCTCCGGCAATGATGACCGGATGCTTACCTCGTGCGTCCACTACTATATCATCTAAGAGACTCAGGTATTCTCTGTGTGGTAGACTAGAGGGAGCATAGCAGCTGTAAAACTGGATACCACTTATCCAGGCACACGCAACATAGTCCTTTACTCTCTTAGCGTTTTGGAAGGTGTGGTTTCCACAGGTCCAAATTTCTGCTTTCTTCGATGTGTCCTCTGTCCAGTTTCCTCCATCTAGGGATTTATACGGCTCGCTGATGAGGGCAACATCCGCTTTCTCTTCTCTTGACATTTGTGCCAGCAGGTCTTGTGCGGCCGCACAGTGATTAAGGTTAATTTGTATAACCTTCATCATGTTCTTCATCAACCGGACACTTTGCACTGTCAGCTACATGTCCTGCGTTGTCGGGGTTGGTGCTCTTGCACCAGAAACACTTCGGCTCGTGGGAGCAGTTCTTAGCTATGTGGACCTCTCTGCCACATATTCTAAACATTTTGGAGCGGTCCTGTTCACTCTTGCACTGACGTGCTGTGTGTCCAAAACCTAGTCATCTAAGTCATTTTGTTAGCGCTGTGCGTTCCCAAATACGGCAGTTGATCCAGCCTATCCTTATCTTTCCCTCCTTCAGCAGTGTGTTTGCATTTTCTGCGGGTAATCCAATCATTGGGACTTGAGTGCCGCCATAGGCTTTACGCAATCTTACTATGTCTGTTTCCTTCAACTCGGTCAGCTGGGTCTGGGATGCTATTGCCTCGCAGATATCCGCTTTGGTTGTTATCTCGTCTATATCCTTGATTTCTACTGTAACGCAGTGGGTCAGTGTTCGGACCTCTGCGTCTTTTCTCAAGTATTCTCCAATTATTCCAATTATTCTTTTGGTGGTCTGTATTGGCTGGTGAATTGAGCGTCTATTTCCATTTTCTAACATTTCAGCCAGCGCTTTAATCTGTTTGTGGAAGATAGATGGGTTGCTAGTTGCTTCAGGTGTGGGCTTTGCGTGTACTTGTTGGGCCGCGCTATCCTCTTCGCTTGCTCGGGTCGTTGATATTTGCCCTACTGGTGATCTCTGCAACTTCGCGCTACTTTGAAAAGTCGCGATTATCGTCTCTTCACTTCCTCCGTTTTTGTTTAGGTTATTTGTTGAGTTCATGCTGTTTGGTCCCTACTCAAAGCCGTTATCAATGTTCGAATGTGTAGTCACCCGGGATCCCATGGTTGTCTTGCAAGAATGCGAGGGTTGACACGCGCCCTTATGGGGTCGTGTGCCAGAGCTGGATCGGTGCTAATCAGGAATGTTACATTTGGACCTACACCACCAACTTAATAGCGACGTAACATTAAGCGTTCTTTGAGTCCTGCCAAGGTTTTAACGGGCGTGTGTAGCATTAGCCTGAGAGCCGTTTCAGGCGGATTTTCACTCTTGGGTAACAGAATACTACCAACGTCAGCCCTTATAGCTTCCAAAATCCAAATTGTTGTTTCCAGTATACCATAATTAAGACCTACTGGGCTCGGTCTTAATGCCAGCGGCATTGGTGCCTAAGGCATTAGCATTAGCATACGCATATATATTCGAAATCGAAATTCCAGTGTGTTCTCTCTTTTAAATCGTTACAAAAACAGAAACCATCCTTCCGCGAACTACTCAAATTGAACATGTTACTGCGTGCTTACAACACACATACAACATGCTTTCTTTTCAATTTACTATTAGCACAAGTCAGGAAAGATACATTAAATTGCTGTTGCAGTAGCTTCATCTGGAATAGCTGCTACGCTGCTCAATGGGGGATGAAGGGCGCACTCAGTTCTTAAATTGCCTTTGAACTTAGTTCATGAGGAAATGCCAGTTTGTAAGAATAGCAAAAACAGTGAGCGTGGACGAATGTTGCAAGAGTGTGGACTGTTGGTTTGGGATGAATGTACGATGTCTCATAAAAGAGCAATCGAAGCACTATGAAATAATAATACGAAAGAGCAATCGTATTATGAAAGGTATTAAGAGCAACCAGAGTATTATGGGAAGGATGGTGATTCTTTTAGCTGGTGACTTTAAACAAAACCTACCAGTGATTACTAGGGCCACATCAGCAGATGAAATAAATGCCTGTTTGAAAGCGTCTATCTTATGGGTACACGTAAAAAAGTTCCGTTTGACTATAAATATGCGAGTTCAACTGCAAAATGATGCACAATCAGCGCAATATGAGACTGCTTTTCTAAAAATCGGAGAAGATAGTATGGCGACAGACAGTAACGGCATGATTACACTGAGCTGTGAATTCTTTCAAATTGTCGATAATATGGATGATTTGAAAAATAATGTCTATCCCTATCTGCAAATAAATATGGGTAATCGAGATTGGTTGTGTGAAAGGGCAATTTCAGCGCCGAGAATTTTTGAATTCTTAAGAATTATCAGGAGTGCCTTCTCAAAGTTGAGGTTAAAAGTCGTGTTCCGGTCCTGTTAATGAGAAACCTTGACGCATCGAGGCTATGTAATGGTACACGGCTACAAGTTACTCAATTGGGACGCAATATTATAAAAGCAATAATTATGACTGAAATGGAAAAATGACATGTTTTATTTACACGTATTCCAATAATTCTGACTGATTTGCCCTTTCAGTTTAAAAGAGTGCAGTTTCCCCAAAAAGCAGCATTTGCACTGATAGTAAATAAAGCTCAAAGACAAACGCTTAAAGTAGCAGGTATACTTTTAGAAAAAACCGGTTTTCCCATTGGCAACTCTATGTGGCGTGCTCACGAGTATCGTGCTCGCAAAATCTTTATGTTTTAGCAGATGATGGAAAAACAAAAAATGTAGTTTATAAAAATGTGTTGAAATAAGATATTTACAGTAAATCACGGTAGTTTGCAGTATGTATTGTATTATTCGGAAAAGTTGTATCCTAAAAATGAAAAAGGCTATCCAAAGTAGCTATTCCACGCAGATGAAATCGCGGGTGAAAGCTAGTCAAATATAAATATGGTACGTGGTATAGAAATAAAATTGCCAATCAATTTATAAGGGCATTACATGATCAAGTTAAAGCGTTTGATCGTGGGCCAATTAGATGTTACTTGCGAATCGAGGTTGAACGAGATGTGGTAGTATCACAATTCATCAGAAAAAATACACTACCACCTTGCTTGAACGATGACATATGCTAGAGTGCAAGACCGCCTCTGCTCCGTTTCCAAGTGGGGTGGTTTTGCAAAAGTTTCAATGTGTTGGTTATAACATGAAACAATTAAATAGTCCTTAATTGGTGGTCTCACTTAGGTAGGGTGACTGCATTAATATATATGAAATCATGTTCACTCCGGCTATATTTAAACCCATTTACTCCTTTGACATTGCTGTATTCCCTCTTGGGATTGATTTGGTCATATGTGATTTCTTCTGACCCCTTTCATAGCCAATTGGTGTCTTTGAGAAATATATAAGAGTAAAAAAAGAAGTAGAAGAGAATTTGTATAAGAGAAAAGGGTGGTGCGTTAAATTGGGCAAATGTGGCACTCTCTTTCAGACCGTGGCCGTGAACAGTCATTTATATTAATAAAATCAAAAAGAGTGTACTTAAAGTGTTTTATTTGAAAGTTCTAGAATTTCAGCTTTATAGTTTTCAGAAGTGTGATTGAATCCAACAGTTTAATTGGAATTAAATTAAAAGGAAAAAGTTTTATACAGAAAGCGTATGTATATATATGAAATTGAAGATGAAAAGGGAACCCGGAGCTCACGGCGTACAATGGTGTTTTATTCTTTTTGTGTGTATTAGCGACATACGGTGGCTGTGATTTTGGTTAACAAAATAATAAATGTCTTGTCGAGTGTTTCGTATCGTTCAATAAGAATGGCATAAGGTTTGCTAACGGTTTAAAATAACGGTTTACTGATTTCGGAGAACGGAATGGTATTTCGTGTTGTCTCTGTCACAAGCTGCGTAATTGTTGTTAGGCGAAAGACGCAATGGACCATAACAAAATAATGTTTGTTGCTGTCTCCCTCTTGAAGACAAATATATGATGAAGTGTAAAAGAAAGAACGTAACATTACATGTATTTTCGGTAAACGAAAAAGTATTTTGATGTTGTTGGGTAAGGACAGAAAGAGTATGCATTTTCGGTAAACGAAAAATTATATTGATGTTGTTGGGAAAGGGCAGAAAACAGAACTGAAGAAGTATACATTTTCGGTAAACGAAAGGGTATATTAGTTTTGGTTCTTTTCTTTTGCGGATAGAAAAGTCATATTGTCATTGAAAAGTGAAAATTAATATGAGTATCTAGATTATTATTACAATATTATGTTGTAGACTGTATGTACGTATGTGATACGAAAGGATTAAAGGGATTATGGAAATACAAAGCGGGTTTCCTTAAGGGTATCGAAGTTAGCATCCTTAAGGGTGTCGAAGTTAGCATAATACTTCGATGGAGGAAGATATGTTTTGACGTTTCGTGTGTGCTCTGCGTTTGGGTAATTAAAAATGATCATAAGTTTGCTTTATTTATAGAGATTAAATTTAATTTATTGGGAACTAGCTCTGTTTGGAGTTTATTTTTAACATTCAATGTTAATTATGTTACAATTTCAGTTTTGTTACGAGAACAGTACAATAATTTATAATGTTGTTCTGATTAATGGACTTAATGTATATAAATTACGTTATAGATACAAAAAAATGCTTTAAGAATATTAGAAAATTAATCATTTCTTGAAAATTTTAATTAAAGATAAAATGGAAAGTATGACAACCTAGCAGCTAAAAATTTAATTGAAAAGCCGAAATCTGTCAACGCAAGGCATCAAGAGGATTCTCTTCAACAGGCTTGTCCAATTGGACAAGAAACAAGCAGAAGACCAGATAGCACATCAAGAATCATCAAACGAACATCAAAACAATTCTTCAGAATTGGACCCAGTCATGAACTCAGGAATCGCAAGACAAACATTTGATGACCATCAGAATGTAGGATCATCGGCTACATCGGGTATAGTAACGCTGGATGATGATGCCCTCAGAGACAGGGAATGGGACATAATTCGAAGGGAGAAAAATCTCATCGAATTAGAGCGCACGATGATGCGAAAGCAGCAAGAGTTGGACGAGAAGATTAGAAAGCTGGAGGAAAGGCAAGCACCTAGGAGCGGCATAACAGTTCCATCGCGCGTTAATTGTAGCATCAAAGAGATTGCTGATACTTTACCAATGTTCTCACCGGGTGACATTACCTCAGTTAACGGTCATACAATACATTCTCACAGGCCTTAATGATCCACGAATGAGCTCCAAAATGACTGGATAGCATTCGAGGAAATTTACGATCGGAAACTAAAAGCATCATGAGACGTTACAATACCCAAAAACTTGTAATGAACGAACGCACAAATTGGCAGCCGCAAAGAACAGTCCAAACTAGAAGAAATGTAGTCACATGTTACAATTGTAACTAAACAGGTCATTATGCGAGACAGTGTATGCAAACCAGAAAAAGGCAATGGATTAAAAATCGTAACCGAGAGAACAACCCACGCGTTTATTTACAGTGTGTGTCTTGATTGTAGAAAATGAATGCCTCGCCGAACCGGAATTGATAATAAAAGATGTTTTTAATAATCCTACATGCGACATCCAAAAACAAGGCAATAACCTGATATTGCGAAAAATTTCCAACGAAGAGAAAACGTCAATGGAGTTAGGGGTGGTTACGAAAACATGCAAGTGAAGATGGTGAAATTAATACTTTGGTAGCTTTACTCAAGAAATATCGGTCCTGTTTCGCAATGAATCAGAACGGGTCGCACCCATTTGGAGGAAATGGAAATCATAACGACAAACGGAACCGATCGTCCATCAGCCGTATAAGGTACCTTACGCCAAAGGACAGACACTGACAACAATGGTAAGAAGCTTAATTGAAAATGACATAGTAAACGAATTGAAATCAGACTATGCATCTCCAGTCGTTTTAATTAAGAAAAAGAACGGAGAAGACAGAATGTGTGTTGATTAACGGAGTCTAAACAATGTAACTCAAAAGGTCAAATTTCCAATTCCGTCAATGGAGGAGCAAATTAATAATTTGGTGGGGTTGAAATATTTCACAATTCTCGATTTGGCATCCGGTTACTATCAAATTCCTATAAAAAAAAGAAGACACTCACTTTACATCATTTATTACTCCCGATGGACTTTTTGAATTCGTAACAATGCCGTTTGGATTAATGAATGCTCCAGTTGTGTTCCAAAGGATGATGAACAGCGTTACACAGAAAATGAAACCAGGCACTATTGTATGTTACATGGACGACATCGTGTTGCCCACAAGAACTGTTGAAGAGGGTAGCAGAAATTAGAAAAGTTTTTAATAATCCTGAAGGATGCGCATTTAACATTGAATTTGAAGAAATGTAGATTCTTTCAAACGGAAATAGAGTTCTTGGGACACATTATTCGAAACGGAACCCTACAACCAGGAAGTGTTAAAACAGACGCAGTCACTAAATTTGAAAGAGCGAAAAACGTCCACGAAATACGACAATTTATTGGACTGACGAGTTTTTTCCTTAAGTTTATTAAGGATTATTCTTTGATAGCATCGCCATTGACCAACCTAACGCGAAAAGATGAACCATTTATTTGGGGTGAGAAAGAAGAAAAAGCCTTTCTAGTACTGAAAAACTCTTTGACAAATCAACCCGTGTTAAGACTCTATGACCCAAAAGCAGATCACGAATTGCACATTGACGCTAGTTCCAAAGGTATAGCTGGAGTTTTGATTCAGAAAGAAGACAAAATCAGTCACCCAGTCGCGTATTTCAGTCGGAAGACTTCACCCAAAGAATCTTTGTATCATAGCTATGAGTCGGACGCTGGCGGTCGTAGAATCAACAGACAGGTTCAGGCAATATCTCTCGGGGAAACATTTCGTTTCGGCAACGGATTGTGAGTTATTAAAAACAACCACCAAAAAAAAGAACTGATCCCAAGAATTGCGCGATGGTGGTTACGGATGCAAGAGTTTGACTACGAAGTTATACATCGTCCAAGGAAAAAGATGGCCCATGACGATTCTCTTTCGCGACACCCATATGAAGAACATAAAGAAGCTGCAATAGTCAATATGGCTGTTCTTAAAGTCTCGATCAATGATAATGACTGGATTTACTCATTACAATTACAGGATGAAGAAATAAAAAACATCTCTATAATTCTTCAGAAAGGTTCTAAAACTGAAAAAGAAATACATAACAATTACGTACTTCAGCAGGGATGCGTCTATCGTTTGCTCGAGGGTGAGCTGAGGCTTTTTGTACCGAAAGGTGTGCGAAATAGAGTTCTGAGAAATAGCCATGATCTTGTTGGTCACTTTTCAGAAAATAAAACATTAAATCATCTCACAGCAAGTTATTGGTTTCCGCGGATGACCCAATTTGTAAAGAAATATCTGAGAGCATGCGTGGAGTGTGCATATAATAAACGAGAAGTATAACCAAGGGGAGAGTTGCATGTGATTGAAAAGATAAGTGTTCCCTTTGACACCGTACACATCGACCATTTGGGCCCATTTGTTAAATCAAATAAAGGTAATATTCTCCCGATAGAATTAATTGAAACCTTCACAAAGTTTGTTATTATTAAAGCAATACAAAACACTCAAGCAAAACCAACGATAAATTTCTTAACACAGTATTTTTTACATATGGTGCGACGAGGCGACTTATATCTGACAGAAAGACAGCGTTCACCGCCAATGTTTTCGAGGATTTCATTAAGAATCATGTGATAACACATGTCCTAAACGGAACAAAGACTCCTCGCGCTAATGGTCAGGTTGAACGTTACAACTGAACCATCATGCATGCTCTTCTAACAACTGTGGAAGAAGATAATGTGGGACCAAGTGGGAATTTGTATAAGAGAAAAAGGTGGTGCGTTAAATTGGGCAAATGTGGCACTCTCTTTCAGACCGTGGCCGTGTACAGTTATTGTTAGCGACTCTGGCAATGCCTCGCATAGGCGGCGAACTGACTTTCTATCTCCTGCTTTACAGCGAAATGAGGGAGAAACGACCAGACGCAAACAGTCGATCGAAGAGTCGAGATCGTAGTGAAAAAACATAATTTTTTAAAGTATTTCTTTCTCATATATACGTACAAACATCTAATTTTGCTTCTTGTTTAATGTGTTCTCGTTTACTTTTTAACTTAGTGTGAATAATAAAGTATTTCTGTTAAAAGTGTGTTTGAATTGCGTCTTATACAATTTAAAACAATTCGCCAACATTTCGGCGTCTAAGTGGTGCACCGTAACGGTATATACACAGTTCGCAAATCGTACCACGTAGATACAAAGACATGATCTCGCGTACACCAACCAAAAAAGTGATGAGTAATGAAGCAGACACACATAGAGAGGGACAAGTCGGCTGCAAACTATGCGGAACTGCAGATGAACCGTCCGTCCTTTGTGTGAGCTGCAACTCAAATTACCACGAGGGATGCATTGGTGCTATGGGAAAAGAAGATCTCCGGACTTAGTGCTGTGCAAATTGCACCCATCGAAAAGATAAGTATAACGTCAATGTCAAATCAAAAAGTAAAGCGCCCTCAATTTCCTCCACACGCTCGTCGAAATCCTACGCGAAGAAAAGAAAGGAACTCGAACTCCAACGTCTGGATGAAGAACGACAATTGGACAAAGCGTATGAATGATTCCCAAGATTCCATTGATGAAGAACTGCCAACAGAGAATCTTGATGTTCATAGCTGGCTAGGAATCAGTTCAAAGGACAACGCAGAGATGGGGGGCATTACTTCCCCTATAGCAATCGATGCATCTCCATCGTTCATTCCAATGACAGATACCAGCGCTGCAAAGATTCAAATAATGGACAAGATCACCACCGTAGACGCTGTGAACCCACCAAAACCAGTTACTACAATTTTGGGAGCTGAGCTGGTCTACCACTACAACATCCAGACAGCTGAAAAATGACATCCAGACAACATCTTTAAAAAGTTGATAAAGACACATCCCATGCAGTTAGAAATAAAGCCACCAGGTGCGGTTCCGACGATGACTTTCGAGTGCCCCAAAAATAAATTTTAATATCCAGTGACGACAGCAAGGCCTACTGAAACGATCGTCAATACACGAAGCCTGACAAGGGAGCAAATTGCTGCCAGGCAGGTAGTACCGAGAGATCTTTTGCCTTTTAGCGGACGTCCGGAGGAATGGCAGATGTTTATATCTACATATGAAACCTCCACCGAAATCTGTGGATACTCGGACGAAGAGAATCTGCCTCGCCTGCAACTATAAGAGAAAAGGGTGGTGCGTTAAATTGGGCAAATGTGGCACTCTCTTTCAGACCGTGGCCGTGAACAGTCATTTATATTAATAAAATCAAAAAGAGTGTACTTAAAGTGTTTTATTTGAAAGTTCTAGAATTTCAGCTTTATAGTTTTCAGAAGTGTGATTGAATCCAACAGTTTAATTGGAATTAAATTAAAAGGAAAAAGTTTTATACAGAAAGCGTATGTATATATATGAAATTGAAGATGAAAAGGGAACCCGGAGCTCACGGCGTACAATGGTGTTTTATTCTTTTTGTGTGTATTAGCGACATACGGTGGCTGTGATTTTGGTTAACAAAATAATAAATGTCTTGTCGAGTGTTTCGTATCGTTCAATAAGAATGGCATAAGGTTTGCTAACGGTTTAAAATAACGGTTTACTGATTTCGGAGAACGGAATGGTATTTCGTGTTGTCTCTGTCACAAGCTGCGTAATTGTTGTTAGGCGAAAGACGCAATGGACCATAACAAAATAATGTTTGTTGCTGTCTCCCTCTTGAAGACAAATATATGATGAAGTGTAAAAGAAAGAACGTAACATTACATGTATTTTCGGTAAACGAAAAAGTATTTTGATGTTGTTGGGTAAGGACAGAAAGAGTATGCATTTTCGGTAAACGAAAAATTATATTGATGTTGTTGGGAAAGGGCAGAAAACAGAACTGAAGAAGTATACATTTTCGGTAAACGAAAGGGTATATTAGTTTTGGTTCTTTTCTTTTGCGGATAGAAAAGTCATATTGTCATTGAAAAGTGAAAATTAATATGAGTATCTAGATTATTATTACAATATTATGTTGTAGACTGTATGTACGTATGTGATACGAAAGGATTAAAGGGATTATGGAAATACAAAGCGGGTTTCCTTAAGGGTATCGAAGTTAGCATCCTTAAGGGTGTCGAAGTTAGCATAATACTTCGATGGAGGAAGATATGTTTTGACGTTTCGTGTGTGCTCTGCGTTTGGGTAATTAAAAATGATCATAAGTTTGCTTTATTTATAGAGATTAAATTTAATTTATTGGGAACTAGCTCTGTTTGGAGTTTATTTTTAACATTCAATGTTAATTATGTTACAATTTCAGTTTTGTTACGAGAACAGTACAATAATTTATAATATTGTTCTGATTAATGGACTTAATGTATATAAATTACGTTATAGATACAAAAAAATGCTTTAAGAATATTAGAAAATTAATCATTTCTTGAAAATTTTAATTAAAGATAAAATGGAAAGTATGACAACCTAGCAGCTAAAAATTTAATTGAAAAGCCGAAATCTGTCAACGCAAGGCATCAAGAGGATTCTCTTCAACAGGCTTGTCCAATTGGACAAGAAACAAGCAGAAGACCAGATAGCACATCAAGAATCATCAAACGAACATCAAAACAATTCTTCAGAATTGGACCCAGTCATGAACTCAGGAATCGCAAGACAAACATTTGATGACCATCAGAATGTAGGATCATCGGCTACATCGGGTATAGTAACGCTGGATGATGATGCCCTCAGAGACAGGGAATGGGACATAATTCGAAGGGAGAAAAATCTCATCGAATTAGAGCGCACGATGATGCGAAAGCAGCAAGAGTTGGACGAGAAGATTAGAAAGCTGGAGGAAAGGCAAGCACCTAGGAGCGGCATAACAGTTCCATCGCGCGTTAATTGTAGCATCAAAGAGATTGCTGATACTTTACCAATGTTCTCACCGGGTGACATTACCTCAGTTAACGGTCATACAATACATTCTCACAGGCCTTAATGATCCACGAATGAGCTCCAAAATGACTGGATAGCATTCGAGGAAATTTACGATCGGAAACTAAAAGCATCATGAGACGTTACAATACCCAAAAACTTGTAATGAACGAACGCACAAATTGGCAGCCGCAAAGAACAGTCCAAACTAGAAGAAATGTAGTCACATGTTACAATTGTAACTAAACAGGTCATTATGCGAGACAGTGTATGCAAACCAGAAAAAGGCAATGGATTAAAAATCGTAACCGAGAGAACAACCCACGCGTTTATTTACAGTGTGTGTCTTGATTGTAGAAAATGAATGCCTCGCCGAACCGGTATTGATAATAAAAGATGTTTTTAATAATCCTACATGCGACATCCAAAAACAAGGCAATAACCTGATATTGCGAAAAATTTCCAACGAAGAGAAAACGTCAATGGAGTTAGGGGTGGTTACGAAAACATGCAAGTGAAGATGGTGAAATTAATACTTTGGTAGCTTTACTCAAGAAATATCGGTCCTGTTTCGCAATGAATCAGAACGGGTCGCACCCATTTGGAGGAAATGGAAATCATAACGACAAACGGAACCGATCGTCCATCAGCCGTATAAGGTACCTTACGCCAAAGGACAGACACTGACAACAATGGTAAGAAGCTTAATTGAAAATGACATAGTAAACGAATTGAAATCAGACTATGCATCTCCAGTCGTTTTAATTAAGAAAAAGAACGGAGAAGACAGAATGTGTGTTGATTAACGGAGTCTAAACAATGTAACTCAAAAGGTCAAATTTCCAATTCCGTCAATGGAGGAGCAAATTAATAATTTGGTGGGGTTGAAATATTTCACAATTCTCGATTTGGCATCCGGTTACTATCAAATTCCTATAAAAAAAAGAAGACACTCACTTTACATCATTTATTACTCCCGATGGACTTTTTGAATTCGTAACAATGCCGTTTGGATTAGTGAATGCTCCAGTTGTGTTCCAAAGGATGATGAACAGCGTTACACAGAAAATGAAACCAGGCACTATTGTATGTTACATGGACGACATCGTGTTGCCCACAAGAACTGTTGAAGAGGGTAGCAGAAATTAGAAAAGTTTTTAATAATCCTGAAGGATGCGCATTTAACATTGAATTTGAAGAAATGTAGATTCTTTCAAACGGAAATAGAGTTCTTGGGACACATTATTCGAAACGGAACCCTACAACCAGGAAGTGTTAAAACAGACGCAGTCACTAAATTTGAAAGAGCGAAAAACGTCCACGAAATACGACAATTTATTGGACTGACGAGTTTTTTCCTTAAGTTTATTAAGGATTATTCTTTGATAGCATCGCCATTGACCAACCTAACGCGAAAAGATGAACCATTTATTTGGGGTGAGAAAGAAGAAAAAGCCTTTCTAGTACTGAAAAACTCTTTGACAAATCAACCCGTGTTAAGACTCTATGACCCAAAAGCAGATCACGAATTGCACATTGACGCTAGTTCCAAAGGTATAGCTGGAGTTTTGATTCAGAAAGAAGACAAAATCAGTCACCCAGTCGCGTATTTCAGTCGGAAGACTTCACCCAAAGAATCTTTGTATCATAGCTATGAGTCGGACGCTGGCGGTCGTAGAATCAACAGACAGGTTCAGGCAATATCTCTCGGGGAAACATTTCGTTTCGGCAACGGATTGTGAGTTATTAAAAACAACCACCAAAAAAAAGAACTGATCCCAAGAATTGCGCGATGGTGGTTACGGATGCAAGAGTTTGACTACGAAGTTATACATCGTCCAAGGAAAAAGATGGCCCATGACGATTCTCTTTCGCGACACCCATATGAAGAACATAAAGAAGCTGCAATAGTCAATATGGCTGTTCTTAAAGTCTCGATCAATGATAATGACTGGATTTACTCATTACAATTACAGGATGAAGAAATAAAAAACATCTCTATAATTTTTCAGAAAGGTTCTAAAACTGAAAAAGAAATACATAACAATTACGTACTTCAGCAGGGATGCGTCTATCGTTTGCTCGAGGGTGAGCTGAGGCTTTTTGTACCGAAAGGTGTGCGAAATAGAGTTCTGAGAAATAGCCATGATCTTGTTGGTCACTTTTCAGAAAATAAAACATTAAATCATCTCACAGCAAGTTATTGGTTTCCGCGGATGACCCAATTTGTAAAGAAATATCTGAGAGCATGCGTGGAGTGTGCATATAATAAACGAGAAGTATAACCAAGGGGAGAGTTGCATGTGATTGAAAAGATAAGTGTTCCCTTTGACACCGTACACATCGACCATTTGGGCCCATTTGTTAAATCAAATAAAGGTAATATTCTCCCGATAGAATTAATTGAAACCTTCACAAAGTTTGTTATTATTAAAGCAATACAAAACACTCAAGCAAAACCAACGATAAATTTCTTAACACAGTATTTTTTACATATGGTGCGACGAGGCGACTTATATCTGACAGAAAGACAGCATTCACCGCCAATGTTTTCGAGGATTTCATTAAGAATCATGTGATAACACATGTCCTAAACGGAACAAAGACTCCTCGCGCTAATGGTCAGGTTGAACGTTACAACTGAACCATCATGCATGCTCTTCTAACAACTGTGGAAGAAGATAATGTGGGACCAAGTGGGAATTTGTATAAGAGAAAAAGGTGGTGCGTTAAATTGGGCAAATGTGGCACTCTCTTTCAGACCGTGGCCGTGTACAGTTATTGTTAGCGACTCTGGCAATGCCTCGCATAGGCGGCGAACTGACTTTCTATCTCCTGCTTTACAGCGAAATGAGGGAGAAACGACCAGACGCAAACAGTCGATCGAAGAGTCGAGATCGTAGTGAAAAAACATAATTTTTTAAAGTATTTCTTTCTCATATATACGTACAAACATCTAATTTTGCTTCTTGTTTAATGTGTTCTCGTTTACTTTTTAACTTAGTGTGAATAATAAAGTATTTCTGTTAAAAGTGTGTTTGAATTGCGTCTTATACAATTTAAAACAATTCGCCAACATTTCGGCGTCTAAGTGGTGCACCGTAACGGTATATACACAGTTCGCAAATCGTACCACGTAGATACAAAGACATGATCTCGCGTACACCAACCAAAAAAGTGATGAGTAATGAAGCAGACACACATAGAGAGGGACAAGTCGGCTGCAAACTATGCGGAACTGCAGATGAACCGTCCGTCCTTTGTGTGAGCTGCAACTCAAATTACCACGAGGGATGCATTGGTGCTATGGGAAAAGAAGATCTCCGGACTTAGTGCTGTGCAAATTGCACCCATCGAAAAGATAAGTATAACGTCAATGTCAAATCAAAAAGTAAAGCGCCCTCAATTTCCTCCACACGCTCGTCGAAATCCTACGCGAAGAAAAGAAAGGAACTCGAACTCCAACGTCTGGATGAAGAACGACAATTGGACAAAGCGTACTTAATACAAAAGTACAAAATTCTAGAACAGCTGAATGATTCCCAAGATTCCATTGATGAAGAACTGCCAACAGAGAATCTTGATGTTCATAGCTGGCTAGGAATCAGTTCAAAGGACAACGCAGAGATGGGGGGCATTACTTCCCCTATAGCAATCGATGCATCTCCATCGTTTATTCCAATGACAGATACCAGCGCTGCAAAGATTCAAATAATGGACAAGATCACCACCGTAGACGCTGTGAACCCACCAAAACCAGTTACTACAATTTTGGGAGCTGAGCTGGTCTACCACTACAACATCCAGACAGCTGAAAAATGACATCCAGACAACATCTTTAAAAAGTTGATAAAGACACATCCCATGCAGTTAGAAATAAAGCCACCAGGTGCGGTTCCGACGATGACTTTCGAGTGCCCCAAAAATAAATTTTAATATCCAGTGACGACAGCAAGGCCTACTGAAACGATCGTCAATACACGAAGCCTGACAAGGGAGCAAATTGCTGCCAGGCAGGTAGTACCGAGAGATCTTTTGCCTTTTAGCGGACGTCCGGAGGAATGGCAGATGTTTATATCTACATATGAAACCTCCACCGAAATCTGTGGATACTCGGACGAAGAGAATCTGCCTCGCCTGCAACGAAGTCTAAGAGAAGCCGCAATGGAAGCTGTCAGATTCCGGTTAATGGCACCATCTGGAGTTCCAGGTGCCATTGAAACCATACGGATGTTGTATGGGAGACCGGAGGTAATAATAAATCATCTAATAACGACAATACGAAATGAACCAGCACCTAAGATTGAAAAGCTGGAGACAATAATTCAATTCTCGCTCGCGGTACAAAATTTAGCCGCGGTTATGGAAAATTCCAACTTGGTCGCTCATGCATACAATCCGTGCCTGCTGCAAGAGTTCGTTGACAAATTACTTTCCCAATTAAAATTAGATTGGGCACGATTTAAACAGACACTACCAACAGTTATTATCCCGGCATTTGGATCCTGGATATACAGCATTGGAAAAGCTGCCAGTGAAGTGACTCTACCAGGTTTGGTAAATGACGTCATCGACAAAAAGAAACTCAATAAAAATCGGAGTTTCTTGAACGTACACTCTCCAGAGACCTCACAACGGAAGAACGCCATGGACTGTTGCATTTGCAAAAGGAAATACCATAAAGTTGAAGCATGTGAAGCTTTTAAGAACCTTGAACGTTCCCAGAAGTGGCAAGAGGTAAAGATGAAGAAGCTCTGTCGAACGTGCCTGGAATCTCACGGAACTGAGCATTGTGAGTCAAGTGAACTGTGTGGAGTGGATGGTTGTAACCGCAGACATCACCCACTGCTCCATAAGGTCGAAAAGCCTAAGTAAGGAATTCAAATCAACACTTCAACAATTCGGACGAAGAAGCGTCAATACTGTTCCGCGTCCTACCTGTAATCCTCAGCCACGGGAACCGGAAAGTTGAAACATATGCGTTTTTCGACGATGGGTCCTCCATAACCCTTATTGAGGAAGACTTAGCGCAACAGCTGAATCTTACAGGAGAACAGAGGAAGAGCTATATAGTCTGCTACTGGAAGTCGAGGCTACCGTAAAGTCTGGACCGTTAACGTACGTTCCGGTTGACTCCGAGGAGGATGAGGCGTTGACTCCCAACCACTTCCTTTTGGGATCATCTAACGGTGCTAAACCAGTTGGAGCTTTCACGGATGATGGACGAATACTACGAAGAAACTGGACTGCAACCCAAAGTATCGCAAATGTATTCTGAAAACGCTGGGTGCAAGAGTATAGTATAGTATAGTATAGTCATTATCATTGACCAAAATCTTCCCCGAAACTCTTGGCCGAAAGGAAGAGTGCTAGAAATCATCGTTAGCAGAGATGGCCGGGTCCGAAGCGCGATGGTACAAACACCTTCTGGAATTTATCATAGGCCAGTAGTAAAGCTAGCCGTACTCGACATCAGAGACGCTTTGGAGAAGGATAGTAAGCCGAATAAAACATCCGCCGTACTAGGGGGGAGTGTTAGCGACTCTGGCAATGCCTCGCATATTCGGCGAATTGACTTTCTATGTCTTGCTTTACAGCGAAATGAAGGAGAAACGACCAGACGCAAATAGTCGATCGAAGAGTCGAGATCGTAGTGAAAAAACATAATTTTTTAAATTTTCTTTCTCATATATACGTACAAACATCTAATTTTGCTTCTTGTTTAATGTGTTCTCGTTTACTGTTTAATTTAGTGTGAATAATAAAGTATTTCTGTTAAAAGTGTGTTTGAATTGCGTCTCATACAATTTAAAACAATTCGCCAACAGTAATTTATATTAATAAAATCAAAAAGAGTGTACTTAAAGTGTTTTATTTGAAAGTTCTAGAATTTCAGCTTTATAAATATTAGGATGTTAGATCTTTGTTATTCAGATCTTAGGGGCATTTGAAGTAATACTTTCCCAGTAGTTTACTTCTGGTTTCTGCAAGGGCAGGGGTAATGCAGTATTGTTTCCTCTTCTTTATTCCTATGCATTTGCACATGTATATTTATATTTATCTCTATTAATATTTGAAAATCGGCCGGGCTCGTTACTGGAACGTGATTTTTTTTCGTCCCAGTAACGAACTCACTATAGCTGGTCAAGGGCTCTGATTTCCGATAGAGACAATAGCTTTACATCGAAAGATTTTAAAGAATTTCTTGAGGGGAGCAATGTTCATCATGTCAAAATCGCAACGGGTTCTCCGCAAGCTAATGGTCAAGCAGAGAGGATAAACAGGAGCCTGGGCCCGATCATAGCAAAGTTGGCGGACGGGAATTCTAAAGGAAGTCTGGACGATATACTACCGAGTGTTGAGTAATTCTCTATGAACAATACACTATATTGTAGCACAGGTACCACGCCGAGCCAGCTTCAGATCGAAGTGAAGCAATGAGGTTATTGACTTCCTCGGTGAATAGTTAAATGAAAATGTCGATCGTGAATCTGAAAGAGAATTTTTATAATCTGAGCGGTATTAAAACAGATGAGGTCACAGAATTACAATAAGAAAATTGTGGATGAGAACAGATAAGCGGGAGGAAAGTACAAGTACATGGCCAGAAACTATATTAGTACATAGGGTGTGTCGAAGAAGATAATACCGAAATTTATGGGGCCATATTAAGTAGAAAGGGTCCTCCGCGTGATGGACACCTTGACGTGGTGCGGGGGCTTAAGTCAGCCCACAAGCCTGCTGAAGAGATGTCTCTACGAGAGGGAGCTTGTGAGCAAGTGGTGGTGTGAGCAAATAGCAAACCATGCGTCAGGTGCACTGGCCAGCGCCTGTCGTAAGTTTTGGCTGTCGTCATAGTAGACCCGGCTATGCTATTTCAGCTACTCTACATACCGGTTTACAAATGAACACAAATAATAACAACAAAAACAATAACACAACAACAACCAAAACAAACGAAACAAACAACGACAAAGCAAAGACCTACTAACAGCAAAAAACGATACCAAACGCGACTGAAATATAAAAGGAGCACATACTTGACTACAGGGATGCCTGATACTGACAACATATCAGGCTGCAGCCCTACTGCAGAAAGTGAGGCCTTAATGACCAAAACACGAACGACATGCGTCAAAAACCAATGATCCATCAGGAGTGCCAAATTCCAGCTCAATCGGATTCTTAATAAACCCGAGGACAACTAGACAGACAGAGAGAGAGACGCTTTTCGTTGGGCGAGCACTCTCTTGGCGGGAGCTAACAGCAAACCTGCAACAGGTGTGCCCGCACCCAACTAGGAGAAGGCTAGTAACTCGAATAGGGCTACTATCGGAAAAAGAGAAGGTCGACTGATAACAGTAAACCGAAGGACGCCCACAAGGACCTAGTACGAGGCACTCAGTAAGAGGACCTACTAGTGACATGACTATCGGCGAACGGACTAGCAAACCTAATACAGGTAGGCAAGTCCCAAGAGACAATAGCTAGACGGCGAGATTTTATCGTTTATCACGAAAAAACCGTCAGCGACTCCACCTCCTTTCACTTACTTGATAAAGGGGAAGGAGATCACCCCAAATTAAAACTTTGCCGTCTATCTCGTAAGGAGATAGCGGTCAGATACATCCTTACCTTATGCTGGGTCCCTGGGTATAGTGGTATTCTAGGCAACGAAAGGGCCGACGAGTTAGCTAGAACAGGGATGAGTTTGCCAATGGCAAGTAATCAGGACACCCAATGACCCACTCTTCAGATAGAATGGGAACCCCCTACAATGACTTTTTAGGAGCTGTAGGGACGAAGAGGAAGAAGAAACTATACATCACTACCTCGGACCTGCCCAGTACTTGCAAGGACAAGGAAAAACATGCTAGGCAGCTATTCATCCAATAGACTTGAGGAAATGTCTGGCATTAAAATTCTGTACATAGCAAAATTTATAAAAAATACTGTAAGACTCGCTATCAGAATGAAAACACGTCCTTATTCTCCTCTCTTTCAAATTATATATTGTTCGCTTGCAACAGCCTCTCTTCGAGCATGTACCGTGTTACATATAATGTTGCTACATACATATATACAAACATGAATAATATGCTACAATACTAATTGGCTGTAACCCAGCAAAGGAGTGCATCATCCAGGATATGCCACTAGCATACCAGTAGGTATCTTCAGGTGTTTTATTTAGTTAGTACCCAAAGAGGAACCGGCACGTTAGCTGGATCCAACCAGGATCTAAGTGGGCCAGAACTGCTTCAGTTGGGGCAACCACATTAACCTAACCTAATCGGGACGATTACAGGTTAGGATGGCTGAGTTGTGGCTCGAAGATTTCTCCTGCTCTAAGATTTCTCTCTCTCTATATATATATATATATATATATCGTAGAATATCTAAAGAGTAATGTAAAAAAAACATCAGTACGTGATGTACTTATGTTAATTTGTATTGTATTAGGCGAGCGGTCAGTATTGGGTTTTTCTCCATTCGACATTTTTGTTCAGAAGGATGCTTATATTATGTTATATATGTTATCCGTAAAGTAGTTATTAAATTGATTTGCTATAGTATGTCCATTGTCCTATTTTTTATTTTCATTTATCACAGTTTTGATTTGTTTTTGTTTGTCTTTTCTCATTATTAATTTCTTGATTTTAGTTCACATCTCATTTTGTCCATTCGTATTTCTTATCTTGTTAATTATATAGTAGTTGGTTGCCTTTTTAATTTCGATTTTGTACATATTTCTAATAGTTTTGTAGTCATTTCATATATCACTCGATCCACGTAATTTGTCTACAATTTATTTTTTACATTTTCTAAATTTTTTACATTTTTTTTACATATTTTTTACATTTTACCTTTTTTATTGTTTTCAGTCTTGTACTGTACCATTTATGTGTACCATTAACCATTTTTAGTTTCTGTTTAGTAATACATTTTTTACAACATTCCTCATATTTTCATCAAGTTTTTCTGTGTTTTCGAGATCATTTTCATGTGATGTTACCGTTTTCCTTAATGTTCTTCAGTCATAACTGGTTGTTTTCTGTATTTAAATATTACCATGCATCTTCCCCTTCTACGAAATATTTCTATATTTTCGTGATAAGAATTTTTTTTCTTTGGCATGAACTTTAACTTTTACATTTGTTATATTTGATATAACATAATCCATTGTTATGGATAATGCGACACACAGGAACAGCGACCCCAGACAATCAGATGGGACATCTGATATCACCAGACGCTAAGTCAGCAGATTTGACTAGACAATAGTTTAGCTGCTCGCGGCACCTGATCTGCGATAAGGAATGCAACATAAGGTCTTTTTTTTGCAAGCGTATATACGCTTAATTTTGAAGTGCACAAAAAAACGATCATCGGGGTTTAATGATTCATCATAAAATCTTGGCAGCACCGACGACATTTATGACATTTGCTAAGCATTCAGGGGTGTAGTCGTGGAAGATGATTTTTGATCTTTGATGGTCACAATCTTCGTTTTGTGACTGTGTACTTTAAATCACGTACGTGACCATCACTTTAAAAGCAAAAACACTTAATAATTATAAAATAAAAAATGTTCATCAAATGAAAGGAATCGATTACGACACATGAACGCAATGTATAGCAGAGACTCTGGATATACCAAAAATTGCATACCAAAAAATTGAAAAATGATCTAATACATCAACCACACCTGCAGGTGTAAGCCACATACAGCAACCTAAACAATGAGTGAATGAATTCAGGAATGAACACACAGAAATTAATGATTGTTTTTATCCGCGCTTATTCCTTAAGCGGCGATAGATATTATGAGTAAATTAAGCGGATATAGGACTTGTTGTTAGTATATTTTACATGCAAATCGAAATTTAAGTGTATATACGCTTGCAAAAAAACGCAGCTATAAACAATAAAGATAAATAAATGTGAGTGCACAGCAGGTTCACGGCGGCATATTGTTTAACAAGTACACCTGTATACACCCAATACACCTCGTACCTAATTAGTTAAATAAAATCTATTTTATATTATTTCCTACAAAGGAGTGTGTTTCATTGAGAATAACATTTCATTCGGTCTATAATTCATTTTCCTATATTTCCTACAAAGAGTGTGTGTTTCATTGAGAAAGACTTTCATTCGTGTTGTAATTCATTATACTCTCCAACGGAAATTCTGGGAGGAAGAACCCCCTCATCTCAACTGGCCTGAGGACAAAGCCCTCTTACGCATCTATTCTTTTTTTTATGGGTTACTCTTAAAGGAGGCATAACACTATTATAGCGTTTGTTTTTTCATTTATTCTCAAGTAGTCCTGCACTTTTTAGGTTAAAAAATTATACTTGTGTGCGCGCAATATTTTTTATAAATATCATTCTTTACCCAATAGGAGGAGGGGGCGTCGTTGGAAAGACAACGGACCTGAATTATTATAATCCCTTTTTGATTGCATAATAATTTTCTTTAAAAATAAACTAAATTTGTTTGAAATACAGTCGACTCGGTTTATTCATCGGTTATTTCTTGCTAGTTCATTAGCTTTTTCTTTGCACGGAATACCATTTTTCCCCTGGACTCAGCATCTCTGGTATGGTCTTACCATGTTGGTGTTGATCGATGGTGTGAGCTTTTATGACTGCCTGACTATGTATAAAACAATAGATCTTCCGTCTATAGGGCTTATCGATAGTCGGCCTTTGAACAGCTGTTTCTTCCGTTTGGAAATACTGATTTGGTAGCCGGATTGCCATAAGGACCTCTGGTGATCTTTTAAAATGATGCAATTTCGAGTGTGACTGTGAATGAATTTGTTTTGGTTATTTTAGAGCTGGCCACAAATAGATTCCACTCTTTCCCTTCGAGCTTACTTGAAATTCTGAAGTATATCTTAGGATAAGTGTAGTAACTTGTATTCACTTGGTTTTGCGTTGACAAGTCTAGAATAAGTAAGTCTATCAGTCATGATTGTGGAGTTGTGATTATCGTTGAGAATGGGAGGAGGAATGTTTTTTTTTTGTCGAAGAAATCTAGTTACGAATCAGAATACGTTTTTGAATATATTAATTTCGGGTACAGTTTTGATATTCTGATCTGTTTGTTCTTCTATAGTTGTTAGGTGAGCTTAATAATAATAATATGGGTGACGCTAAAGCCCGTAGAGAGCCATGGCTTAGCTTCTACAGGATTCATTCGAGTTGGTGTACTATTTTTTCACGAGTGATGTAGGAATGGACAGTTTCATGCAACTCCGATCGTCCAAATTTGAGAAGATTTTTCAAGACAGTTGTTACCCTTGGGCATTTTGAGAGAATGGAAAGAGGTGATACCGTAACATTATTTTTGTCTTACCGGGAGACGAACCAAGGCACCGTAGGTTACAGTGCGTAGGAGTCAAAAATCCGTCCGTCTTGAGTCCACAACGCCAGCTTAAGTCATTATATTTTGTACGGGGGTTGTTGTGAAGTCGCATACATTGCGCTGTTTATAAATTGGTTTGACGATATGTACGGTTATTTTTGTGAATTTCTCTAGTGATGACACATTAAGTGTTAATATGTACATTACTTTTCTTACAAGGTAGGTACTTAATTATATTAGACCTTGCAGCTACTTAGACTTCATAGACCATGATTTTTCTAGCTATATTTACAATTAAATATTTTACACGAGATCGTTAAGTTATTGATTCTATTTGTGCCATTATTTAGATTTGCCAATATTAAGATTAGGTAGGTAGGGAGCTTCTGGTGAAATCATCGGCACACTTGATACCCAATGCTCAGTTAATTTTATCCCAACGGCAATGGTGACTTGACCAGATTTGAAAACCAGATAAAAGCTTATTAGCTAAGAACAGACTCTTAGCCAACTGCGCCATCCAGCCGTTTACTTACCACAAACATAGAGGACTTCAAATTAGTCAAAGATAGTTTAGCCAATATCGAATAACATTCATAAAGAAGCCGCTACCATTATCAAGGCTATACGCTCCGCAGCCAATCTCTCCATCCCACAATCAAAAAACGTTCCCCATAAATTGTTTGTCCCATGGTGGAACTCAGAGCTGGCTTCACTACAACATAATAAAAAACTCCTATGGGAATTTAAAAAAAAAACCCCCACCGAACTCAGTCTTATTAACTATCGTAAAGCAAACGCTCTCTTTTGACAAAAAGCTAAGATCTCAAAAAAAACAGAAAACTTTCAAAACTTCACATCTAAGTTCAATTCCAACTCAACTGCAAAAAATAATATGGGCTGATGTCAAATCCCTTACTTGTTACTATATACCATACTCCAGTAAATCATTAGTTGTAGATAATCTTTTACTAACAAACCCATTAGATATCAACGAACTCTTTGCCAAAATCTGGCCTGAGTGAAGCAGTGATGTTAACTTTTACCCCAAACTTTCTTTTATCCAAGCAATCAGATATTCATATTACGCCCAGCATACATTAATATCGCAGCTAAATCCATCGGAAAACAGATCACCCCACTTGAGCTTTAAAGTTGTTTAAAAGCCTTGAAGGGGAAAACACCTGGCTTCGACGAGCATCTCATACACCATGCTTTACAACACCCCATACTCATTTAAAATGCACATCCTCGACCTATACAATCTCATCTTTGAAGAAGGCATTACACATCAAGCATGGAAGGTTGCGAGTATTATTGCAGTCAGTCAAAAGACGTATCAAACCCAAAAGGCTTTATACCAAATTAATTATGAATATGTCTAAGCTAGGTGTTGGAAAAACTTTTTTCCATAAGACTGTTGTTGTATTTGGAGAAAAATAACCTCATAAACGCAAATCAAGTTGAGTTCAAACACGGCCGTTGTAGATTCGATTCTCTCCCTCACATCTATGAAGTAGTCACCTCTGCTTTGCCACGTTTCAATTTTATCAGTCGACTATGAAAGAGCTGTTGATCGAATTATGCTTCATGTTATTCTAAACAAACATAATCCTTCCTTACCAATCGAAAATGTAGGGTAAACGCAACCAACACTTATTCCACAGTTTATAATCTATCTAACGACATACTCCAAGGGCCCCTGCTCACAGTTACTTTGTTTTTAATTGCGTACAACGACATTAGTGAATGGATAGCTCGTTACAAAAATATTAATCATGTACTACACGCTGATTCGTCGTATTATACAAATGCATTGACAACAATCGTTCCTTTTAGAAAATATTCTCATTGGCTTTGATTGGTGCAATCACTCAGGTTATATCATGCCTTCGGAAAAACGAAAACATCTTCATATTTGTAAAAAAAATCTTGTAATAGCTTTGACATTAATTTAGCATTAAATTACTCCAACACATTAGTCCCAAACCTTAATATCGTAGGAATCATTTTTGATAATCGATTTACCTTTAAGTACCACTGCCTTAATCGTGTTGGCAATCTATTGCAAGTTTGCAAAACGTGTAAAATCAACCATCTAAACCAATCCACCAAAACCATCATACCATTCAGCTATTAGATCCCGTTTGAGGGCTTTTTCAACCTCTCTAGTGAAAAACATGATCAACGAAGCCCCAAAATTATGCCAATCCAACAAATCACCAGTAATCATCGATGCAAGAAAAAAGTTTTACGCCACAAAAAAACAACAAGTGCTTTTCTCCCATATATCTAGCACTAAAGTCATCCTCTAACATAGGTATCACACCTAAAATCAACCCAGAACCATTCGGATTACTCCCAGACTGGCTACTACCATCCGACGCCATCAACATCACCTAGCAGCGTTCAAAAATTACCTACCAGTAATCAAATATTCTCGCATTTATTTCTGGAATTGAAAGACCAGTTCAACATTAACTTGTGGAGAATTAGGTACACAGGCGGTTCAAAATCCGACAACATTACTGGCTTGCGCTTATTGTTGCGGAAACTATAGAAGTGATTCACGCTGTTAGACTATCTTACGACTACTCTATCTTCTCAACTGAATTCCTCGAAATTTTAAATGTTACTGAACTGGCACAGTACGACCAATATTAATAACCGCTTCCCGCAATCGTGAAAATTCGCGACAACATACAAAGGGAAAAAATGTCCACTCTTGAGAGTTGAGTCGGCGCGCCGTTGGACTTGGCCTAGGGGGCACGGGTTTATTTTGAAGAAAACAAACCTAAGCATTTGATTCTCTTAATTTGTTTGGCGACTATAAAAGAACGCATTCGATATATATTCACATAATTTTTTTCGTTGCTTGGGATGTAATGTATTTGTGAACTCGTAGCTAAAGCAATTATTGGGACCAGGAATCGCCACTGTCAACAAGAACCCCCCCCCCCACCCACCTGTCATCTTTACCAATCCAGTCACCACTTAACTATTAACCATCTTGTAACTGAAAGCCCTAAAATTAACGACCTAAGTAAGTCCCGTTTTCACAATAAAAATTATTTGATCGTCTTTACTCAATCTCGTCTGACAATATAAAATATATTTTCCAACTACTAACTAAACTTAACATCGTCACACGAATTTAACTTTATTTATTTCCAGTCGATAGCCCTGGTAGCTAGTGCTACACACACTTAGGTTAGGTTAGGTTAGGTAAGTAGGTAGACATGGTGTAGCCATGCCTCACTCAGGTCCCCTGAATTGGAGCCATTGTGATGCTCAAGGGGGTCGCACGTTTTCTACTTTTCCAGGCGAGATTATGTCACTTTTTCTCAGGTGTAGAGTAGGTGAGATTTTCAATCCAGCCGAAATCCTGAGGAAACCTGCAAATAGATGTTAGTGGGATATCTGCAAATTCTTGGAGGTCTTGGAAGAGGAATTCTTCGTTCTGAGTTCTTCGTCTCAATATGCAGAGGCTGGGACATTGACAAATATAGTGAAAGTCATCCTCTAACTCCCCACAGCCCCTGCATATGGTTTCCTGGGTAAGTGCCATTTTGTTCCTATGATATCTCAAATCATTATGGCTGGTTAGCGCGTCTACTGCCATTCGCAGCAGTCCTTTGCTATATAGAAGGAGTCTATTGGGCTTTGAGCTGTTGAGCCTCGGTCATAGCATTTGGGTAGTCTTCCTCCCTTCATTAGCTAGCTCCAAGTTTATATCATGCACTTTCTTCCAGACGTTTGCCGGGGATTAATACATGGGATTGCCTGGTGTATGTCGGTTACGGCCCCTTTTCTAGCTAGTTCATCTGTTACCTCGTTGCCGGTAATGTCCCTACGACATGAGACCGAGCATAGAGTAATCGACTGCTGCGTACCAAGAACCTTGAGCTTTTTGCGGCAGCTTGCGACTAGCTTTGGTATTTCCAACAACGGTATCATTTTGGCCGCTTCTTTGACTGCCAGGACCTCCGCATGGAAAACAGTGCAGCGACCAGCTAGTCTGATATCGCAGTGCAAGCTTAAAACTTCGGAGAAAATGTCCTCATCTGTACCCATTTCCATCTTCGATACATCCGTGTACACATGAAGGTCGAGTTATTGATGGGTTCATTGGAGCTCCATTCCTCCCTATTAGAGAAATGTCACCTAAAGGGTCTTTCGAAGTCTAAGGAGGGAAGGGAATTCAATTTGATTTGATGATCTGATGGCGCTCATAGCCGCAGTTTTCTGCAAGTCCAAGTCGAAACTCTAAGCCAACCGTTGGGGTTGTGGAGATTGCTCCTGTCACACCAAGCATACATGCCTTTGTAAGCCAGTTAGCATTTTTAGGTTGGTTGCTTTACGGCAGGCCTGCCACCTGCCTTAATTATACTGCAATATATCAAGATAGGCCTGCAGACACTTATAATGTGAATTTATTTGTATTGTAATAAATAATAATAATACATTTTTTCATAAAATCCTTTCTTATTTCAGGACCGATGAAAATACATTCTTTAATTTTTCCCTCAATTAGCAAAAGAAGTTTTGATTTAAAAAATTCTTATGTGTTTTATTTGGTTTGCTAAAAATAATATATATTTTCATTGCATGCCACGCCATTCAAATATGAATGACATACGTGTTTCCGAGGGGGCCACGTCGTTCATATTTGAATGACGTAACAGGCAACGTGTTAAATCAGTTAATTGGGCAACGGTTAAGAAATTTATGACCTAAATTTCCAAGAATAAATATTCACAAACAGTTAAAACAGATGTAAATATAAGTATTCCGCTCATGCAAACACCGAAAACATTCAATTACCTGGAACCATCTCATCAACCCTGAAATCTTCAGAAAGCAGCGGTTTGAAAAGCTCTACGACCGTACTCGGATTATTTCGATCACATTTAGTATGAGTAATGAGATGATATATTAATTAAATAATTTTCCTGGCAGCGCTGATGCAACCATGCACTTTAAGTAAATGATTTCAATTTATGTTTTCTTCAAATAAAAAAATGCACTATGCAACACCAACAAAATCACCGATATCTTGAGTGATGACTCGTCTTAGGTATACTTAGCAAACAACAGAAAACAGATTTATATTTAGCTATTACGTCTCAAAACATAAATAACAGCAATCTTGGTTGACTTACTTTTCGCAACACTTAAGTAATGTCATATACAATGGTAATATACAGTCGACCGTTTACCGTTTATAACGTCGGTTATAAGGGCCAAATTCTTAGATCCCGGCTGAGGTCCTTTATAGTTGTATTGAATAACATATCGTAGTTTTTGGTATAAAATATTGGTTACAACGACTAAAATCGAGACAAATGATTTCCGACTGCAAAAAAAAAGCAAACAGATGCAGTACATGCATATGTGCTCATCTAATTTCACATAATTTCGCTGGTTTTTTTATGTTTACAATTTGTTTTCAGTTTCTGTTCGTTTGAGTTTTTCTGTGTGACGAGAAATAGTATAAGTTTATTTTATTCGGCTGGTAAGTTATATTAGAAAATTAGTCAGATACGAAAAAACCTTTACGAAGAGAGAAGAAGCGGTATCATTTTTAGATTGGATGCTAGGGATCAAAGTAAAGATATTGTCAAGTAGTATTCATATACACTATATCCTCAATTTTAAAGATAATTAGGAAAGTATCGAAAATAAAATTCGAGGAAGCAAAACTTACTGTAAAAACTATAAGAGCTCATTGCACACTGAGGTTGAAAAGGCTCTGCTAATATAGTTTAAGACACAGAATTTCCAGCGATATACCGGTTATAACGACCAAATTCGTCAGTGCCTTGAAGATCGTGTAACCGGTTTTGACTATACTCCCATCTTTGTTAATAAAACAAGGCACTCACTAAAAAGCGACTTATGATATTTTAAAAAGGATTGCGGAAAAGATTTATTATGAGAACATAATATATACATATATATGGCATGTATGTGCTGATTTAAGCACAATGGCTCTAAATTTAGGATTGCAAATCTGTCAACACGAAATATTGTTTTCTCTGTGAATGGGATATCAGATCGGTTTGTACTATGTGTTGGGATCAATTTTAGTGGTGATTGGAAATAGGGTCGCTATTCTGGAGCTCTTCGGAGATTTGCCAGTGATTTATAGATATGAGTTCTGAAGAGGAGCAGCAGAGGTGGGTCGGTGATCCACTATACAGGAAACATAGGTACTGAAGTTCAAATTTCGAGAATGAAATTTTAATGGAAGTTGTATTTCTGTTTGTCTTTACTAATAACACTTTCCCTTGTTGTTCAGAAGGAGGTTATTAAAATAGGCTAGGTATGTTTCTGGAGGGATATGTGATGAGTTAAGCGAACGATGAGTTTGTCGTAGGCACATTACATCAGAGGTTTTTTTTAATAAAAACTTTAAGCTCGTCGTAGTTATTTACTTGTCTTTAATTGTTCCAGTAGAGCTTTGTTTGGATATGGGGAGGAGGTTTTCAATATTGTATGATTGCCTTCTGTATGAAGCTGTGTTTGAGCAAATTGGCTCAGTTAGATCTACTGTTGGTCATAGGGGTCATTATGATTGAGATCAGTTTGTATGTTCTGTAGTTTTAGTTTTTAGCTTTTGTATTATTTTAGGTTAGGGCGTAGAGTGATGGGGAGACAGAGCTTTGGGTGTTTGTTGGAATGGTAGATTTAAGTGTTTTTTAATTTTGCCACAGGAAATTTTCGAATGGTTTTGAATAGCTTTTTTTAAGAAGGAGCACACTGACTTTTTTTAAGGGGCATTGCACATTCATATTTGTAGACAACAACGAATTTTTGGATTGGATTTGGAACTGAAATTCATATTGAGGATTGCCTTTTGCGCATTTTGTTATCTACCTCGAAGTTATATACTCCCATTGTGAAGATGTGCCCAAGACGTCGATGTTATACATGGCAATTTCATAATTCACGGCTACTTCTTTCGACAGACTCTTTGTCTGTCTAGAAAAAGTTTCTCAAAAATTCGCGGTTTCGGAGGCTGCTCATGAAGGAACAACAGTATGCACAACACGATTGGTTACAACAACCACTAGGCTAGGCCCATTTTCAAATCGGACTGACTAATGCTTTCATTCAATTTTAAGCACACCTCATAAACTTTATTTTCAATCTTTGAAAAATATTCAAAAGATATTATTTAAAAGGATAATGTGACTTCAACGAACATTCAGTGCGAAAACACTTATTAATATATCACAAAAAAAAACTCCAAGGAGAAGGAGAAAAACCAAGACTATATCATATACATATTGCACATGTCTCGCAACAGGCCAACGATAGGCTGAAGCCGATTCCAACATGTTTGTAGTAGTGATGTTCAGAGACCAAATATAGACTACTTCAATAAACAAAAATATTATTGATCTAAAGTCAAGTTAAAAACACAATTCTTAAACATGTTGATTATGTACATATTTTGAGTTAGATTATTATTGGTCATCGATGTTCAGCCGACATCAACATCGATCGATGTCTTGCCAACATCGTACATCCTTAGTTTGTACTGAACTTAAACAACATTAACTCTGTACGTATTTATTTTTAGGAAATGTTCGTTATATTAGAATCTGAAAAAAAGTTTTTGTTCGTGGACCAACTTAATTGTTTGAAAAGCTTGGCTAGATATTGATTACCGCGCACTGTGCGTCATCCATTTATATGTGCTTTTCATTCATAGTAACCTTATGATTATGATAGTTGGGGGCTTGATCCCACTTGAACAAAGTAACCGAATAAAAGCAGTTGCCTCTTAACACATTCATCCAGTTCCTGTAGCCCCGTGCAAAGTAACTGAATGACAATAAAATTGAAAACGTTTATAGACAATTTGAATTTTGATGGAAAACTTTTATCTTTTAATTTGTCTTCCTCTGCTTTCAATCAAAAAGCTAATAATTTGTTCATTAATACATAAGCGGGTAATCGCGTGTGACTAGAAAAGCTTACACTTAAAGTGGGTATCACAACTCAAGAGACAACCACTGATAACGAAACGAATACACTGATTTATTTAACTATGCAAAACGCTTACAAGACCAAGTGTACCGAATGCGAAAATAAATGAGTGGATGCTTACTCCGTCTCTTACAACACTGTCCGACCCTGTTTTGACAATCTGCTCTCCACGAATATGGAACTCCCAATCCAATATTTCCCAGACTACAACCCGCAGATATTTAAGACCAATTTGCACAGGTACCTCTTCTCCCTCTATACCATCCAACCTTGATCGCGGACACTTAAAAGAAAACATATTTAAACTTATTGCTTACAGACAATTTTTTCTTATAATATGGGTGGCGATATAACAATTTTACACAATTTTAACAAGCTTTTTCTAGACAATTATTACTCTTTGAGCAGCATTGTTGGTTACTCCTAAGAGGTGGGACCGTGAAAATTATTTTTTGATGATTCATGAATGATATCTACTGTTTTTGTTAATTAGGATAAAGGCACTAGTGGTCGGCCACCTAACCTTTTTTTTTCACTTTGCTCTTGTCCAGTTACTAAAGTATTTTATGAAAACAAGTTTAAAAATGTTATCGAATGCGCGAACAAAATCATAATAGATAAATAACAGAATTTTCAATTTAGCACGTAGTGGTTTTTAGAAACTATCAAATTAATGGAAAAGTCATATTGCGCTGGTCGACCACAAAATTTTAGTGGTCAGCATCAAAATCTCTAGTGGTCGGCGAAATCGAATCAATTAATAAATAAAACACATTCAAAGATAAAACTTAAGCGTCTATTTATAAGCAAAACATTAAATAGTCAATATTTATTTATTTTTAATAACAAAGTAAAAAAAAAATAAAAAAAAGAAAAATCTAAAGTTCGTTCAAACACCAAACTGGTATCAAAGCATAGACAGAAGGTACCTTATTAATCGATTTTTACTTGCTGGGTAATAAGTAATAATAGTAAATAATTGTCAATGACCTTAAAGCAAATCTATACTAGTAGCTTAAGAGATTAATGTTTAAAAACAAAACAACAATTTGATCCTTTTAAACACCTACCTACTTAAACAAACAAAAAACTTCAAAAAAGTTATCTACAGCAAAATTTTCAATATAAAATAATCTAAATTACACACAATTGGCACCTTAAAACCACGAAACCTGAGTTAGATGCAGCTGCATAACAGATCTTTCAAGAAAGTGTATTTGAGGTGGAAACACGGAGGATAAGAATCACACCTATATTTTTTAGGACATCATCACATATAAGTTCATCAAAATAGTGCTCGGCCATTAACGGCCGACGACTGAAATTCGCATAAAATTGAGTGCTAGTAATCGGCCACACATTACTTCCACTGATAATAACATTTTTCAACTTTGCACCTCTTAATAAATATAGCGTATGCTTTTAATAAATATGCCCAAACTTTAAAGTGTTATTTTTGAAAGAAATTATAGTAAAAACTTTAATTTTTGTAAACGCGCACTACTAATGGAAAGATGTGACTGATGTGTATCTACCATCTGAAGTAATTACGTTAGTAGAACACTTTTCATATCTACCTCCTTAAAACTTCACTAAATCAAAACAAATGTCCACCAAATATTCGTATTTTCAAGAGTACCGCGTACTAAACAAACCTTACTATACCACATCGATATCTAGCGATACGAACAAAGAAATCTTGGTGTATACAATCCCAAACATACCTAACCGAGGATACAAGACACACCGATATGATCGTATTTCAGATATAATATTCAAAATACGCTATTCGCATTCAAGAGTGATATAACACACACACAGAACGGAAAGGGTACACCACCAAACACTATTTATGTGATATGGCAAACTAAATGTCTGTGTGCTCTCACAAGGCAATCTGTTTACTACACGTCAGAGAGAGTATAGAGACAATATATACTAGAAGAGAAGAAAGTGAACGCACCGACGTCGGTTGTCGATAGTGCATGTAGACAAAAAAGGTAACGATACCTTAATAGTAACGATATAAATTGAGGAGTAACGTTTCGTTTTATGGTACTTTGTTGAAAAATCGTTACTCAGTAACGAATACCTATATTTTGCTACAGTACTACTATTAACTGCTTTATACAAACCTTAAATTCTACTAGAATTCTTTCTCCCATTGTGAAGATGTGCCCAAGACGTCGATGTTATACATGGCAATTTCATAATTCACGGCTACTTCTTTCGACAGACTCTTTGTCTGTCTAGAAAAAGTTTCTCAAAAATTCGCGGTTTCGGAGGCTGCTCATGAAGGAACAACAGTATGCACAACACGATTGGTTACAACAACCACTAGGCTAGGCCCATTTTCAAATCGGACTGTCGCACCACTAATGCTTTCATTCAATTTTAAGCACACCTCATAAACTTTATTTTCAATCTTTGAAAAATATTCAAAAGATATTATTTAAAAGGATAATGTGACTTCAACGAACATTCAGTGCGAAAACACTTATTAATATATCACAAAAAAAAACTCCAAGGAGAAGGAGAAAAACCAAGACTATATCATATACATATTGCACATGTCTCGCAACAGGCCAACGATAGGCTGAAGCCGATTCCAACATGTTTGTAGTAGTGATGTTCAGAGACCAAATATAGACTACTTCAATAAACAAAAATATTATTGATCTAAAGTCAAGTTAAAAACACAATTCTTAAACATGTTGATTATGTACATATTTTGAGTTAGATTATTATTGGTCATCGATGTTCAGCCGACATCAACATCGATCGATGTCTTGCCAACATCGTACATCCTTAGTTTGTACTGAACTTAAACAACATTAACTCTGTACGTATTTATTTTTAGGAAATGTTCGTTATATTAGAATCTGAAAAAAAGTTTTTGTTCGTGGACCAACTTAATTGTTTGAAAAGCTTGGCTAGATATTGATTACCGCGCACTGTGCGTCATCCATTTATATGTGCTTTTCATTCATAGTAACCTTATGATTATGATAGTTGGGGGCTTGATCCCACTTGAACAAAGTAACCGAATAAAAGCAGTTGCCTCTTAACACATTCATCCAGTTCCTGTAGCCCCGTGCAAAGTAACTGAATGACAATAAAATTGAAAACGTTTATAGACAATTTGAATTTTGATGGAAAACTTTTATCTTTTAATTTGTCTTCCTCTGCTTTCAATCAAAAAGCTAATAATTTGTTCATTAATACATAAGCGGGTAATCGCGTGTGACTAGAAAAGCTTACACTTAAAGTGGGTATCACAACTCAAGAGACAACCACTGATAACGAAACGAATACACTGATTTATTTAACTATGCAAAACGCTTACAAGACCAAGTGTACCGAATGCGAAAATAAATGAGTGGATGCTTACTCCGTCTCTTACAACACTGTCCGACCCTGTTTTGACAATCTGCTCTCCACGAATATGGAACTCCCAATCCAATATTTCCCAGACTACAACCCGCAGATATTTAAGACCAATTTGCACAGGTACCTCTTCTCCCTCTATACCATCCAACCTTGATCGCGGACACTTAAAAGAAAACATATTTAAACTTATTGCTTACAGACAATTTTTTCTTATAATATGGGTGGCGATATAACAATTTTACACAATTTTAACAAGCTTTTTCTAGACAATTATTACTCTTTGAGCAGCATTGTTGGTTACTCCTAAGAGGTGGGACCGTGAAAATTATTTTTTGATGATTCATGAATGATATCTACTGTTTTTGTTAATTAGGATAAAGGCACTAGTGGTCGGCCACCTAACCTTTTTTTTTCACTTTGCTCTTGTTCAGTTACTAAAGTATTTTATGAAAACAAGTTTAAAAATTTTATCGAATGCGCGAACAAAATCATAATAGATAAATAACAGAATTTTCAATTTAGCACGTAGTGGTTTTTAGAAACTATCAAATTAATGGAAAAGTCATATTGCGCTGGTCGACCACAAAATTTTAGTGGTCAGCATCAAAATCTCTAGTGGTCGGCGAAGTCGAATCAATTAATAAATAAAACACATTCAAAGATAAAACTTAAGCGTCTATTTATAAGCAAAACATTAAATAGTCAATATTTATTTATTTTTAATAACAAAGTAAAAAAAAAATAAAAAAAAGAAAAATCTAAAGTTCGTTCAAACACCAAACTGGTATCAAAGCATAGACAGAAGGTACCTTATTAATCGATTTTTACTTGCTGGGTAATAAGTAATAATAGTAAATAATTGTCAATGACCTTAAAGCAAATCTATACTAGTAGCTTAAGAGATTAATGTTTAAAAACAAAACAACAATTTGATCCTTTTAAACACCTACCTACTTAAACAAACAAAAAACTTCAAAAAAGTTATCTACAGCAAAATTTTCAATATAAAATAATCTAAATTACACACAATTGGCACCTTAAAACCACGAAACCTGAGTTAGATGCATCTGCATAACAGATCTTTCAAGAAAGTGTATTTGAGGTGGAAACACGGAGGATAAGAATCACACCTATATTTTTTAGGACATCATCACATATAAGTTCATCAAAATAGTGCTCGGCCATTAACGGCCGACGACTGAAATTCGCATAAAATTGAGTGCTAGTAATCGGCCACACATTACTTCCACTGATAATAACATTTTTCAACTTTGCACCTCTTAATAAATATAGCGTATGCTTTTAATAACTATGCCCAAACTTTAAAGTGTTATTTTTGAAAGAAATTATAGTAAAAACTTTAATTTTTGTAAACGCGCACTACTAATGGAAAGATGTGATCTATCTACCATCTGAAGTAATTACGTTAGTAGAACACTTTTCATATCTACCTCCTTAAAACTTCACTAAATCAAAACAAATGTCCACCAAATATTCGTATTTTCAAGAGTACCGCGTACCAAACAAACCTTACTATACCACATCGATATCTAGCGATACGAACAAAGAAATCTTGGTGTATACAATCCCAAACATACCTAACCGAGGATACAAGACACACCGATATGATCGTATTTCAGATATAATATTCAAAATACGCTATTCGCATTCAAGAGTGATATAACACACACACAGAACGGAAAGGGTACACCACCAAACACTATTTATGTGATATGGCAAACTAAATGTCTGTGCGCTCTCACAAGGCAATCTGTTTACTACACGTCAGAGAGAGTATAGAGACAATATATACTAGAAGAGAAGAAAGTGAACGCACCGACGTCGGTTGTCGATAGTGCATGTAGACAAAAAAGGTAACTGTACCTTAATAGTAACGATATAAATTGAGGAGTAACGTTTCGTTTTATGGTACTTTGTTGAAAAATCGTTACTCAGTAACGAATACCTATATTTTGCTACAGTACTACTATTAACTGCTTTATACAAACCTTAAATTCTACTAGAATTCTTTTTGAAACTTCATCCGAACCAAATAACTGCAATAAAAATATTTTAGGAAAACTATTTATTAATCATTAGTGTACTTATTCTATGGAATTGGTTGTCTTTTTTAGTTAAACAAAAAAAAATACGGTACATTTGTTTCTTTTCACTAAATAACATCGTTATAAGATTTCATAAAAAGCCTATAACTAATTCTATATCTAAATATTTTTACAAATTTTGCAGTACATGAAGCACAAAATGTTCGACGTTAGTACTTGTAGGCTGGAGACCTGCTTTGTTTAATTTGGATACAATAAATATGATATCGTCCAGTCTAAATGTATCACATCAACAAAACCAAAGTTGCCAATTTCCAATACTTTTTGTTGTGAGTTTCTTGTTCTGAATCTATACGAAATTAACAAGCTAATCCCTTAAATTTTTAGTTAATAAAAGATTATTGTGATGGCCTGATAAATGCCTTATTAACTCTTGCACTGATTCAAATCCCATAGAACAGAAGCAGCAACTATACGCTTTAACCGTTTCCGAATCATTCGTTGAACTTATAACATTACGATGAACAGAACACAAATGTTTAAGAAGATGCGCTTTTTGTTTAAACATTGCTACACAGAGCCGACATGCAAATGGCTTTTCACCAGTATGAACTCTTAAGTGGGTTTTTAGATTCCACGACATACCAAATTGTTTGCCACAATATTCACAACGATATTCACGGACAGTGCTGCTACTAGCATTATTATTAAAGATTTGATTTACTGCTGCACTATTTCTTGAGCTTGAATTTGAAGCATCTGTTTCAACAGGATCTATTTTACAACCCAATGTTGAAATATTCATATTGGATGACATTTCCAATTGAGAAGGTGTTGCTGAGTTATGAGATGATTGCCACTGATATATAAATGGAGAATTTATTTGTAAATGCTGGTCGGGACTGGTAAGCTTTTCTCTATTAGTCCCAATATTTTTGTGGTTATACACAAACAGATCGTCCGTATTTATAAGACTTCTTGTTGTTGTGCCTAACATATTTCGCTCTGAAGTAAAGGTGGAAGACGATTTTTGTGAGCTCAAATCATCCATTATCATAGGATGGTATGGAAGAAAAGGCTGGTTTTGACTAGGAGAATTATGAAAACCAGGTCTACGCTTTCTATGCGGTGTAACTACATAATCCTCAGGAGAACTTTGCAGCAATTGGTGTTCAGGCAGTTGTTTTAAAACCTCGGAGTCTGAAAGAAGCGACATACTCTTCTTCTTTTCTTGTCTTCTACATACAATGTCCAGTTTTTCATCATTTTGATGAGCTTGCGAATTTGATTCATTATCTATATTTCGAGTACCAAGTGATAAATTGACGGGGTCTGATGACATTCTTCTTTCTCCTAATGTATTCATATTTCGATTAGGCGTTAATTCTGTTCGCTCTTCAGTTTTATCATAGAGCTGCTCTTCACATCGTTTATCATCAGACCCCAATAGCTTATCGGATGTCTTTTCATTTGCATGATCCTTTGAAATATTTGATTTCCTTAATTCCTTCTTACTTTCATCATTCATACTTTCCCATTTAACAGAGTTTTGTGAAGACGATAATTCAGTTTTTGATAAACGTTTCTTTCGCCTAACGTCTTTTACCCCGTAAGAAGTACCATATAATTCCATTTCGTTTTCATGTTTCGCTGCATTAAAATATTGAGAATCGCACGTTTTCAAGTAATCAGATTTAATTTGTAATAGCAGTAAGAGATCATGCAAATAATTAATATCATCTGACGGAATACAGGTCTGTCCGGAATATAGAAAGTCCAAAAGAGACCGAAAATAATTTGCATTAACGTCGGGGAAGTAAACTGTAGTAGTACAGTCTAAAAATTGTGTTTCTTCAAGAAGCATCCTGGTAAAAAAAAATATATAATATGAATTACTTGTAAGTATATAGTGGATAAAAACATTGCTACCTTATTAAAGGACTTGCTGCTGCTAGAACCAACTTGTGAGCATGAAGTGTAACTTTATTTTCACAAACTATTAATAAGTCTGCCGGGTGTTCACCACGGAAAGCCGCTTTGATTTCTTTGAGAATACATTCTCCATGTTTACTATATTGCAGCATCAACATTCTAGGTTCCTGAAAAGAAAAATATATATAGCGGGGTCGTCATCAGGGTCGTCATCAATGAACAGATCACTTTATTTATTGTATTGCGTAATATGTTGTGTTGATCTTGTGAACAAAGTAATATTCAATACACTATCATAGAAAATTCATAGAAATGCAAAATACTTAGTCGTTTTTTCTTCTTATTTATTGAACACTGTTTGAAGAGTTTAAGGGCAGGGGTCTTACATCGAATAAGCCTAGATTTTCAGGTAGTTTTTAATATTACATTATTTCCAGCTAGAAACAAGGTTGGGTCACCAACTTTATTTGGTGTCTGCAGCAATATACTTCTGTAGACTTGTTGTTTTGATTTAATAAATCGTAATATGTATTATAAGTGTACTTTACATGACAAAAAATAATCAAACTGCTCAGTATTGTAATGCAGAACTGTTTAATAGCCGGGATAACCGAAAACAATAATGACGAAGATGGAAATATACATATATATTAAAAACTCAGCAAATATGAACTAAACTAAGTTCTAGCCGATAACCATAGTTAGCAATTTCCGAAGTTAATCATGCTTTTACGAATTACATTAGTAAAATTAGTAAGACATTCTCTAACTTCTAGGTTTTACTGTGCTATGTACTGTACATCATATGTATTCATCCGATACTATTTAATTGCAATCATGCGACTATTGAATTCTGTGATACAAGTTATACTACACATGCATTTGCAAAAATTAAGTACAAAGTAAAACATCGACAGTTTTCTTTGTTAGAGCATAAAAAGGCGTTTGCTCTGACATTTCCAGTAAGACTACATATATGTATGTACATGGGTACAAATATAAGTACGGATAAATAGTATATTTGCTATTCATGCAAAATATAAACATATTATGTACATTTATCCTTTGATATTCAAATAGTGCGTTTTCGTGAAGAATATAACAATAAAATTGCCTCACAGGCTATGTATGAGAAGTAAAAAAAGCTAACAAGGTTCCGCTTAGTGAAAGTGATCACAAACTTGAAGTTTTCAGATCTCGATATGGGGGTCGATGTAGATACAAATCCATGTACAGAGTATCCACCGACACATGTGCATATAATACATATAATACATGTACTTTAATTGGTAATATAGTCGTACGTACATATATTATTTTTTAAGTTTATATACATAAATTTATATTCATATATCTATATTCAGATATGTTTAAGGCTAAGAACCTTTTCTCTAATTTGAGCAAAGTGTTACCAACCAACTAACCAATTTTAAGCAACCTTTAAAATACTTATAGTATGTATTTAAAGGTTACATTTTAAAGTTATCATCTAATTTCTGATTTGAAGAGGAAACATTTTTTGTTAAAGGGAAGCTCTAATAACTTGCTTATGATAAAACCTAAAAAGGTTTTGTTAATCGAGTGGAAAGCAAGTCATCAAGATTGCGGCGCATGTAATTAAATCTGTGAAATGCTTAGATATAAGAATAATTGAATTCAACTTACAAACACAATTGCATACAACATTTTACTGCGCTTGGTATTCAGCGTTACAATACAAATTATACACAACCAAAATATGCACATATATATTTACATACATATATATATATATATATATATATATATATATATATACATATATCAATGAAGGCATAAAACACACTAATAAACTGTACGATTACATAGGTATGAGTATTAAAGTTTCTTCACATAAAAGCTTTCTCCGGGTTTCAACACAATTTACCAAGCAACTGATATCTACTACACCAACATAAGCATTTTTTCTTTAGCTGCTTTTAAAAGTAAAAGTGAGTAGTCTGAAAATAAAACTTGTTTGCGTTTGTTTACATTTCGTAATATGAGAAAGGAACACAATAAAGATAGGAAAGAGTGAGAAAAAGACAAATAAATACAGCATTGGAAGGGTAGTGGAGTAATTGCATAACTTTAATACTAGGCCAAGTATGTTGGGCAAGCGTAAGAAAAAACTCGTTTTAATAGAAAATTAGCTCTGTTTTGTATTGAGTCTTCTTTGGTTACCACTTTGTGTTCATCGTTAACTTTTATAAATATGTATGCGAATGTGGAAATTAAGTTATATACACACATACGACTTTTAAAAAGGCTGAATTGTGTCTGAAAGACATTGAGAGAGATGTTTAATATGCAAAAGTACTCCAACTATCATTGTATTTCAATGGAAAATGAGAAAATAGCGAAGAGCTTCTTATGAAAATAGCTATTATAATACAAGAAAATTACTATTCGAAGAATGATTTGTTACCTATATAAAATGGAATGTGAAGGTCAAAAAATGAAAGGGAAATGCTGACGTATGCATACACCAATTGTTATTTCAGATTATTAAATGTTTGCCTGAACTTTTTATATTTGCTTATGTGTCTACTTCATATTTGCGTAAGATTTAACACTAATGTCCTTGGAATTTACTTTCTCTTTTTTATTGAAAAAGAGTGAAGGAAGTATCCGTAACTTTTTCTATTCCAATATGTTTATTGATTTTTTCATTCATGTGTTACTGCTATGATGAATTCATCATATGTATCCACATAAAAGACATTTGGACTTTTTTAAGAACCAGGAACCGGAAATGTCTTATTATGTTTATGCAAGCAAATTCTGGAGAAAGGTTGAATAAATATAGAAAACGAGAGAATTAGGTATTTCTGTTCATGATCAATAGACATTATTCAAACAAAACAGTATAAAGATCTATTAGTTTCATATCATTACGGAAATAAGGCATTGCCTATATTAATATGATGAAACAATATATGTATGTAATTTTCTTTAAAATGCCCTTACTTCTCTATCATAATCAACATGAATAATATGTGTAATTTAACATTTAATTTCTGTAGATACAATTGTTTAATATTTATGTACTACTTTAAAATGATTGCTACATGCTTAATCTTTATACTTCTGCAATAAATATTTAAGATTTCATAGCATAAACTTCAACTTGCAGTAGTTGTGTCATATATTATTTATTTGAGAATAAGCAAAGCGTTCAACGGCCTAATGTGCAAGGAAACACAACGGGAGAAATGAACAAATAAGGCTTCAATAAACAAATTAATAATATGTATGAACCAGAGTCAATTTTTTTTAATGGAAAGAATGAAGAAAAGTGATGTCTGTGATATAAGACTTCATACTATGTGCCAAATGCGAATATGCACACTTTAAAAGTTGTGATTAAATTATAGAATAGATAAGTTTGTTAATTTGCATGTTTGCTGACATATACATTATACATGCATATTCCGTTGAATTAAAAAAAAAAACAAAGTAATGTGTTTCCTTTACTTTCTGAAATTGCATTATGATGATTATGTGCTCTTATAATTATACATGTATATGTATATATATGTACATTTATAATTATATACAAGAGAATTTTCATTAGAATGACTACGGGCTGATTTTTATTCATTCATTCATTTGAACAAAAGGTACTTAACATATTGAAATTATTGTCCATGAAAATGTACACATTCGAATGAGTTTATCCTTGAAACATTATGTAGAGATTCGCTTTTCTTACACTATTAATATATTTAATAGTTAAAAGCGTAAACACTGTATTTTTGTTTAGTATCGATATTATTTGTTTGTGATTCTTCATAATCAAATTCTTGAATCCAAAATACTATGAACATTTGTATCTTTCACAAAATAAAGTGACTTTACGTACGAACGTAAGTATGTACATGTTTGTATGTAAACTTCACAAATGGTTTTCAAATAACTGTGTGGAAACATATCAAAGGCAAAAACTTAAATGTTTTGCAATGAAGCCAACAGTTTATTCACGCATACTTACATACATATGTATGTACATCCTACAGCATGGATAAAAAAAAATACTTCTTTAATACGAATTTATGAATTATTATTCCTCGTATGTAGTTGTATTTTGCACACAAAACTAATTCCGGGCATCAGTTTAAAAGAATGTTTTTATTGCACTCACTGTTTGAAATTTAAAATGTATGAAATAATTGAGTAATGTGTTTAACCTGTCGCATTCAGCTATGTGAATGTATAATTATTATCCTTAAGAATATTACACCATAATTCATGCTCCAATTTATCCAAGTGCGTGGAGATCTTTTAATTTCTTTGTTGATCAACGCTGGCGATATTTTCACGTTTTATGATACGTCTAGCAAGCAAGGCACTTTGTGAAAGTTGAACGAGTCAGTATATGTATGTACATACATATGTAAGTATATGTTCTAGTCTCAATGCAATATTTTAGGGATCACATCAGCGTATTAAAAGGAAAAAAGATGTTTTTCTTTAATTTTATTTAATGAAATAATAATTATGTTCACAATAAAAATATGTATTCAACTTTTTAAAGCCACTTTCAATAATCGAACACAACACAATCAAATCCAGCACGAATCAACCAAGTAGACTGCGCATGCATCTTTTAGATATTTTACACCAACTGGTTTCACTGTTGTGTACACACTTTTCAGATTGAAACGCTTGTGAAGAAGTCGCAACTTACACTGATCGCATAATGGTAAGACTTGAATGAAGCTTTAATCATATTTATTTAATTCCTTACTTTTTGCTTTACTTTCTATATACATGTGAACATATTTTTGTACATCACGTAGAGTAATAGAATGCTTTTTAAATGCATAAATTGTTATCTTAAAACAATAATAACACAGGAATAGATATTTATGTATGCAGATAAAAACATATTATGTGATGTGATCAATATTAAATTACCTACGTACAAATGAAATTTGCATAACAGAATTCACTTCAAATCTATAATATTTTTTTGGAATGAGAAGATTCTAATATAAAGGACATTGAGCTTGTCAGATGAAATAATTTTTCTATTATTCACTTTAAACATGTTATTTGTTTTTATGTTATTGATAATTGCTGTTCAAATTGCAAAATAAATATATATATATCAAGTCGTAGTCAAGTAATCGTTAAATCAGACAAATATGTAAAATCAGTTAAAATGTTGTCAGCATCTGATTTGATGCCATAAAATATATATATTGGGATCAAAACAACTCATTATTCACTTATTTAAATACTAATGCATTATAGTTATTATAATGGATTATCTGATAGGTTAATAGTAGTATATTTTACTTACTGTATTTTACTAAGAACAATGCAACATTATTTTCTTGACAAATTTACAAATTTACTCTATTCCATACATTAGAATTATTAATCAAAAATAGCACGGAAGCAAAAGAAGAAATCTACTAATATTCAGTAACATCTACTTAATTAACCATATATACTGTAAATGAAATAATAATAAACTTAGATCTTTGAATATTAGTATAACTTATAAAATAATCATAGTGAAATTTCAGTACTTTATCTTGGATTCGGGCAACTTATTTTTGTGGGAACCCCCATTGGAACAGACATTTTTGTACTTAACGGTCTAAAAATCTCCGATGTGTTTGCTTTGATAACCAATGTGCCAATGATCGATAGTAATCTTAAAATACTAAAGTTGAGTTGACGGGGGATTTCTGCAGATTACATATGGGTTGCAAATTACTACAATATTGTAAAATTAGTACAAGTAAAAGTAAAATTAGTAACAGTAAATGACGGATATAAGAAGTCTAAAATGACAAAAAATGTCTTTCTTATATGAAATGTGGAGATACAAGAAAATTTCTTATAAAAAATTTACTAATCAAATTGTAGTGAAAAAACGTGCAATGTGCAAAATTACATAAGAGAAGTTCAATGAAGAAGAAGAATCACATCAAAAAATCAATCCAAGCTTGAAAAATAATTCTCAATATTATTTACTTTAGTTTGTTTCTTGGAGAAGGTTATTCTCGTGTTGCCCTAGGTAAAGAAATAGTTTGAAAGAAAGATCATGATCATCATTATCTTGACCCGCATGCTCCACTAAAACGTTAACGGGTGTTTCATCTACTCTAACTCATCAGGAGATATCCCCCACCAGAAGTGTTTTTGGATCAATGCCCGCCTCGAAAGTCGTTAGGAGGGGACATTCGTGCCACGTGAAACCATCAAAGTGTACTATTCCGTCGAGTGATTCACACAATATCACGCAGAAATCTCGGTAGCTTGTATACGTGATTCTTTCGGTCATTACCCAAACTTCATTACCAAAGGTGAGTGTTAGAACAAATACTGATTTGAAATCCGCTCACTTGGCTTTAACACGAAGCTCGGCATTCCTTCTTACACTGCTTGGGCAATCCTACAGCAAAGCTCAGTATTTTTTCGCATGTTACTCGAGAAAAAGACCCCGAGATAAATAAATTTCTTCATCTGGTTCAATAGGACTCATCTAACATGTAGAGTGCTTTGAACCAGCTTTCGGAAAATAGTCATTATCTCTTATTTGTTGCGGTAAACTTTCATCCCAGCATCAGCACAGGCCCCCAATCCCGCGAAGTTCCGTCTGGAAGAATGTAAGGATAACTAAATCATCTGCAGAAAGACGATGACAAGTCTCAATTTGAAACATTCCTCGCCTTGGCTGCGCTGCAACATGCAGTCTATATATACAAAGAAAAGGAGGCGTGACAGGACGTACCCTTGGTTTCCTCATTAACGATTCTATTAAGAAGCTCTTCTTTATCAATCCAAATACGTGTTTTTACGTGTTCGAAATCGTCTTCACCGTTTTTGTCTTGATCCTTGTTTTCGATTGCAATCACATTATTTTGTTCGTTAATTTTCGTTGTGTATATTTGTTCAGCTGAAATGTTTAGTTCACTCATAAATCTTTATTATAGACATACATTTTTGTATGAACTGTTAAACATTTTGCGTGTCTTATATGAAATAAATTTTACACTTAGTCTTATTGGAAAATGCTTCGTGCCATCAAATTTCTTTTATATATGCTACTTTCTTATATCCGTCATTTACTGTACAATGCATAATAATTTTATTTTATTTTAACAAGAAAGAGATAGCTGTATTGGATACTCCTCATACATTACTCAATTTCATCAGCATTTTCGTTTAGCTCACTCAAATTTTAATTGCGATTATATCTTTAGTTCTCAATAAATCCTTTCTTTTTCAAACTTGCCATTTCCATCGGCTTGAGCGTTATAAAAAGTTGGCTGTGAGCAACTTTTGAAATAATGAATATACATATGAATGAAATAATGAATTTAATGCTTTCTGATATCAATTTGATGTACAATATAATTTGTATCATATGTATTTGTCAAAAACTAGAAGTCAGATAGGCAGCTCTTTCGCCAACAGTGTTGAAGCATGTATATCATGCGTAAGCTGTGTTGGGTGGTGTCTTGTGTTCTGCGTTGTGTGGTGTGAAGAAGATATTTTTTTTAAGCTAGTCATATAAAACATTTTGAGAATGTGGACCAAAGAAGCAGCCGGTAAGGCATTCTTTTGTGAACACTCAAGACAATCTATTCTCTGTTCTCCAATTCTCCAAAATCACTACCTACATCATTAAACCTATCTTAACTATAAAGCAGAAATTTTATGTGTCTGACCGACAAAGGCTCCGTCGCAGAGCTCTGAAATTTTCAACAAAGTTACGAGCAATTTTTAAACGGGAATAAAATTCTCAAAATAAGGGTGGCTCCATAAATCCGGTATGAAACCATTTCAAGTTGCGTAGTCGGATATCAACCATCCCCCAGTGTGTTGTAACTTCCATATATACGCACACATTTTTCATATTTTGCTTTGGTGCAATTATTAATTCTTTATTTATTACTCTCATCATTGAATAACATAAAATGTAATAAAACAAACATAAAAACAGAAATTTCTTGGAAAAAACAAAAAAAAAGTCAATGCGTCCAGTTTTGTACACAAGACTCAGCATGCAAAAAACATTATTTTACCGTTATCTTTATGAAATGAGGTGTCAAGAGATTATTGCGTTTCTTTAATTATTTCATCATTATAAAGTTATACGGTGAAGACGTGAAGGGTATAACATTGTTATACCCAAAAATTGTGAAATTGTTGTTCAATTAGTGCAAAATGAAGAAAATCGCTAAAGAAAAAGAAATAATTTGGAGTCTCCTGGTGATTTTGGAGGGCGACCAAGAATTCTGACGGATAGTGACGCTCGTGAAATGGAACGGTTGCTTCGTAAAAGCTCAAAACTAACACCTAAAGATGCTACACTGGCCATTAACAAAGAGAACAAAAAAACTGGTCTGTTGAAGACTGGAAACGTATTATATGGTCCGATGAAACGAAGATCAATCGAATTTTATCGGATGGTAAATCTTATTATTGGCACCGACCCGGTGAGCAGCTTCAGCAACACCAAGTCAAACAAACTATGAAACATGGCGGCGGTAGTATAATGGCGTGGGCATGTTTCACTTGGGTGCACGTCGGTCCTATCCATAAAATACAAAGAATAATGAAGAAGGAAGCCTACCTAAATACCTTGCAAACATATTTGCCTGAGTTTGTTGATCAGTGTGCGTATTCAATTGAGGAAATTGTATTCCGACAAGATGGTGACCCCAAGCATTCCTCAAAAATAGTGAAAGAGTGGCTTGAAAACCAACCATTTAAAACATTAAAATGGCCTGCACAAAACCCAGATCTCAATCCAATTGAGAATTTGTGGGCAATTGTTAAAAGAGGCACGATTCGCCTCCGAATAATTTGAACGAGCTATGGGATCGAGTCCAAGTTGCCTGGACCAACATACCAAACCCAACAATTGAAAAATTAGTGGAAAGTATGCCAAGAAGAGTGAAAAGTGTTTTAAAGAGAAATGGTCTCTGGTCCAAGTACTAAGACTTTTTTTGTTTTTTCTAAGAAATTTCTGTTTTTATGTTTGTTTTATTATATTTTATGTTATTCAGTGATGAGAGTAATAAATAAAGAATTAATAATTGAAAACCGGAAGCAAATTGAGCAATTTTTACAAGTTGAACAGCAATATGAACTTAGGTTTGACAAACATCCGACCAGTTTTGCTCGCCACAGTAGATGAGATTTCCAAGAACTTTTTTTTATGAGTCGCTTGATATCCCTCCACGTTGTGTGTAAATGGTTGAGAAAAACCCGTAATTTCCGTCCGTTTTGCTGCAGCACACATTGATAATTCAAACTTCAACATGTATGCACACAGTCAACGAATTGTACTCATTATGGGTAGGGATGTGAATGAGAGATTGGGATAGGCATCAATGACAAAAGAAAATTCAAATTCTTCTCTTTCTCAAAGAAGAAGATGCCTTCTCAATTATGCCACGTCTAACAGGTTCGGTGAGAATGATTATGTACAGTGCTCCACAAGAGCCTGTAATGCAATGATGTAATTTTGAAGAACATGGCTATCATTCACAGAATATAAGTTAAAAATACTTTGGAAAGGTATAATCCAAAAAAAACAACGTATCAGGCTTTAGTTTTCAACAAAATTTATTTAAAATCATTTTTCATAAAAAAAAACCATAACACAAACTAAAATAAGTTCCGAAATACACTCAAAAGTTTGCGTACGCCTGTAACGTAAATGAAAAGACAGTTAATTCAAATAGACAAATAATCTTTTCATCTTATTACTTTTGGTGTTAATACTTAGTAGGATATCCTTTCATCCTCATTACATCCTTATTACATACCTTCATAGATCCAACTATTTTTTCTGTGTAAGAAGTGTTTATGTTAGTCCACTCAACTAACAAAGCAACACACAAACAAAGCTTCTTTTAACAAGTCTCTATTTCTGATAGCGTGGCGGATCTTCCTTTCTAATGCTTCCCACACGTGGTCAATTGGGTTGATGTCTAGGATTGGTGGTGATGTTCGTAGCATGTGGGTTATATAATGTGGTGATGTTCGTAGCATGGGTGTTATATAACAGCCACAGACGGGCATTATGTGCTGTATATTTTGGGTCATTATCTTGCTGGAAATAGTAGTCGTTCGAAATACCTAACACTTCAGCACTTGCTCTTAAATTCCATTTGAGAATATTAATGTACACATACTGGTTCATTGTGTGTGCTTTATTGTCTTTATCGTGTTCCTTGGATTAAGAGATCGTTTTGTCGCCTCCATACCATTAAACCGCCGGAGCACTGTAAGTGATCTTAATTTCATTTTCAAAGGTGTAAATGCTAATTATTATGTAATATTAGCAACCTTATTAGATATCGGTAGTCCTGTGAGTTCTTATTCGCCAACAGTTCGTGCCAACTATTTTAATGAAGAATTTAAATGAAAAATGTCATAGAGAGTGTTATGATAATAGAGAAGTGTTATAATATTTGAAGGAAAATAAATTGTACAATGGGATATAGAATTGTATTGGGAAAAGATTTTCTAAAATTAGCAAATTTAAAAATCTAAAAATCTGCGAGGTAGACATATACAAGATAAACAGTGTAAAGAGAAATGTTTGAATTTAATAAGAAGATAATGTGCTGTGTATTATTTAAAGGAAATAATAAGTGTTACAATATGTATATATTTATTCATTTATTTCGTACTAAAATTGTTCAATTTATGCAATTTTCTTCCAAGTTTGATTGTTGTCGCTCACTCAAATCACAATGACAGAAATTGCCGGTTTTTGTATTTAGGAAAGGGAACATACCGAATACCGAATATGTTCTGTCGTGGCGTTTGTTGTCGTGTATGATATTTGGAATCAGGGTGATTTTTATTATAAGGAATGTACCCTTACTGGTTTTGTACACATTGGGGCTGCTTTTAAAAACATCGAAACCTATGCAATAATCTTAGCACTCAACAGGCTCGGGATCGAAAAGTCCTTAGTGGCACGAATATCAGCTTCTCAATAACAGAGTGATAAGCTCAAAGCTAGGTGAGAGCACGATCTGCGAATCTGTTCACAGAAGCACGCTAGAAGGTGGTGTACTCTCCTTTCCCTTTCTTGTGGAACGTATTAGTAATCGAACTGCTAGTAACTCTCGAAGTGACTGGTTGTGAGGTCATTGCATATGCAGATGATATCGCTATTTTGAAAATTTGTATCCACGATCAGGGATATCATGCAATCTGCTCTTTCCAAGCTAGCGAAATGGACTCTAGAATGCGTCCTAGGCATCAATTTACAATAAACGGAAGTGGTCCTCTTCACTAGAAAGTATAAAAGCCCTATCTTCGACCCCTCTGGTGATAGCGCAAATTTCTTAGGTCTTATATTAGACACTAAGCTAAGCTGAAGTCTTAATATCCAGAAACGTGTATAAATGCCTCCACGGCTCTCTACTGGTGAAAAGGGCTACAGGGTGCAAATGGGGACAGGGTGCAACTCCCGAAGGGTTCACTGGCCATTTTTTTGTTCAGTTGCGCAGAACTAAGGACAACCTCCTCCGAAGCTCTAAACCTACTTCTTAACCACCGATAGAACTAGTTGGTAGGCAGGCAGCAGCTTATATGAAGATCAGACTAAGATCGCTGCACAGCTGAAAAGAACTTCGGTCTGGACATTCATCAATCCCCAGCAGGTATAGTTCTATACCCATATATACAGACCCGACTATACATAAACTCCTCTTCGAGAAGAACTTCTCAACCAGCATCCCCCCATCGTATGGGAAGTCTGATCACCAGACGCTGTATTGTCCACTGCGAATCTTCACAGATGGATTGAAAATGGATGCAGGTGGGGCGGCTGGCATCTAAACATCCAGATCCAGGAGATATTTTCGACACATAATCACTGTATTGTCTTTCAGGCTGAAGCTATAGGGATGAAGGAAGCTCTGTCTGTAATATCAACCACAGAACATCATCTGTTCGTATAGGCTGGCAGCTATCAAATCTCTGAATTTAGTCACTTTTACCTCAAAGACGTCCTTTAATTTCAGCCTATCTCTTAACGAGGTGGCCGAGTATTTTAGTAGACATGGGTGGGTGGGTGCCGGGATACTGTGGCATTCCAGAGAATTAAACAAACTCGTTAGAAAGGGTACACACTCTGTGCTCTTTCCTGGTGGTGATCCACCCTCCATACCTGTCGCTACTATAAAACATATACTAAAGCTAGAAACGCTTGCTCAAATGAATCGTAGATGGTTATTTAGCACAGGATGCATCATTGCCAAACAACCCAGGAATACGATCAAATTTATGCAACCTTATACGACCGTAGTCTGAATAGATTGACGGCATTGCGCCGTATGAACTCACGCCTCCAGGCTTCTCCTCCCATACAACAACACCTGCAGAAGATGGAGAGACGAGGATGAGGAAGAAACCATTGTACACTGGCTATGTAACTGCAGTGCTTTCTCATGACGTAGTTTTAGACTTATGGCAGCCTACTATTTTGATAGCCTGGATAAACTAAGCAGCTCAAAAGTCCGCCATCTTCTTCGCTTTATTAAAATCACTAACTGGTTTGTGGAATAGGTACTCATTGATCTGGGTGATAGCACAATGGGCCTATGCTGGCCTAATTGTGTCTGCTGTCTTTCCGTATAGCAGTCAGTCACCTCAACCCAGCCTAACCTATACTAGGCAAAAGCGAACGGTTAGTCGCCTGGTTTTTACTTATAATCTAGCTGCAGTTTAATGACATAGTTGGGAGCTTAGAGTTAAACCGACTATAGTCTCCAACTGTCTACAGCTCTTATGCGTCAAGTGGACATAAGTCAAGTCTTTGCAACTTCTGTAACTTTTTGCCGTTGAACATTGGAGGATTTCAGCTCACAAAACTATCGTCGCGTATGTTGTAATGGGTCTCATACAGTGCTCTAGTAGCACGCTCTATGGTGGACTTGATATTTGGATTCCAGTTTAGCCGTTTGTCCAGAATTACACCAAGGTGTTTGACATCGCCAGTGGTGTAGTGCTTATTATGGAGTCAAGTTTAAATACAATTCTATACATACTGTATTCATCTTACACGGATTGATTGAAAATCCGTCTCTCTATTCTACAATTTGTAGTAGTGAATTTTGCGTTACACTAGTTATAGTCGCATCGTTCTTTCCTCTGATAATTATCGCCATGTTATCAGCATAAGCCATGGTGGTATAGCCAGATCTGTCAATATATGTTAACAATTTCGATAACTAGTGACCACAGTAAGGGGAAAAGACGCCCCCTGTGGATACTACTTAGCCGAGGTTACGATCCATTGGTTGGTCGATTCTTCGATACCACTACTACACATCGCCCTTATCATCGAGTTGAAAGCGTTTGAGCCTTTTTGACGAGGTAATGAAGGGCACCTATGGCAGATTTACCTTTCCAATATGCAAATTGATTCAAGCTTAGAGGGTTAGACAAGTCTCGTAAATAACCCCATTGGGGATCGTATCTATTTGATGCATGTGAGACCAGATATGCCAAACCTATTGTTGATGGCCTCACAAAGATGGTTCATCCGACACATGTTAATTTACAATTAAATTAGGTATAATTGGGCTAGCAAATGTGAGGTTAAGCCTCTCGGGAATCGCAATTATAAAGGAACTTTGCATTTATTTAGTATATTTACTTCACTTCTAGTAAGATATTCCAAAAGACACTTATCCCTTCTGCTGGTACCACTACTTCCCCATACTTGAGGATGCGCGTTTGTATCTTAATCGACGATGTAATGAAGTTTGCCTCTATAATAGTAGCTCATGATGTCTTAGACGTCTTTTAGTGGTGTAATGTCGTTTTTAAATAAATGTGAATATAAATGTTCTGTTTCCCTTTCTATTGAAACTTCCAGGAGTAGGTTTCTCGTTATAAATTCTGGGTTGGGAAGAAAGTTAGTTATTATTAATAACAGCCCATTCTAGTCGCAGGTTCTCCACACTTGGAGATTAACTAGGTTACGTAGCGGGGCTGCTAGTGCATTGACTAGCACATTGGTCCACTGTGATACCCACAATCAGACTACTACCACTGATTGACCACTCCAGTGATAGTGCCGTTAATTTGATCCCAACGGTAAATGGCGACTGTACCAGATTTGAAAACCAGATGAAAGCATATTAACATTGATTTCTGTCGGATTCGGACCGGGGATTTTAACTTACATCCCAAAGGTTCCTGGATAATTCCTAGGGTTATATTTTCTTGGGCGAACATTTTACAAAGGGTTGCACTTTGATGACGCCCATGTATAATTGAGATATGATCGAGCCTGCAGCATCAATTAGGCTTTTTGAGAGCCTATCCCTTTACGGCAAACTGTCCGTCTGAAATGATCTCATTATTCCTCGGTTCCAAGGTTAGTAGCTACTTTCCTAGTCTTTGTACTTGTCATACAGAAGATGATAGGCCGAAGATGATAGGTTTGCCGCACACTGGTTCCATTACAAGGGAGCGGTGGACATAATTCTGTAAGATAAAAACCACTGTACCGATTTTAATGAAAACATCATCAACTTGTTAACAATTATATATGAAAAATATTTTTTTAATAAAAAAGTAAAAACAATTTTTGTTTGAATACGGAAAATATTTTTTTAATCTCAAATTTTATTGTCGAATTTAATCTTCAAAATGATAAAAGTATAAAGGTATAAGGTATAATCTTTATTTATCAATAAAATTATTTTATACAAATATATTTTGTATTATTTTTGTTATTATTTAATAGAAGTTATTGCTTAATAGAAGTGAATCTTTTGTCTCTAATATAGTCCTTAAAATTGTAATCCGGGGATCTGATGATAGGAGTATATATTGCTAGAATCTAGAAAAAGAAAGAAAAATAATGTTTTGCTTCGGGTCAAAATCTTACGGGAATTTTATGGTAATTTGATGTTTCGAGATCTAAATAATAAGAAAAATGTTTTTTTCAAGGAATCCTTAAAAGCTACTTTTAACCTTATTTTATTACTCACATAATCTTTTTTCCAAAATGAAATTTGAAGAACATCGTATTTTCAGATTAATGTTTTTCAAAATCATTTTCGTGAAGTGATTGCACACAACTAATTTTGAGGAGAATCATTACTGATACTTTGTTTCCCATTATCATAATTGCAGAAAAAAAAGGTTTTTTTTTAATCTTGAATTTTGACTTTAAGCCTATGGGAGAAATTACTGTGCCGTAGTGGATTTTGGATCGTTCACCTCTTACGCTACGATGATCAGTTTGACTTGAAGAAATCTGTAACTCCCCTTGCTTTGCATGATGCTTAATACCTGCATGGAGTCGTCCTCCAAGGCGAGCACAAGAAGTGGTCCTTTCTTCGTCCTCTGGATTACCTTCCATGAGGTTGCCTTTGAGCTCTCATTTTATGCTTTTACTGAAGACAGAATTCTTGTGGAAGGATCTACAAGTACAAACGACAGTTCTATCTGCATCTAATTATGAAAGTAATTTATATTAAGAATACCTTTGCCCAATGGAGTTCCCATTGAGAGCATTTCTATATCTTCTGTATATCCGCTCCAGATCATTCGGAACAGAAACTATCCAGTTTTTTGTTTATTTTACCTCAGTACCCCAACATTTGCACGTATTCCCTAGACTATGGTTTTGGGTTCACAGACAGACTCATCTTCCGACCGGCATCTTCCGCTAAAGGGGTGGCAGACGCAAAGGAGAGGGTTCTGCAAGCAACTCCATCCTCCGCTGTGGACTCTAACTCATCAGGTCATATGCTCAAGCGTAACCAGGCTAGTTTTTGGACTTGGTTCAACCACCTCGTCCTGGGTCTCCCAAGCCTACTTGACAGAATCACATTCAGGGCACGCCTCGGATGAACTGATGATGGACACATTCGCGCCGCGTGACTAGCGAGGCAAATGCCTTTCTGTTCGAAGAAGCAGCTTCTCAACAGCGTGTATTTCACCATATCCCGACGAGTAATTCCCAATACAGCACGAAGAAATCGCATCTCAGCAGCTTGTATTCACAATTTTGTTCTTTCGGCTATTAGATACCCAAATTCATGTTTTTTTTTATTTGTTTACTTCTTTATTATTGTCTTTGAAAATGTTACAACTTAAGTTACCTGCAAATCTTATTGCTTATCTGCAGGTGGTTGTAATTCTTGTTCGTACATTGAACAATTGCAAAATGTTCTGTTTTAAGTTTTAATTCAGGTAGAAGTTAATTTATAAGAAGGTTATGGCTCAGAAAAAATTACATTATTTTCGATTTTAAAGCTTATAATGATACTAAGCCCCAGGTATATTATCGTCCTAACCACCTCAATTGATCCATTTGCTTGGTCATTGGACAATCATTGTTTTGGAAGTATTTTAATGAACTTATTCGTCTGACGTGGAGTACGAATATGCATTACTTTAGTTTTGGCAGCATTGACTACCAAGCCGTTGTCGTTGTAGGTAAGGAAAATTTCTTAAACCCACCTGGAGCTGCAAGACAAGCTATAGGTCTACAAAGAACCTACAAATTTAAAGAAGGTAACGTAATGGGCCTAAGAACCTCGAGCTTCTTAGAAATGTCGACCAAGTTAATGAACTAACTAGGGTATGTGATCTCACGACGCGAGTGTTAGACTTTTGATTATTATTTCGTAATCTAAAATCATTGTCTAAAATCGACCAACAGCGTTCCATGAAAAGTAACAAGGATAGTATACAGACGGGTCGGAATCGAAATGATGTGGGACCTAGATGTAAAAGAGACAAAATAAAGATAAAGATATACCAGTATAAAAAATACAAGATATCTGCGATACCTCGACTCAGCGAAGCCTCCGCCAGAGATAACCTATAATAGAGATATCCAACTTCTACCTCCCTTGCCCCTAGATTGTAATGGGGTGAATTAGAGTTCTTATTTGAAAATTCACTCGTTATTTGAACGTTTTTTTAAATTTCGGTGTTAAATTTTCAACACAGTATTGGGGGGGGGGGGGGGTAAGCGAACGAACAAAGCTTATGTTCATGAAGTCGATTCACTAAAATTTTGATACTAGGACATAATTAATGAATGTACAACACAGTGTGCATTTTTGCATATGAATAAAAATGAATAATACATTCACGCGTTTAGGTAACTAATGATAAAAACATTAATAAAGCGTGAATCACAATAACTTTAGACAACAATTTTTATGCATTTGTAATTGTTTCAATATCTTGCCATTGTTCTTATCAAATTGTTTAAATTGAATTCATGTATTAAGCGTACTTAATTTTTTAAGTTAATTGTCAGGTATGGTTTCTGAATAGGCTGCTATTTACACTGAAGAATTAATTTTAGGTCAAATAGTTTCAGTTAAATGGGCATTGCAATACATTTTTCTCCGAACAACATACCCACGTATGGTACATGGATCTTACACGGATTGTGGGCAAAATTCACGAATCGGCCGCCATATTGTGGTGAATTGACGAGCGTTGTAAAAGTATAAGTGAAATACAAGAGATTATAACTACATCTTTGTTGTGGGCTTAAGGTAAAAATCGCCGAATTGGATATCTCTATCATCCATTGTCTCTGGCCTCCGCCCTGTGGTGGACCGCCCATGCGAGGGTTAGTTGTCGGTTGAAAGGCATGTTGGCACAATGCACATATTCTCCTGCCTCTGATAAACTTATTTCGCATGTCTATAAAGAACTGCTCATGATTGGGTTATGACTGCGATCGTGAACAAATTTGCACGTATATATAAGTCGCGTGTGCTGCCGTTGTATTCTCAGAATCCCTTAACATTTCGAAAGCCTACAGACTGCCAGATAATACGAGTGTTTTCCAAGCAGAACTTTTCGCTAAACGGGAAGCCTGTCGACAAGCCAAAATAAACCCTCAGATCCTGCCAAGACAAAGATGGACAGGCAAACTGCCATCAAAGCTATTGCCTCCTATACCACCCTCTCCAAGCTTGTATAGGATTGCCGGGCGAAGCTAGCTTCATTGGAAGGGAAACTCAATATAACCTTCATCTGGTTTCCTGGTCATAGTGACATTTCTGGGAATGAGAAGGCTGAACTGGCGAGGCAAGGTTCTGCCCTTCAAAGTTTGCTGACAGAGGAAGTTCCTGTTCCACTACAAGTAGTCAAGGCAAATATCTGTAAGCACTTCCTTCAAATTGCCAACCATAGGTGGGCCAATTTAACAAACTGTGCCACATCAAGAAAAATTTGGCCTGAGTATAAACGATCCAGACCTAACGACCTCTTAGGCGAATCCGACACGATATCGCAAGATTATTAGAAAATTAAGTTTCCCACACAACTCACATTGTCGCAGCTGCAACAACTCTGATGAGAGGGAAACCATAACACATTTCCTCTGTAACTACCTGGCACTTGCTAGAGACAGCGAGCGCTTGGTTGCCCCTTCGTCTCACTTGACGAGATTTCTTCTAAGGATATCTGTGAAATAATGTCCTTATAAAAGCCTCAGGTTGGTTGTAGGGATATCTCAATCACACCCAGTTCTCTCCCTTTTTTATAAATCAGACCGGTGGCATTAAAACGGCACACATTTAGGTCATCTACTCACAAACACTATATAATACGAACGCGGGTTTAAACTTATTAATTGTTTATTGACAATAAAATTCATTAACAAAAAGGTAATTAAAAGGTAATTCATTTAGTAGACAAAAAAGTTCATGATCAAAGCTATATCAAGATGTCGACGATGCGACCTCTGCCGGTGAAGAGGCCGACCCAGGAAGAAAGGAAATTCTATGGGATAGATGGCGGCAGCGAACTCATAACTCATCCTGGTGCCCATTAGGATAATCTCTCTACATCTCATCAGATTCGATTGCCATCTAGTGACGAAATACAGCACTATAACCTAACTATACAAACCTACCTGGGTCGCAGTGACGTAGTGAGAACAGTGTGTCGACTATCCGCAAAGGATGTCAGGTTCGATACCCGAATTTTCCAACTTTCACAATGCACGAGGACATCCCTTTTGAGTTATAAGAGTCTGTTCTACATGTGAGATGTCTTTATCTTTATATTCTTTATGATGTAACTTACATATGGCTCTCCCCAGAAAGTCCACAGTCTAACAAGCAATAGTCTTCGCCCTAAATGAAAGAGTACGTTACATCAGAAATGGAAATCTACTCAATTAAAAAATATCGATATTCTCAGACAGCCAAACAGCACATGAAAGGACTAAATAAATATGATAAAAGGGGTAACAACTCGTTTTATTGTGTCTTTCCCTCTTCATTGACTAAGTAACATCCATACACAACAATACTTGAACAACTGATCAGGTCCGAGGGTCGAGGTAATAAATATCTTGTTGCAGTGTGACTTCGAGAAAATTCAGCGATTTTGCGACGACTAGAAGTCGTAGTCTTATCAACTTCCTGAAGTGCGAAACCAGCCTTTTCCGGACCCCGTTGTACATGCCACCGCGGGATACGCGCCAAAACTGGCGTAAGTTCGGCATAGTTGACCCGCATGGTTGGCCGTTAGCTGTAAAAAGTGTAGTTAGATATCTAAAACATATTGATATTGCTCTGACGAAATCCAGAAAAGCCTTTGCTGCGACAAGGAGGTTGTTTTTCAGCAGCCAACTTGATACCAGAGTAAAAGTAATCTGCTACTAGTATGCTACCTCAACGTGAGTTCTTCCCAGATGGAAAAGATCAGGGTGTTCGAGAGGCAGTGTCTTAGGAGCTGTCTCCGTCTGTATCGTACACCCGAGTCTGAGTACAAGAAGTACTATCCTATCGAGGTACTGTACAACGAGGCAAACATGAACAGGGTAGATAATTTTATTTTTAAGCTCATCAGAAGGCACACTGCACGAGCTATTACCTCTTCCAACAGTCTGATTTTTGGCGCTTACTACCCCAATAGTATGTTCCATGAAAGGGTGCGCCTTAAAGCCTTTATTCTTCCCAAAGCCTTTATCTAGACACAACTGACCTTATACAGGATCCACAAGGATGTCCAATCATCTTCCATGTCGTACGCCGAACAATGGACAGGCAAATCCAATACGAACCGGATGTCGTTAGCACATACGAGGAGCGATCCGCGCTCGAAATAGGAAAGGGTCTGCCAAGGAACGTCAATTTTACTGGTGGTTACACCAAAACCAGCATCCGCCACCATTAGCTTTTCCATAGGATCCGATAGTTACATAGTTTTTAGCAGTTTATAAGAAAAAAAATTATAAAACAAAAATAAAATCAAAAAAATATAAGACAAAAATCAAAAAATTAAACAAAAAAATCAAGAAAAAATATATATATATAAAACGAAAAATCCAAAAATATATTTATATGAAACAAAAACAAAAAAGGTGCACCACGGCGTATAAATTGTATATGTTAGGCATATACATAACATATACGCCCTGGTGCACGTGTCCGTACTGTTACGGACATAGTTAAGATGTTAGCTATGTTAGGTTAAGTTATAAGGTAGTTTGTGGTTAGTTAAGTTTAGCCAAGTTTTTTATAGGTTTTCTTGGCAAATAAAAAAGTAATAAAAGATCGTCATAAGGACTAAAAAAACGTAGATTAAGCCGAAATTCACATTTATAAAGTAGATTAGATTAGCTTGGAGTACGCGCACAGGATCAGTAGGTTAGTATTAGGAACATTTGTAAATTGTCAAGTTAGTTAAGCTAGTTTAAGTACCAGTACCAGTACTCCAATTTTGGAGCAGTCAGGAGCGACTTAAACACTCCAAAAAATCTTTCTCTTAATTTTTTTTTCTAAATCCAAACAAACTCTGAATATTATGTGACGCAATTACGGGCACTTATCATATATTTATCACCTGCACATAATGGGCACATTATCTGTAGCCACTTATATAATCAAAGGAATCCTTAGAACACCTACTTTTCGTGTGTCCAAATCTGACAGACTATTAGGATTAGAATTTAGATATGTAGATAATACAACTTCTCAAGATAGCTCTAAAATCCTAGATCAACAAAGAGGGGGCTCGAGCGGTCCCTGTGCTATAGTCACTCTTCATTTTGTTCAATTCAAAATATAATTCAAGGGTTCAATAATAAGAGATGTCCAATCTCTACTCTACCTCCCTTGCTACTCGATTTCAACCGTTTTACTAATTTTTGGTTCGTTACTTTAATGTTTTTGATTTTGCAAATTTCGTTTTTCCACAGTATAACGGAAAACTCCCGTTTCTGGGTATTACTGTCTGAAGCACTGCCGTAAAATTATATATAAAATAAATGTACTACGGAATAAATACTCTGCCTGTGTGACATGTGTGCAAGTAAATAATAACAATATTATTAAAACATTTCCACTTCACATAAACTTCATAAAACTAAACTTAAGTTCATTATTTCTATTCATTACTCGCATTTTGTCATAATATACGAAAAATAAATGTTTATGTTCGATATGTATTATTAACAGTGATATGCAATGGGTTTTTGTATGTGTCTTACGTGCGAAATCCTACTTCACTATTTTTATAGATTTTTGAAAAAAAAAATGCCACAGATGCTGTAATTCGTTAATGCAATTCGCTACATTTCTATTAGAATTAGATTAGCAATCGCAGTTTACAGTAGACTGTGATTTAAACTGCACTTACGATAGCTACTATTTCACAATGACAATATCAATTTGGAATCCTACATAGGCCTTAGTTGCTATTAGTTCTCGAGTTGTTAGTTGCTATTTTTCAGAACGGAACCGATTTCATACATAACGTCGGGAAGTGTGTCAGATGCGAATGATTGCGTGCGTGTGCACAAAATCTGAGAATGCTATGCCTATTGCTTATATGACACTACGTTTTTTCGTATTTTTTATAAACTAAACTACATTTTTACAAGAGACAGCGTGTCTTTTGTGGAAAGAGACGTCAATTATTTTGCAAAGGATCATACACTGGCTGTGTGCAAGGAACATGGTTTTGTGTATTATCAATACCGTAGGCTGTATGTATTTGGTTTTCAAACAGAGAATCCCAAAGGGATGAACTGTACAAACACAAGCAGCCAGCAGCTGGATAATACGGATGGGTTAAAATTTTTAATAAATTGTTTGGTCGTCAACTGATTTGAATTTCAGTATCGGATTTATTGAGATTTGATTTCTGCACCTTGACTATATATTCATAAAATTCAGAATTCAGAATTGGACAGGGGAGCATCACTCATTCAAAATGTTTGAATTCACAACTTAAGATCGCAGTTTAAAATCGAACCATCTAAAACATCTTCTACAGTGGCCAAGTTCCAGTTCTGTCGGGACTTGCCAGGATCCACTATCAAACCGTTTAAATGAGGATGATCCACTTCTTGTGATGGAATGAACGTTAAAGTTGTAGATATCCCATGCTCCAATGTTTCCATAATTTATTTTTGTACTTCTGGGGACGCTCGAGTAATGAAGGCCTGTATTGAGTGCCCAAAAAAAGATGTGGTATACACTGTTCTGCATCGGACGGATCGCTTGATATATAGGCCAAGGGACTCACGTTGACTCTGGAGTGCGTTCTTATTTTCTCTGGAGTAAATTTTGGCCTTTCCTATTACCATCTTTAAGACACTTTTGATGGTGCACTTGGACATTCCCAGAAGCCACCCCACTATGGAGCCCGCTCGACTGAAAACTTCCAATATATATATGTACGCTATGACATCTTGAAGGTCTCCTCTTAGTGGTGTGTCTCATTGTTTGTATTTCCATATGGACTGGAAAAGTACCTTTAATCTCACAGTTACATGACTAAGAATTCACAAAGTATCGAAAACTCTCACAATTGTAGTTAACACAATCCTCTTATTGGCTCCACCATGCTTTACCGATTCCTCCATCGTATGCGTTGCAACACGAATCCTATCTCCAAAAACAACCCAATTCAGCCCAAGCTCTTTCTGGATAACTGCTGTTGTATGTGCTCATAGCCAACCCATATAATATGTTCTTATCGGCTGGTGTTCGAACCCCATTTTTTTCAAATTTATTCATCATCTTCACAACTTCCTGACTTCCCTGTATTGCGACTTCTTCGTGATTTAAATATTCTCGTAAGCTCCATATATAGCAAAACTGGCAAAATAAGAGTTTTGTAGAGCATGATCTTGGTCCTTGGAGTCACGAGTTTTGAACCTAGTTGTTTCGAGAAAATGAAGTAACGCCGGTAGCCAAGGGCGATTCTACGTCGGATCTCCACAGTGATGTAGTGTGTGGGAGTTTACGTTTGCCCCAAGGAAGACTTTACTACCTCAAAATTGTAGCTGTCGATAGTAAAACAGTTTAAATAGTAAATACATAAACAGTTAATACATTACTTTAAAAAAACCTAAATTTCATCCATCGTGATTGACATTTGCTGTCTCTCACCCTATCACCCTCTCATTAGGGTTAATGAGTTGTCGATTTGTTTAATAGGACGCAAGGTCCGCAATTGTGGTGGCCATGGCGTGATGGAATCGCATTCAAGGCCCGCCTCTGAAGTCGTGATGGTGGGAACATTCGTGCTACGTAACCAAGCCAACGAAGCATAGCTCTTTCCGTTCGAAGAAGCAGCTGATCAACGTTGAGTTCCTCGCGTACTGTCGTGTCTTTCACCCTATCCCGTTGAGCAATTCCCACAACAGCACGAAGAAATCTCATCTCAGCAGCTTGTACATGCGATCTTATTCTTTCAGTCATTACCCAAATTTCATGACCATAGGTGAAAGTTGAAAACTGCTAACTTGGCGTTTACACTAAGCTCAGCCTTCCTGATTACAGATCTCCCAAAACTGATTCAGCTTGACCTACAGGAAATGTCAGTATTACTCCTCCCATTGCTCGCGAAGAAGACCCCGAGATACTTAAACTCCTCCACCTGCTTCAATGGGACTCCACTAACATGTATAGTGCATTGAATAGACGTTCTGGAAGTTACCATCCGGAATCAGTGCATACGGCCACAAACCTATCAAGTGCGCGCTGGAGTTCCGTCTGGGAAGATGTGAGGATAACTAAGTCATCCACAAAAGGGAGATGACTTACCCTCAACTCTCCCAATGTGAAACATTGCTCGACCCGGCTGTGTTGCAACATCCAGTCCATATAAACAATGGAAAGTTAAGGTGACAAGACGCACCCTTGGCGAAGTCGAATGCCCATGGTGAAAGGTGTTGATTGAGCATCGTTAACCCGAACACAGCTGCTACAGTTTGTGTCTAGAGACTGAATGGCCGGCAAAAGAGGACCCTCAATCCCATACTCCTGCAGAACACTCCAGAGTTTACCTCGAGAAAGTCAGTCAAGACTTTCTCAAATCTACAAAACAGCTGCTGGGACAAAAGCCGCACTGTTCATCCCCCATCCTGGCTCCTAAGCGCGGAAGCTTATAGGAGATGTGCCCCTGTAGTTGGAGCAGTCTCTTTTGTCCCCCTTCTTAAAAAGAAGGACAATCACCCAGATTGGCAATCGCCAGATGTCGCACCGCGTTCCCAGGCCACCTTAATGACAAGAGAGAGCCATGAAACTCCCTTTTACCCATAGGCTTAAGCATTTCTGGCCAGATTGCACACCGGCGCGTTTGCTAACTTTTAGCGAATCTATCGCCAAAATGACTTAAGACTTCGGGTCAGTCATCCTCAGTGCCTGTTCGGGATTGAGCAGCTCCGAAAAATGCTCGCAAGATGTCCTCCTTATTAGAAAGCAGCACACCATCTTTGTATTTGGCTCCTTCTATGATGTTGAATTTCCGTCCTCTGAGTTGACGAATGATTTGACAGAACAACTTTTTCGCCGAACTCCTTCCAAGACTGTTCTCTAGCTGTTCCACAGCCAATTTGGAAGTTCTTCGCCTCTCAGTGCACCGCTCACAAGAAGCATATTCCCACAAGAGACTCTAGTCTCTGCAGGTCTTCTTCTTCTCTCTGATGGCTTCTTGAATGCCGGCTGTCTTAAACCTCCTCGTGGAGGAGGTAGGCTTCGGATATTACCTACCCTGTTGTGCCAGGGCCCCCTTTCGAGCCAGACGTGAGTGGTGACAGTATGCGAACGTCTGGTGGTCGGACTGTCCCGCTCGGCAGCCGGTTGGGGTTAGCCCGAAGAAACTACAAGCAATCCCTCAATGCCATGCACTAGTGGTGGTGCGCCGACTCATATTTAGAGGGTGCCAGGTTCGAACCTCGAATTTACCAGCCCGCTTTTTTTGTTTCTTACGCGTCCAAGAAACGAAAGTATGAAGCATACTTGCACTTGCATTTTTATACAGAATAAACTTTGAGAAAACATCAAAATAGGCAAAAAATGGGAGAAAAGAGAGAAAGATAATATCTTCCGAATAATCAAAAAAGAGGCAAAGTTAGCAAAATTGTGTACCTAGAAGGGAGAACGACCACTGTCGTCCTCATACACATGACTGGAAAATGCTCTCATATCAATCCAATGGATTTAAGACCTATAAGCCTATCATCCTTTCTAATAAAGACACTGGAAAAATTGATCGACGTATTCATCCGATACATAATCACAGATAAACTTTCGATCTCTCAGCATGCCTACAACAAGGGCAAATCTGTGGACACAGTCATGCACTCGCTTTTTGGAACTATAGTAAAATCCCTCGAGTTTAAGGTATTTACCCTCCCTTCGCGAGGCTGTACACCTTGTCGTCGTGCGAAGGCCTAGTACAATGACTCTTGGGACTATTCTCTTTCCTCTCTCTTTCCTCTCCTGATGCCGGCTGGCATCAAAGGCATCATCATCATCGAGATGATAATTACTGGCAATTTTTAGCTTACTCGAAACAGGCAAAACGATATCTATCAGGCGTTATCGATTTTTTATGCTTACATGAAGCGAAACTATCGTCGAAACGCTAGCGTGAGACGATTTTGGGACGAATGAGCCATGACGGCTGCCAAGAAAACCTTCACGACAAATTGTTATGTTTGAATGCCGCTGCATACTCCCGTTACGTTTCGATAGTATATTAATTGTCATAACATGATTTGCCCAGCGCAGATGTGATGCCTCTTGGATTTCTATAATACGCTCCTCTACTGGTACAAACTAACACCACATTTACGCTTTACTAATTGTAGAATGTATGTATTTTCTGGAATGTTTATTGCTGACCATGGTGTAAGGAAAACATACAGAATATAATATTGTATCTATCTTCAAAACTTGTTTATGAATATTATAAATATTCTATGCATGTGTATGTACTTTGAATCGTTTTTCTTCTAACCTTCTGTCATAACATGACATATTCTTATAAAGGAGTATTTATATATATATATATATATATATGTATGTACGTATATTTAATTTCAAAATTACCCATCTTGAATTCCTAGACCATAACATACATACTCTAATTTTTATTCCTACTTCTTTATCCAATCGAATGCATATTTTATATGATCACTGTACTCAGTCACTTTCTGAACACATTTTATGACATTTATCTTATTGGAAGTGATATGCACAACACATTTTACAATGGTTGGAAATCATTGATCCGAATTAAACGCAAGAAATGTGCATTTGTTATTGTTTACAAGATAAGGTAATTCTGCGGACTTTTGAGAAATTTCTGACGTCCTCAAAACGGTGTTATTTGAAAGAAACAAATAAAAAATGTTTCTTATAAATCATGGTATTCAAAAAATATGTCAGAAATTCAACTGGTTGTTTGGAATCAGTTGAAAAGGATGTTCTCTACACATGCGTTAAAAATCCTGATTGTTGTCAACTAGTATCGTTGACATGTCATCTAATCTTTCGTGTGAATTTTTCAGTAAATTTTGATTTAAAAATTGTAAGACATTGGATGAACGGAATATGGTACACATCACAAGGAGCATAAATATAAACTGTTAGTAACACCACATATTTTCATTTTCAGTTCAAGTCGACCTTCTTTGGGATAATTACTGTATTCGTTCTATGTAATTTTTTATGGACCCTCCATTTTCTCAGCAATAGAAATACGCTTAACAGACAATATAATGCGTCCTTCGCACAAAAGGATCCAGTTGCAGTATCGAAAGAATTAGTAATACCAAAGTCGAAAGTATCAGTGTTTTATCCACACAATTTAGCATTTACAGAATTGAATACAGAAGTGGGAAGATGGGACAATCAAAGACTCTACAAAATATTCGACTTTGCATTAATTGGAAACAAATTTGCAAAAGTTTCAGCAAACAGCAACGTTTGTCTAGCTACACAAAGTTCTATTGAACGACTATTTTCAATTGTCCAAGTCAGTAAGAATTGGATAGGGCCTATATCACTTGCGGTTTTTGTTGCAGATAGTGATGAATTCTATATATTGCAGAACTATGTCACATACCTTAGATTGTGCTTTAATTACATCGATGAAAATGTAAGTTTCCATTTACTTGTGCCGAAAACTGCAAGTATTTTGAATACCACACACAAACATTCAACAAATACTGCAAGTTTTGATTGTCATTCACCCAAACTTGCTCTAAGTAAAATGTTAAAATCGAGAAGCATAGAAAGCCTAAAGTGGAGACTAAGAAATGTGTATCCGCAAAATCACTTGAGAAATTTAGCTAGAAAAGGTTGTCAAACAAATTATGTTTTCCTAACAGATGTGGATATTATACCAAGCGAAAACATTGTTCCACAATTGAATACGTTTTTGAAATATACCAAGTGCAAGAAAATGTGTGCATTTGTTATTCCCACATATGAAATCGATAATCGTGCTATATTCCCCGCAAATAAAATAGAACTTCTACGGCTCATCAAAAAAAATTTGGCAAGACCTTTTCACGAAAACGTTTTTATATACAATCAATATGCAACTAATTTTTCAAGGTATTACTGAAGTTGTAAAGGTATTTATAATAAATTAATTATAGTGTATATTCCTTTCATATAGATGGCAGAATGATACCAGGGCTGATGTAGATACATTTATAAGTCATAACGTTACTAATTTTGAATTTTTGTACGAACCTTTCTACGTTGCATCTGACGATTCACCTATTCATGATGAGCGTTTCTTAGGCTATGGATTTACTAGAAATTCACAGGTAAATAATAATAATAATAATATAATATGGGTGGCGCTACAGTCTGAGGCGGACCTGGGCCTAGATTCTCAGCAACCACTCGTGTTGTGCGTTCACAGGTAAATATGAAACAACAAATACACTTATGTTTGCTTATGTCAGAATATACTTGTCAATATAGATTCAATAACCTACCCTGACAAAGTTGTTCAAAACCGTGTTGAAAACAAATCTCAAATAATTGCTTATCTTGCCAAATACACCTAAGAGCATACATCTACTAGGATCGTCTCTCGGGAGTTTATTCACACGGAATGTGTTTGATTTGCTCATTACGCTAAGCGAATTGTTAACACTCCCAGTTAAATGAAAATTCTTTTAATGTCCTTGTATGCTTTTGTGTCGTACACATTTTCCTTCAGGGAATTCTTGCATTCCGATTTTTTTTAGATTTCCTTTTATACAAATTGCGCGTAGTTTGTTTCACGTTTGCTTATTATGAGTAATGTGACAGGTTTCATTTTATTTGTTTATGCATTTAAAATAAGTTAACGCTCTTTTGCCTGAGATTTGAACTATTGATGTAGTTTGTATAAATTTGCATTAGAATTATAATATTAATAATATGGGTGACGCTTCAGCCCGTTAAAGGCTAGGGCATAGGTTGTCACTAAACATTCGTTTTGCGCGTGCTACTATTCTCTCACAAGTGGAAGGCACCTTCAGTTTTAAGACGACACCGAACGGCCTAGTTTGAGAAGCCTTTTCTAGACATTTATTACTCTTTGAGTATTGACAGTGACACTTGAAAGTTATTTTTCGTCGTACCGGCCGTGAATCGTCGAACAGACAGCGAGGTTAAGTTGCGTAGGGGCTGGCACGCACAACCACAACGCCACGGCAAATAGGCATTGGAATTACAGTGGACTCTCCCTAAGTCGAACTCTCCTTAAGTCGAAACTCTCTCGAACTCGAACTTTTTCGTCATATTTTACATACATTTCCCTCAACTTTCCATACAAAAACCTCTCTAACTCAAACAAATTTTGGTATCCCGTGACAGTTCGACTTAGGGAGAGTCCGCTGTATATAACAGCAGAATATGCGACATAATTAAATGTACGGCGTTCTTGGCTTTGGTTTCGTCGTCCCACATCCTAGAAGACGACGACTCATCGACCCAAAGACAAGTTGTTCATGTGCTCCACATTTCTTAGCCATCTTCGGTGTTGAATAAGTAGATGACTGTCAAGACTCGCTGCAAAGCCCAAACAGATCATGATTGAATTGAGAAGCATACCATCAATGCAAAGAGGAGCTGTCATGCTTGACTTTTTTTCCGAAAAAAAGGACTTCATTCGCGTTTGACATTTCAATTAAATATTGTAATATTGTACTGAGGGTGCGATATGGTCTTCCTATGAAATTGTAAAGCCATCCTCGTCATTCTTCGGCCTTCGTTTTTTCCAAGTAAGTGTTAATAGACATCCACACAATTGGGAAAGGATATAAGCGCCTCTCTTTTACTAGCACCGCAGTAGGAGTCGCAGTTTTTTGTCACCTTTTTTCCCAGCCCACAAAAGTCTAGGAAGTCCAAGAGTTCTTCGGCTGCATTGGGTCGATTCGGGACCTCACAGAACCGAAAGTCTTCATCATTATATTATTCAATGTAGTTGTTGAAAAAATCCGTACGTATCCGAGGCAGTTTGTTGTCTCCGGTCCGGATATGGGTTGTCCGCAACCAAGTCTACTCCAAGGACCCGACTAAAACAAAATGTCGAAGAAATGTGCAATCACGTTGTCGAGTTGGTAACTGCAATATGAAACTTCCGAAGTGGAACGTGTGTTATTCCACTCTTTCGTTCAAAAGAGACACATATACTTTCAAATTCTAATTAAGGACTTGATCGCACATTATTAAGGACTCGATCTGAGAAGTAGGCGAAGACACCAAATTGAAAACAGCGCGTCTTCTAATCGATCTCTTCGACTTCGACGTCTGCCATTCGAACAACTGCGTCTGGACCAGAATATACAAACACCAAGGTGAGCGTATATCGTTGGGTAAGTTTTATATTTGGTACATTTTGCTCAGTGAACCTAGTCGAAATACACAACGATACATTAAATATATGTAGGGTAAGATAGTGTACCAAGGAACGATTTTAACATATTCTTCTAATACTATTCAAATATGTATCTGCCTACTGTTTCATGGTGAATTCTCGTTAAGCTTTTCGTAGAAGATTTGAAGAACATTTTTCAAGTGTTAAATACTGCTTCGGAGGATTACTCCAAACTTTCCTTTGGATTGTATATGAGAAAATGTGAAAATTACCAACAATTTCTTCTCACTGCGCAGCTCAACCCGGATTTTTGCAATGGTTTGATCAAGTAGAGTTTCATACGAGTGAAATCCCTCAGCTTACAGATTTATGAGAAATTTGAAGCAAATCTTTTTCAAAAATGCAAAACCGTCAGAAAAATGCGTGTTATGTATGTTCAGGGGCTGAATCTTTGTTAGTCGAAGCAAATTATGATAATCTTAAATGTGAAGATGACAAAAAATGAAGCCCCATAGAAGATCATCTTATGGGAATAGATATTTCGAACAGTATTGAATAACATGTCAATTGAATACCAATGGGTCAGAAATAATTCTATCCCAAAGATTTCCAGAGAAACTACAATCAGCTGCACTTACATTGTATATTGAGTTAGCAGCTTTTAAGTTAAATAAGTAAAGTAATTGTAAAATTGGTACTCTGTTTATAATAAATAAAACGGACAAATGCAGAGAACAAGCTCTCCTAATAAAATTACGAGCAAATAATTCCTGCAAGACATTTTCTTATTTTCAGACGAGAAAAGAATATTTGAATCTAGTGGTTACTACCCAAGACTATGCTAATCTTATCGTAAACGTTAGAGGCAGCCGTTAAATCATTCTATGTGAATCCATCCTCTATTCTCTAATTGTCTAAAATAGAAATAATCACTTCCTATATCGACTCCCACTTCTTAATAAAGTAAAGTAAGTTAATAAATAAACAGCTGTCCATTGCGATTGTAGCTTTCCTTTCTCGACTCCGTTATTCTCCCCCCTTCATCGAGTATGCTGGAGGAATACTTGACCTCTATCCCGAAGTGATCAATCCGTTTGATGCTTGTTTGATCTGGGGACCGCCAAGTCGTTTTTTAGATGTTGACGTGTGAGAACCGCGTGTTAGCTGCAGAGATAATACGTCCCGTGACAATGTCCACCAGCCTGAATCCGTTATCGGATGTGGTATCATGCAGGCTGTATTTCCCGGTGACTGGCAGCGATGTCTTCTTTACCCAGCATTGCGTTGAAATCTCCTAGAAAGATCTTGTGGTCGAGGTTTATCGTTTCTAGGACATCAAAGACGTCACTCTTGCTGTTGTTCTCTGTCGGGACTTGGGCGCAAATCAGGAGTCTTAGTTATATGTAATTTACTTACTAAATAATTAATCTTTAATAAATTTATTTGTATTATGGTTATGGTATTATGTTAAATGTAAACATTTTTCTTTCAGGTTTATGAAATGTTTATTGCCGGGTATACATTCCATGTTTTGTCACCAATTTTCACTTGTCATTGGGGTTTACAAATGAAACGAATGAAGCCAGCTTGGAGAGAGAAGCAAAACAATGTAAACCGTAAGAGATTTGAGTTATTTAAAAAGGAAATTTTAGCTCGCTATGGGAAGGACAGTGGGTCTTCGCTAAATCAAAAGACTATTAAATCCACAAATTGTAAAAATTAATAAAATAATTACATACACACGTATTTTGTTTTTCATTTTCAATCTTCGGAATACTGTATAGTGTTTTAAACGCTCTGTAGAAATGAGTGCACCTTTATCAAAACAAGAGAGAAGTTATCGCCTATTATCATTGTATATGAAACCCAGAGTAGTACTATCATCAGGCGATTTTTTTAGTGCTTCCTCGTATCGCCTACCTGATGGAATTGCATTCGTGGCACGCCTCGGAAGTCGTGATGGTGGGGACATTCATACCACGTGCCCAAATTATCGAAGTATAGCCCTTTCCGTACGAAGAAGCAGTTGACCAATATTCAGTTCACTTCCTTATTTCTCAGCCTACAAATGTCACTGTATTTACCGAAGTGGAAAAGGAAGGTTGCGACCGAGGAGTCCAATGTGAGTCCAGAAATGAGAATGTAGGAGTCAGAGAAGTGATCAAGTCGATGAGATTTGTGAAGTAAAGAGTCGCATTTCGACAGCTGCACGATTCAACTCATTAAGTAAAGGCCCTCCTCTCACAGTGTGAGTTGGGAGATATACGTGTTCGCACTATTGAGCGATAACGATATATTTACGGTCAGCTTGAAGGTCTGTTTTCCGCAGCGTTGCATTTCGAAGCAGCAGGAAGAAAATGCATGAGAGTATAGTTCTAGCGGGTGTTAACTTAAGTGATGTTTTCCACGTAGAAGTTATTGGGTGCAAATGGAAGCATCAAAAGCTCTGAAGACTATTTCTGCAATATGTAATTGACGACTCGAAGTGCGGGAATAGCCAAAAATACAGAATGAACTCAAACTATTCGGTATATAGCGTCAGGGTGCTTCGCTTATAGCCCGACTTGACAGGAGAAGGCCGAAAACGCTCGTTTTTTGAAATCAGAGTGCAAGAAAACGGGGAGCAAGCAGTCTATGTGAAGGAGGTAGAGAGGTATGGCGACGGATCGCCAAACGCTCGCCAACATGCCACGTTCTGACGAGCGGCATCATCATCGTGGCCCATCTCAGCAGCTTGTATTCGTGATCTTATTCTTTCAGTCATTACCGAAATTTCATAAGCATAAAACAAATACTGAGTTGAAAACCGCTAAATTGGCACATTAAGCTCGGCCTTCCTGATTACAAAAAAAAAAATGTACAAACCAGTTAAAGATGTGTTTGGCATACTCCTAAGCTCTCTCAAGTACCATTCTTAGAATGAAAAGCTGGTCGGTTGTACTTCAGCTGGGAAGAAAGCCGCACTATTCATCCCTCATCTCGGGGGCTCGACCACAGCTCTAGTACGCGCGCCAAAACTTAAGCGGGGAAACTTAAAAGAGATATACCCCTGTAGTTGGAGCAGTCTCTCTTGTCCCCCTTCTTAAAAAAAGGACAATCACCACAATCAGATTGCCAATCGCCAGATGTCTCACCGTCAACCTTAATGACACGAGAGAGACATAAAACCCCCCTTTACCCATTGCCTTAAGCATTTCTGGCCGGATTTCATCCACACCGCCAAAATGACTTCCTCTACCGTTGGACTATTCTCCGGCTCACTTAGGTCTGTCATCCTTAGTGCTCTGGTCTGGATTGAGCAACTTCGAAAAGTGCTCGCTCCATCTGCGCAAGATGTCCAACTCATTGGAAAGCAACGTACCATCTTTGGATTTTACTCCTTCGATGATGTTGAATTTCCGTCTTCTGAGTCGGCGAATGGTTTGCCAGAACACCTTTTTCGCGGCCCTATGATCGCTTCCCAACTTCTCAAAGAACTCCTTTCAAAACTGATCCTTTGCTGCTTGCACAGCCAATTTGCAAGTTCTTCGCGTCTCGGTTTACCGGTCACGAGAAACAGAGTCTCAAAGAGAATCCTGTATCTGTAAGTCTTCTTCTTCTCTCTGATGGCTTCGGCCGCTTTCACACAGAAAAATTTTGTTGGCGATTTTTCCATCTTGTTGGCAAAAGCGGTGAGACGTGCTAGGGGTAGCCCGCGTCTCGTGTGCTCGGGGCTTACTCTGTATCTATATTCTCTTGTATCTCTCTTCTTTTTTTCTTTGAGTTGCTTTATTCTTAAGTTCTCAATGTTGGGTATTGGAAGCATGCTGTACATGTGTGAGAAAGAGATGACGCATGTGTGAGAGGGGGTAGGAAACAGAAAAAGTTCTGTATTGAGATCTCAATTGCAGAGGCTGAAAGATTTCCTGTGTGAAAACGGCTTGAGATCACAAAAGGGAATTTGAAAGAATCGCCGTCGAATCTTAGCGAATGTGAAAGCAGCCTTCTTGAACTCCGCTTTTCTCCCCGCAAGCCCCTACTCATGAACGTTTCAAAAATATCCCGTTCAAAGATAATGACAGTTGTTAAAAAAAGAGAGTTCTATCAACGATTTCTGTTGAAGACTCTCACGGTGCCACGTGTATTTATGGATGCTGTGTGTGGAAAGGTGTTTTTTTATTATGCCCACTAATCTCGGATTAGCTCGCGGGCATAATAGGTGTTTTTATTATGCCTATAATCCCCGATTGGATCCTGGATAACATGCATTACAATAATAACAAAATAATCCTGCACTCGCTCAGGATTATTTTTCAAGACCTCTATAGCTGACACCCTATGACTACAATACTCGCCATAAGATGGCTAGTTCATTTTTACAGCATTGCCAGATAAGTATACTAATAATAGCTTTGCGAAGTGAATTGAGTAAAGTAATTTGAGTGTTCGTATGAAGCAATATTTCACTCACTATTATATACAATTTGTGAATTAACTAATTTGTAATACTCTTGAGGGAATTGTGCATATATATCGTTCATTTATGATCATCAGCATAAAAAGCGGACGCGTAAAATATGTATGTTTAATCCCTCAGGGCTTTTATTATTATGCCAAACAATCCAAACCGAGATTATGGGCATACTAAAAACCACCTAAGGAGTTTAGGATCAACTTTTACTTATACCTTATTAGCCCGTTTCCACCGAGGTTGCAGTGATTTTGCTCTCAATATTCAAGTTATTATATATTCGTTCTTAATGTATAATTGTCCTCCAAAGCAAGTGTCACTCGCTCTTAATTTTAAAAACGTTGCATTAATCACTGCAGACGTTTTATGGTTACAGCCAAGCGGAAATACAAATAAATTCACCACACCACGGCATATAATAGCTATCTGTTCACAAATGACATGTCCCAATACTTGCATTACTCAGCTTTTTGAACTGTGATCACATGTGTTTGTGTGTAAGCTTATAAAAATTTAAATTCAGCGCCAGAATTTCGACGAGGATTCAAAACAGCCATTCTCAGATAACAAGCAGAGGGCGCGTTGAATTCACATATATCGAATGAATTATGTAAAAGTATAAAGGCCTCCCGTAGACTGGAAATCTCGCTTATTGTCGCAATATTCCATCACTGGAATATATTTCCTTAGTCAATTTTGTCACTGAATTTTTTTTATTGTGACTAATATTCTGATAGGGTGTGTACCGAGCGTAGAGATAGCAATTCTATTCAATTTCTTAAGAAAATATCGAAGAATCGTGTTGACTGACCAGAGTCCGCGAATCTATTAAATCTGTTTAGCACATATTACCAAATATTCACAGAACTCTATTTCTTCTACTGCCAAATATCGCCTTTTTATATTAAAAATGACGGAAAGATACACTTTTGGAGGTTCATTGAACGCAATTACTTGTCATGCTTGGAACAAAGATCGATCTCGTAATGTAACTTGAATTTTCGCAGAAAATATTTATTAATAAAAATACTTTAGAAATTGCACTTTCACCTAATAACAATGAAATCCATATCTATTCGCGTGAGTCAAACTGGAAACTAGTTGACGTACTTACACAACATGATTTACGTGTCATGGATATTGACTGGGCTAGAGAGACCAATCGTATTGTTAGCTGTGCATCGGATAGAAATGCATACGTTTGGTCCCAGGGCGAGGACAAGAAGTGGAAACCGACATTAGTATTACTACGCATTAATAGGGCAGCTACATGCGTAAAATGGTCACCAAGTGAAAATAAATTTGCAGTAGGGTCTGGGGCTCGTCTGATTTCAGTTTGTTATTTTGAATCTGAGAATGATTGGTGGGTGTCAAAGCACATTAAAAAACCTATTAGGTCAACAATTACTTCCCTAGATTGGCATCCAAATAATGCATTGTTGGTTGCTGGTTCAACGGACTACAAGGTAGAATTCGCATACATGTTTTCTCAATTTTATAATTTATTGTATTGTATCTTTATCATTTGAGGTTCGTGTATTTTCTGCATACATCAAGGACATTGAAGATCAACCTAGCCCTACGCCATGGGGAAATCGTATGACTTTAGGACATTTAATGGCTGAATTCAAAAATGCTGCAAATTCTGGTGGTGGTTGGATCCATAATGTTAGCTTTTCTGGTGATGGCAATCGTATTTGTTGGGTTGGCCATGATAGCTGTATAAATATAGCTGATTCCACAAATGGAAATGTTATACGCTGCAAAACTGAACATCTACCATTCCTCAGTTGCGTCTGGATAAATCTTAATTCAGTTATTGTAGCAGGGCACAATTGTGTACCCCTCATCTTCACCCTTGAAGGTGGAAAAATTAAATTTTCAGCTAAATTGGATACTACGCAGAAAAAAGAGACCAGTGGCATATCAGCCATGCGGATTTTCCAGTCACTAGATCGAAATTCGAGAACGGAAAATTCGGATACTTACGTAGAATCAATACATCAAAATGCTATATCATGCGTAAGAATTTATTCTGGCGACAAATTGTGCTGTAAGAAGATTAGTACTTCAGGTACTGATGGCCAGCTTGTTATATGGGATCTGGACGATAAGATGGTTAGCTCACTGAGAGATCTAAGTATTTAATGGAACATAGGCTAATACCTATTTCTGTGATTAAAATTATCCAAACTATGAAAAAACGGTTATTGAAATATACGCAATGCTGTGCATTTAAAATGAAATATATTTTTATTCTATACATGTTTAATTTACAAGTTGTACACGATGTAACAAGAATTGTTTGTGTTTTGAAAATTGGTTCACATCTCGAGTATGGTAAATTGTTACAATTTCCATCTGATACTAGTATAGAAAAGAGAGATAACTGGACAAAATGAGTTTCAATTAAGTTCGACGTTTTATGTTCATAACCGTTGTACAGTAATCACTATAAATGAAACTCATGGTATTCATATTTAAAAATTCTTGTTTGTTGCCACTTCCACGTTCATCACCAGTCCAGCATATTTTTACGAATATCTTATTTAATAAAAATATCGCATTTATAAACAATGTCGGGAACTATTTAAAGTTAAATTTACATACAGTTGGAAATAGGATTTTGGATTTTACAGTATTACCTAATAAACTGTCCTAAACATATCTGAATAATTTTAATTATCTTTAACATAATATGTACCCGATCGTAAATGATTGAGGCCGGCTCAGACGGAATTGAAGATCGTTCCAGATTTATTTTTATCTGTCCTGAATTAACGTTAAAACGTGATTATGACTCTTATTAGAGAAGTAGGAAGAATAGTTCAAAAATACATATAGTTGCATAAGTTGAAATTAATCCCGCATGCATTACAGTTTGACTTTATTCATATCTATGATTTTATAAACCCTTTACATTTAAAGCAACTAACATATAAATTAATCTCGAAAGTAAGATGTGTTTGCAAAAAAAAATACTTTATACGGATACAAATTAAACAAGTTTTTTTTTTTATTGAAGAAACACTACTTTTCATGAAGACCTTAATTGTCCATAAAATTATTCGACGTTTCGGAAAATTGTTTCACGTAAGCTTCATGTATTTTTCTTACAAATTCCGTATCATTTTTTATTAAATAACAAATTGTTTTAACAAGTTGAGATTGTGTTAACGGTTTCACCGAATTACAAGCTATAATCTGCGGTTCTGTATTATAGTTAGTATTATCCGCGTTCAGTGATTTCTCAAACATTGTTGGAGGCATTAACGCTGGTTTTGCGGCAGTTTGTTGTTCCCCTTGTTGCCGAGTATCCTTCTGTAGATCTTCTTCTTTTTTAAGAGACGCCGCATTTAATGTTGTTTGCATGTTAAAAAATTTGGCGAGTGGAGACATTTCCAAATCACATTTATTTTGTTCTGATTTCTTGACCACGTTGATCCTCTCCGGTTCAATTTTTATTTGTTGATTTAAACTCTCATTCAAAGGAGTCTTAACTTGTTGCTTTTCCAATTGCTCAACGGATAAAGTATTTGATAATAGACGTCTAAAAAGAGGCAAGTCCGACGATGGTGTAGGTTTGGCAGCTGCGAAAAAATTCATAACATTCCGAGAACCGGAATCTGGCTGATTGCCACTTGTATTCATATTAATCTGAAAATCTTGTTGTGCCTTACTTAGCATACTGAATATATTCACACTTTGAGCTACCCCTGAAGATTTCTGCTTCATTGTACACTCTTGAATTAAAGCACACACAAGATCTCCGATACGGTCACACTCCAAGCTGTTGTAAAACCAAAAACCTCGAATCCTGGATCTCTCGTTGCGATATAAAAGGAAAGGCGGCTGCGATTGTATCTCTAGCTGACCAGTAATGGGTTCCACAAATGAAGTTGTATTTAGTCGATTATTTATAAAAATACTATGAAAGGGTTCCGCATTTCTGCTGTATATAAAAAACGCTCCTTCAACATCTGTCTTCTCCCATTCGTTCTCATCCGAGTTAAATGTATAGAATGCCACATGTGCTGTTGAGTCAACAATGTCCTTTGCGTATGGATCAACTCTTTTGATGGCCGCCAAATTCATGCGATTTTTACTTAAATCAGCCATTGTAAATTTTAATTATTTGATAATTTCAATGTGTGGACATATTCGGTTTTTCGTTTACAATATTTGACAATACTTTGAGTTCAGAAAGAAAATGATGAAGGGTGCGTTCATAATTTCGCAAAAACTGTTACGTTGAGACAAACCAAAATTGAAAACACTCACTGTCGCATGCATTGTCTCACATTAATATTGTATTTATAGACTTATTTTAGATAGTTTTATACATATATTTTATAGATCGTTATACATTTATATAATGTACAGGATGGAAAACAACTGACTTGTTAAATAGTTTATTCTTATAATGTGGAATTATTAGCTATACTTACTACTACGACTATACTTAGCTATATCAAAACAAAATAAGATGTTACAAAGATGGTATCGATAAACACAGTATTGATAATATTGATGTAATTTGACTTATACGTACATACAATGACGAACTTTGCGACAGGGAAACATCGATTCCAATTGTTATACTATAAACGCATGTAGTTGAAATATTCGTGAATGATCAAATTAAAAAAATAAATAATAAAATTGAAAGACTCAAAAACAATATTAAATTAAGAATATTTAATATATTTATTTCTGATTTGAAATTCGATTTGTTTTATTGGAGCGTGATTGCTGATTTCCTATTGGGTCGGTGTGTATAGTTTATGGTTCCAATTGGATTGAAATAGGCCTCTTGTAAACACGATTTATCATTGATTTTGTGTATTTAGTTGTTTCATTCTCATAAGCACAAATCTACTACGTTTTAGGAGCTGTCAATTTGGCATATAACGAAACAGAAAAATATGTATTTGGGTACAGAAAAAGTTGAACGTACGCCGTTGTTAATATTACTTTGTTTGCGTTTTTGATCAATTTAAAAAATGTTTAGTGGGATCATGAAAGGAATTTCTTATTAATCATAAGCGAACTTGTGTGGATAATAGTAAAGTAACATAAACATTACCGTGGTATTTAAAATTGCACGAAAATGGCGGACCTCGAGGCTGTTTTGGCCGATGTCAGCTATTTAATGGCAATGGAAAAATCAAAATGCACCCCCGCTGCAAGAGCAAGTAAAAAGTTAATATTACCAGATCCAAGGTAAATAACTGGCAAAGATTTTTAATGTGTAGCGAATTGAAAATCTTTAAGACTATCCTCAATGCCGTAATGTAAAAAATATACAATTTAGTTCTTTTAAACCACCCTTCTTCGTCAATCTTCTGTGTAGTTCGAAATGTACATACTTAAAAAAATTTGTTTGTCGAGACTTACAAAAATAAAATATCGACAGGGTGCGCCTGGTACAATTGATATAGTTGCTAATTTTCCAGAAGACAGAATTAAATGTAATATCCTGTGTATCTGCAAGTACATAGATTATATATGTACATTAAAGAGCCAAAATCCAGGTCAAATATTACCAAAATCTTCAACACATAGGTATTCAATTGAAAATGCGGTAAATGAATATTTTTGGCCTCTTGGACTAAATATAGCAGAGAAATTAATTGTTGTTTATACGAACATGATTTAATTTTAGGAAAATGTAAACAATGTAAAATAAGAATTATGTCCGTACAGCTTCTTAAAAATCTGTGCATGCCTAATTTAAAATAAACAATGAATGAGTAATGTACATGCAAACATTTTCCTCAAAGTATTGGACATTTAAGAGATTTATATGCTGCTTGGATGTACATATTTTTGCCCGCTTACGGATTTTACATAAATGTTTTTACAAATTTAATAAAAGCCAATATTGCAATTGAAAAAAATAAAAACGTGATGGTGAATATTCTCTTATCCTCAATTGATTTCGTAAAGTGCAAAGCTTACTTATTCTCCTTAATCACGATTCAATTGGTTTGTTTTGAATAAAAATTCCTGCATCTACCTGATCTCTGAAATGAAGAGTGTAGGTGTAAATGTACACAATCAAATTCGAAAGAAAGTTGTTTGTGGCTTTGCCAAAAATCCCTTTTTAGATATGTTGAATAATTTGTTCAGTGATATAACATAAAATATATTCAAATAAACAGACATTTGTGGCAATTCGTTTTTTGGAAAATGTTAATGCCTTTGAGTAATCGTATTGAATTTTTTAAATAATGTCTCTAATCAGCGAAGCGTGTGAGAATTGCATTTACTAATAGTGCACATACTTCACTCTTACTAGCTTATATAACTGGTATTAATGTAACGAATACCTTAATTACATCCATGAAAGTGTATTGGGCTATAACATTACTGAAAATTTAAACAAAATAGTATACATTCTCAAAATAGCATTCCGACGAGATTATAATCTTTAATGGCTGCACTGATATGCATTGATGCAGTGAGTTCAGTCGGATAGAATGGTTTTCATTCACAATTATATTCTTCATTTGTGACAGCGGCCTAGACATATATGTAGCTCATCTGTTAAATCTATGTTAACAACATGGAAAGACACCTTTATTTGAAACCATTAAACACGAAGGATTAATTTATTGAAAATTGTTTTCTCACCTATTATAAGGAATGAATAATAATAACTTGTTTGGTATTTAATAATAAATATTACGTTGATGTAAAATACTAAAACATTTTGTAAAATCTTAGATCCTCATAGAAACATGCGTACATGTATATTTATAATTTTGATTGATTTTGTTCAACTATAATTAGGGTGTAGTGATATTATGTGTATAGATTTTAAATAACAACTGTTTTGTTTTTCTTTCAGTGTTCGTAGTGTTATGTACAAATACATGGAGAAGGAAAATGAATTAAATTTTCACAAAATATTTAATCAAGTATTTGGTAATTACAAATTTTGTTTCCTTTTTAAATGTATTAAAATAGATATGTAATCTTCTAGCCAAAATTATTTGCATGATTCTACCTTAACTATACTAATACAGTGGACTCTCCCTAAGTCAAATTATCACAGGATGCCACAATATGTTCGAGTTAAATAGAGCTTGACTTAGAGAGAGAATTTATTGTATGAAAACTTGAGGAAAATGTGTGTCAAATATAGCGAAAAAATTCGAGTTAGAGAGAGTTTCGACTTAGGGAGAGTCCACAGTACGTTTAATTGCATGCATGGGGGGAAATATGCACCATATATCAATACTATTAAAAATGTACCGCGATTGAAAATTGACATCCCGATTTTCAGTTCGACACCTTTACCTTTCTCTATCGACCCGGAATGCAGTCAATTAAACTACATCAATAATTTCGTGTTGGTCTGTTGAAATAACAGATCTTGCACAATTCTAGAAAAACATGTTTGGAACTTTGGGAACATATGGTGTGACATGTGTCCCAACACGTGCGAAAAAGTTAAAAGGATGAATTGAATAAAATTTCAATGCTTGCTATATACCTTAAAATATCAAAATATTATAAAACTACTAGTTTTCTCGAAAAGCTGAATGTTTTAAGTTCTTCATAATAACCGCAATGCGTTGTGAAAAGAAGCAAGGTACAAGAGTGGTAGAAGTCACGTATTTCGTAAAATACTTGAGGACAATTTTTACTACTACTATGAAAATTCTCTTTACGAACACCGCTATATAAGGGACACCTCTCTTTACAGACAATTTCACACGGTGCCAGTATGAAGGGATATTCGTGTTATTCGTTGTGAATCACAACAGACCGCCCTTATACCGGACACGCACATAAATTTCAACTTCTATTGAGCACTTGTATCCCTAATAATGGACACACGAAGCAAAAACGAAACGAAGATTGAGAAAAATATTGTATATACGCATTCCCTTGGTCTACATGTATTCTATTTGCACATGAAAGAACCTCAAGCTAAGTAGGCCTAAACCATTAGAAACAGTTGGTGTGTGTAACTGATTTGTATGTGTCTTTGGAACTGAGCTGGCATCTATTGAGTGTAACGCTATTCAGTTTGTTCAAAAAATGGAGAATGCTCGTTTTTATTTTACGGTAAAACGCAAAAAGGCATTATATTCATTATATATATTTTAAACGAAAAGTGGACTTGAATTTAACCTTTTTGTAAATAACTTAAGGTTTACCGGATGGCGCAGTTGGTAGAGCGCCTGCCCCTGGTTAGCGGGTCCCCGGTTCGAATCCCAGTTTAAGGAAAGTTAAAGCTAATACGCTGTTATCTGGTTTTCAAATCTGGTCCAGTCATTATTTGCCGTTGGGATCAAATTAACGGCACTGGAGTAGTCAATCATTGGTAGTAGTCTGACTAGGGGTAATCACAATGGGACCAATATGGTGTAAGTGTGCTGGTGAATGCACTAGGTGAATAGCACTAGTTAACGGACACCTCTGTATAACGAAGCAAGATAGTCCCTAAGGTATCGGCTATAGAGAACTTTCACTGTACTAGATCGCTTTATAGATGTTGACAGTGTTGTGTTTATAATGTCAAGTTGTAATATCCATGGTGGAAGCTGCCGAATGTCGTTGGGGTGTGATTCCTCGGTTACAAGCGGATATTATTTACCCAAATATCTACAACATGTACTTCGTATATAGTGGAAGGGCCTTTCGGTGATTTTCAGGAAATCGATTTTTTTAACATACCGTGATTTTTATAAACTGTTCGTTTGTTGTGCTTATAATGCTTGAAACCATCGGGACCATCTAATATAAACTTCATGTCATGAGAAATACTACGGATATGTTCACAATATTATTACGAATGGAAGCGATCTCGAGAGATACCTTTGTTTTACCATATAACGATATGGTGGTGAGCAGATAACTTCTAACAGCAAGTTTTTTAGAAAACAGACTTTAACCGCATTGAAGTACATATACATATGTAATTATGTATTGCCTTTGCAATTCTAAAATATTGAATTAAGACAGGAATGTAAGTAAAACAAAAAAATCTGGTTTTAATGCGAGTATAATTTTACTTAATTATGTCTAATATGACATTGTTATACATTTTGTACATCATTTATGGGTTTAAATGAAATAAATCAAAATTACTCATTTAAATCCATATTCATCAATAGTTAGTAGTGTAAACAATCCATTTGGTTTTGTTATATGTATTATTAATATACATTTTGTAATATACATTTTCCCAGATATATAGTTTTGGATATACAATTTAAAAAAAAAAGTAAATTAAAAAACACTTTGGATGCAATTAGGGATAATTACACGCTCTGATGTCTATAGCGTCAGACATTTTACGAGTCGGCAAATACAATAAGTAGCAAATGAAAATAAATTAATTCATCTTCATAGTAGGACTCTGATCTCCTTAATTAAAGTGTATGTATGAATCACTGTGGGAAAATTATTTGGATATAATTCTTAAATACTACATCGTGGTTGGGTAGATCCAATCAATTTTAATTAACAACCCTTCCTTGTTTGATCTATAATCAACAACGCGATCTTCTTGAAAGATCACAGTTAGTGCCAGGAATTAAGAGATCTCCGAGGCTTTAGCCGTACAAACTGAGCCGACTGAATTTGCAACTTGTGTGTTGCCCTTTCTAACGAGTCTTTGGTAAAACACACTCGTTCTTTTTATTAGGGTTCCTCTGAGTTGCGGAGTTTGGCAGTCATCATTTAAAGTGTCTCTTTTATTTTTACACCTCTATATTCAGCGCACTTCCCTTAAGTCGAATTGTCACGGGATACTCAAAATTTGTTCGACTTAGAGAGAGTTTGACTTAGAGAGAGGTTCGAGTTAGAGAGAGTCCACTGTATTTCTATTACCGAAAGATTGAGGACAATCTTGGTCTTCCTGTACCACTTTTTCTACAAAATTTTTTCTATTCTACCCTGCAGGATAACCCGAAGAGAGTTGTTTTCATTCTTTAAAATGTGACCCAAACATTCCAGTTTTATGTTTTTAACGGTAATCAAAAGATCTTTCTTTGGGTTTATGCGCTTCAGTACTTCTTCGTTTGTTAATCAGTCGGCCCAATAAATAAGGAGGATTCTTCTATGGATCAACATTTCGAAGAATGTGCTCCCAGTCTTCTAATTTCTCTTCTGCGTAGAGTCCATATTTCTGTTTCATACAAGAGCACAGACTAAATGTAACATTTTACCAATCTTAATTTCAAATATCCTAATATTTAATGTTATCAATTTTTTCTACTACTAGGTCATTGATTTCCAGTTCTATATTATGATTTAAAGGCTTTCTGTCAAAGATTGTGAACTTTGTTTGATAGGTGTTAGAACCTAATTCGGCTTGTTTATCAAATCGTTTAATTCCTTAATGCCACTTGATATTACGGAACCATCAGCGTATCTTATTGTTTATTTGTACTCCATCTACATATTGAAGAGCAAAGGAGATAGGATGTAACATTGTCTTACACCCCTACGAATCTCTACCTCATCAGATTCCTTTCCTTGAATAGTGATTATAGCCTTTTGACTGCAGTATAAAACCTCTATTATTCTTCGATCATTTCTATGTGTTTTCATTTCTTAGAATTTCGATCATTTTTGTGTGGTGTACTTTGTCAAATGAATAGTAAGCAATGATGTTTTGTTTTTTTTTTTACTTGAAAAAAATTTGCTGAGTCCACGCCGGTTCGCCGTGGCGGAGTGGGTTGTTGCCTCGATTCCTACGCAGAGGGTACCAGGTTAGATCACCGATTTTAACAATATTCGTAACACACGGCTCCAACTTTTTCGAGCCACTAACAAAGCTCAAACAGTACTCCTGTCTAGAAGAGCTACACAAACTTCGTCGTTGTCGGCATAAAACTGTAGGTTTCATCCACTCGTGAAAGAACAATTGTACCCAAAACACCAAAAGCTTGCTGTAAAAGTTAGGCCCAGGTTCATCCCGGACTGTTGTGCCATTTGTATTATTAATATTACATAAATTCGCTATTTCTAAAAATAATATTTTCTTCGCTCATTATATACAATATTGTTTGAAATTTCATAAAGCTAAGAGTCATTAAGTGCATTTCTCTTAAAATCCAATTTCACAGTGCAAGTTCAAACTCCACTTTGGATTTAAACTTCAGTTCAACGATTTATCCGATTCCACTGTATGGATAATGTTAAAAGATAGAAGTTTATGTAAGAGGTAGAACATTTTAATCTCCATGCAACTGATATTCGATAATAGAATCCACCCCTTCCTCATTTTTTCAAATTATTTCGCCTTTTTTATACACAGCGACTAGGTAGTTTTTTACCTCCATTTTTTGTATTATTTATCTTTCACTGGTTAGACTCAGGGTTGGATTGATCTCCCTTACCAGATAACAGCACCAGCGCGATACAAAGGTTCTAAAGGACTGAACCAAAAGTATTAAAACTTCAAAATATGTATAATGCATCAATAATCCAATAAGAATTGCAGCAAGTACCCGAACCAGTTTAAAGGGCTGCCATTTTTTTCGATCGCATTACACAGACTAAGTTCAACTGAACCGCAGTTCAGATTTTACTGTGAAACCGGACATTTAATTTAAACCGAAAATTTGAACTCGATTTAAGGTTCAGCTGAACTTACGTTTGAACCTTCACTGCGAAATTGGGCATAAGGTACCTATTTTTCCATTTCTAGTTTCGCTATAATACTTAGATCAGGCGTGTCTCATTGTATTTTCTTCTTGATCAACCTTGTATGTTTCCTTCATTCCGTCTTGTTTGCTATATGTGGTTGCAGTCAACTACTTTTGTTAGGTGGTGTCGGAAAACCAAGTAAATCAGCAGCAGCTATTTTGATGGTATTTGACAATGTTTCCAATATCTGCGATCATCTTACCAAGGCATATATAGTAGGTAGATAGGTTAATGGGTGTATACTGTATGGTTTTATACATCTTCTAGTTATGCCTATTGTGCTTATATAATTATGTTGTAACAAAAAATGATCTAATAATAAAATTTAGCTAGCTAACATTCACCAATTTCAACAGATATTAACTGTGTAAAAACTATTTTTATTTTAGGTTACCTTCTTTTCAAAGAATTCTGTGAAAATGACTTCGAAGAGCCAATTCAACATCTGAAATTTTATGAGCAGGTATATTATTTGCTGCATACAAAAATGTAAGTTTCTCTTAAAAATATTTGTTTGCAGATAAAGTCATTTGAAAAAACTGAATGTTCTGATGATCGAAGGAGTTTGGCGCGGCAAATTTATGACAATTTTATAATGAAAGAAATGCTTTCTCACACACATGTAAGTATCCGAGCTTTTACTCAGTTCTTTTTTGTCCTCTTATGTCTTATATATATATATATATATATTATATTATTACAAAAAAACCCATATATGATTTTCATACAGTGATTTTATTTTATTCGGAATTATTAATACATATGTGGATTGGTCCACATTTATTCAACTTGAAGTAATTTATTTTAAATACGCATAAAAGTTTTTGGAGCATACTAATTTTGCCACCTGACTTGTGAAACCTAAAGACCTGTATGTCTGGAAGAGTATCCAGACCTCTCTGCAATGTGTTATCATATTAGTATAAAGAATCGTTCTACAGATATATAAAAAGAGCACTTTGAAGTTTAAGTTTGCGATTATATCAGTCACCTCGTGTTCGAAAGTAATACTCATAGAAAACATGCGCTTGCAGTTTACTTTATTATTCGCCTATTCTGTTAGCTATGTAAAATTGACCAACGCAAAAATATTCCAAGTCATTTCATGTACGTAGCGAGCGCTTCAAGACTCTGTAATCACCTCTTAATTCCATACAATCTTATCAAAATGGTCCCTTTCCCCCATGGCCCATGGTCCAACCCTCCATGGCTATCTCAATTTTCATCCGTTGCCTCGAAAGTATACAAAATTATCTCCCTTTTCTGAAACATTTCGATGTCTTTTCCTTGATTGTAAACCTCCTTCCACCCTTGCATAGAAAACATCCTTGCAAGATATACTTTATTATTGCAGTCCTTATTTTACTCTTCCGTAGAATGCTACAAAAGGTTTAAAAAAAAAATCATGGAAAACACTAAAATCCCACATACGAGGATGAGATGAGGGTTAAAGAAATCTAAAGAGACTTCGCCTTCACCTATACCGATGGCTCTAAAATCGGGGATAACGTTAGCTATAGTGGATGTTGCTGCGAATCCAAATAACCGTTTCAGCTCCCACCTCTCACTTCCATTTTCACTGCCGAGGAATATAATAAGTCAACCAATAAAGTTAGCCATCTGTACCGACACGTCTTCTAATGATACCATTACCAATCTTAACAACCACAATTATTACCATTCTCAAAGCCAATATCTCCTCCATACTCAATCCGCGGAAATCAAACTCACAGATGAAACTGTTATCTCATTTTCGAAAAAAAAAAAAAAAACATTTACCTGGTACAAAAGCGTCGACAAAAATTAACTAAAACATAAATAAATAAATTAATAAGATTCCCCTCGATATTTAAAAATAATATTATTTTAAAATATTTTTCAGGAGTATTCAAAAGAAGCCGTTGCAAATGTCCAGAAATATTTATTAAAAAATGAAGTTCCAATTAATTTATTTGAGGTAATTATTGCTTTAAAATTGAAATGAAGCATTGAATATATATATATTTTTTGTTTAGCCTTATATCGAAGAAATATTCACACACCTCAAATCGAAGCCTTTCAAAAAATTTGTAGAAAGGTAAGTAAAAAAATAAATTGCTTTTAAAATGTGAAAAAATTATAACTACAAGGTGTGAGCTACAATTTCTAATTAATTCCTATTTTCATTTGTCAAAGAATGTTTTAGCAAATACTTAATCTTAATGTTGAATTGAATTCAATTCAATAATCTTGATGTAGTAATTATAATACATAACTTCAGTAGTTATCTCTCACGCACACTTAATTTAGGATTCTGATTTTGGCAACGGAGGTAGGAGTAGGCAGAGTGAAACTTATACCACAGAGTATGCGTCTATAAAAAGTTAGCTTAACCAGGCCCGCGGGCCAAAGTGTAACCTCTCCAATTACAAGGCAATGATTGTTCATTTCCGATAATATTTAATTTGATAAATGGATTCAAAGCTAAATTAATTTAGCTACAGATACTGTTGAAATTTTTTCTTACAATCAAAGTTTTGAAAAATCCAAAATAAGATGTTTATTACAGTTATATGAGAGCAAGTTTTGAGGACTTTGAGAGTAAAAAACAAAAAAATATACACAATTTTATGAATCCCTTCATAATAAGTTTGAGTGAAAAAATATATTATCCTGTCGATATTCAGTTAGAACTCACTGAACAGCAACATCAATTTTTCGCTAAAACAAGAAAGTATGTTCCAAACCACAAAATTTTTCAGAAAATTTTGCAGATTTATGGAAATTAGTACCAAAAAAAGACTTTTCTTCAATAACCGACCTGCCCTTGCAGTTCTTAAAACGGAACTTCAGTGGTCCACCGATCTTTGGAACCAACATTTAAAAATCGTTTGGCCCGATTGCTAAAAAAGTTGAACAGCTTATATCTCATCCATACACAATCGACGCCCTCAGTCAGAGAATGCTTTAATGAACCACTTCTATCTTTTGATGACTTTGCAATCCCAGCCAGTCAGACCAAGGGTGTGGCTGTTGTGAGCACTTATTACTGTCGAACAGCTATATTGGTCTCTTTGTTTATTCTTGGCCGAGTTCATAAACGTCAATCTTTAGGCAGACCTGCAAGATTGTTCATACAGCAGTGATTTTTGTTTTATTCCAGGATTGAAAAAAATTACGCATACACATTTACGAGCCTAGTTGCCAAGACTATTAGCTCAATCGTAAAACTATGTATGTTAGATAGATATGTTAGATGTAGTTACAAATTCAGTAATTTTGTTTAGATTTGATGGAATGGGGTTTTTAGTAATTCATATATTGAGTTCTTATTAAGTATGCTATTGATCATTGACTGCGTTATAGCACATTATTCCAAAATGTGTCTAAGATGTAATTGTACGTTGCAGGAGGAGCAAACTGGAGGTGCGGTTTTATTGAGGAGGTGTTGCTGAGTGGCTGTTGTGTGTCCAAGATGAAGTCGTACGAAAGAGGAGATTTTTTGTTTTGAAATGTTTGTGGGGTATAAAGGCGTTACTTTGAGTGGGTTTATTTTTTTTTTATAGTGGTGGTGATACAAAGTCCAGTCTCGATTGCTGCCTTCTTTGGCATTTCTTTAAATTTGTTTTAGCATATCTAGCTTGGTGAATATGTTGAATGAGAAGACAGGAGCCTTTTTTCGGAATTAGCTACGTTGACCACGTGCTCGTTACCTTGGATTCCAACATGACCTGGTGTCCACATTAGTCTGAAGCAGTTTTGTGACTTTATCAACCTTAATACGATGTCTGTGTTGTTGTCGGGGCTTTTAATAGCATTAATGGCAGACATGCTATCGGAGTATATTATATATTTCGAATCATATTTGGTGACTATTTATATGATGGTGATTTTTATATCAACATTTTTGACATTGGGCACAATATTTTCTTGGGGAATACAAAACCTCACTCAAACACTCTTTGTATCTTAACATAAGTATGTTCATTTATTAATATTATTTTTTTAGAAATGCTGACCTGCTGCAATCTTGCGGCTTGTGCTCATAAATAATAATAATATGTTAATATGGGTGGCACGACAGTCCGAGGCGGACCTGGGCCTAGTTTCTACCTTTCGTATTGTACGGTACGTGCTATTGTTCTTTCACGAATGGAATACTCATTGAGCATTGTCCGATACTCGAAAGAGGTGAATCCGTGAATTGTGAAAGTTGGCTAATTCGGGTATCGAACATGGCACCCTCTGGCGTGGGAGTGACCGAAGATTATCGAATTTCACTTTGGTATTATAATTATAATGGTCATTGATATTTATTTCCGGTCGAACTTGAAAGATTAATTTACCTTGAATCAGCGCACCCCACTAATTTCCATCCAACATAACCTACACTCTAAAATTCTCAATTCAAAATAATATGACCAATTGGGAAAGTAGTCGACAGAATCAACAATAGTCGATACTATCAGCCATCGACAATCAATAATAAGGATTCACAATATCTATCGGAAATATTATCATTTCGAGTTGTGTTATATTGGTGCGATGAAGCAGCAGCTTTTTTGTGGATTCAATGATTCGAGAATATTAAAGAAAGTACTACTTCCGGAAATATGAAAATTCCAGTACAGTCGTATTCGAGTAAGAAATACAAGTAACAGATTAAGGTTGATTATCTCGCAATACTTCGATGTTGCTAAAGTTGTGTCAATATGCCATGTCAGTTTGAGTTATATAGTACTGTTATTCTTATACTTTGGGTACCTAACAAAATACATGAGAGATTTAATAAATCGATTCACCACATTTTCTGATTAAAAAAGAGTACATGTTCAATCTTTTCAGTGATAAATTTACCCGCTTCTGTCAATGGAAAAATTTAGAGCTAAATATGCAAGTAAGTAATCATATATTTGTTTAAAACTTAGTTTTTTTTAATGCGTATCTGATTAAATTATTATATAAAATTCTCGTGTCACAGTATTCGTAACAAAATTCCTCCGAAACAACTTGACCGATTCTTATGAAATTTTATGTGTGTATTTAGTAGGTCTGAGAATAGGGCGTAAACTATGTTTCATACCCAACAACATTTTCATTTCAACATTTTTTTATGATTCGATTCCATATACCACCAACACTTATTTTTAAGTAGCGATACAGTGGACGTCCAATATAATGAATTATATAATGCACAGTCTTTCGTTATATCGAAAAATTCGTTAAATCAATCGTTCTTTTTTTCCATCTAACAAAACACGAATGTGAAGTGTATTAGTAATGAAAGACTTACAATGACGTTCTCGATGAACGCAACTCTCGATTTTCCTCGATTATCGCAACAGCTAAATTTAATTTCTTATCAATACTGACGCAGTAATCCCAATTTTTCAAGAAGACAGACTATACTTGCAACTACTACGAATGTATTGCTACCAAATTATAAACTTTTGTGTACTCAGAAAGGTTACTATCGTCCTCGCTTCCGCTTGATGACATTAGCCAGAATACATACATTAGCCGGAATAAGCAATGCTTTTTTTGGTAGATTCTGATTCGACCATAAAAAACTCGCAACAACAGTAGAATCTCGGAAACATGAAGGGTTCTAAGATGAATAATTCGGAAAAAATTTACGGAATTGTAAGGCAACAGTACTCATTGGGATGTTGTTTCGGTGATTCATGAGCAACCAACTAAAACCGCTTCTTCCATTTTGGTGAATTAAGCAGACAGTAACAGATTGGTTGAAATAAGGTTGAATTAAATTAATGTTTGTGCATACATACATCTTGATGTCGCCTAACTTTGTTGTACATATTTCGAAAGAATTTACAAAGTATTCGTTAAATCGATCGTAAAATATTTTTACATAGAACCATCAGTGGAAAACAATTCTCATTCGTTGTATTGGAAATTCGTTAAATCGAGTATTCGTTAAACTGGACATCCACTGTATTAGCACTTTAATAATTTTCAAACATATCAGTTACCATTCGATCAGTTATTTCCGTCAGCTTCATTTCTCACCGCGTAAACAGCACAGAGTAGGGATGTCCTGTCTTTCTCAAACAATAAGTTTCTCTCACTCAGTACAGTTTAGGGCCTACACCGTTTTCAGCTTGTTTCTTTCTTAATTAATTTTTTTACTTTCTCATTGTAATTGTCATATTTATTAGTTCCTACTAGGGATGATGTTGAAGTCAATGTCAACTTCGTTGGTTTAATATCGATGACCGATAATAATCAAGATGAGAGAATACAAAAAATACCAAGAAACTCAAAGTATTCTGTATACTCGGAAAATCAAATTTTGTTATCAGAATCAAGTTGAAATCTTCCATGAACCAATTCCAAGAACTGATCAGATCAGATCATTATGACGAAATTCCAGAAAATTATTCAAAATCTACAATTAATAGTGGGTTTTCTTTTGCTAACATTGAAGGCCGATGTTTTGTCCTTAATTATTATTATTATCTTCAATAAGACACTATAATACTAATACCCGTGTATTCATAGTAGTGTCAGATTTTTACTGACTGAACACACCCTTCCCATTGTTTTAAGTTGTTTACTACAACTAGGTTTCCCTATCTAGTAGTTTTAACTTCATTATTTGTACGAGTGAGGTAGGTAGATTTTCGATAATATCACCTGCTGGAACCGTTTATAGCGGCCTGTACTCATTGCGCGAAATCGAACGGTTTAATTCGTTGGAGACGGCGCACGTGGTTTATCATGTCCAGTGTTAGTTTTTAATTCATTTTTATTTGCTCAAATCTTATATCTCACTTAATCCTAGGCAAAATGTTTAATTCTAGCTTAACTCTAACAATTCATTTGGACTTATAACTCACTTACTGACTGAGTAATTTAATACTCAGTCCGAGACGTATTAAATAATTTTTTTTTTGCCAAGAAAGCTTGAAAACTTGGTTCTTCTACTCATGTCCAGTGTTTGGAGTATAGCATGGTTACAATGACCATGAAGTCTCCAAGAACTTCCTCTCGAAGTTTTTTTTATTTCTTCATCCACGGTTGCGATTCCTAGATCTCTTCGTATATCATTATTTCGTAGATATCAGGGAGCATTCACTACCGCCCTTATAACTTTGTTTTGGAATGACTGTATAAATTCTCTATTAGTTGCTTTAGTGCAACCCCAAAGTTGTATATATATAAGCAGTTTGTTATACGCATTTAACTTGAAATGTCGTCCGAGTAGCCAGTACATTTCTCTATATCGGTTCTCAAGTTCGTCACGTTTTTTCTTTACGTGCGCCTTCCACTTAAGCTTAGCATCCTGCGTCATACCGTCTTAGCATCATGCGTACGGTATTTGTACCGAGTTAATGAAGACCTATATATTTTCTATGATTTTGTAGGTAAAATTAATATGCGTGGATTTCGTTTCATTTAGGGCAATGCGCCAGAGTTTTGCCCAATCGCAAGTTTTATTTACAGAGTCTTACGGTAGTGGACTTAGTTGTGCTTTCTGTAGCCAGAATAGCCCTATCGTCTGCGAACGTAGCTACTATTGTGGCCTCAGTTTGTAGTATGTCCCGGGTATATAACAAAAACAGAGTAGGGCCAAGGACACACCCGGGACCCCAGCGGCAATGTCTTTTAATTCCCAGTATGCCGTTCCGTGCTTAACTCTAAATATCCTATTCTTGAGGTAGGATTATAAAAATCCAATATAGATTTTTCGGAAATGTCCTACTAAGTTTATATTTCAAGCCGTCGAAACATCGATTATGCGATATTTTACGAACTTGAACATCGATGTCAAAACATCGATATTCGGTTACTCAACATGGATGTTATTATTATTATTAGTAAAAAGTATTGCTTTTAAATTGTGGAAGCCTTTAAATTAATGTTAAGTTTTAACATGCGTGTGAATAGAAAGTAAATAAAATAGAATAGAAAAAAAATAAAAATTAAGAGTTATGTATGTGTAGTAGTTTCGGTGGCCAGATATTTAAATAGGGAGGACTTAAAACAATTGGTGCTTATGTTGATGGGTATGGAATTCCACAGCCGAGTAGAGTCAACCAAAAACTGATGTTCGGAAGTTAAACTGGCATAACTAGTTTATAATAGTATACACAATCAAAACAAATGTTTTGTCAACATCGATGAACATCGAACATCCCTAGTTCTTACTGTGGTAAAGTGCATGGACCACAGTATCCAACGTATAAAGACGCATGTCTTGCACTAGGCTTGCAGTAAGATGACAAGCAGTGGGACAGTATGCTAACTGAAGCAGCATTGAGCTATACAAATTCATCTTCTATTCGCTATAATGTTTCAGTCATATACATATCCCCATACACTTACTATAAGTTAGTAATTTTTTAAATGACTATCAAAATATGCACTAGAAATAATTTCTGCTAAGTCAGCTAGTAATAATAATAAAAATGTATGTATATCAAGTAATGAAAATTTCGCCTCCTGGCCAATATCTGATATTGGCTTAGTATATATATTTGGTGCAGTTTCTTCTTTCTGTATAGCCCTCTAGTATCTTTGCTTGCATGGAGCCATGGAATTTGAGTCCTTTGAACGGATGTAACTTGCTTTGTGGCCTGATAGTAGTGTTTTCCGTATCAGTACCTGTCTTGCTTTTTTTGTAAAAAACGTTATTTCATTGTGTTCAAAGTGTTTACTACTGCTTTTTTATAAACTTAATATATAACCGTCAGTCAAATGAAGTCACATTAGTTGCGCCTTTATAATTATTTATTTCTTGTAACTATTCGAAGATAGTTCGGTATTAAAATAACACCCGAAAGTTGTACTTATTCTAGTGATACGCGTATCTCATATGGAAAATATGTTAGGGGTTGAAAATTTCCTTTTATTATGAATTGGCAATCGAGTCCACTCCAATTATTCAATATGATTATTTTCTTTCAGGATAAAATATGAAATATATGGTGAATTATAAAACTATTAATTGTTTTTTCAGCTTACCATGAATGATTTTAGTGTTCACAGAATTATTGGACGTGGCGGATTCGGCGAGGTGTATGGCTGTAGAAAAGCGGACACTGGAAAAATGTATGCGATGAAGTGCTTGGATAAAAAAAGAATAAAAATGAAACAGGGTGAAACATTAGCGTTAAACGAGAGGACAATGCTCTCTGCTGTTAGTACCGGAGTAAGTAGAAGCACAGTTGATACTAAACGAGATGTAATTTGCTAAATTCATATATATTATTTAATTAAACAATTGTTAAGTTTTGTCGCCTGACGGGTTAATGTCTATGAAAGACTACACATTTCCTATGCGGAAGAGTTTTGATATTTTTTCCCGCTTTCATGCTACGACGAACTGATCTCATATTTATTTATATTGTAGACGATTTGAAACAACAGAATCACTTATAGTTTTGGATTTGTGCATGGACCTGTGTGCTTAGCAATATGCTGCAAGGTTTCTGAAATTCGCTGGCTAATGTATAATTACGCACATAAATGTACGTCAAAAGAGAACTCTGAGCACCGGTATTTTAAATCGGATAGAAAACACAATCATTTGGTGTTGTGAATTATATGTGCAATATATATAAATATGAGTGGAATAATGTTCAACACACAAATCGAATAAAGAAATAAAATAAACGTTTTTTAAAATAAGGTCGATTCTTAATTATTAATAATAATATTAATCCACTTTCTAATCTTTGCGTATTACAGGCAGACTGCCCCTTCATAGTTTGTATGACTTACGCATTTCACACTCCAGACAAGCTATGTTTTATTCTTGATTTGATGAATGGTGGGGACTTGCATTATCATTTGTCTCAGCATGGAGTTTTTAACGAAGGTCAAATGAAATTTTATGCTGCTGAGGTGAAAAAAAAAAATCATGATGTTAAACTATTTTATTTTAATAATTCTATTGCTTATTGTAGGTAATACTTGGTCTGGAACACATGCACAAACGATTTATCGTATACAGAGACTTGAAGCCTGCAAACATTCTTTTGGATGAAAACGGGCATGTTCGAATATCTGATTTAGGGCTTGCATGTGATTTTTCGAGAAAAAAACCTCATGCTTCCGTCGGAACACACGGCTATATGGCCCCTGAAGTGCTATCAAAAGGAACCCCTTATGATTCCAGTGCTGACTGGTTCAGTTTTGGTTGCATGTTATATAAACTGTTAAAAGGTCACTCTCCTTTCCGGCAGCATAAAACAAAAGATAAACACGAAATAGATCGTATGACTTTAACAATGGTAAGTGAATTCGTTTATTAAATGCTATACTAATGTGTAAAGGATTCAAACAAAATTAAGTATGTATATGTAAAAATAATACCAAAAAAGTGGATTTTTTCACTTTGAATGTGGATTAGAATTCTCATCCCTTTGCGGTATGAGTTGATAGATTTGTTTTCTTTTTATGATGAAACTTGGACTAACATATTTGTTCTTAGTGCAAGCAGTTGGTTTAGTATTTGGACATACAAAAAGAAAGTTTGGACTAATACTGCGAAGAAAATTTAATATAATAATAATATAGTATATACATGTATATAGCGATTGTAGAAATTTGCTCTCATAAGCCATTTTCCCAAAGATGATCTCACATGTATATTTTAAATTTTAAATGTTTTATTATAAGCTTTTATTAGGTAATTCAACTTAATGAAAAAATCTAAATGTGATTTCAGAATATCGAATTTCCGGACTCTTTTAGTGAGGAGTTAAAAGATCTTTTGGAGTGTCTTCTCCAAAGAGATACAGACAAACGGTTGGGTTGTATGGGCAAAGGGTATGAACATAAATATTTTTATTCTTTTATTAGATCTTGTTAGATGTGATAGTAATTAGTATTTGTATAAAAGAATTAACATTTAAAATATCCTTGTACTTACATGTCTATTTAGAATAATATTAATTTGTATTGCATTTTTTATATATAAATATTTGAAGAATATGCATTGCGCAGTATATTGAATTATTTTGAAATAAGAATAGTATTACAAACAGATGCAACATGCATCTTTATAATACGAAAATTAAGTCCGCGCTTACGGCTTACCATTTTGGTTGCTCAAATCTAAACTTGTGCAATGAATTCTGAGATTACCTGCTTTATTATGTGGCTACCTAATCGACAGTTGTTTGTTCTCGAAAAAAGATCACCTACATTTTTTTTCAAGTGCCAATGCTTAGGCATGTCAAGTGCCCCTTAATAATATTCGATTTCGAATGTTCGGATAAACGTACGTATGTGTAAACCGTTTTATAGTTGTTAATAACATATGGCGAATGTAAATTTGATTTTATTATTATTATTTTTTTTTAAAGACTACGGTCCAAAAGTTAATCTTATACATAGTCTACTATGCGACTCTTTGAGCCGATTCTTCACTAAGAAAAGGTTCAATATTGATCTATACATTGTTTTGACATTGCGTAAATTTGATCAGTCAATGCAAAACTAGTTATAATAATAATATGGGGTAATATGGGTGGCGTAACAATCCGAGGTGGAACCGGGCCTGTCTTCTACAACAACCACTCGTGCTATGCGTGCGAGCTTTAACGAATGGATGCGAGCTGCACTTATAGTTTAATGCCGACTTCGACACCGAGATTTTTTTAGACAGGAATACTCTGAGCATTGTCAATGACTTGAAAGAGGTGGAGCCGTGAAATATAAAAGTCGGAGTCGACGCACTAACCCACTACGGCATGGCGACTCACACCCAATCTAGTTAAATAAAATTCAAAGAAAAAATATAAAACAACATATTATATCTAACACTTTAACTAGTTCAGGCCGTTTTTATTTTTCCTTCGAAATGTATTTTTATAATTTCGTGCGTTTTGTTCTTCCTCTCCAGTTCTTATTAATAGTTAATAGCTGCTAACTAAATTTACTTGTCTTCACATAACCCCTTGTATTTTATTTTATGAGCATGCTGTTAAATAAATAAATACTCCTACTGGCATAGAAGTTAAAGTGTCATAATGTTAGCAAATATTTTTTGGTGACGAATAAACTTTATTTATTTTTTTCAACAGGGCCGAGGAAATAAAACAACATCCTTTCTTTTGTGGTATAGACTGGAACCAGGTTTATATTCAAAAATACACACCACCGCTTATTCCACCACGAGGCGAAGTTAATGCTGCCGATGCATTCGATATTGGGTCCTTTGATGAAGAAGACACTAAAGGAATCAAATTAACAGAATCAGACCAAGAATTATACAGATATTTTCCACTTACTATATCCGAAAGGTATGTTGCGAGGAAATGTACATTCAAAATTGAATCAACTTTAATTTCATGTGGTTGATAGTCGCTATGGCCTTTCAAGGAATGCAATGCACAACACATATAGGCACAACTATATTCTTAATTTCATGTTTTATTTAAAGATTCTTAGCTTTTATTTCTTATTTATTTTATAAGCTTTATTTTATTTTATTTACTTCATAAGCTTTTCTGAACCCTACATATACATAACTATTTACAGGTGGCAACAGGAAGTAGCTGAAACTGTGTTTGATGCTGTTAACATTGAAACTGACAAGATAGAACAAAAACGAAAATCAAAACAGAAAATGCATTTCGATGCCGACGAAAGAGAATCTGACTGTATCCTACATGGTTATATAAAAAAATTGGGAGGCTCTTTTGCATCTGTGTGGCAGACAAAATATGCAAAGTTGTATCCAAACCGGTATGATCATGCCTTTGTTATATAAATATAACTTACTACTCTTGGTTTGCAGGCTTGAACTTCACACTGAAAGTGGAAATAATAAGCCAGAACTATTTTTTATGGATCAGGTAGAGGAAATTTCGCCAGATTTCGTTTTGTATAAAGGCGAACAATGCATTCAAATTCGTATAAACGATGGCATACGCGATGGAAGATTAATATTAACGAATTCGGTATTTATACTTATATATGTTAGTGAAGTAAAGATTATAATATATTTGCTTTAGGACGAAATCGGATTAAAAGAATGGGCATTCTCTCTACGATCGGCACATAAAGTTTCACAAGAGCTTTTAGGTAATATGGCCCGTAAGGCTGGAAAAATTTACGGCAGTGAAAGAGATGCTGCAAAATCATTATGTATAATCAGCGGGAATCCATCACCAAAATCAAATTTATACAATTAGCGTAGTCTAAATATTTATTTAATCATTTACATTAAATTTGTTTCATTTCCGCAGCATTAAAAAAGCTTATTTTTCAAACATTCTAACATTACATGATGTTTAAATGGTATGAAATATACATATAACATTCATGCAAAGTGTACAAATATCCGCATATAGAAACTGAAACATTTAGAACATCACTTAACAAGGAAAACACATTTTTTTTATCATCGATGTACCGGTTTAATTTTTAAAGTAGTATGTAGAATAACGTGAAAAATCCAAACTATATATCAAAAAAAAGTAAGGCAATAAATAAATAAACCCTCTTCACAGAAATGAAAATATTGTTTTGATATTTCTTAAACGAGTTTGCTACACCAGGACTGTCGAACGCAGGATCGGTAAGAACCCTGCTGCAAAACTACGAATTTTAAATTATTTTATTCACTTCTCTCTTAATGGACACCCTCATCTAAGCCTGCACTGAAATGTTGTCATAATTGACATGATAGAAGAATAAATTGGATGGCACCCGCGAGGTACTGTCCACGTTCAAAATACCAGCTGAACGATGCTTTGAAATAAACAAAGACGTCTATGCAAGCTCTCTAGACTACGAAAAGGTCTTCGATGGAGTACACTCCCAGAAAATATCCTCGAAAGTAAGGGCATTGACATGAACTACATGAGAGTGATCAGTAATGTATTCTGGGGTCTGAAGGAAAAAATAGTAATAGAAGAAGAAGAATCGGAAGAAGTTGGGATCCAAAGTGGAGTGAGACACGGTTGTATTCCCTCTCTACTACTTTTCATGGCGTGACGGCCCATATAATCAATTTGAGATACGCGAATGATGCCATCATAATAGCAAGCTGTACGTATGCTAAGCATTAAGATTAACAAGCTCAACAGGGTGAGCAATAACTACGGTGAAGCGAAGTAACTTCACAAAAATAAGAAATAACTTCACTTAAAAATGTGTTTCTCACATAAAGTGGGAATTAATTTCACATTTAGGTGGGAAATAACTTTGGGCCTCAGGATTTCTGTGCCATCCTCCGACGCGTGCACTTGTCTCCGTCCGTGCATTACGCGAGTGCAACATAAAAAGAAATTAAACCCCGCGGTCCCTCAACCCTCAAAAGCTCCGTGAGTGCACGAAAAAAAAAGTAAATAGTATAAAAAAAAAGTGCTAGTGAGAAGTGTTTCGGTGTCGAGTGCGTCCGGTCCGCTCCCTCTCGCCCCTTTCCCTCACAAGACACTGTTGCGCATTCTCGGTCGCAACTGCCGTTTGATTCCATTAGGCGGGCTGATGCAATAACTGAGAGTGCGTAGCATCTGACATAGCGGATCTTAGAAGTGTGCATTTGTTGGTGGACCAACTCGAATCGATGTATGGGCATAACACCTACATCGATTGTTGTTGGGAAGCTAATTTTGAATTTGCACTTCTCATTTCTGCTTCACCACTTGCAGTCGGAGTTGGTTTTTTTATATCTGCGTTTTGTCCTTTATGGGAAGTTTTAGGGTTGATGTGAGCAATGTGCGTGGGCTTTTGAGCGAATCTCTTCGCTGTGTATGTCCACCTATCCCGTTACAAACCAGCTGTCTTGGCGCTGAGTGAAACACAGGTAGGTAAGAATACCAAATTATCGGATTTGAACCTGCCTGGATATAGCTTGGTGCCGCTCTTCTTTTTACACCGCGGTCTCGCCATTTACGAGCTTACCAAATTCAACAACAATACGGCCTCTGTGCCAATCCGGAATTTAATTTTCTGTGGTTAAAACTCCATGTCCGTAAGCATTTAATCCACTACTGCTTTATTTATAGAAGTCCAAGCTTGGATAGCAATTCAACTTTTAACGAATTTGATGCGCTATCCAATTCCATCTCAAGAATTGTATCCCTGTATCCTCGCACTGAAATTGCCATTGCGGGCGATTTCAATGTACACAATTCTAATTGGTTTTGGCATTCAGGCCAGTCAACACCCGAAGGAAGGTACGTCGAAATCTTTGCTGAGGTAAACAATCTGACCCAGCTAGTAAATGAGCCCACACGAATACCTGACATTGCTGATCATTCCGCCAACACCCTGGACCTGTTTCTCACCTCTCATCCTGATAAATATTCTGTTGACATACTGTCACCTCTAGGCTCGTCGGACCATTGTGTCGTATCAGCAAAATTCTCGTTATCACCACACATAGTTAGAGAACAAATTCCTAAAAGAACAGTTTGGCTGTACGAGAAAGCCGATTGGAACAAACTTAACAACTTCTTTAGGAATTTTAACTGGTCACTTTGCTTCCTCGATAGTGACGTGGATGCCTCTGCTGATATGATCACAAATATTCTGCTGGGCATGAGAACCTTCATTCCTCACAGAGTGAAGAGTATCAACCCCAAAGCAAACGCATGGTATGACTCGAGCTGTAAAGAGGCTATTAGGATTAGAGAGTTGAATTTCCGGACATACAAAGCCAACCCTACTGAGAAAAACCGGAAGAAGTTTAAACGGTCCAGAAATGACTGCAATGCAACTATCAGACGTGTGAAATTCTCTTATGAGCAAAAGTTGAGGCAAAAAGTGCTACAATGTCCCAAGGGTAGCAAAAACTTTTGGTCATTTGTAAAAAGCGTAAAGAATGCCGCCTCGTCTTCAATTCCCACGCTCATTTACAATGACATTCCAGCTGTCAGCTCCTTAGACAAAGCTAATCTGCTTGCGGCTCATTTTGCAGCTAGCTCAACACTGCCAGATTCCAATTCGTCTCCACCTGTACTTGAGAGCGTTGATTTCACCATGGGACAAATCCACTTCCGCACTCGTACAGTTGCAAGAGTACTGAAAGATCTCGACGTGCACAAATTCGCTGGCCCGGATAGTATTCCCCCTATACTTCTGAAGAGGTGTTCTTCTGTGCTGCCAAAACCACTGCGTAAGCTTTTTCATCTATCCTACTCTTTAGGTCTCTTTCTGAGCAGATGGAAAACAACATTTGTCCAGTCAGTCCCTAAAAAGGGCGAACCTTCGTCACACACCTCGTACCGACCTAGTCCCTAAAAAGGGCGAATCTTCGTCACACACCTCGTACCGATCCATAGCACTTACGTCCCTTCTTTCTAAGGTCGTGGAAGCGCTGATAAATCGTCAGCTTATGAAATATCTTGAATCGCGGAAGCTTTTTAATGACCGACAATATGGTTTCCGCAGCGACAGGTCCACTGGTGATCTGATAGCTTATCTCACCGAAAAGTAGAACCAGTCTTTGCACAATGCAGGCGAAAGCAAGATCGTTGCGCTTGATATCTCTAAAGCATTTGACAGGGTTTGGCATCAAGCTCTCTTGTCGAAAATGCGTGCCTTTGGTATCGATGAATCTCTTCTTCTATGGATTAGAAATTACCTTTCGAACCGTTCAATTCAAGTTTTTTTTGGATAGGTTCAAGTCTGATATCCACCAAATAAATGCTGGTGTTCCCCAAGGCTCAGTTCTGTCTCCGACACTCTGTCTCATTTTTATAAATGATCTCTTGTCTGCTACTTCTAATCCAATCCATTCATTCGCTGATGACAGCACCCTTAGCTGTTGACAGCATAATTAACTGGGAAAAAACAATAAAGTGGAATTCAATGCTTCAAAAACTCAATGCTGTCTGCTGTCACTCAAGCGAACCCTTGATAATCAGCCATTATCCATGAATATATAATAATGTGTCGATGAAACCGGAAAACTTTCCATCCTTGGTATGTGTATCAACACAACACTTAGTTGGAGCGATCACATATTTGAGGTCGCCAAAAGTTCTACGAAATGTTTAGGTTTTCTTAATCGATGCAAGAAATATTTCACTTTCTTTTGATTTGGCTTTAATTTATAAGGCGTACATCCGCCCAAGCTTGAGTATAATGCTCATATCTGGTCGGGTGCCCCCAAGACCACACTGCACCTACTTGATAGAATGCAAAAGCGAGCGATAAAACTTATAGGAGACAACAATATCGCAGAGTCATTAGACTCGCTCGAACATCGACGTACCTTCTCTTCATTGTCCGTGTTTTATCGTTATTTGAACAAACGATGCTCAAGTGAGCTAGCCAACTGCATTCCTCCTCTCCATGAATTCACCCGCAATACTCGTCTCGCCAGGAATGCCCATCAGTATACCCTTAAGCCTACTTTCGGAAGCACAGTTAAATTCAGAGACTCGTTTTTCAGCCGCACTGCACGAATACAACGACTACAACCCGCAGATAATTAAGACCAATATGCACAGGTACGTCCTCTCCCTTTCTTCCTCTATACCTTCGGCCCGTGCTGTGTCTTGACCCCGGACACAAAAGGGTATTAGCAATCCCTTGAGCACGCGCAAATTATAAAAAAAAAAAAATGGGGGAGGTGGTAGGAAGGTTGAGGTATGTTTCTGTGCATGGAAATTTGGCAATGTCTACGGAAAATATGCAATACCTACATAATACCCATCTCCAAAACACCCAAACCGTAAAATCCCCACTTTTAAAAAATACCCGAATTGACTATCCCCATGTACAAAATCCTCAACCACAAAATTTCCGCTACAGGGTCATAAGTCCATTGTGGAAGTGGATGGGTTAAAAGTCCATAATTCAATAGCCCAGAGAAAATATAACTAAACTTTAGCTCCAGGCGCTTGTCTGACAGTTGTTGGTATACCCTATACCCCTACACTTTTCCCAAACTTTGTTTAAATTTGGTGGCCGAGTCGTTGTGGCTCTGTGCATCGACCCTACGAGAGAAGTAGCACGAACAACACTATTGGTTGCCGTAGAAGCTAGTGTCTGTCCCTTTACCGGATGTAGCGCCAACCATATTATAATTCTTTAAAGTTTTACGAAGAAAGAATGTTTTCAAAAATGTACAGTCTGTTTCAACCCCAACTCAAACATTACAAAAATGTGGGGTAATATTAGAATCCTTAGACCCAATTACACAACTTGCTCCAAAAAGTCAATTGTAATAGAATTTCAGACTAGACTCAAAATTTCTACTGAAAATTCTTAGAATCTAAACGTTTAGTACCAAACAAATAGAATCTAATATGTTGTCGAGTATGATTCTCTCGCTGTATCCTTCAAAAATTAATAATGTATATTATACCTCGATTTACCCTCTATCACTCTATTCATCATCAAAATCAAAATGTTGCCACACGCGATAGCCGATGCAAATGTAACTATATCATGCAAACACAATAAAGCTTAAAAAATATCCTTTTCGATATAGACAACCGGTGCTGCTATTCAGGAACAATTATTTCAAAAGCAAGCACCTGTCAACAATATTCACATTAACTGTTATCTCGAAAATGGAACAACAGGGGCTTGTGACTCGCCTTATTCCGCAGATCCTCCCTTTAGACGTTTCACCGATTACCACCGTTACAGACAAACAAAAAGACGTTTACTAAAAATCTGGGGATTCCATTAACAACAACCTCTCCAAACTGAAAAAAACACACAACTCCCAAGGTAACAAACATACAACTATTCAATGAACTTAGTATTTACATCCAAAATTCCTCGGACATTATATATATACACAGACGGTTCCAAATCCGAGGAAGGCACCAGCTACTGTAGTACACTATAACGGGCAACTTCTGCACGCCGATAAAATGTCAAACTACCTCTCAATCTTCTCCGTTGAGGCTCTTGCCCTCAATGTAAACAAAAGTAAACAACTTTTGTGTTTTAATGTTTTGTTTTTAAAGATTTACGGCTACTAGAACTTATGCCGTTTTTCTATACCCAATTTCAACAAATGAAAACTGTATTAGTTTTTATAAGGGTGAACAAATAATTTGTTTAATATTAAAATCAAAATGCATTCCCCCTGCAATCGCCCGAAGTAATATGAATGAGTGCTATGAGTGTTTGAATATTTTAGCAGCAAACTGTGCACATTTTACCTATGGACATTTATTACATACATATGTATATATAATGCGACCTTTCAGGAGTGATGGCTACCAAAATAATACTTAATATTATGGTAGGCGAAATGCCAGAATTTCGTTTAAGTGTCAAAAATCTAGCGAGGATTGAACTTAGTCTATTATGTTTGGCAAGTGTTCTGCATATATTCCATCTCTTACGTTAAAATCAATCGAATACAAATCGGGTGTTATTGTTTTTAATTTCGTAATTGTGAACTATAAATAATAAAACAATGTGTGATAATCTGTATATATATATATATATAATGAATCTCCCTTGGTCACATCAACACTTTTTAAGTTTTCTAATACTGGAGGAAAGAATTGGATAATTTCAGAAAATAACAAATTTAAAATTTATTAAATGCGAATTTGTCAGCAGACCGTTTGTTTAAGCAAACAAAATGTATACACACTAATGAACATAAGTATTCGGTATTCGGCTTGAATCTACACTAATATTATAAAGATGAAGTGTCTGTTTGGTTGAACGTTTGTTTTTTGTAATGTATCCATCGAGGAAGGCTTTATAACACTACGCGCGACCAATTGAAGCATGAATGAAAAATGTTGAAAAAGCGTGAAAAAACAACTATTCTTTTGCGAGAGCTTCCGTTGCCTGCAGTTTAAGTTATTCACAAATCGTGTATGATGAAATTGTTCCTCATCAAAAGTTATACAAAGAAGTCCGTGACAGCATATGTATGCATCTTTTAAGATTGACTGACTATAACCTTTTTTATGGTAATCAAATTTGAACGAAAGTAATATGTATTATTTATCCCAATGCGATAACTGATATACACGCATACGAAGTCGTTTAATTGAATTATTTTTCTATAGATATTTATAACAGAATGCACATATTGAAAACACATTGAGTGTTTTTAGTTTATGACGAATAATGTTGTCCCTTAGATAGAAATCGGAGTTGGTTAAGTTTTGTTATTTTTATTATTATTATTTTTTTAATTAGATTGTGAGAGCTAGATGTAATGGACTTAAAGTAAGCAAGGCATGGCTTTAAATGAAGACAAATATTAATTAAATCGGATTTTGGATTTTTCGACGTTTGAAGCTACTACTAATCAAATACCGAGTACTTTTGTCCGTCAGTGTATATACAAATTAATCTCTGTTTCCCTTGGTTACGCAATAACTTGAGACCGACTTTCTCGATTTCATAAATTTTTTTTCTATCTATGTGTTATCATTCTGGGTTTTTTTTTCAAATGTACATATGTATGGATATGATTCTAATGGAAATACGGGAAATTTTATTAAAAAAGGATGGCCGTAGGTTTTAGGATAGGCAGCCAGGTTCTTCAAAATTGTGAGGTTAAACAGCTCGCTGACGATGTTCTGACATGTCTTGCACCAGATCTGGAGAATTTGGGAAGATGAAAGCTACGACTGAAAAATCAGCTCAATATGCCCCAACCACAAAAAAAGACCATTGCAACAACTAGAGATGTATATCCATGTTCAAAGTCGCCTATAAGATCCTGTCCACAGTACAGCATGGGCGTCTTCAGCCGTTTTGCACCGCTCTATTCGGCACGTACCAGTGCGACTTCCGGCCCGGCAAAACCAAATTTTCACACTAATGAATCCTGGAGAAGACTAGCGATTTTCAAATCGCATTAATCAGTAATTTTTCGGAGCGATGGAAATTGATCCAGCTGCGTCGCATCACGCTAACACATAGGGCATACGCGATGCAGCGTGAAGCTCGGTTCAAGGACCTCCGATCCGTTTGAAACCTGTCCTGGGTTTTGGCAAGGATATGCTCCGACGTGTGATAATCTGGTACTGGAGAAGATTGTGCGGCGGGCAGTTGTAAACATAGAAGGCACTGGATATTACAAGTCCCAACGTGACTTAGTGGAAGCTTTTACGGCGATTGAAAAAGAGGCGAAGCGACCAAGGTCAATTTAGAAAAAAACGAAACATACGCTGAGGACCAAACGTTGCGTAACACACCACCTCAGACCAAGCATCATATTCGACGACTACAATTTCGAGGTAGTGTCGAGAGGTCTATCTCGGGGCAAAAATCAACTCCACAAACGACGTCACAGCGGGGCAAAAATAGTGGTGCGATAAATTATTTTGAAAGTCTAAAGTGAATTTTTGTGTTTAAAAGCCTTGTATAAAAGTGAAAATAAGTTTATATTTAACTTTTACTGGGAAAAGACAAATTTGGAAGGTTGTTTCAATATAAACTTATGATACATACAAACTTACAGAAAACAATTTTTGTTTTTCATTTTGGTGACTGTCACCTAGGATAATATAGCTTTTTCAAAGACAAATGTGTTTTTAACAATAAGTATACGATACATTTATTAAAAATGAAAACTATGAGTACTGTTTTTTGTTTTTGAATCTTATAATTTATATTTAATAATACATTTAATATTTAACACAATTTAGTTTATTCATTTTCAGAAGAAATCTTTCCACATCAAAGAAATTTATAGCATCTAAACAAGTCTTTTTTACTAACAAAAATTGTTGAACTCATTAGACTTGACAACAAAGGATCTGACGGAATCTTCATTCATTTCGGAATCTTATTCTTTTCGGTTGAACTGCTCCCTAGAAATTGTTAAATTTTTGTTAAATTGTTGATTCTTGATGCTTTTCGGCTGAACTGTTCCCTATAAATTGTTAAATGTTTATTTCTTGATTCCAAGGCTTCTTCACTTATCTGGCCAATCGGCAAAAGACGAGGGCGTCCAGCAGATGAAGAAAACTTCTTAGAAGAAATTAATGGTGTTTGAAAATGAAATTTTTTAATGCTTGTCGAAGCTCGCGTAGTTGAATTTCGCTGCATAGCGTCTTGCGTTGAAGGAAAGTTTCAATTTCAAAAAATCTTGCATCAAAAGTCTTCTTTTCACAGGCGAAAAACACTTCAACCAGTTGTTTTCTTAAGCATTCATAACATTGTACTTCAGAACTTAAACATTTTTAAGCAAAATTAATAACTTAAGATAACTTAATTACTTCTGAGGATAGTACAACAAAAAAAAAACAGCTCTCTTGAAAAATTGCTAACACTATTTTTCAAAAATAAAAAAAAAATACTTCCGCCGAAAGTTTAACACTTCTGCTTTCACATTTATATTAAAGACATATGTTATAATTATCGTCAATTTATAGAACTGCTAAACTTTTGCCGGAACAGAAGATATTATGCAAAAAGTAAAACAAAGTAAAAAAAAGCACTCACTTCAAACCTCTTAACTTATCATATATTTTTTTTTCATTTTTGAAGTAAACAGTATAAATCTACACATTTTACCTTCTCCGGACATATTTTATATTTTTAATCCGACGCTTAATAACAAAGATTAAAAAAAAAACAAAATTAACAACTTTTTTTGTTTTCTTGCATCTGCAATTTGCACAATAAATTTTCTAATTTTGATGCATTTTTCTTATCACAAATACCGTATACTTTATGAAAAGCAACAGTTTTTTCTTGTTTACCTAACATTTGAAAGCGACCTTTTGCGCACTGATCTCTATGGAGCAGCCCCAGTGTGCGACATAACTCCTGACCCGAAGGTCCACTATCATGGTCTACAAATTTCTTAATTTGGTAATTATATGGAGCCGAAAGCTTGAAAATAAGCATACATCAGAGCTATTACTTGTTGTCTTCGAAGGAAAAGTTCTAGATCGGATATATGGTACTGTCTACGAGGAAGGTAAATGGAGGAGAAGACACACCGTGAACTCTACGAGCTGTACGACGATGTGGATTTACTTCGGATGGCAAAATGCTGACTGCACTAGCTTGGCCACATCGAGGCAACAATTGCTCAGGGTCAGACCTCCAAGGGTTGTGGGCCTGATAGTTTGTAATTTGTGTGATTTTAATGGGATATGAAATTCAGGCCAGAACGCCTGATGAAATCTTGGTGAGGTAAATAATCTGACCTAGCTACCTAACATTGCAGATAATTTCTCCAACTCAGTGGTCCTATTTATCACCTCTCATCCTGACAAATATTCTGTTCAATACTTCTTGACTCGCCAGACTGACACTGTGTGATTTCAGCCACAGGGATGGACCAACAAAATAAATAATACAATTGAAGCTATGGTACTATTAGTTATAGAAAGGATGTAAATACTTCAAAAGTTGACTTCTATGAAGTACTACAGTAATAAGAAACAAGTCCATGTACTCCGGAAGTATGTCGCCAAGCTGTAACTGGAGTTGTTGTTAAAAATCTAAAAAGGCACAGTTTTATGTGGACTAAAAAATAAACGCAATCCATAAATAGTAGATTAGATTAGATTAGATTTAGATTTTTTCTAAGCATAATATACTATACAATATTTTTTTTAATAACATAAAATCATTTAAACATTTATATATATAGATAATTGATTTATAAAGATTAAATAATTCAATGGATAAAGGTGTAATAAAATTTCTTTGCTAATCTCTAGAACGCTACATTTATTATTTGGTTTCAGTATCTAATAGCTGTTATATAAATTTTGTGAACGTCATAACGAGAGAAAAAGGTAGTTGGTGTCGAGCAGTCAACGCAGACGGACACGGATTGTATTCAGCTTCACAGTCCTTTGTATTATAATACCTATCTGTTAATTCCTTTTTCTATTATATGTAAATTATTCCTTTTTATTCGTGTTCATTATTAATTTTGTGGGTCTTTAATAATATTTTGCTTTTCAATAAATAAAGACATATGTATCTACTATAATAAAGCTTTCTTTGACAACTCAGAAGTGGGATACGGATCACATTATCCACAAACAAATAAAGCTTTCTTTGACAACTCAGAAGTGGGATACGGATCACATTATCCACAAACGAATATTCCTGAGATATACATATATACATACGAACTCAAAGGGGGAAAATTGCAGAGTTGCGCAGCATCGTATCGAATCTGGCAAAAAGTGTAAACGATTTGGTGGTGTACGTAAGTAAAATCCGACACGAAGGCACACTGCAACAAATGCAAACCAGAAACGGAAGTCCAACGGCATTGGAGGATCAACGTCACAATTCATAAGCAAAGTAGAGCAATTGCAACGATTGTATTCTTGGACGGAAGACATGACACTGTTCGCTGTACAGCATAAATTGAGGGGACTTGCAAGAGACTGGCGAGATGCGCAGCCAGTATATCAGACCTGAAACGTGCTTGTCATCGCAATCCAAAGAGATTTGGCATGCACAGTCAACGTGCAGGCGTGCATCGAATATTACTACGCAATGCTAGCCATAGAAAGACGAGGTGAGATGGACGATTTATCTATTAACTCGTACATCATTAACGGTATAAATGATTCTACTCTCTGAGGTCTCTGGACAATGTCTCATTATTACCGGCAATGTCACGACCAACTACAACAGAATCGCTAAGCTCAATTTCTGATGGTGGTATTGCACACGATACAAGAGGCGTCAAGTGTTTTAATTGCAACCAAATGGGATACATAGCAACGAAATGTCCCAGACGAATTTATTCCACCAGTTACGAAACAAGTCACCATGGCTGGACGTGTGTACAGCGCATTCATTAATACGGGAAGCGATCACTCTTTGGTATCCGAGTCGATAACACCGAACGAGGCTCAAAGACGAATATCCGTAAAACGATTGAAGTAATTCGGAGGATCGATGGAATCGTCGGAAATAATTTTAACCCGCATGCAGATGGACCACTACGAGATAGAGGTATCACTCCAAATTGTGTCGGATGAATTCTTACCTTAAGGATTGCTTTTGGGACGTGATGACTTGTGTCGACAAAATCAGCGAATGGTAATAGAATCCGGAGTGTTGCAGTTCCGATCGAATAACTCCAAAGCGTTTGAGATTGGCAAGGAACTCGACGAAGATCATCGGAAAGAAGTGCATGAAATCTTGGCAAAATACAACGATTGCTTTGCAGAAGATATCTCCGATTTAGGACTGTGCAATAAAACAACCATGGAAATCGAGGTGACAACAGAAAAGCCGATATTGGGAAATGTGCCATTCGCCCAACGTAAATCGCTGTCTACAATAATTGAGAATTTACTTGAACACAAATTATCCTACCGATTAATTCCCCTCACGCAGCAGCCGTGGTGTGACTGAAAAGTTGTATGTGCTTCGACTACCGCGCTTTAGACGAAATCACTGTGAAAAAAACAATTTGTAATGCCAGTGATAGAAGAGCAACTTTCGCAGCTGAAGGGTAAGATATATTTTGCCACCCTCGACATGACCCTAGGCTATTATCAGATTCCATTGACCGAAAGGACTAAGCATTTTTAACACCATATGGTCTGTTCGAACACAGTGACATGCCATTAGGGTTGGTAAACGCACCAATGATATTTCAGGAAATGATAAAGCAACTCAACAGAGGCCTGAAGTATCGAAGCAACATCAGCAATTACGTAGATGAGGTCATCATTGCCGCACACACTTGACAAAGGGTTTGAAGTGTTGGAAGAGTTTTTATGGGCAGTGAGGAACGCAGATCTAACATTGAGAACGTCAAAGTGCGTTTTTATGACATCGATAGTAAACTTACTCGGACACGTGATCAGCTCGAGAGGTATACAACCAGGCAATGATAAGACGAAGGGTATCCGAGAATTTCCCAGACCAAACAACGCAACGGAAGTTCGAAGATTTTTAGGGATCACGGGTTTCTTCCGCAAATTTGTGAAGGGTTACAGTTGTACTGCGCAACCATTGACACAGCTGTTGAAAAAGGATGTTATCTTCAGTTGGGACGTTGAGCAGGAGATAGCATTTACGGAACTGAAGTCCGCTATCAGTAAACAACCAATACTGGTACTTTTAGATTCCATGAAAGAAAATTAAGTGCACACAGATGCCAGTTCTGTGGGACTAGGAAGGGTTCTATTGCAATGTGAAGGTGAGGAGCTTAAACCAGTTTTTTCTTACAATAGAAAATGTTCTGAAGCAGAAAGTAAATACTCCAGTCATGAATTGGAGGTGCTGGCGGTTGTGGAGAAACTGAGCAGGTTTCGAATATATTAGCTGGGAATACGATTTCGATTCGGATTGCAACGCCATTGCTACAACAAGATCTACTTCACCGTTAATACCAATTGTTCGGTGGTGGCTCAAGCTGCGAAAATTTGATTTAATATGTGTACACCGACCAGGTGTTAAAATGAGCCACGTAGACGAATTGAGTCTTTCCCCAACGCTAGCACCGGATGAACCGACAACTGTTGCTGAAAATATCCTGAAAGTAAGCTGTGTAGACGGAGATTGGATTTTCACCATGCAAATGCAAGATGATAAGCTCAAGAACATCGTGAGCATTCTTCAACGGAAGGGCATGGAATCCATCATTATTGAAGCAATCGGAGATGGATTGCGAGATTGTGTCAGGACGATTGTATCGGAAGGTCGGAGATCAAAACAAATCAGTGGTACCGTAGTTAGTAAGGTGGCGAATAACAAAAGCTTGTCACGATGATGTGAACCATTTTGGTCTAGAGAAAACGTTTGGTCGTATCAAGAAGGATTTCTGGTTCCCGCGAATGAGGCGATATGTTAAAGCATACATCGACTTTCAAAGGTGGAAAGTCGGAGACAACACCATGTGATGGATGTTTTGCCAATATCATTTCAGTGTTTAAACATGGACCATCTAGGACCCTTCCCGAAAAGTAAGAAAGGTTTTTTTTTTTTAATTCATTTTTATTTGCGAATTCATGATATACTTAAATACTAGACAAAAATGCTTAAAACTAGTTAGACGAACAATAATGCTAATTGTAACTTACTGGCCCTCGGCGGGCACTCTAAGCTAAATTCATACTTATTCTATGACTTTCGACGGCGCTTTCATTCACGTTGTACACTTCTTGGAAGACCGCGCCTAGTACCTCCATTTTTTCTTGCGGATCTTCGACCACAAAGAAGTTATCGTCGTGTACGGCGTTGTCTGGGTCAATACCTGCTGTCGTCAGTATGCGTTCATTGTCCGTCGTTCTGGGAAGCTTAAGACACGGAAGATCACTATATTTACTACGGAAGAATTTATTAATTTGCGGGAACATGCTCGGATTGTTAGATCTTACAGCCCGAATCTTATCATTCCAGTACGAATTAACAGAAAGTCTGTAATTCTGGACAATTAAGGTTTGAATATTTTTGATGAGCGATTTCAGTGTCCTAACCTCCTCGTCTCGTCTGTCAGTGTACCGCCTGTACAAGGTTTTTAATCTTGACAGGAGTCCACTTTTTCGTTGGTGGAGTGCGTCGATTGTCGCATTGCGGTACAAGTTTTCGTTGTTTGTCCGTGTATACCGAGGTATGGTAATGTCAATCGTTTGTTTAATTGTCTCGTCCAATTTAGACAGATACATGTCAATCTCTTCGTTTGACAAGTTTCTATTGGACGGTATGTGGAGCGCGTTCGAAAAGAGTGCTCTCTACATTTGTCTGGAGAAGCGAGTCCATCGTGCCCTACTGCAGTTGGGGTACGTTTGAACAAACTCTCCTAATTCCGCAATATCGTTTGGGATTCTTATTTCGGAACTTAGTCCGCAATGGTCACTGAGATACACGAAAGTGTTCAAACAGTTTACCGTCTGTGCGTTTGTGTCTGTCATCTGCAGTCTTGCGTCTAACAGCAGGAGATCCAGATACGAGCCGCTTCTGGGATAAGACGAGATCTCTGTTGCTTTCAAATCGAGTCTATACTCGACATTGTGCAAGCAAAACCAGGTATATAGCTGGTCACCTCTGGTATTGGAAACCATGTTCCCCTAATATCCATGCCAGGAATTCAAGTCCCCGGCCAAAATGAAATAGTTCTCATCCGAGTCCAGTCTCAGACATCGAAAGAGTGAATAGAGCTCTGATATAGTTGTTCTGGAACTAGGGTTGCCAGAGGAGTAGACCGACACCGCATACAACCTCCTTCCACTGCGGAGCGAAATGCACACGATGCAGGCCTCCAACTCCTGAAACCTTCGTACTTCACCACTATACACTACTTTATGTTTTATGTTGTTTTTAATGAAGATAGCAACACCGCCTCCACCACTGGAATTGGACCGGTCTCTTCTAATAACATTATAATTACTGTGCTCCAGTATGCCTCTCCGAGTTAGCTTGGTTTCGCTAATCAGCATCAGCTCTGGGCTTTGGTCATCCAAAAGTTTATAGAGCTCGTTCTTTCGAGGGACCCCTATCAATGAATTTGCATTCACTTTCAATTTTCAAATTCAAGGATCTTGAAAGTAGACTCGTTCGTCTGCGCAGCCATTAAAACGGTTGACGTGGTTGGCTCTGCAGGAGCGCCAAGATTTGGTCTACCCGCTCCTTTAACCGATCCATACGCCTTTCAATGGAGGATTTCCAATCCGGCGTTGGATCGTGTGCTCTTGGCACTGAAGGTTGCGGCACTACCTTCGGTAGTTGCTGCTTTTCCGTAATCCCCTGACCGGACAGCGAAGGTCATTTGAGGAGTTACGGGTATTGCTGCTCCGAGTGGATTTTTCACTGGGGGCTGCTTCTGCAGAACTTTTGCTTTTGCTTTTGCTTTGCGTTCCTGGAACTTAGGGCAACCCCGATAGTTTGCGGTGTGCCCCGCGTTCCCACAGAGTACGCACTTGAGCTGACTCTTGTCAGCTGCTCCCTCTTGCCCCAAAGAACAATTTTCTGCACTGTGGTCCTCACCGCACTTAACGCATCGAGGCTGCATGTGGCAGTTCGACGCGGCGTGCCGAACCTTTGGCAGCGAAAGCATTGTGCAATACCATCGCGCCTTCGTATACTGTCCCATTTGCATTCCCAGCCACCTAAAAGAATTTTTCCCTTTAGATTGTCTAGTTTGCTACTGGGTGTGAATTGAACTATATACAGGGGTAATTTCCGCCCCTCTCTCCTTGCCTTTACTGTGGAGAAGGGCTTGACCCCGACGATCTCAATTCCGTCGCACACTTGCTCTTTGAGCATTTGAAAGATCTTCTCCGCTTCGATCGGAAAGGCGGTCCTCAACAGACGGGACTGGCGCTTTTCGCCTTTTGGGGTAAAAGAGAAGAACTCCAACTTCGAGATCTTTAGATATTCTATTAATTCATTATAGTCATCCACTGTCTTGCAGTGCTGGCATTTGCTGGGTTGCTGGCTGCTGTTGCTGTTGCGTAGCTGGCCGCTGCCGTGGTTGATCAGCTGCTAGTCGCTGTTGTTGCTCTGCTGCAGGTTGCTTTTGTTGTTGTCTACTTGACTGAAGCTTCTTTTTTTGCTGCTGCTTCTTTGGCACTTGTTGATGTTGCTGTGTTTGCTGTTGTTGGACCTTTTTGTCCAACCTTCTCTTCTCGAGAGTACATGCTTTCAACTCTCTAATTTCGATGAGGAGTCGCTGGATTTTCTCCTGCATATCATCGATTTGCGTTTCTTTTAGACGAAGCACACGCTCAACTTCGTCTTGGGTATCGGTGTCCAGCGAATCGAAGCTGTTGCTGCTCACAGCGAAGCGCTTTTCCCTTCCATCAGACACATATTGCATTTGCATGTTGCAGTTTCCGCCACCACCACCACCTCCATCATTTCGGGTGAGGCATTTGTATTGCGGCGTTTTCCGCTTTGGGGAGACGTCTTCTTTCTCCTCCTCTGCTTGTTAAAACAATATGCAGCACCTGCACTACTTAAGTACTACTACTATCGCCTTACTATATTATTACAAGGTCGAAACACTCGCGAGCTCTCACTGCCCTGCTCGGCGGTCTGTGAACGACTGGAGGTTCCACTGTTCGGCGTACGACATGGAAAATAACGGGGCATGCTTGTGGATCCTGTATTTGGACATTTCCGATAGAGGATAACTTACAATAAATAATAAAATTATCTATCCTCTTCAGGTTTGTCTCGTTCAATAGAAGATATAACTACATGTAGTCATCGGGTGTACGATACAGGAGGCAGGTCTGAAGACATTGTCTCTCGACAAGAACTGATAACGGTAGGTTGTAGACTGGTCGAGAAACAGCGCAAAAAGCTTAAAATAGAAAATGATTAAGAACTAACGGCAGCACTTACAATGAAGTAACTAACGGCAGCACTTACAATGAAGTACTATACCGCAAGCCAGAAATCTGTTTTTTGTTATAAAATGTACACAAAATTATTCATGTGAATCGTTTTTGAATAATTCACTTGCAAACCCAACTTTTTATAAAAAATTAAAAGAAAAAAGTTTAGATTAATATTTCTCGAAATTGTGAAATGGTGTGCTGAATTGGGTTTATGTAGAAAAAAAAAATTATTAAAACTACTTGTTTATAATATGGTATTTTTTTGGTATTTATGGTGATGTCACTTTAAGGATTATGTTAATGATAGGTTCATCTTTGACATTAAAATACAGCAAATCATTATGCGTTACCCAGAATGCGCCAGGAGGAGGTACACTTGTAATGCATTCCGCGTTAATCAGCTTGTGAGTAAGTGAGGAGTTAGTTGAAAGTATTCAATAAAATATTCAATGTACATATTAAAAAGGTATGTAAGTTTCGTCAATGAAGTCTCGTCCGTACTGGTGTTACTGTTGAGTTCATCGTTGAAGGTGAGGAGTTGAGGTTGTTTTCGCGGTAAAATACCCTCTAATTGCTCATTGTGAACGGTGGAAAGGTCGAAGTACTTTAGTTGGAAGTCCAGACTTTCTTTAACATAATAAAATAAAATCTGGGTCCACATTTTTGTGCGTCTAGTAAAAATTTGGGATTTGGCAACTAGAATCACAAGATAACTAAATAATGATTTTGAAATAATGAAAAATTCTTGAAATGACGTAGTATTTTATTGAAAACATATAAAACTAAGTAAATACATATACACCATAAATGTGTTTGTGTTCTCAACAAAAATGAATTAAAAAGAGACTCCAAGGAAAATACTCTTAAATGGAGTCTCGTATAGTAGTTAATAGCCAGAAACTATAGGTACTGTGGGCCATAAAACAACATGTTAGGCTTTCACACAGGAAACTTTTGTCGGCGATTTTTCCATTTTGTTGGCAAGGGAGGTGAGACGTGTTACGGGTAGCCCGAGTCTAGTATTCTCGAGGTTTCAAATTCAAATCAATTTCAAATTCAAATTTATTTGAACAAAAAAAACTGTTCAGTTGGTCTTACTTGCTAAAAGATTAAACTATAAGAAGATGTTGGCTCAACAATAGGGGCCCAACTGATGTTCAATGGTGACAAGGTAAACAGTGTTGACAAAACTATTGTTTTATATTATTAATGCTAATCCATGATCTTGACATCGGTGTTCAGGTCCGTGTGTTCGTTGTTGGTCCTCTCGGGATGGGCGATGTTGGCTTATATCGCTGCTTTGATAGAAGCGATATAGTCCGTTGGATGATGTTTGTGGAATCGCTGTCCGTGCTTCTCAACTCTCTGATGGCCCTGTTTGGACGGTTTCTGATGTCGTGCAAAGAGCAGTGTCACTGCTGTAGGGGGGTCATTGCTGTAGGGGGATGATGTGGGCTACTTCGTAAAGTCTCCTGTTGCTGGGATACTTCTGGCAGTCTTTGTTGTAGATAACACCGGTGCATGTTCGGAGTATCTTTCTTTCGAAATTCGATAGCTTCTCCATGCTGGTCTTGGATGCGGTATGCCATTCAGGGAACCCATACGCTATAATTGGCCGAATGACTTGATTGCAGAGTAGCAACTGAGATGGTAGATACCATGAATTCAAAGTTGTCTCTCGGTGAAGTTAACGATGAGATACTTCACACGTTTTCTTTTGTTATTATTTCAGCACCATTGGGGAAGACTATCTTGATGCGCCGGCATGTGGTTGCTGATCTGCATCTACCTCCGGCCGGTCTTCTGAAGCACATGAGTACCGATTTCTCCGCATTTATTCGGATATCCCATTTGATGTAGTGGTTCTCGGGGTTTGCATTTGAATTTTAGGCATTTATTTTGTTTTGACCTCGGCTGTCGAACGCGATGGATCGGAATATTTCGCTTCGAAATTTTTTATTTTCACAAAATCACCAACAAAGTACTACAATTACTTCTACTTCACCCTGAAGTTCTTCCATCACAAAAAAGTCTCTGCTCTATGAACAAATCCGGGTAGAAACGAATAGAGAATAAGAAACCGTCACAAAAAATATCTACGACGGCGACAGTGGCTTGAGATCACAAAATGGAATTTGAAAAAATCGACGAAGAAATTTAGCGAGTGTGAAAACGGCCTTACTTAACTTACATCACCGCACTTTACCCTAAGGCTGCACTTAACATTGTTCAAATAACCAAGTCTATTTTGATGCTTCCAAGAGATCTTGGCGAAGGCTGCACTTAAGATGATCCTAGTCCATTTTGATCAGAAACTAAATATACCACACTACCATAAATTCATGTTGTTGTAGATCCCTCTAAGTGTTTCACATGTGTGCAGTGTGGATAATTTTGAGATGTCAATTGTACTTCAGTTTCGGTCTATGGCCAGTTGTATCTATTTTTTATCGGAGGTTTTTAACACTGCACTGGAGCACCCAGACTCAAAAACTACCTAAGTTTGCTGTCACTTCTTGGTCTACAGAGGGAAAACCAGCAGCCTTCTGTGATGTGGAGCCATATCAGCACCGAAAACCTGTCACCTGATCCGAGCAAAGGCAGTGACAGAGGAGGTGCTCTGCATTGTCGTCGTCTTCTGCACAGGCTTCCCAGAAGGTTTCGCCACATAGGCCAAGCCCAGTTAGATGTTTGGCGAAAGTGTAGTGTCCCGTTAGTTAGCGATCCCGTGGCGATCCGGGACCAAGACAAGTCTTAGTAAATTTTGACTGCTGATCTTGGCTGTCACTACAGAAACAAATACTTCTCCCCATCCACCTGATCTTGACAAGATTGTGCCTATGGTTGTCCCTTCCTATTTTAAGTACATTTCTAATGAAAACAAAATACTACATTCAAAGTGTTTTTCGGAGTCCCGTTTGAATTTAATTTCTGTTGTGTTCTTGATGCTGTATACATACTTTTGAGATTGGCTGTAAGTAAAGGGAAATTGTTCTGATTTTCAATTATTAAAAAAAGGAAAATTGCAAATTTGTAGAACCTTTTCACAGATTCTTGTATGCAAATCTTGGCCACGCCTGAACCACTTTCAGTTGGTCCATACGAAAAGTCCAACTTTAAGTAACTTTTTCGAACATATTGGATTTTATCTCGGTAATTTCAAGACGTTTCAAAGTTATTTTTCAATGCTGCAATTGTCGCTAGATTATCGGCCGAGACGAGTGATCTGACGTATCCCCATAAGGTCCACGGCCTTCATTTGCAGATCTAGACGGCCAATTCACTCGTCGAAAACAATATATAAATTACTCATCGAACACATTTTTCAATTGGTTTATCGATTAACGAAAACCATTTTCCACAGAGCACGATTATTTCTTTACAAGTTTTTCCATAATGAAGTGGAAATGCTAATTGAGCATATCCCACCTTGATATATGCCACGAATTATGCGTGAGCTGTCAAAAACAGAACACTGAAAATACCAAACAGTTAATACATCACCTTTTGAGGCTGTACCTTTGTGAAAGCAATTTTTAAAGCTCCCTTGCCTGTTTTTGGTATTAATCTAACATTCAAAATTCGGAGCGAAATTATCGAACTAAACCACTGAAATAATAATAGTTCTCTCTTATATAGATTAAATACTATTATTTCATGTTCGTTTTCTTTTTTAACAATAAAATATCTTATAATTTTCGTCTATACTCGTTTTATTTTCGAAAATTTTCAAACGTCTCACATAATGTCAGCTACCATGTCCAAAATAACATATGACGTGCATCCAACTCAGTATGGAATCCTGGGTTCACTAAGACTATAAAGTATATACATGGTAGTGGTTACATTATGGTAGGGACATGTTCCTCTTAGTATGGAGTTGGTGCCTGAAACCTTGTAAACGGAATTAGTAACGTTGACATTTGCTGAAGAGGCCAGGCTGCTGCTGTCAACATTTTAACAAGATAACGGCCCAAGACCGCCAAATTGAAAAATTAGTGGTATGCTTCTAAAAGGGGTGAACGCATCAACCAGCAGACCTCAATTCGATAAGAAATGTTTTCAAGTAAATCAAAGATGCTTTTGGGACTACATAACCCATAAAAAAAAACATCAAATTTGGGAGGCAATCTAAGACTGCTGAGGTATGCCAGAAGCAAATCAACTCTATGTCGAGATGAATCAGTCACATTGTGAAGAATAAAGACAATCATTAACAAATGTACATCAAACTTTCATGTTTCGCCGTTAAAATTTATGCGTATAATACAATTAATAGATTTCTTTAACAACCACAATACGTCGGAGCATATCTCTACTATTTTGGTTTTTGCGGGTTATCTGGAAGATCCTCCACCAAGTACCTGTCATGGGGCAATACATTTGAAATTATGTATGGCCCTTTAAATGCTGGATCGAGCTTATGTGATTCGACAGTAGGTTGTGACACGTAATTTCGTTCGCGGTGCCGGGTTCAAATCCCGAAAAAACAGTGAGACTTTTTTTTCTTAAATTAAAATTAAGTAAAGACACTAAGTGAATAAAAAGTGAGATGGAGCCAGTCGAGCGACCCGAGCTCAAAAAATCGGGCGATGTTGTACCGGTGGCTGGGACATCAGACCACCAGTCAACACAAGAAGAGGGGAGGAAGAAGAGGAGGAAGAAGCTTCAGCCTCAACCTAACCTCGTGAAGCGACGATCCAGCCTTGGATCAGGCGATCCGAAAAGGGCGGCAAAAGCCGCAAGCACAACAGCAGAAGTAACAACAACAACAACAACTGTAGCCACAACTACAGCGGCAGCAGCCCGTAGGCAGCAACAAATGGTCGACGACGTCGAATACGAGTCGACAGAAGGGGAGGGAAGATTCTCATACAGCGGCAGAGAGAACCCCTTCCATGCATTAACGTCCTCTGAATCGGAAGACGAAGATGAAGAGGACCGGGAGCAGCTGGAGAAGAGCCAGCGCGAGAGGGAAGAGCTGGATGCCCATATCCAAGCCCTCCAAATAAAATTAAGGGCCAGGCGAGCAGCCAAAGAGGCTGCACAACAACAGCAGCAGCAACAACAACAGCAGCAGCCGAAAAAGCAGCAACAACAACAGCAGCAGCCAAAGCAGCAGCAACAACAACAGCCGCAGCAACAACAGCAGCAGCAACAACAACAACAGCAGCAGCCAAAGCAGCAGCAGCAACAACAACAACAGCAGCGGCCAAAGCAGCAGCAGCAACAACAACAACATCAAAAGAAGAAGGCACAGCAGAAGCAGCCGCAACAGCAGCAGCCAGCCAAAAAGGAGAGATGCCCTCCGATAAACGTCTTCGGACTGGAGACGAAGGACGTCGACATACTGTGTAAGTTGGCCACAAAAGAGTCATATTTTATTAAGTATAAGGGTCCACTACGGGTATCTGTCCATTGCTTATCAATGGCAGACTATCACGTAGTCAAAGAAAGGTTAGCGGTGTCGGAGGCTGAGTTTTTCTCGTACACTCCGAAAGGGGAAAAGGTGCAGACCATGCTCCTTAAGGACGTGGATCCCGACACTGATCCCGATGAGATCCTCGCTATTCTGCGCCAAGCGCAGAGCGACGATGTCCAGGTCGTAGGGGTTAAGCCCTTCATCACTGCGGCATCGAGAAGGGAGAATAGGAAACTTCCTTTCTTCCTAGTGCAGGTCACCCCAGACAGCAAACTAGAGAGCCTAAAAAAATTACCCATTTAGGCACTCTGTCTGTTACATGGGAAACAATAAAAAAGACAAAGAACACACTCCAGTGTGTTCGTTGTCAGAGGTTCGGGCATGCCGCGGCGAACTGCAACATGCAGTCTCGCTGTGTCAAATGCGCAGGAACCCACAATCGCGGGGAATGTCCTTTAGGGACCGATAAAGTTGATGATCTTCTCCACTGTTAAGGCACGGAAAGAGGGGCGGAAATTGCCCTTTTACATAGTTCAGCTGTCTCCCACAAGTAAAACAGACAATCTAAACAAAATCACCAAGTTAGATTTCTGTCCATGCAAATGGGAAAGTATAACTAGGCGCGATGGCATTGTGCAATGCTACCGTTGCCAAAGGTTCGGGCACGCCGCGTCGAACTGCCAAATGCAGCCTCGATGCGTAAAGTGCGGCGAGGACCACAATGCGGAGAATTGTCCTCTGGGGCAAAAAGGATCAGCTGACAAGAGTCAGCTCAAGTGCGTACTCTGCGGGAACGCGGGGCACACCGCTTACTATCGGGGTTGCCCTAAATTCCTGGAGCGGAAAGCAAAAATGGTTCTGCAGAAGCAGCCCCAGTGAAAAATCCACTCGGGACAGCCATACCCGTTACCCCTCAAGTGACCTATGCCCAAATGGCGTCTGTCCAGAGGGGCACGGAAAAGCAGCAACTACCGAAGGTAGTGCCGCAACCTTCAGTGCCAAAAGCACACGAACCAGCGCCTGAATGGAAAACTTCCATTGAAGGGCGTATGGCTCGGTTAGAGGAGCAGGTCGGCCAAATTCTGGCGCTCCTGCAGAACCAACCACGTCAAAAGTCCTAATGGCTGCGCAGACGGAGAGCATTTTTAAGATCCTTGCAGTGAATGCAAATTCATTGATTGGGGTCCCACGAAAAAACGAGCTCTATAAACATTTGGATGACCAAAGCCCAGAGCTGATGCTGATTAGCGAAACCAAGCTAACTCGGAGAGGCATACTGGAGCACAGCAATTATAATGTTGTTAGAAGAGACCGGCCCAATTCCAGTGGTGGAGGCGGTGTTGCGATCTTCATAAAAAATAACATTAAACACAAGGTAGTGTATAGTAGTGAAGTAGAGTTGGAGGCCTGCATCGTGTGCGTTTCGCTCCGCAGTGGAAGGAGGTTGTATGCGGTGTCGGTCTACTCCTCTGGCAACCCTAGTTCCAGAACAACTATATCAGAGCTCGATTCACTCTTTCGATGTCTGAGGCTGGACTCGGAGGAGAACTATTTCATTTTGGCCGGGGACTTAAATGCCCGACATGGATATTGGGGGAACATGGTTTCCAATAACAGAGGGGACCAGCTTTACAGCTGGTTTTGCTTGCACAGTGTCGAATATAGACTGGATTTAAAGGCAACAGAGATCTCGTCGTTCCCCAGGAGCGGCTCTTATCTGGATCTCCTGCTGTTAGACGCAAGACTGCAGCTGACAGACAAAGACGCACAAACGGTAAACTGTTTGAACACATTCGTGTATCTCAGTGACCATTGCGGACTCAGTGCCGAAATCAAGATCTAACGATATTGCGGAATTAGGAGAGTTTGTTCAAACGTACCCCTACAATTACAGTAGGGCTCGATGGACACGCTTCTCCAGACAAATGACGCGAGCACTCTCTTCGAACGAGCTCCACATACCGTCCAATAGAAACTTGTCAAACGAAGAGATTGACATGTATCTAATTCAATTGGACGAGACAATCAAACGAACGATGGACAGCACGATACCACGGTATATACGTACAAACAACCAAGACATTTACCGCAATGCGACAATTGACGCACTACACCAACAAAAAAGTAGACTCCTAACAAGATTAAAAAACTTGTACAGGCGGTTTACTGACAGACGTAGTGAGGAAGTTAGGACACTGAAATCGCTAATTAAGAACATTCAGACATTAATTGCCCAGAATTACAGACTTTCTGTTAATTCTTACTGGAATGATAAGATTCGGGCTGTTAGATCTAACAACCCGAGCATGTTCCCGCAAATAAACGAATTCTTTCGAAATATAGCGATCTTCCGTGTCTTAAGCTCCCCAGAACGACGGACAACGAACAAATACTGACTACAGCAGGTATTGATCCAGATAACGCTGTACTCGACGATAACTTCTTTGGAGGTACTAGGCGCGGTCTTCCAAGAAGTGTATAAGGTGAATGAGAGTATTCGCCCGAACCACGACCTGGATAACCGCGTACTGGCTAGCAACTCTCAACTTCGAGAAGACATGCAGCAATGGCGATCTGAGAACACTGGCTTTGTCGTGTTCAATGATGATAACATGGCAGACAATGCCATCGCCGTCGAAGGGGTTCATCCCCCGTTCATATCGAAGACAGAACTCCAAGCGGTCTTCGAATCATTAAAGAAGAAAAAGTCTGTTGGAATCGACGGGATCTCCAACATTGTGCTAAGACACCTCCCCCTGGAAGTGGTTAATATGTACACAATCCTATTTAACAATGCTCTGAATAATGCACATTATCCGGAGCATTGGAAAACGGCTATTGTGCAACCCATATCCAAGAGAGGAAAAGATTCTTCGAATCCATGCAACCTCCGGTCAATAAGTCTCCTGCCGAATATCAGCAAGGTATTCGAGAAAGTGATAAATAGAGTTCTGATCAACTGGACTAAGGACAAAAATATAATTCCGGATAACCAATTCGGTTTCAAAGCGGGGCATGAGACTATTCATGCCGCGTCGAAACTGGTGTCGGATATCCAATGGAACAAGAGCCAGACACAATGTACGGGTGCCTGCTTGATTGACCTGGAGAAGGCCTTCGACACCGTATGGTTAGAAGGTCTTTTCTACAAGCTCAATCGGCTAGGCATTAGCAAACCACTGCTGTACCTACTGTGTAACATGCTTACCGGTAGACGGTTCGTAGTCAAGAATGGCAACGTGACCTCGACAGGTGTATTCCAAGTTAAAAATGGTCTCCAACAGGGTGCCGTTAATTCGCCGATCCTGTTCAACATTTACTTGAGCGATCTGTTAAGTTCTCTTCCTCATGCAATTGCGTACGCCGATGACTTGATCGTGTACAGATCAGGCAAAAATATAGAGGAAATCACTACTCTCACGCAGGGTGACTTCGATTCATTCATGAGAAGTTGCGATGACTGGAAGTTGAGTATCAACTTCCAGAAGTCGGAAACCATTCTGTTCAGGACGCCGTTGTATAAGGCCTCGGCGGATACGAAAAAGAATTGGCGTAAGTTCTCAATCGTTGGAAGACACGGGGAACCACTGGCGCAAAAGACTGTAGTCAGATACCTGGGGATCTGGCTAGATCAGTATCTATATATTAACAAACATGTAGATGCTGCTCCGGCCAGAGCCCGAGGCGCTTTTGCCCTTACAAAGAGACTGTTTTACAACAGCCAACTCGATGCGAGGGTGAAGGTTATCTGCTACATGGCCCTCATTCGGCCAATGCTGACCTATGGGTGTCCTGTGTAGTTCAACGTGAGTGCAAGCTTGATGGAAAAGATTCGGTTGTTTGAGAGGGCTTGTCTTAGGGCTTGCCTTCGCCTTTATCGAACTCCAGAGTCCCAGTACATAAAATTCTATTCCAATGAGGTCTTATACAATAGGGCAAACCTGATAAGAGTGGACAATTTCCTGGTGAAGTTGATTCGAGGTCACACTGCTAGAGCGATGAACTCGGTCAATAACTTGATCTCGGGGGCTTACTACCCCAATCCATTATACCACGAAAGGGTACGTCACAACGGCTTCGTTACCCCAGAAGCATTTCTCCATCTAGATAAGCACAGTCTGATACAAGACGTAAATGCGGTGCCGCTCATCTACCACGTCGCCAGATCAACCGTGAATGGGCGACTCAACCACGACCGTTCCGTCGCACAACGAGCTGAGGAGGGTCTCCTCCGGTTCAGTACGGCGGTATCCAGGCGGGACATTCGAGAAGTTGCAATACAGTACCAAAAGTTCTGGTGGCTGGGAAGCGAGGGAACTCCCTCCTCGAATCCTTTAGACCCCGGTTAGAAAGGTTTTAGTTCAGAGCCCCGCATGGGGAGCAGTCGGTTTCATGTCTTGCAGTGTATTGAATGTAAATATTCATATTTATTAGCTGCAACCTATGGCCGACGTACTTAGAATAGGGTAGTATATTTTAAGGTAGAGTAAGGTGTAAATTTAAAAAAAAAAAAAAAAAAAAATGTATATGTGTATACATGACGATACACGCATACATTGTGTATAATAAGGATATATGCGTATAAACATGTGCATATGGGTATATACATGTGTATATGCATATATACGTAGGTTAGCTTAAGTTAGTTATTAAGTTTTATTTTAAGGTAGAATGTAAGTTAGCTTGTAAGTTTTTATAAAAACCGTCCAGTAGTTAAGTTTTCAATTTTTTCTTAACAGTAATGTGTTCCTTTTAAATTTCCATTTATATTTCATTCGTTAGGTTAGGTCGAAAGACATAGATTAAGATTAAATTTAGCTTAGAGTGCCCGCCTAGGGCCAGTAAATTAGAAATAAAAACATTGTTCGTCTAACTAGTTTTAAGCATTTTTGTCTAGTATGTAAGTTATTATGAATTAAATAATAAAAATGAATTAAAAATGATGAAGTTGATGATAGGAGCAAGCTGATGTGCGTGCTCTGTAAGACCAGCGGGCATCCGGCTAACTATCGAGGATGTCCTAAGGTCCAAGAAATGAGAAAGATTATACAGGCCAAACGTAATGGAAAAATGGTAGAAGCGAGGCCAGTTCCCCGTGCTCCAGCTACCACTGTTACACCGGCAGTCTCCTATGCCCAAGTGGCATCGGCTGGGCGGCCGGTTCAACAGACAGTGCTCTCTATCCAGAGGCAGATCGCTCAACTCCAAACCCAATTCCAGAACCAGTTACAAGATCAAGCAGCGCGAATAGACCTCATCTATTCGACGCTGTTTGGAGAGCCAAACGCAACATCGGTATAATGGCTGCGCAGGCAGCCTGCAACCTTAAAATTCTAGCAGTGAATGTGAATTCACTGATCCGCCCTGAACGTCAATTAAATTTCGGTAACTTGTTGCAGACCCATAATCCTGATGTGTTGATGGTTTGCGAAACTAAGCTAAGCCAGACGCACCCACTCAGGTACAAAAATTACAATATTATTCGAAGAGATCGAAGCTACCTAGCTGGTGGAGTCGCGCTCTTAATAAAAAAAAGGCCTTTGTCATAAGGTCGTGAATAGCGGTGAAGTGCGGAGATTCCAGGCCATAGAAACGTGTATCGCACGCATCCCCCTTCGGGGTGGTAAGCGGCTATATGTGATCGCTATCTATGCGACTGACAAGTCACGCATCAACCAATATTTCATTTCAGAGCTCGATACTCTTTTCACTAGCCTTCGACTGAGCTCGGAGGAGAACTACTATATCGTAGCCGGGGACTTGAACTCAAGGCATATAGAGGGGGGCAATGTGGTGCATGACACCAGGGGAACCTCATTGTATAACTGGTTGGTAGAACACAATGTTGAGTTCAAGCTAGATTTGCTAGCAACCGATAGGCCATCGTATCCCAGAAGCGGGTCCTATCTGGATCTGATGCTGATAGACAAACGACTGACTATACTAGACGTGGAAAGACGCACACGGAACTGTCTAACTGCTGTTGAGTACGAGAGTGATCACTGCGGGCTCTTCGCAGCTATTCAGCTCCCGAACGAGGTGGAAGGACTGGAAGAGTATGTCCAGAGGCACCCTTATAATTATAATAAGGCCCGCTGGCCACGCTTCTCCAGGACTTTATCCACAGAACTACGTTCGAGTGGGATCTATCCACCGACAAACAGAAACCTGACGAACGAAGAGGTTGACAGGTACCTCATACAAATGGACGACGTAGTCAAACGTACGATGGACAAAACAATTCCGAAGGTAGTTCAAATCGACAACAAGGATGTTTATCGAAATGCTACCATCGATGCACTTCACGTGCACAAAAGTAGGCTGCTGTCAAGACTCAAACTCTTGCACAGGCGTTTTACAGATCCGCAAAACGCGGAAGTCAGAGCATTGAATTCGGAGATCAAGAACCTCCAACAGTTAATACGCATAAACTATAGCTTGGCTATAAGCTTGCACTGGGGCAACAAGATCCGGGCTGTACGATCCAACAACCCGGGTATGTTCCCGCAAGTAAATAAAATATTTCGGAGGAAAGATCAAAACGACATTCAAATCGTAAGACTTCCCAGGACGACAGACAACGAACACTTACTGACTTCAGTTGGCATCGATCCAGAGGAGGCAGTGCTAGACAATGACTTCTTTGCGGTGGAAGATCCCCAGGAGAAGGTTACAGCTATTGGTGCAGTGTTCCAGAGAGTGTATACGGTCAACGAGGTTAGTAGGCCGAATCACGATCTGGAGAATAGAGCCCTGCTAAACCACTTCTATCTCCGCAATGAGATAAGTCAATGGCGATCAGAGAATCCAGGTTTCACCAGGTTCAATGACGAGAACATGGCACATAGTGCCGTCGCCAATGATGGGAATCATATCTTGATTTCTCAAGAAGATCTCCAGGGTATTTTCCACTCGCTGAAGAAGAAAAAGTCAGTGGGAATCGATGGAATACCGAACATTGTGCTTCGCCATCTTCCCCCCGAAGCGGTCCAAATTTACACAACCTTGTTCAACAATGCGCTGAGTAATGCACATTACCCCACGCACTGGAAAACAGCTGTTGTTCAACCGATCCCTAAACGGGACAAAGATAAGTCCATTCCGACAAATCTTCGGTCGATCAGTCTTCTTCCCTGCATAAGCAAGGTTTTTGAAAAGATAGTCATTCGAGTTCTGAAGTAATGGGCTGATGAAAAGAAAATCATACCGGACAACCAGTTCGGATTCCGAGCGGGGCATGATACCATTAATGCCGCGTCAAAACTGGTGTCCGACATACAATGGAATAAAAACAAAAATCAGTGCACAGGTGCCTGCCTGATTGACTTGGAGAAGGCGTTCGACACCGTTTGGTTAGAGGGCCTCTTCCTCAAGTTGGTCAGGCTTGGCATAAGTAAACCATTGCTATACATGATCTATGACATGATAACAGGTAGAAAGTTCGTTGTAAAAATGGTGACGTAACTTCCACTACGGTCTTTAACATTAAAAACGGTCTGCAACAGGGGGCCATTGGTTCCCCGATCCTGTTTTCCATATTCACTGCAGATCTTATAGGTTCCATGCCGCACTTAATTGCGTACGCCGACGACCTAGTTGCGTACAGATCAGGTCCGAAGGTCGAGGTAATAAACATCTTGTTGCAGCGTGACTTCGAGAAAATCCAGCGATTTTGCGACGACTGGAAGTTGCTTATCAACTTCCAGAAATGCGAAACTAGTCTTTTCCGGACCCCGTTGGACAGGGCATCGCGGGATACGCGCCAAAACTGGCGTAAGTTCGGCATAGTTGACCCGCATGGTCGGCCGTTAGCTGTAAAAAGTGTAGTTGTGTGTAGTATCTAGGCATTTGGCTGGATCAATATCTGTATTTTGACAAACATATAGATATTGCTCTGACGAAAGCCAGAAAAGCAGTGTCTTAGGAGCTGTCTCCGTCTGTATCGCACACCCGAGTCTGAGTACAAGAAGTACTACCCTAACGAGGTCTTGTACAACGAGGCAAACGTGAATAGGGTAGATAATTTTATTATTAAACTAATCAGAAGGCACACTGCACGAGCTATGACCTCGTCCAACAGTCTGATCTTTGGGGCTTACTACCCCAATAGTATGTACCATGAAAGGGTGCGCCTTAACGGCTTTATTCCTCCCGAAACATTCCTCTATTTAGACACAATTGGCCTAATACAGGATCCACAAGGATGTCCTATCATCTTCCATGTCGTACGCCGAACAGTGGATAGGCGACTTCAATACGAACCGGATGTCGTTCGCACCCACGAGGATCTCCTCCGGTTCAGTAGAGCGATCCCCGCTCGAGATAGGAAAGAGTCTGCCAAAGAACGGCAATTTAAATGGTGGTTACACCAAAACCAGCCTCCGCCACCGCTAGCTTCTCAAGAGGATCAGATAGCTGACCATAGTGGCCAGCTTACATAGTTATAAAACAACAAATCAAAAAAAAATATATAAAACAAAAAATCCAAAAAAAAGACATAAAACAAAAAAAAAAAAAAAAAAACAATAAAAAAAAATATATATAGGAAACAAGAACAAAAAAAAGGTGCATCACAGCGTATAAATTATATATTTTATGCATATACACAACATATACGCCCTGGTGCACGTGTCCGTACTGTTACGGACATAGTTAAGATAGTATTAAGTTTTATTTTAGGGTAAGTTAGTATAAGGTAGGTTAAGTAGTTAGGTTTAGCCAAGTTTTTTATAAGTTTTCTTGGCAAAGTAATAAATAAATAAAAGATTGTCACTAAAGACTAAAAAAAAAACGTAGATTAAGCCGAAAGGCACATTTATAACATAGATTAGATTAGCTTAGAGTACCCGCATAGGGTCAGTAGGTTAGTATTAAGAACAATTGGAATTCTTAAGTTAGTTAAGCTAGTTTTAAGTAATTTTGTCTAGCAAGTAAGAAATATAAAATTAATGAAATAAAATTGCATTAAAAGTCAGTGCTCTTCACGCTACAGGTGCCCGGTTCGATCCCCAGTGGGGACAGAACAAAAACTTTTTTTTTCGGAATCCAGAACCAAACGCTTATATAAATAAGTGAGTGCAGGGAAATGGATTCAAACGAGCGGTCCGCACTCTCACAAGCGGACAACGAAGTGGAACTACCGGTGGCAGAGTCACGCCACGAGCAGACAGTGCCCCAGGAAGGCACAGCCAAGAGGAGGAGAAAGAAGACGTCTCCCAAAAGCGGAAAACGCCGCAATACGAATGCGTCACCCGAAATGATGGAGGGGGGAGAACGCAATGAAGCAAAGGAAAACGCCGCAATACGAATGCGTCACCCGAAATGATGGAGGGGGGAGAACGCAATGAAGCAGCATCGCCTTGCACAACAGCAGCCGAGTCCGAGGAGGAGGAAACTGTGCAATATGTGTCTGATGGAAGGGAAAAGCACTTCGCTGTGAGCAGCAACAGCTTCGATTCGCTGGACACCGATACCGAAGACGAAGTTGAGCGTGTACTTCGTCTAAAAGAAACGCAAATCGATGATATGCAGGAGAAAATCCTCGAATCTCGAAGTTGGAGTTCTTCTCTTTTACCACAAAAGGCGAAAAGTGCCAGTCCCGCCTGTTGAGGACCGCCTTTCCGATCGAAGCGGAGAAGATCTTTCAAATGCTCAAAGAGCAAGTGTGCGACGGAATTGAGATCGTCGGGGTCAAGCCCTTCTCCACAGTAAAGGCAAGGAGAGAGGGGCGGAAATTACCCCTGTATATAGTTCAATTCACACCCAGTAGCAAACTAGACAATCTAAAGAGAAAAATTCTTTCAGGTGGCTGGGAATGCAAATGGGACAGTATACGAAGGCGCGATGGTATTGCACAATGCTTTCGCTGCCAAAGGTTCGGCACGCCGCGTCGAACTGCCACATGCAGCCTCGATGCGTTAAGTGCGGTGAGGACCACAGTGCAGAAAATGGTTCTTTGGGGCAAGAGGGAGCAGCTAACTAGGGTTGCCCTAAGTTCCAGGAACGCAAAGCAAAAGCGGCAGAAGCAGCCCCCAGTGAAAAATCCACTCGGGGCAGCCATACCCGTAACTCCTCAAATGACCTTCGCTGTCCGGTCAGGGGAATACGGAAAAGCAGCAACTACCGAAGGTAGTGCCACAACCTTCAGTGCCAAGAGCACACGATCCAACGCTGGATTGGAAATAATCCATTGAAAGGCGTATGGATCGGTTAGAGGAGCGGGTTTACCAAATCTTGGCACTCCTGCAGAGCCAACCACGTCAACCGTTTTAATGGCTGCGCAGACAAATGAGTCTACTTACAAGATCCTTGCAGTGAATGAAAATTCATTGATAGGGGTCCCTCGAAAGAACGACCTCTATAAACTTTTGGATGACCAAAGCCCAGAGCTGATGCTGATTAGCGAAACCAAGCTAACTCGGAGAGGCATACTGGAGCACAGTAATTATATTGTTGTAAGAAGAGACCGGCCCAATTCCAGTGGTGGAGGCGGTGTTGCTATCTCCATTTAAAACAACATAAAACATAAAGTAGTGTACAGTGGTGAAGTACGAAGGTTTCAGGAGTTGGAGGCCTGCATCTTGTGCATTTCGCTCCGCAGTGGAAGGAGGTTGTATGCGGTGTCGGTCTACCCCTCCGGCAACCCTAGTTCCAGAACAACTGTATCAGAGCTCGATTCGCTATTCCGATGCCTAAGTCTGAACTCGGAGGAGAACAACTATATTTTGGCCGGGGACTTAAATGCCCTACATGGATATTGGGGGAACGTGGTTTCCAATACTAGAGGAGGCCAGCTATATAGCTGGTTTTGCTTGCACAATGTCGAGTATAGACTCGATTTGAAAGCAACAGAGATCTCGTCTTATCCCAGAAGCGGCTCGTATCTGGTTCTCCTGTTGTTAGACGCAAGACTGCAGCTGACAGACACAAACGCACAGACGGTAAACTGTTTGAACACTTTCGTGTATCTCAGTGACCATTGCGGACTAAGTGCCGAAATTAGGATCCCAAGCGATATTGCGGAATTAGGAGAGTTTGTTCAAACGTACCCCTACAACTACAGTAGGGCACGATGGAAACGCTTCTCCAGACAAATGACGCGAGCACTCTCTTCGAACGCGCTCCACATACCGTCCAATAGAAACTTGTCAAACGAAGAGATTGACATGTATCTAATTAAATTGGACGAGACAATTAAACGAACGATGGACATTACCATACCTCGGTATACACGCACAAACAACGAAAACTTGTACCGCAATGCGACAATCGACGCACTCCACCAACGAAAGATTAAAAACCTTGTACAGGCGGTATACTGACAGATGAGACGAGGAAGTTAGGACACTGAAATCGCTCATCAATAATATTCAAACCTTAATTGTCCAGAATTACAGACTTTCTGTTAATTCGTAAGATCTAACAATCCAAGCATATTCCCGCAAATTAATAAATTCTTCCGTAGTAAATATAGCGATCTTCCATGTCTTTAGCTTCCCAGAACGACGGACAGGCAAAAATATCGAGGAAATCACTACTCTCACGCTGGGTGACTTCGAGTCATTCATGAGAAGTTGCGATGACTGGAAGTTGAGCATCAACTTCCAGAAGTCGGAAACCATTCTGTTCAGGACGCCCTCATTCGGCCAATGCTTACTTATGGCTGTCCCGTGTGGTTCAACGTGAGTGCAAGCTTAATGGAAAAGATTCGGTTGTTCGAGAGGGCTTGTCTTAGGGCTTGTCTTCGCCTTTATGGAACTCCAGAGTCCCAGTACATAAAATACTATTCCAATAAGGTATTATACAACCGGGCAAACCTGATAAGAGTGGACAATTTCCTGTTGAAGTTGATTCGAGGTCGCACTGTTAGAGCGATGAACTCGGTCAATAACTTGATCTCGGGGGCTTACTACCCCAATTCACAATACCATGAAATGGTACGTCCCAATGGATTCGTCCCCCCAGAAGCTTTTCTGTACCTAGACAAAAGCGGATTGATACAAGATATAAATGCGGTACCGTTCATCTACCACATCGCCAGATCAACTGTGGATGGGCGACTCAACCACGACCGTTCCGTCGCACAACGAGCTGCGGAAGGTCTCCTCCGGTTCAGTACGGCGGTCGGAAGACGGGATAGCTAGGCAGCACCAAAATTTCTGGTGGCTGGGGAGCGAGGGAACTCCAGTCGAACCCTTCAGATCCGGGGTAAGAAGGGTATTGCGTATCACCGATTGGAGGAGTAGTCGGTCTCTTTCTTGCAGTGGATTGGATATAGGTCTATCTTGCTGCATCCTATGGCCGATTTACACACATTAGGGTAGGTTTTAGGTATTTGTAAGTGGAATAAAAATAATTAAAAACAAATTAAAACAAAAATAAAAAAAAGAGGTATACACTTATGTACACTTGTTTGTACATTTGTGTATGCAATTGTATATACATACTGAATATATGTATATACATATATATGTATATAAGGATATATATATATATATATATATATATATATATATATATATATATATATGTGTGTAAGTTTAGCTTAAGATAGTGTAAGTTATTTTTAAGGTAGTGTGTAAGTTAGTAAGTAAAAAAGTTCTGTTACTAAGTTTTTTTTGATACATTTTCTTAATTTCAAATTGTCAGTCAATATCTAATGTTTAGCGTAAATAGATGGTTTGTTAGTTTAGGTCGAAAGACATAGCATAAGTATAAGTTTAGCTTAGAGAGCCCGCCGAGGGCCAGTTAGATACATCTAGCAACATAGTTCGTCTAACTAGTTTTAAGCATTTTTTGTCTAGTATTTAAGTATATCATGAATTCACTAATAAAAATTAATTAAAAAAAAAACAGTGGGACCTCCTCGCACCTACGTATCTCCTTCGGTTCAGTCGAGTGATCTCTGTTAAAGAACAAAAAGTGTCTGCTGAAGAACGTCAAATTTACTGGTGGTTACGTCAAAACCGGTCTGCGACAAATAAGCATTTAAGTGTAGCATTTGACCAAAAAAAACAAAATAAAAATTATAATTATTATAATTTTTTAATTGGCTTAATTATTATAGTATCAGGCTTGTCAAACAAAATAGAAAGTAAACGTTTTTTTGTATGTAAACGTCTTTAATGATTATAATAAAGTTTCTGTCACAAGTGTGTCAGAACACATTTCCCGATTATTATAGCTGTGTTTTTTTAGCAAGCGTATATACGCCTAATTTTGAAGTGCACAAAAAAACGATCATCGGCGCTTTATGATTCATCATAAAATCTTGGCAGCACCGACGACATTTATGACATTTGCTAAGCAGTCAGGGGTGTAGTCGTGGAAAGTGATAGTTGATCTATGATGGTTACAATCTTCGTTTTGTGATTGTGTAGCGTGACCATCACTTTAAAAGCAAAAACACTTAATAATTATAAAATAAAAAATGTTAATCAAATGAAAAGAATTGTTTACGAACCCTAAACGGAATGTATAGCAGAGACACTCTAGGTATACCAAAAATTGCATACTTATCGATGCCAAAATAATTGAAAACTATCTAATATATGAACCACACCTGCAGATGTAAGCCACATACAGCAACCTACACAATGAATGAATAAATTCAGGAATGAACACACAGAAAATTATGTTTATTCCTTAAGCGGCGATAGATATGATGAGTAAGTTAAAGGGATATAGGATTCGTTGTTAGTGTATCTTACATACAAATCGAAATTTAAGCGTATACACGCTTGCAAAAAAACTCAGCTTATATTAATCAATTAATTTGTGCAACAGCAACGATATGAAAAATTGCAATCACCAATTTCTTCCCAATTAATTTGCATACTAATTCCAATGTAGAAGAGAAGGAGCTCTTTGCCCCGCTCTTGTATCTGTACTTGAGAGCTTATCTTATGTATATGTGTACTTTTGAAAAATGCACTTTGATGAATAGAAAGCTCCAGGTAGTTTTGCATAAGTGGATAAAAAGATAAATTTACGGATTGTATCCCTGCCAGTATAAGAAAGGATTTCCTTCCCTGGTCTCACTTAAATAGCAGGCACGGTATTTTTGTGTCTTATAAATATGTTTTTTTTTATGTACATACATATAATATAATCTAGTTATTTGCATAATTTATAAGTACAGTGCAGTCTCGATTTCTGCAATATTCGATTCTTGCAACAAATGTAGTGGACTTATCTATTTTCGATTTTTTCAACAAATCGAAAAAAAGTTTTCGATTTTCGAAGCTTTGAAATTGTACGACTCAAAATATATACCTACATTCGTATACACATGTATGTACGCTTTACTATGCAATGTAACAGCAAAAGAGAACTGTTGACATCATAAATCGTCTAGACATAGTTCTGTGCATTGCTATTTATTTATTTTTTTGTTTTCTGCACGCATGGATATAGTTAGTGACTACAATCGCATCTAAATATTGGAGAAAAGTGATCAGAACTCTGATAATTTCGAGGAAGAAGACTATGTTCCTTTTCTTTTAATTCGGGATAAAATTTTGCCAGAAATATTTGGCATTACGGTATTGACATCGATAACATCTCTGAATAGATCTCTGGAAATCTACAAAACGTAAAAGCCTGAGAAGAAGTTTCCGATGATAGTGCGGAAGTAGAATTCATTGACTTACAATCCAAAGTGAAATTAGAGCCCGTAATAAAATGCTTTACCGCATGCCTGTACTGGCCATAATAAAATGACCTAACCATTGAAGATATGATGCAACCACATAGTATGTGGAATAAAGCTGCTGCCAAGGGATCTTCTGCAAAGCAACTGCAAGCAAAATTTAATTTTTTTTTAAAAACATCCTGTACATGTATACTTATTTATTTACCTGTACTGAGTTTTCCATATTACGTAAATGAATCTGTTTTTTTTTTTTTTTTTATAAAATAAGGATGCAGGATATTTTATTTATACATTAAATAGTATATTGTGTAGGCTTTCTTAGAGTTTTTAAATATCTGTTCGATTATTGCAACTATTAGATTTTTGCAACAGGTCATGCTTTCATTGGTTGCAGAAATCGAAATTAACCTGTCTTAACAATCTTCTGCAAAGCAACTGCAAGCAAAATTTAATTTTTTTTTAAAAACATCCTGTACATGTATACTTATTTATTTACCTGTACTGAGTTTTCCATATTACGTAAATGAATCTGTTTTTTTTTTTTTTTTTTATAAAATAAGGATGCAGGATATTTTATTTATACATTAAATAGTATATTGTGTAGGCTTTCTTAGAGTTTTTAAATATCTGTTCGATTATTGCAACTATTAGATTTTTGCAACAGGTCATGCTTTCATTGGTTGCAGAAATCGAAATTAACCTGTCTTAACAAAATCAATGGTAAGACTAAAAGCTGTATTTAACCATATGCACTTTCACTCACATTGGTTACTTCAACACACTCAAGTAAGATTTAACCAAAGATTACATAGAGTGTAGATTCAACATCAGAAAACTCGAATACAAGACATCCAGTAGTTTGTAGTTTGTATGCGAAAGTTTATGCCACTAAAAATGCTCTTGACTGCAGGCGTTCTGGCGAGCTTTCTACATATTGCTCTTTTGGCCGTAGTCATTATGCATTATTTTGGGTAGAATTGGTTAAATGGTTTGGTTAAAATTTTTAAGCAAATAGTAGCATGGTGAGCTTTATCTTATTTTTATTAATAAACAAGCTGTATCCGGTGCGTTTTTCTACGTTTTTTCGATTGTAACCATCAATCATGTGTCCGATCAATACAATTATGACTATTCATAATTTTTGCATACAAAAAAAAATTGGTACCAAAACCGTTTTGATGGCATGAAACAGAACAGTGCTCTATCTCTTACCATTTAAGAGTCTATAAAGGACAAACCAACAAGTAAACAAACATTGATTTGTATATATAGAGATTTGATACACGAAATGGAACAGAATCGTCGAAAAATTATCAACTTATGAGTTTTTCTCCGGGATGGCTTAGTCTACATCCAGCATATCGTTTCTTCCAGTAACTATTTTGATAAAATTCCAAATAGTAGTCATCCTGAATTTTTATGCAGAAACGCTTACTTATCAGCTCTTACTTTAACGGCTGCACTACCCCCAGAATGTACAGTTCAAATAAATGAAGCGTGTAATTGTTATAAATTACATTAAATTGTTTATTTATAATTTCAAAGAACTCGATTAGTTATATCTCTAATTCCTAACATTATGAACCTTACCGATAGTGGATAAAATATAAAGCTTTTTTCCGGCTGCATTAAAACAATACACATAGTACTAATTACATTTAGTCTTCATTCTTGGTGACTCGTTTCCACCTGTGGTTCTCCAAACAAGTCTATCACATGAATATGTCATCTATATGTAATAGCTGTAAGCTTTATAGCTCATGAGAGCCAACAGACGGAGCTTCGACAAACTATGAGCTCAGAACCGAAGCTCAAAATAATGGAGAGAAAATGTGAATTTATTCTACTTCGCACATAACTCGCAGTGATTCCGATTTGAAAGAGGAAACTGGGAAAGTCGGCAAATAACGATTTTTTTTTTGTTTTTTGTAAGATGTTTGTAAGTTTTACTGAAATATTAAGAAAGTATTCAAACCTGCAGGTGTATTTACTGAACAGGAAGATATATCGGTGACTTTGATGGGTTGAGGTTAACAACTAGATCAGGTCTTACTATGTTGTTTATAATGCAGTGTTGGGTGTACATACGGACAAAACTTGTTTAATTGTTCTTTTCTTTTCGGTAGTGGGTTAAATTTTTTTTATCGAGATAGTTTACTTTGGATCGCTTCAATTAGATTTCATATATTTAAAGTGCATATTTCAAGTTATTGTTTTTATTTTATATACATATGGTATTGTTATAAACAATTGGATTCATTAACCCTTATTTTGCCTTTTTATAAAAGGCAAAACCATACATTTTTAATTATTTAAGCTCGGAGAGATTTTATCGGCACAAATGCATGACGTGTCAAATCAGGAACATTCCAAAATCAATTTCTTGGAGTAACCCCTTTTTTTCTAACGTCAAGGAGTCAGAGGTTGGCGGTCTGAAATCATGTTTAAAATGGCGCAAATGTGCACTATGCTTGAACAAAGACAATAACTGTTTTCAAAAGTATCATGAAAAGTCAGTGTTTCTATTAATGTACATACATAAGCATAGAAGACAACAAATATTATGGAAAATTAAGAATTTGACAAAACTATAATCTAGATTATAAGACTTATAAAACCTGGCGAGGTATGCATGCTTTGATGATGTGACTGTTACAAGTTATTATTGGAACACTCATCAAACAATGTCAGCTTGTCCGGTGTCAAACTCTGACCCATTTAAGAAAAAGGATTTTTGTTAGTTTTATCGTTTGTTCATTTTGTAGTAAGCTAAGAAATAGTTCTTTAAATAAAAATAACACACCACTTATGTATATAATTTTTTAACTTTATTTATATTTTACGTCCGCACACACTGCTGTCTATTTTACGAATGAATGGTTTACAATATTGTTCTCACTATGAGTGTATCGTACCGGCAGTTGTTTCTTAGAATTAAGGTTTTTACTTGAATTTTGCAATGTATGGCTACAATTTATATCTGCATGGAATTTAAATTTCTCAGTGCTTGAAAATAAAGCTTTAATCTAGGATATCACTTCGATTTCGGTCTATGCCGCACGTTTTTCCAGCTTGGAATAGATAAACCGTTGCGTTATAAGTGTCCGTATACTTTCAAAAGTGGCAACCATGTCGTTTGCTATCAAAAAATGGTCTGTAACAGAAGGGTGTTGGTTGGGCGATCTTGTTATTAATATTCACTGGATATCTTAAAGCGTACAGATCAGGAAGGTCGGAGCAATAAATTTCTTTTCGCAACGAGATTGATGAAATCCAGTGATTCTGTGACGACTAAAAGTTGATGATCAACTTCTTAATGCGTAAACTGTCCTTTTCAGGTACCAGCTGTGTATGGAATAAATGGATACGCGCAGAAATTGCCGCATTACGGCTTTTACTTGTGAAAAGTTTAGTAAAGTATCTTTATAAAATGTGTCCGCTTCCTTTGCTGTTCCACTTCCGACAGTCTGGTCTATTACTATTATGCAACATGAAAGATTCCTCACAAAGCATTGCTTTATTTCGATGCGATTGGCCCAGGATTCATCACCATGTAAAAGATTACGAATATAGATATAAGAATAAACTTACATATTTTAAGCTGAAAGTTACAGTCACATTTCACTTTAGATTAGAATAGTTAAGATCAGAATATGCATGAAAATACAATCAGTGCAATAAATGCAAAACAAATTTATCAAAAAGGAAAAGTGCGTCAACTCTTACGCACATGAATATGAAATGCTTAAGTTCAATTTCCGGTACAATAAAGTATTCTAATTTTTCGAGTCAGCGAAAATTACACCCTTCTCAATTCAATTGGTTTACGCTACAGTCAAAAACACAGTCAAGTAATTGTCTTATCAAACAATATACATGTATATATATATATATATATATATATATATATATATATATATATATATATATATATATATATATATATATATATATATATATATATATATATATATATATATATATATATATATATATATATGTCAACGCTCTTCGTCTCTCCAAACCTAAAATTTCGATACTATATAATAAAATAAGCTGTAATTATGGTGACAAAGTATAAATTACCTATTTATCCAGGCTTAAAGGCTAAGTTGTCTAGCCTTTCGTCTTGATTCAAGTCCGTTACAAATAAAGTTACTTTGTAGTAAAATGCTTACGAAGTTATATTTAAAAGTAATATCCAATATATTCGCATCTTTGATAATTTACCTCTAATTCATTTTAAATAAAGTTACAATGATGTTGAATTCTTAAGACTAATATGTACATATTTATTTTCAATCCCATTATTATCATTATTATAGACCCATCCATAGTTGTTGTGAATATTTCTTGGAATGTTTAAAACAATTATTTCAATTATATATTTTCATTTTATTTGTTTTCGTAACATTTTTAAAGTCAAACAGAATTGAAAAAACGATTTACTTGAATCAATTTGTGAAGCAATATCTATTGTTGATGCCTTCAAATAAATTCATTTTTCGTCTATCTCCAATTAGATAATGTTGACGAAAAAAAAATAATGTTTTTGTTTTCATTTTTCGTTTACCCTTAATCATATGGTCATGGCAATATGTAGATATTTTATTTTTTATATTATTGTTGATTTTCAAAGCACATACAGCACAATATAGTATAATTCGGAAAGCTTCAGCACACTTTTCTATATGTCGTAAATTAGAATATAAAAAAATATTTTAACACATAGTAACTTTAAGCTTCTGCGAGCTTTTCACGATTTCTATGCAATAAAATGAAAATCTCACTTTGATTTTATCCAGTTCCAGTCGTTAGTCGATATAGAACGCTAGCTTCTTACTATAATTTTCCGCATTTCACTTAAATTAAATTAAGTGTTTTTCAGCTGAGGTTATATATAGTTATAATTCCCTTCGGCTTGTTTATTGTTTCCTGTCATGAGTTGGGGATACGACAGTGACAATGGTAAGTGATCTATTAGAGAATTTGAACAATTCAAATTACGTATGAACGGATTGGAATGGTGTTTTGAAATATGTATTTGTCGCAAGTAATTTGGTCATATGATTACTTTTACTTGTGAATTGAATTTCCTTGGTATACGATGGTGTACGATTTTGAGATGCACGATGTTAACTAATTATCAAAGAAATTACAAAATTAGGGAATTTAAATCGATATTACATTAATGATCAACACATGCTTCAATTATCAGATAAAAATGATTATGAATCAAACATTTATTGCTAATCTAATTATAACACCTTAACTGGAGTACTAATTTCTGAAAATAAGTTCATCAATTTACATGTTAATTTATTACATAAATCAACTATTTTGGAAAAACTCAAAATTGTTTAATATATTCATAATATAATATTCATATATCACATAATTGCTTAGAAATGCAATGCACCTACAGTAACCAAATGTATCGTTAATAAGACCCTTTGAATGTTGATAGCGTTAATTTATCTCACTAAAAGTTCGGAAAGTAGGAATTCGGTTGAAATGTTTTAAATTTATAAATGTGTTTTTTATATTAACTGTAAATAAACAAAACAGAAGTCTGTTCTCAAAGTGTCATAGTGTTTATTTATGTATATGAATTTAATTCATATGTTCAGAGAGAAAGAATTTCCTGTCATTATTAATCTCGTGATCTTGAAATGAGAAAAGAGGTGCGTTTGAAAAGTTTTCAGCATTTTCAAGTTCATCACGTGCGTAGAGTATACGTTCATATATATGTATGGGAATATACTTCCCATGAAAGCGGTGCAGTGTTCTACATTACAAAGACTTCGCTACGATCCGTATGCAAACTTGTTAAACCTAGATATGGAGCATTCTCTATTAATACCTTCTGGAAATGTTGCCTTTAAAATCTTTCTCTTTGACTGACTGCTGATAACGATTAGGTTTGTCTTTATACAATGAATGATGAGGGTTAGTTGTTGTTTTCATTATTTCATTAATATCTTATTCAGTGTCGGTGACATTGTATTAAAGTCTTTTGATAAAAATGTCAAACAACGCAAAAATGTAATTTATCATAATATTCAACACCTGACATATCTTAAAATAAGATGCAGTACATGTATGCAATCAATCGTCGGCAGAATCAAAGGTTTCTGATACTTAAAATCTAAGTTTCTTTTTGTTTTTAACGTATCTAGATAACTTATAAATGTCTATACGTAATTATTGTATTTATCTTTGTTTTATCAGTACGTAACGAAATTAAAATTCTTGTATACATATATTGTTAAGAAATTTGTTTCGCTGCCCTTCGTAACACTAGCAACCACCGTCATGTACCACCGGTTTACCTTTGGAAATAGACCCAATCTAGATCCAACGAAATGTTTCACGTTTGCTCTTCATAATTGTATGATATTTTTATTGTGTCAATTGGGAATTTACTTTATTATTACATAATGTTAAAGTTTATAGTTTAGGAATTCTAACAATATATAATAACCCAGACTTAGTGCATTTGAATGCATGCGTGCATGTATTTAAGCAGGTATGTCTATTGATTACGGGGCATGAATATTATTTACTTGCGTTGCACGCTCAAAATAATATACGTCTTTAACAAAAAACACGTACATCATCATATATCAGAACAAATGATTATGTGTACACATTTACGCCACAGTTAAAAAGAAAATAATTTTAGTCTATTAATACATACTGTTGGCTAAAAAGTGAATTTTTAAAAATAAAGAGCTCTCTCATCCTTAGGTGCTTATAATAAAAAAAAAACGGATTGAGTATAATTGTTCAGAATCTGTATTATAAAAAAATGAATCAAAAGTCTTTGAATATAAAATATATTAACAGCCATATACAATAAACTAAATGGGATGACGTTAATTTGTGATTTCAAGTACCAGCCTGATCTGGGATCATCTATGCATGAAAGTAGGTTTATACATTTTTTACGCAGATAAAGAATTAATTTACATAAACGATCGATAAGAAATAACTTAAATATCAAGTAGTTTTATTCATTCATTGATTTTGAATGTTATTAAAGAAATGTTTTTAATTACGGATTGAGATATGTACATTTTTCTGACCTAATACAACAACTTCAAATCAATCGTGAGCATTTAGGGAAAGTATGTAACACCTATCTATAATTAGTACACTTTATTCTGTCTTTTCTTATATTTATGATCTAATAATTAGGCTTACTAGCCAGAATTGTTATACTCACAGCAAATTTATTTTATTTTGCGACTGGCTTCACTTGTTTCAATAAATTAAGGATTAGTTCAGGTAACGAGGTTGTCGCTGGTATTTTGTTTGCAATCAAGGGGGCAGACAAAATCAAAAATGTCGACCGAAAATTAAATACATGATTATGGACAATCCGTGACTAACTATCCCATGAACGAATTTTCCGTTATTATCGCCACCACAAATCCCAACAATCCAAATGAATACACCAGGACACTGCTCTCAATAGGACACTGACCAAAACCTACTTAGAAAAAGAACGAAGTGGTGGTTTGCCGAATTATAGGTCCTAAGTAGACGTGACTTCGATAAGAAAAAATTTTCGAAAGCTTTTGTTGACTGCTAGGACCGCTTTAAAGAAAATCCTTGAGTGAACCTCTTACCGTTAAAAAGTCAAACATTTTCCCCTCGAATATGTACTATTAGCATGTAGATAAAGATAAAAAGTTATTGCTTATGAAGAAAATATTGCTGACCCCGTCTCCAGGACCGTGATCCAATCATACTAAATTGGATATCAAAATTGTAATCTTAAATCGTCCTCTTCATTATAAAATCCTAATTTCCCAAAAATCCAAGCCTTGGGCGACAAAGATATTGCACACAACAATTTTGCCCCTCTATCCAGAATTCAATTCATATAGAAAAATACTAGAAGGACAGAAAATAAACTTTATCTGACCCAACATGGGCTCCACTAGGCTTCAAATTTCAATATCTTCTATATACAGATTAAACATTAGTTATACGGTTTGTGTTATTTCCACATAAGCCTGATTTCTGGCTGTGGCGGCTCCATCACAGATAACCTACATTTTTGATAACCTCATTTCATCAGAATCTCCAAATGGGCCCCATCTGTGGATAAAGGATTACTACGAGTGGTGCCTCAATTTACATACAGAGGCCCTAAAGCATTCTTCAAGGTATCTTACTAATTTCTGGTATTAAAGTTTATAACTCTAGCCCATGCTTTTCTGCATAAATTCTTCTAAAATGTGGAGTCGGATGTCTACTATTATTTAAATTCTGAGGGCGTCAAATTTCAAATGCAATCAACTGAGTATCACCCTGTAAAAATGTAAGAAGCATATTTAATTGGAAGGTGTTCTCAATGTTTAATGTTTTTATTTTATGTTTAAAAATGAGAAATACATCGCAAGCTATGTGGCTCTAGCCGGTAGCACTGAAGGCGGTCAGGGTTTCCCTTAACACTGCATCGTCACGGTAGTGAGTTGTGAGATTATTGCAGGAGACCTAACCTGGTTGCATGATGTAGTATGCATCAGACCAGTGTGGCTCTCAATTGGTCTTGCTTTATTTTAAGCAGTCCGTCTGAGGTTGACTGGTTTTAGATAATATAAATTTATCTTGTTCCCGGCCGTATTAAACGCTACATGTACCTTCACAGCAGCTGAGCAAAATAGGGTTTCATCAGACAGTCGCTAATTAGGCTAACTGAAAGACACTCATAAAATACATACATAGTCTCCTTGATTAGGCTATTATAGAGTTGTTGTGGAAACTAGATTTGGTTTTCCCACCATTCCCAAATGCCTTATTGTAGACATAAATAGAAAAAAAAAAACTTTCTTAATTTGTTTATCCAAATGAATATTTGAATATATTTAATATTATATGCATATTTGCCATTCATTCAAGAAGAAATAAATGATCTTGTGTGTTAGAAAATTGCTAAATTAAATTGTTTACATTTAAATAATCCATATAGATGCTTGAAAATACTTTGTTACTTTGAAACATCATAGTTTTTTGTGTTCTTTTAGTTTTTATTTAATTTCTTGTTTTTGTATTCCTTTAGAATAAAATTTGTTTCTACTAATAACATAATTATTCTTAAAGTCTCCTATCATAATATTTTCTGTTGAATGTATGAACAAGATCCTTCTGCCTAGAAATTCATGAAATCTAGTCTTTATAAAATTCAATTGATGCTGATAAGTATTAATTGAAAAGAAATAAGTTACACATTGCAAACAAAACTGTTTTTGTTTTTTTGTATTAATGAATACTCAATTTTATTTTTTTCCTCTATCATTTTAAACGAAATTGCATGAATTCCAAATCTCATATTCACTTTGTCTGAACACATTAAAGACTGCCTTTATGATATTAGTATTTTACAGACTGCATTTGTGAAGTGTATATTATTAACACTTTTGAACTACTTTAAAATAATAGCGGTTGATGTTAAGCGTGAAGAGGTAGATTTCGCCATGTACCCACATTATTAACGTTTATTTTCTTTTCTTTTTTTTATTACGATCTACGTATATGTACTTATATGACATACGTATGCGACAAAATTAGGTATGGAAATGACAAAAGAATTTATTGACAACATTGATTATCGTTTATTTGATTTGAATACATGTAGGAACAAATTAAGTGTACATTTCCAGTTAACTAGTCGAAATCTCGTAATTTGATATGCTAATCTTTGTTTTCATACTTAGAATGTTATACTTATATGTTTGTAATCATGTATGCATGAATCTTTATCTAAAAATGTTTTTGACAAAGTTTGTGCATTTGTGCAAACACACAAGGCTAGACTGACAAGTTGACTTTTACTGCGATTTTCAAGTACATGTCTCACTAAATGTGTACACATCTATCAGTGGGGAAATTTTGTTTTAAGAAACTCTAATAAAACTCGTGCTACTTGAAGATATTTTCGGGTATGAGTCATTATAACGCATAGTAAAGCAGCTTAAACTATACATCTACATAATTAATTACATTTTTATGTAAATACATGGAACAAACTTTTTATAAAATATATATTTATACAATACATATCTGCCGCTTAAAGTTTATTTACCAGTACCTAGATCTAGATGTACACCCTATAGAACAAAGTATGACATTATTTTTTTGCAATAATTGATAAATAGACCGGTGGTTTCTTGTCATCGTTTAATTATATTTCAAGTGGTCCAAACATTTGTTCTATCACAACAATTTGGTCGTTTTCAGTTCACTGCCCACTAAACATTATTATTATATTAAGATGCAATACTTGTACGAATCGTGGGAAGTATTTGATAAATAATAATAATAAATACGTCTCAAACATGTGGAAGATAAAATGGCACTGTGTTTTTATAAAGTGCAACATCAGCTATTGTTTGTCAGATAAACTTTTGCTGTGGATCCTTAGTTAATTTCTTACAGAACGTGCATGTAATTGATTTGAGATTACATAGATAAAATAGTTAATTGGTTATATCTCTGAAGCTAAGTATTTGCTAATGTTTTATACACACTCTTTTATTATTACGTTTTATTCAAACTTGTTAATGGATAGGAATAGGGGACAAAACAATGTGTTTTGGTAGTTTCCCGTAGATATTTGAGCACTCCTCAAGTTGAAATATGTTACCAAATTTGAAGTCGGCTTCTGTTGCGTTTTCCTCTAGACCTGAAGTCGAAGAGTCCTTGACTCGTAGCTGTGTTATTGATGCGCTTTACATTGTTTGTGCTTCGACAATCTGTTAAGCTCAGAATATAAATTGTAAAGACGGATTTGATCTTGAATCTATATAAGTATTATTTAATCGCTTTTCGTTATTTACTCTAAAAATGATTCGAGCAGTCAAGGAAATGTCTCTTTGGTAAGAATGTGTACTTAATTATTATTCTACTCAGGCCAGTGATGCATAATGTGTCTGACCCTGAGCTTATGCTCCATCCATTTTTGACGGAGACGCTAATTTCATTAAGAACAAGTTGTCCCGTTCACTCAGAATCCTCTTCCTCTCTCGATACAGGGGATCGTATTAGAAACCCTTCTTAACTGGAGAATATAAGTTGATCACACTAAAGAGAACTTTGTAAGTGTAGATTTTTGTCGATTTTTCGAATACTTCATTTCCCTAAGTTCTCAACTGAATTATGAATAAAACTGAATTGAAAATCGAATTGGACGTTGTTTTTTAAGCTGGTGTGATTCCTTTTCAATATCTCAGACTTCACATAGATGTATTTTAGATTTGATCGTGCTAATAATATTCGCAACAATTTCGCATTAATTCCCTCTGATTTGCTTAAGACCTATTATTCAATAATAATAAAGTGGTGGTAAATTTGTTGCCGACTTTAATAGAGCATTTTAAGAATTTGACAACGATGTTGCTACGGACGATGTCATATTTGAGTGCCATATATCGACAAACAGTTATATGTATACGTGTATCTTCTTTTGGAATATACGAGGGAGTACACTTAGTGTTGTTATGATTTAGTATGCTTACAGATATGAGTCTCAATATTACTGCATGAGAAAAAACTTCATGGACTATCATGGAATATTATATATTGTTATATATTATATAACAATTTATGTTTCTTAACATATCCCATTTATAGTAAATCGACTACTCGAGCGTTTCACTTTCATCAACAAAAGTGTGACTAACTGAAAATCAATCAGCATTTTTTTTCTTCTACGATAAAATTTGTTGTTGCCCTTTTTCCATTATTTTACACGTATGTATATTGGATTCTAAGCTTATTCTAAATATGTGTCAGGCTTATATTGAGTTTGCACATTCAGCTTTCAATTATTTTGTGACATGTTACTAAGTATATACAGTCAGCCACAAAAGTAAGGAGCATCACAACGTTGTCTCTGTTTTCAACAAAACTTATTCAAATGAACCGAGAAAAAAAACCAATGTAGTTCTTATAGCATATATAGGTTATTAGAAATGTACAGGAAAATATATAAGGATAGCCCAAAAACTTTAGCCACTCCGAGTTATTTACCCAAAAATGTAGCAAAATTCACATCAAATTCACAGTATGCCCACATGTGAAACATGTAGAGAGATATGCCATAATATGGGGACTTATAGTAGCATAAAGTATGTTCTAGAGTATATAGTCCGCATATTCATTCCATTTCAATCAATTAAGAGTCCACTGATCAAAAAATGGATGAGTTTGGTTACTTTATCGCATCTAGATTTTCAGTGCAGATCTCTTCTGCACCGGTATTACTTGATATGTATTTGATAAACATTTTCATTCAGTAAAGCTTTTTGTGGACAGAGACAAGAAATAAACAGTCAGTTAAATGTCATTCCAGTTATTTACTTATTTGAGCTCAACATATTTCTGGTCCCTCAAAATTCATCTAGAGTACAATAAGGCATATTATTAGGATTTTTATTGCCCGTCAATGATTTTGGTAAACTAGATTAATGAAATGTACAATCTTTTCACCTTTGGTACAAACAATTGACGAAGATATTTTAACTACGGAAATTGTTAGCTTTTATAAAGCAACTTGTGCAGATCTGTCCCAAGCTAGATTACATAAGGCTTATAAAATATAAGGAAAATAATACCCCTTCATTTTACTTCGAATATCTCTAAAATTACTGACAATAATACTATTAAAATGTAACTTTAAGAAAGGCTAAGCAATGGAGTAAATTAAGTTTCTTTTTAACATTTTCAGGACCACAGCAGTGGTTTAAGATGTTTCCACAAGCATCTGGACATAGGCAATCCCCAGTTGATATCAATACTTTGATAGCAGAGCGTGACAGTGTTTTATCAGCAAATGAACTCTCTTGGCAATATTTTAATGAAGACTCACGAAGCTTAGTCAATACAGGTTCGTAAAACATTACTTTGCTTAGAAGAAAACCAACGAAAATTAATGCATTAACAGGACATGGTTGGAAAGTTGACGTTATTGGACCGGATTCGCTTTTAACTGGTGGACCACTAGGCACATCCGTGTTCAAACTGGAACAATTTCATTGTCATTGGGGTTGTTCTGATAACGAAGGGTCAGAGCATACTGTTGATGGCAAGGCTTACTCTGGAGAATTACACTTTGTCCATTGGAATACGTCTAAGTATTCAAGTTTTGCTGAAGCAGCTGGCTACCCCGACGGTTTGGCAGTTTTAGGCTTATTCTTACAGGTTTTGATATATTAACATAACACGATAGATTATTATAATTAATAACATCATTTTTACAGATAGGCCATAAAAACCATGAATTGAAAAAAATTACGGACTTACTGCGTTTTGTATTACATAAAGGAGATCGTGTAACATTGCCCGATGGTTGCGATCCGATGAATATTTTGCCATATTCGAAGTCATATTGGACGTACGAGGGATCCCTTACCACACCGCCGTGTTCCGAGACCGTTACTTGGATTGTATTAAAGACACCAATTCAAGTATCAGATCATCAGCTTGATGCTATGAGGAATCTTAATTGCTATGACGTAAAAGGAGAATGTCCTGCAAATGAGCTTAAAGGAAAACTTCTTAATAATTATCGACCTCCACTGCCATTGGGCAATAGAGTTTTAAGGGAACCAGGAGAGCATTGATTGCGTTGTACGACATTCATCGGAAATATATTATGATTATATATTTTATATTTTAAATTCACTAAACACTAAACTATATAAACGTTATCGTATATATGTACGAATAAACGGGAATAAAAAGCATTATATTTTTTGAAAAAATACGAGATTTATTTCTTTGCTTTATTTCTCTATAAAGGTTTGAATAACTGCTTTCCTTTGCCAGTGCTAATTTTGGAATAGAAGATGATAATGGTTATTAATAAAAATCTACTACATTAAAATTAAATTCATACAATTTTGTTGGTGTCGCTATCTATCCAAATTTGAGAACCGATTTCTTAACAGTTATATTATTTGAGCATTGCCAGTGACTTGAAGATGTTGCTACATTAAAAATAGTTTCTAACCTGGACACCATAGATACAAGTGCGTTCGTGTGCAAATTCCCACTACGACATGGCGTCCAAGATGTTTTTAGATACTGTAATATAAATATACCTTGTCACACTTTTGCACTAACGCTGATACACCCAGGCTGTATAGGAATCCAAAAAGAATCGAAGGGGCAAGGTCGCTGGACATCTCTCACCAATCAGGAAATTTGGCAGGGAGACTTAAAACAAATGCTACAAATGTAGTAGGCAACGTTTTAGGCAGTGTCTCAAAATGTTTAAGCAGGCTGTAAGAGACTACTGTCAATCCATCGGGACACTCAAGGACTCTGTCAGACTAAGTAAGATTCTGTCTAACAGAATATAGTAAGTGTAATAGTAAGTGTTGTCGAAAAACTCTCTACCATAAGAAATACACACTAGTCACCTCCTAGACATAATCTGAGCTTTTAATAATGTTCTTATAGAATCAATTTACCTGAGCTGGGCATTGATGACCATCTCGGTCATTTGATTATTAATATATGTACATATGCTCAGAACGAGAAACATACGCGTCACGATAGGCAATTGTGATGGAACACACCAAGTTGTGCTGCAAACTGTGGCCTAGGTATATACCCAAACAAGTCGGAAATAATCCTGTTTACTGGGAAATGCAAAATACCTACCTTGAGATCTCTCCACTTAAACGGCCAACGAATATCTTTCTCCACTATTGCTAAGTTCTTAGAAATTTATCTAGATTATTAACTCTGGAAGACCAATCTACACCAGCGAATTAGGAAGACAAGTACATCTTTTTATGCTTGCAACAAAACTTTCGGTAAACCAAACTTACATACATAGATGGATGTGTACAGCCGTCAAACACGGTTACTGGTGGTCCGCCCTTAAGAAAAAACTACAACCTCGCGTAACTAAAAAATGTACACCAAAGCCTAGCTTTGCATCGTTAATTGGGATCGGAAAAATAAGACGAAAATCGAATTAACGATTTCCATTTATTGTTGTAAATATTTCTCCAAACTGACTAACTTTACGTTCATAAATCTTAAACTTAGGGAATCCCCTTTTGACAGAAAATAAAATGAAAAAAAAATAATAAGAACGCAAACCGAAATAATATCAAAGCAACTTCGAAGCCACGATCATTTTTAAACGACACAACTTCGAAACGACGCAAACTGAGTGCAGACGCACTTCACGTGCAGAAAAGTAGACTGCTGTCAAGACTCAACCTCTTGCACAGACAGATCCGAGAAGTCCGGAAGTTAGATCCCTGAAGTCAGAGATCAATAACTTCCAACAGCTAATAAAAATAAATTATAATCTTGCCATAAGCTTGCATTGGGGCAATAAAATCCGGGCTGTACTATACAACAACCCGGGTATGTTCCCGCAAGTAAATAAATTATTCAGGAGGAAAGATCAAAATGACATTCCGATCGTCCGACTTCCGAGAACAAACGACAACGCACAGCTACTGACATCAGTTGGTACAGATCCAGATGAGTCCGTGCTAGACCAAAGCCTAGCTTTGCATCGTTAATTGAGATCGGAAAAATAAGACGAAAATCGAATTAACGATTCCCGTTTATTGTTGCAAATATTTCCCCAAACTGACTAACTTTACGTTCATAAATCTTAAACTTAGGGAATCCCCTTTTGACAGAAAATAAAATGAAAAAAAAATAATAAGAACGCAAACCGAAATAATATCAAAGCAACTTCGATGCCACGATCATTTTTAAACGACACAACTTCGAAACGACGCAAACTGAGTGCAGACGCACTTCACGTGCAGAAAAGTAGACTGCTGTCAAGGCTCCAACTCTTGCACAGACAGATCCGAGAAGTCCGGAAGTTAGATCCCTGAAGTCAGAGATCAAAAACCTCCAACAGCTAATAAAAATAAATTATAATCTTGCCATAAGCTTGCATTGGGGCAATAAAATCCGGGCTGTACTATACAACAACCCGGGTATGTTCCCGCAAGTAAATAAATTATTCAGGAGGAAAGATCAAAATGACATTCCGATCGTCCGACTTCCGAGAACAAACGACAACGCACAGCTACTGACATCAGTTGGTACAGATCCAGATGAGTCCGTGCTAGACCAAAGCCTAGCTTTGCATCGTTAATTGAGATCGGAAAAATAAGACGAAAATCGAATTAACGATTCCCGTTTATTGTTGCAAATATTTCCCCAAACTGACTAACTTTACGTTCATAAATCTTAAACTTAGGGAATCCCCTTTTGACAGAAAATAAAATGAAAAAAAAATAATAAGAACGCAAACCGAAATAATATCAAAGCAACTTCGATGCCACGATCATTTTTAAACGACACAACTTCGAAACGACGCAAACTGAGTGCAGACGCACTTCACGTGCAGAAAAGTAGACTGCTGTCAAGGCTCCAACTCTTGCACAGACAGATCCGAGAAGTCCGGAAGTTAGATCCCTGAAGTCAGAGATCAAAAACCTCCAACAGCTAATAAAAATAAATTATAATCTTGCCATAAGCTTGCATTGGGGCAATAAAATCCGGGCTGTACTATACAACAACCCGGGTATGTTCCCGCAAGTAAATAAATTATTCAGGAGGAAAGATCAAAATGACATTCCGATCGTCCGACTTCCGAGAACAAACGACAACGCACAGCTACTGACATCAGTTGGTACAGATCCAGATGAGTCCGTGCTAGATGACGAATTCTTCATGGTCGAAGATCCCCAAGAGAAGGTTGAGAGCATAGGCGCTGTTTTCTAGAAAGTGTATAAGGTCAACGAGGTCAGTCGACCAAATCGCGATCTAGAGAACAGAGCCCTGGTAAATCACTTCTATCTCCGTGAGGAGATCAGTCGATGGCGATCTGAGAATCTTGGTTTCACCAGATTCGATGACGTAAATACGGCAAATAATGCCATCGTCAACGATGTAAATCACAATAGTGATCACGCAAGATCTCCAGGGGGGTCTTTAAATCCATTAAGAACAAGAAATCGGCTGGGATAGATGGTATCTCGAACATCGTGCTCAACCATCTTCTCCGGCTGCAGTGGAAATTTACACTACACTGTTTAACAATGCGCTTAGTAATGCACATTACCCGGCACAATGGAAGACAGCTGTAGTGCAACCAATCCCTAAACGAGATAAAGACAAAAGCATTCCGTCTAATCTTCGGTCGATAAGTCTACTTCCTTGCATCAGCAAGGCATTTGAAAAGATTGTCATTCGAGCTCTGCAGACATGGGTCGAGGACAATAATATTCTACCGGACAACCAATTTGGATTTAGGACAGGGCATTCGACAGTGCATGCTGCTGCAAAGTTGGTTTCCGACATATAATGGAATATGGATAAAAAACAGTGTACGGGTGCCTGTCTGTTCGATTTGGAAAAGGCATTTGATACCGTCTGGTTAGAAGCCCTTTTCCTTAAGGTGGTCAGACTTAGACTAAATAAACCATTGCTATACATGATTTATGATATGATAACAGGTAGGAAGTTCATTGTGAAATGTGGCGGCGTAACGTCAAGTAGAATAGAAAACGGTCTACAACAGGAGGCTGTAGGATCCCCATTATTGTTTTCTATATTTACTGCAGATCTTCTATGGTCTATGCCGCACCTTATCACGTATGCCGATGACCTAGTGATCCCGGTGCACATGGTATATGGTTGTTCCCTTTGGTTCAACGTGAGCCCTTGCCAGATGGAAAAGATGAGGCTGTTCGGGAGACGGTGTCTTAGGACCTGTCTCCGGTTGTATCGGACACCTGAATCCTAGTACAAGAAGTACTATCGCAACGAGGTCTTGTACAACAGGGCTAACGTGAAAAGAGTAGACAATTTTATAATTTCACTAACTCGACGACACATTGCAAGGAGTATGATGTCTACCAACAGTCTGATCTTCGGGGCTTATTACCCAAACTTTATGTATCATGAGAGGGCGCGCTACACCGGCTTTATTCCACCTGAGGCTTTTCTCTATTTAGATTCGTTAAATCAGATTCAGGACATGAGTGGATGTCCTATAGTCTTCCACGCTGTACGCCGAACAGTTGACAGGCGATTCCACTATGAATCGGATATCGCTCGGGAACACGAGGATCAACTCCTGTTCAGTAGATCCCCGCTCGAGATAGGAGAGAGAGTGCAAAGGAGCGGCATTTCTTTTGGTGGTTACACCAGAACCAGTCTCCGCCATCGCCATCGGATACTCGGTCTGTTGGACAAAAGCCCACTTACATAGATTTAAGTTAGGTTAAGTTAGACTAAGAAAACAAAAAAAAAAAAATAAGAAACAAAAAAAAGGTGTACAAAGGCGTATAGATTATATATGTCCAGCATATAAATAACGTACACGCCCTTGTACACACGTCCGCAATGTCACGAAGTTTAAGTTAATTAGAGTTACGGTTAGTTAGTTTTAAGGAAATTAAAAAAAATGTTTAGAGCGCCAAGTTTTTCCTAAGTTTTCTTGGCCAAAGCAAAAACAATAAAGTCCATATGTCCATATGGACTGCAAAAAAATAATATTAGTAGTAGACGCCGAAAGGCAAATAGATAAGTAAGTTTAGATTATTTTAGAGCACCTGCGAAGGGTCAGTAAGATAGATTTTAAGAACATGAATTGTTTAGATATTAGGATAGATTTCATCATTTTTGTCTAGTTTTAAGAATCATGAATTTAAAAAATAAAAATGAATTTTAAAGTTAAAGTTAAAAAAGCAAACTGAGTGCACAGAATTGCATGCATAGGTACCACAGACGCGATAATGATCATGCTTGTTTTTGTAGTAACATAATATTGGTATTTAAAAAAGCAGTCATCTGAATATAGACAACAGTTCACTGTGTCCGTTGGATGTGGTTGCTCTGCAGTGTGGATGTTGAATAGCCACGGTCCCAGCTTTGATCCTTAGTACTCCGCTCAGTCGATTTTCTGCCTTTAATTTGAACTTAGAATCCTCTGGAATGCAAAAAGCAATACATTATTCTGATGAAGGTGGAGGGGAATTAAATCTGATTCGAAGGCTTTTTTCCAGTAAGACTTAGGAAGTAAACCGGTGCTTGTAAATAAATTTGTGTATTGGATAAGTGAGCTTTTGTGCTTAATTCGTCATGTCATAATCCAGTTATCGAACTCATTTTGTATTCCCCAAAAGCAATCCGTTTTATGTTCTAGTCAATTATATTGTCTTTGAAATTTATATTTTCATCGCAGCGCCATCTACCCGCTCAACGTGTTATCACGCTCAGGGAGGTTATTTATTTCCAACAGCCGGTACATTCTCTAAGGCCGTGAGTCTCGGCTTACTTTCGGTTGTTTCCTTGCGCAAATCTCCAACTCTCCAGCAGCTGTTGTTTGTTTAATTGAGGAACAAATCTTGGACAATTTTGCTACTGGCGTCGTAGGTCCTTGCGGCAAATGCTTAAAATATGTATTTCACTGGATAATATCACTGACCACAAAATTGTCGTCCAATCAGGATCAACTAACAACTCAGGAATAAAGTTGCCGCCAGTCGAACATCAATCATTGATTGGCTTCTGTTTGGGAATTGTTTCGGTTCATAAAAATCAGTTTTGGGAGGCGTCAGTCAAAATCCAATCCTGAGTTATCTTCTATACCCGAGACGGAGTTCTCGTATTTTGATTATGCTTCGATAAAATCCATCTATGTTCAGATTGAGTGAAAGATTCAGCTTGAAAGCGATATTTGGCATTAGAAGATTGTTTCACACTTTAATAAAACTTACGAATATCATTCCTGTCATAACACCTATTCATATTTGCGATCCCACACTTCTCATACTGTTTCTTTTTTTTCTCCCAAGTCGGTCAAGTCAGTGTAGGTACCTGTAAAAAGGTAGCGCATTAAGTAGCTCATATTTACTGGAGCTCCGAATGTCACCGTCATTCAGTCAATCTTTTTCATAAGTCCTCAGACGCTATCCTTAGTCTGCTGCGAATGACGTTTCACGGGTGTTAGATGCCCCATCTTTGGTCGATGGTGTTCGCTTTTTTGGCAGGGAATAGGTGCAGACGTTTGAGACTACATGACGCGCAATATCAACGCATAACACACCATACAGAACGTAATTCTTCCAACACATACATACCATACACAGACAGAAAGAAGTCAAATCAATTTATTAATTAGAATAATATAATATAGTATAATTAACACATATTCTTCAGTGCACGTTTGAACGTCTGCAAATCATTTATTCTTTTTTCAATTTACTTGAAAGCATGTCTTCACACTCGTTAAGTTTTTTTGCTAGAAAATATATTTCAGCCAAGGCTATGACCAGTGCACACATTATTCCTAGCAACAGTCGGAAACCGAAGTCTAAATTGCCAACTATTAGTTCGACACCTAGGAATCCAAAAACAAATCCTGCAACCACGGAGCAAATAAACTGAACTACAGCAATGATCTGACGGTTAACCTCTTTCACTGGAATTAAACAATTCATGCATTATATTGAGTTAAGAGAAAAAAAGTGGTATACTTACGTTGATAGGCGAACGAATCATCATGCCTTTGTTTTATAGATGTGTCAACATTCTTAGTTATGTTCATATAAGCAGTATTTGCTTGTGCCGCACGTAGCTTCTCACATCTGGCTTCTAGATCTTCATTCCTGGGAATGATTTCATTTTCGGGTAGAACAATAGTGCAATACTGCAGGAACTCGTACGCATAGGTGTTTATTTTTTTAGTAAGCCTCATTTCGGCCAGCGTTTTCTTTAAGCGATAGAAGTCATGCAAGCTTAGAAATATATCTTCTTCTTCTTCTGATTTTATATTTTCTACTCTACTGTGTCCGCCTTTCCTTTTATTATCATTATACGACTTTATAGGGTCAGGTATATCCTCCTCGCAGAAATTGGTGTGTATTAAATCAATTAATTCACTTGATGGTAGGATTTTTACTTTTGGGCTTTTAATTGTTGTAATAGACATGGTATTGAATCTTTAAAAGAAAATAATAAATATATAACTAAGAATAACAATTTCAAATAAGATCAATCAAAATGTACATATGTACAATATTTTCTTTAAGTTTTACACTTGACTCCCCCAAGTGCTCAAATGTGAAAATGAGGAGATGGATGGAATTGGACATAAGTCTGATATATCACCTTTTTCCAAAATTCTCCAAAATTAATTTAAATGAGTATATAATACCGATTAAGTATTTTTAAAGATCGTATTAATCAAAGTTTCCTCACTTGAATTTGAGGAAAAATAAATGAATTTTGCTAAGGAATTTCTTTACAGCTAAAATATGTTTCACAACTTGAAGGGATTTGTCTAAAACAGTTTTGATCGGCAGAGCATATCTCAATGGAAATATCGTTTACTACGGGGTCAAATGTATTCATAGTTACATATGTAAATAAATATTATTTTGTTTATTTTCATATGCAGTTATTGATTAGCCGCGCCCGTAACATAGTATAATAAGTATGTGCAATAAAACAAGTGTATACAAGGCTTAATCAACAAATTATAATTATATACTAACTTTTATAATTTTTTTACGGTCAAAAGAAATCACATCACGTGAAATTAAAAACAAAATATAAACATGACATTTGACATTCTTGCAAAATACATGAAAGAAGTAATAGATCAGAGAGTGTTCAAGTGACGAAGGGAAATTGTGGAAGCAAACACATATTACATCGCTTTTTTCCTTCTTAACAAAGTAATAGAGAAATATAATTCAATGTTAAAGCTGATGGTATTTTGATTCGTGATTTGTGAAAATACAGTGTGTCTTATGATATAGGCGTTAATACATTTATCAATCAATCATAAGACAGAATATAAAAATATACACTTTCGGGTAGATCTAAAAAATATAATTAGACTTGGACGACGTCAAAAAATTGCTCACATCAGAGATCTACTGAACACGTTCATTTCTTGCTTACATGTAACCTACTTGTCTTTTGGCGCCAAATATTTACCTGAACCGCGATCTGTCTGGGTTAATTTTTATTATATCAAAGTTTTTTATTTCCTTGGTTCTAGTTTTCTTTATTAATAATTTAATATAGCAATGGAATCAGGGCTCACTAAAGCCTTTATGGGGGTATATAACTCCTCAAAGGCGATTGTTAAAAATAATCAAAGACATTTATATTGCAACGTAAGTAAATATAAGATTTTTTTAAGCTATTTTGATGAAAAAATACAATTTTTTGCAGATGCTTGACCTGTTGGCAAGAACAACTAAAACAACAGGGCAAACATATCTGAACAAAGACGATTTTATGCTGTTTTGGATTAATGATGTTTTGCCATTGATCTTTGATCAAGACGCAGAGATACAAAAGAGTGCGATAGCGGCAATGGAAACGATTGCTGTTGCAACAAATTTTACATCACTGCATAACTCTGCGCAATGGAATGAAATCAAATCAATCATAGTGCAAAATTATTCAAAGGAAATAAACAAATATCGAGAAGGATCGGATTCATGTTGGTATAAGATCTGGTGCATATTGATTAGAATTCTTGACAAAGAAATAATTAAAGGTGCATCCACAATTAATACCTTTTTGTCAATAGTTGAATTAGGTTTTCGGAGCCCTGATTACAATGTACGCGCTGAGGCGTTCCACTGTTGGAAAGTGTTAATAGAAATATTTGCAAAAAATAATGAAATATGCTCTCAAAAACGTATCCGATTGATATGTATACCCTTGAAATCTTCTCACTCAAAGACAACACAGGCAGCAGCCATTAAACTAAAAGTTTGGTGGTATCTAATTACTACGTTGCGGAGTCAAATTGAACAATATGTGGATGCCATTCTTGATCCGTTTTTTGCATTTTGTTATGCATCGAAAAATAAAAATGGATCTTGTTCGTCCGACTTTAAAGAAATGACAATATTATGTCTTATTTCGTTTCTAGGAAACAGTACCAAATTGGTTAAAAAGAGGATGGACTCTTTTGAGGTCGAAGTCCCTATTGAGCCACTCATGAATAAGAATATAATGATGAAATCCTGGAAAGCTATGATTAGCTATGTAATTGAAGCTTTAGATGATTGTGGGACTATTAATGTCACTGGCACTGAATTTTCAGAATTGCTCTTAAGATATATGATCATCAACATTCTTAATATTGAAAATGTGGAATGTCTTTCAATATTTTTCGATAAGTTGAACAGTAGCAGTAATAAGAATGTGGTCTATAACATTCAAAAATTTGTTTGCAGTGATGATTTCAGTTCCTGCGTTAATTCGGTTCAATGTGACATCTTTCTTGGAAAATTCTTGAGCGCAGTGGTTAAAGTAATACTATCAAATGATTTAAAAACCTCATCTGACTCGATAGAGGAATTGGTAAAATGCATTTTCAATTTAAATCAAAATCGACTTAAATCAGTCCTAGAGCAGTTTTTGAACGAAGTTCAGGCTACGACAAACAAAATGATAATAACTGTTATTGAAACATGGAAATGTTTATCGGCCAGTATGATTAAAAACTTAAGATATCTAAAAAAACTTCTATGTGATACTCAATTGAGCATAATGAACGATTGGATATTGTGGCCATTAAAAATGTATGCCGATTCTGCGAATAATGACGGAAGCTTATTCGATGAACAATTTAATTGTCTTCTAAGCACGGTCTTTGACAACCTTAGTAGCATTGTTGATAAGAATTTATTTCTAAGTGAAACGTCGACATTGTTAAAGAAAATCTACAATTGGAACAAAGAAATGCAAACAGATTCATATGCATATTTTGCTTGTTTTGTGAAAGTTCTCGTATTATCTCCAGAGCGATTTACGCAAGACGAAGAATTAGTCTCTACAACTTTTGACATACTTAAGTTAAATCTATCTCAAAAATTCAATCGTGAGAAATTTGAAGTATGTGCGAAATGTTTGAAAGGTCTTGTAGCGTACCTTGGTGAGAAAGGAATTGAGAAGCATTTTGGAGATATTAAAGACGCTTGGTCACAGATAGTTAATCATAAAAGGAACAACAATATTGATCAGATAATATATGAGAGTCAACGAAGACAATTCTTGGAAAATGTGAAGAAATTTGGTTCGAAAACTCAATACAACAAAATTCGAAATTACTTGGAGAACGATGATTTATTTGTTATCATACCTGCCGTTTGGAGTCTTAATCCCGACAAGCTAACAGAAAGGCAAAAAGAAAAGTTTTTTGAAAAATCTGATATACCTGCATTATACAATGATATGAGTCAATCGCAAGACACATTCATCAAGCCGTGGACACCGAGTAAAATTGTTATTGCGAAGGGTCACGAAGATGAAATTGTTATTGGTAACGATAAACCAAATCCACAAAGTGAAACAAACACTCAAAATGAAAGTGAAGATCCCATTTCTCCAAAGACTAACTCATTTCGGGGTATAAGTGAGGGTTTGCTATGTAAACCAAATTTGCGGGAAGAGTCAACTAAAACAAAACCTGAAAATGTAACACCAGTTCAAGATGAAACCAAGACATCAAAGCCTAAACCAGTACCAGCGGACGTTGAGGAGGTCCCAAGTAATAGTAATTTAGATGATTACGTCGAGCAAGTGGATGCGATCATTTTAAAAGATACTGTAAGTTAAAATCAGAAACCTATTATAAAAGTATTTTGTAATGATAATTTATTCTTGCTATCTAATTGCTTTTCAACAATATCATATTTAGTCAAGAGCTTGACGTATTATTACCTATTTCTAAAATAGAAATTTGGTGTTATTTGTTTTTCAATACACACGGTTCGACTTCATTTTTTTAATAGTTTGATCTAGTATAAGCTTAGAAAGTTTTAGAGAATTTAATCTTCAATGATATGAATAAGAGAGACTAATAAAAATATTTTGATAGTCCTCTCCACCAGACCGAAAGCAGACAAACAATAGTACAAGTCCTTTAGTTAAACCAAAAACCACCCATCTAACGGGTAGAGGAGCGCAGTTAATAAATATGATCAGGAACAAGAAACATGAAAACTATACAAACACCAAACAAATGGAGAACACCAGCACACCCATATCCAAAACGGAAGCAAATCGAGAAAAATTAGATAGTTTCCTTAATACCTCCGCTGAGAATGATATGAGACCTAGTCCAATGAATTTATTGGTATTTTCGAAAACGTTGCCATCGCCTTGTGCAAGTCCATCTGTCAGTATTTTAAAGCGAAAACTCGGAAATGACAGTATGGAGGATGTGTTTGATTCTCAACCGTTTAAACGTAAAAGAGTAAGCTTCCATGATCCACCGGTCTCAGTCACCAAAGAATACCTAAAAGACGACGAAAACAAAGCAAATTCGAAACGGTAAGTTTATCTTTTTTGTTTGTTTTTTATTCACAAAATGTACAAATGATGTATATATGTATGTATGCATATATATTTTTTTAATTTCTTAAAGGTGCTTACTAATGGACCAAGAATTAAAGTCAACAACTAAACACTTGTTAAAGAGGAGTGCTAAAATAGATAATCAAGCTCAACCCGATAATTTGGCCGATATCTCTGGACTCAACGGAACCCCAATAAGAAGAGTTAAAACTGATTTGATAAGTTGCGAAGAAAACGCTCTCAAGTATACGATGGGAACTGGTACACCATTGCAATCAAAAACTGTCACGCCGTTAGTATTTAAATCTGAAATGGATATACTAAATTATGTTGTCAATCGGTACCCGGTTGAAGAAGTATGTGAAAAATATCTAAGCGATGATAAGTCGGATAAGATTGAAAATGATTTGAGTAAATTTGTATCAAAGCATATGAATTCAAATCATAAATTTAAGACGAAAATTTTGGAAATGTTATCAGAACAGCATCCTAAGGATATATTGGATTATGCAATTCAGGAAAATCTAGCATCCGTAGTTTGCGATCGTCTAAATTCACATGCAATCGTAGAATACGTATGCAGCAAATCACAAACAAATATTTCATGTAGAACAAGGTTGCTGCAAGAACTACAAGACATTTTAAATCATGACAAATTTGTGGACGAAAAATGGGAATTCCTACAAAAGACACTATTATCAAAGAGTATGTCGGATCAACAACTTTTGAACTTAATTGAAATGCTTTTCGAAAGTAAACGCAAACATCAAAGGGCGGTCTCTGAGTCAGCCATAGATTCTTCTTCTACGTTATAAATATTAATGTATTCTTTTTATGAATTTGAAATAAATTGTTACAAGTTTTATTATTAGTCTAATATGAGTAGTGTATATTTTTCTATAGGCACATATGTATCTGAACCAGAATAAAGTATTTGGGTATATAACGTTAGTCAGGAACATGTCATTTTAATACATAATATCTGTCAATTGAGACAAGATTGTTAATATACTGCCGTTAGAGATGTATTTACTAGTGTCGTCTAAGGAAGACAATTTCGTGTGTTTTTCGTCTTGTTTTTATAGGCTGATCATAGTGTACATGCATTAAATTCCTTAACACTTAAATTTTTTTTATTAGCCATAAGCATCGCTTCTTTGTTCGCTTCGCGTTTTCGTTGGTACTTTTTCCCATTTTTTATCAGCTGCTATATGTATATAGTTTTCTCTTTTGAACCCGCTAGTTAGTGATATACTCTGTCAGAAATAAACTTTTATGTTCCTTTGAGCAACGCTCAAGCATTTCAAAACTCAGTCTAATTTTGATTTTGATAAATATTTGTCGCGTCATGTAAAAATAATACTAACGAAGATAGAAAAACTTCCGCAATTGACGGCGACACCCGAAAATTCAAGCGTGGTGGGGAACCGTATCACAGCTGTACGTGCTGCAACGTCTGGTAGGAGACCTACAAAAGGAGACTAACGAAAGCCAAGCCGATATTGACCGCCGTAGGGATTGCATCGAATTTCGTAATGCAGAAATGCTGGAGTTTCCACCGCGTCGTTAGTCGGTACCAAACAGGTGACGAACGTACTCGGTGCTCTAGTATACCCCCGTGCCACCAAGTCCTCAACGTAAATTGTTCGATTTGACAATATTTTCGAGATTTTTGTAAAAGTGGCCGATGTTCATTATAATGCAACAACTGCAAATTTCGGTTACTCCGACACAGACAGCAATATTCGCCTTCCCTTGTGCTAGTACCGTTCTTGTTCTTAACTAGCTCTCACTTCAGCGATCCAGTACTGCTAGAGGATGTAGCGGATAAATTACTTATGATCAATCGCATTGAATGGAGAAAAAACACAGCAACAACACAGGATATACTGTATTATATCAGTATACGCGTCCTAAAAGCAACATTTCTTACTCCGAGCCTGAGTATTTGCTGCCATCGCCGACGTTACTGTGCATGCCGCTTCCAGTCATCAAGAAAGAGCTGTCGTACATCCGGGCGCATCCCCAGGTGGCGGGTAGGGGAAGATCTCAGTCTCAATCTGACGCCCGTCGGGTGTGAACTTTGTATTGGGGCGAAACCAAATTGGGAACGAAACTTCCACTAAAGATAAGTGGTCAAGGTATCAGTGGCGTAGCGTGGAAAATTTGTAAAGGTAAGTCGGTAAAAATATTCATCTTCAAACGTTTTCTGAAATTGTATTGTGTATTGCTATTTCGCTAATGACACAAGTAAACCAATTCGGTCATTAATGGTAAATTTTACAATTAACCTAAAGTATTATAAAAGTGGCTTTGAAAGAAACCTCTTTGGCAGATACAAAACCAATTTTTTCAAACAGAATTAAAAAGAAAGAAAAAGTCTAAGGGAGAACATTACAAAATCAGCAAATAAGTTGATGAAAAGCGAGTTACTTTTCTACACACAGAGGAGTCAAGCACAGCGTACGATAAAGGGAAAATAAGGAAAGAGAACCCATTTCTTCTAACCAGCTTATAAGTTTAGTTACAAAATATCCCTACACGCACACGACTACGATATGAAACATCATTCGGGGCACTAGGATTTTTTTTACTCTTTATTACTCTCTGTTTTGCTAATAGAAATCAATACAAAAATCAGCAAATAAGTCGATGAAAAGCGAGTTATTTTTTTCATAAGAAAGCGTGCGCTACAGACATACAGAGAGGAGTCACCCAGAGTACAGCGAACATACTCGTGGACACATTGTACCAAATTAACAAAAAAAAAACCCTAAAAACAAATAAGAAACACTTCGGATATAACAACTACATTACATGATGATCTATTAGGAAACTGTGTCCAAGTCGCACGGTGCCAGACATACCACTGCTGCTTAACAATTAACCTCCTCTCTCTAAAACTCCAATCCCGCGGCCAAGGCCACCAGCCATAGAGACAAGGGAATATACAGTAAAGCCAAATTCATTCTAAGCAAGATTGCGAAGAACGAAGCTGCTGGCACTTCCCACGAGAAATACCTCGTGGACAAAGTCATAGAGATAGCATCTCGAAGACCTCAAGAAACAACCCCAGTCTACACCCAAGAAGCGAAACAGGTCCCAGGATGAGACCGCCCAGCCCACTTAGAAAAGCAAGATGGCAACTGCTTCAACCTCCAAACATCAAACCGACCTTCACAGAGGTTGCGAGAGACCACCTTGAGCTAGCGCTAGTTGACGAAAAATCGTCAACAGGAATAGCCATAGTAGCGGAATGGTGTAGTATCGAACCAAGGCTATCTGAGATTGTCGTGGAGACATCCCAAAGAATCAAAGTGGCCCTACACCCGGTTTTAATTCCTCGGAGATAGTCGGAGCTTACAGGGTAATCAGATGCTAGCCAGTTCTCTAAAAATTTCCTTCGCTCGTGCGTGGCTGAGGTCAACAACGACTGGGAGGGCTTAAGATTAAAGTCATCAGAATCAGGTTTGCCAAACTTAAAATTTTCAACAGGTTCCTGCAGGACCTGGCGATCGTTTTCGACAACCCAACAACAGAACAACAACTTGAAATGTGCGTCGGAAAATCTGCTAGTGAAAATCAGGGAGGAAAACATCGACGTGGGCATTATTCAGGAACCCTGGGTTAGAAGACAATCTATCCTAGGCCTCCTAGACAACCTCTAAAACCTGCTTTACAGTAACAAAAATTGCAAGCCAAGAACCTGCATCCTTATCAAAAAACTTATTCAGATCTAACCGTCATTAGACTGGAAGACGCGGAACAGAACAATATACTCATCGCATCTGCCTAGTTAGCTCGTGACCGAACGGCACCACCAGCACAGGTTGAGAGTCTAGCAAAGCTGACCCAAGAAAGGAAGGATACCTTATCTATCGGTGCCAACGCCAGACACAGTACATGGGGAAGCAGTTGGATCAACTAACGTGGTGAGTCCCTTTTTGATTTCATTATTTCCACTAACCTCCATATTGTCAACACTCCCACTTTCATCTTTCCGACTACGGAAACCTGTGGGAAGAAGTTCTTGGCTTAACACTAACAACTAGTAATTGGAGAGTATCTGATAAGCAATTGCAGAAGAATAAATATTATGCGGTACCATACTTGCACGACATATTGTGGTATAATATTACATAATGCACAGTACCATTATAATATAATATTTTGAAAAAGCCACCAGTTAATCGGCTGGACGATCTGAAATGAAGTGTATAAACACACTGACCTTCACCGGCAATACTAGAGAAATAAACGGATAAGCAATAAAAGAAGTTGTCGCAGTGCGAATTTGTTGTTTCAATTTCTTTGATGGATTCGGTGTTCTGGACTTTCAGAAGTGGATTAGAGTAGCTGAAATTAATTACTATTTTTGCAATTATCGGTTGGAACGACTTTACAGTGCGATTGTACGTTTGTCCTTACATCGCGTTTTTTCATGGTCCGTAAATTAATATTCGGAGTGAAATGCTTTTGACTATGTTGAAAGAATGGGTGAATTTCTTGGAGTCTGCCATAGTGACGCGACTCAAGAATATAGTCAGAGCCTTAAAATGTCAATCAACTGGCACTAAAGTCGAATTAAAAATGATGCAGGAGATTCCGTCGACAAGCAAGGAACTAAGCGTGTATGATTCAGCTCACCCAGCGCCATGCGACCGTGCCTCTAGTGTTGGACATAGCAGAGAAGATGAAGAGACGATGCTCAGTTAGAGAAAGTGCGAAGAATGCACGAAGCAACAGTTGCGCGAGATGCAACTAGACTAGATTGCACCAAGTTCTCATAAATCGTCAGTGTGCAATTTTAGAGATGTCCAAGATTCTGTTTCATCTTTCATATGTATTGTGGTGTCAACAATAGTCCGTTGGAAGCGAGGAGGAGTATAAGCGCCAGTCTTAAGTTTGAATGTTTTGATATAACTATTATTAATAATCTGTCGGTCAAATTCTTAGCATCGACCCGATAGAAAGGGTTAGTCGTGCGTTACCCTGCGCTGAAAATCAGTATTGTCGAACTGATTTCGAAATGAAGATATCCCTATCGAAAAATATCCCATTTTGTTGTGCACTTAGAAGGCTTCCTCATTCCTTTTCAAAATTACAAGACACCAAAAAAATGCAATCAAGGTTTGCAGTCGACTTAATTGTCATACGAAGCGGTGAAATGTGATATTTTCATTATTTTTTTTTTTATTTTCTGGTATACAAGTTAACTTTTCTTATTTCATTTGGTTAAGAGCCTGCACTTGATTAGTGGGGTCCCGGTTCAAATCCCAGGCAAAGTTAATACGGCACTATCACTGGAATGGTGGTAGTAGTCTGACTGTGGTTATAACAATGGACCAAAACATGGTCCAATGGTGCTGGTGAATTATCACTAGCAGCCAGTGTAACCTCAGGTTAAATTATTTATGAGTCCCAGAACCTTAAGAAACGAGTCATTTTGAAAATAAATTACTCCCAACAAAGGCTTTTGATAACAATTTTATTATTATAGATAAAATAAACGAAATGTTGATTAATTTAAATATTATTAACTATTTGTTGATCATATGTACATAATATATAATGTATATATATATAAACTACCAAAAGAAAAGACGAACATTTTGGAAATTGGTTCCAGACCTGTCCGTATTTTGATGACAACCCGTAAAGTGAGTTTCCAGTAGAGGCCTTGCCTTCTGTTCCTCACTTTCATCGGTATTCTTTCAAGACGTTTGAATCTCCCCTGTTTTTGATAGCGCTTTAAAATATTGAAGAACATTTCTCTGTTGTTGACCAAAATTGCAATAACAAACAATATGAACAAACAAATAAAAATTAATTATAACTATAATGAAAGCAATTTGCAGGAGGATTTTAGATAAAATTAACGAAATCCAAGCATTACCAAAAATACTCCATTCTGAAGCATTCTTTATAGACCAAATCAAAAAGAAAATTAAAATTAATTAAACAAGAACTAAAGCTTCACAAGTCTATTAACTATACTATAACGATACTATAACAACGATAATATTGTTCTTAGGTGTAATACTACTAACTACAATAATATTTAAAAGTCAAAGAAAAAAAAAATATTTATGAAAGGCAAGATAAAGAAAATGAAAGGATCAGTAAAAGAAATGAAAAATATAAATACGATCTAGAAATGTTAAAGGAAAAATGTGGTATGTATAATGTGTTGATTTTTATAATAATAAATACAACAGCGAAACTTCCGCTGTGTGATCATATGATCTTCAATTAAATTGAGTCAATGCACTTATTTTATTTTACCCGCGCTACATATGTAGGTTTGTAGCCGTATGTGCTGATGCTGCAATGAAAGATAAAGCGGAAAAATCTGGGGTCGCTATTATTTCCAGAGCACGGATTCCCGAATAGAGGAGGAGATGTGTATAATCTCGGGATCTTTTTCACGAGTAATGGGAGGAGTAATTTTAAGCTGGTTCAATGATTAATCAATTTGGATGATCTGTAATCTTGGCGTGGATGGCCATGTTAAGTTCGCACTCTCACCTTTAGTCATGAAATTTGTGTAATGATCGAAAGAATAAGATCGCGAATACAAGCTGCAGAGATTAGATTTCTTCGTGATGTTGTGGGACTCAGTGGTGAGCATCTGCTTTCTCCAACGGAAATGGGGGTATGCTTCGATGATTTGGTCAGATGACACGAATGTCCCTATCATCACTTGCTATTATGATGAGTTTGGATCAGGTAGGCGACCGTTTGGCAGTCTGTACGATGATGGTTGGACGAGCTGTTGCACCAAGTCCAAAAATTCCCGTCATTCTGCTTAGATATAACTCCTGATCAGTTAGAGTCGATGGTGGAGGATTGAGTTGCCTGGAGATCGCTCGTGCGAATTAAAAATTATTATTTAAAATTATTAATCTGACTTCACAAAATTTCACAAATAATTATTACGTGCAACGACCGAGGAACGAACTATGACGTTTCACGGAAGCTTAAATATATGTTTAGAGGATTGTTTGAAATAATAATCACTCAATTTAAGAGCACTTCACTCGTTTGATACAAATGTATATTTTTATTTTATTAAATTTCAAATTAATTTTTTTTTTATTTTTTTTCAGTGCTCGCGAAGAGCCTTAATACTTAAAGTTAACTACCTACGTCTATGGATTCCTTGCAACTCTCAACCAAATATTCAGATCCTTGTTTATAACTGCTTGTTCGTTAGCTTGGCTTGGAATTGGAAATTCCTATAATCCGACCAGTACTTAGACACGAATGAACGACTGGATGGCGCAGTTGGTAGAGTGCCTGCCCCTGGTTAGCGGGGTCCCCGGTTAAAATCCCACTGAAAGCAAAGTTAATACGCTTTTATCTGGTTTTCAAATCTGTTCAAGTCACCAGTTGCCGTTGGGATCAAATTAACGGCACTATCACTGGATTGGTCAATCAGTGGTAGTAGTCTGGCTATGGGTATCACAATGGACCAATATGGTCTAAGTGTGCTGGTGAATGCCCGCCTACCTAACCTAACCTAGATACAAATGAGAGGTGACATATCCAGCCAGTCCGAGGTGTTGAGGTGACATGTCACTTAGCTCTAGGTGAGATATGATCTGTCACTTACTATTTCGGCTTAACTCTAAAGTCTAACTTGCGTGCCTTAGACCCGCGGCCCCTTGGGTAGATAATGCGGGTCAGGTGATGATCTTTTGATCAAACTGCTCCTTTAGTTAAATAAAAATTAAATAAACCTTATTTTAACATTTTGCTGAAGTGGAAAAGACATAACTCAACTTATAGAGATATCCATCTTCCTCGTCCCTTGCTCCTGTACACCATCTGTACATAATACCTACATACATATGTATATACTAGCTTTTACCCGCGACTTCGTCCGCGTGGAATAGTTACTTTGGGTAGCCTTTTTAATTTTTAGGATACTAATTTTCCGAATAATACAATACAATACATACTAACTGCAAGCAATCTTATTTTTAATATCTTATTTTAACACATTTTTATAAACTACATTTTTTGTTTCTAAATCATCCTCTGCTAAACATTAAGATTGTTAGGTCACAATACTCGTGAACACGCCACATACAGTTGCCCATGGGAAAAAATTGTTTTTTTTTTTTCTAAATATGTACCTGCTACTTTAAGCGTTAACTGAAAGGTCAGATCAGTCGGAATTATTGGAATACGGGGACTTAAATATTTTGTCCCATTTTTATTGATAGTAACTTATAGCCGTGTACCATTACATAGTCTTGGTGCGCCAAAGTTTCTCATTAACAGGACCGGAACACCAACTTTTAACCTCAACTTATGAGAAGGCACTCCTGATAATTCTAAAGAATTCAAAAATTCTAAAGGGTATGACGTTACTTATTCAGTGTCCATGTCTCTGTCTCTGTCACTGTCTCATTTATCGGCGCTGAAATTGCCCTTTCACACAACCATATTTGCCCATATTTATTTGCAGATCGGGATAGACATTATTTTTCAAATCATCACTGGCATTTCCCCATGAGCTAAGTTCAAAGGCAATTTAAGAACTGAGTGCGACGTTCGTCCCCCATTGATCAGCGTAGCAGCTATTCCAGAGGAAGCTACTGCAACAGCAATTTTTTTATCTTTCCTGGCTTGTGCTAATAAGAAATTTAAAAGAAAGGTTTTGCCAGTGCCTCCTTTAGCATACAAAAAGAACAAACCACCTCCACCATTTTCAATTTTTTGAATAACTTTATCAAAGATCAATCTTTGTCCTGTGTTCAAAAGTAGAACGGCCAATTAAAAAATGTACAGTAATCTTCAACCATTGCTAAGGCGTCGTTGTAAATTAAACTATTATAGGCCGCATTAAAAAATTATATTTGGCCGCACCACGCCGCAGTCTGCCTTGGTGACTATCGACAACAATCAATCAGCAGTGGCGACCGGCCATTGGCATGGGGTGTTTTTGAGTGTAGTATTTCGCAGAAGGGTGGTTTCTGTTTTCGTTACGATTTAACAGAGAAACACACACTGGAATTTCTATATTAAATGTATATATATATATATAAATATATATATATATATATATATATATATGCTACTTCACGCGTCGAACCACACACACACACACACAAACACACACACTATGTCTATAGTCGCCACAGCAGCTCGATTGTCTCTAATGATGGACATTTTTAAACTATAATTAGTTGCATTCTTTTGAGCATTACTCAGCTTCAGAACAACGCAAAAGGATGGTTGGTAGCTCAAGTAAATAAGGGATGAATTTACAAAAAAGCATTTTTTTTAGTTTTTCAATCCGATAAGCCCTTAATGAGCTTGGACTGTGTAAAGATGAAAAAATGCGGGTTTTGTCCTATAACTACTAAGTACATCTCCAATATCAAATCTCTATCTCTCTACCAAATTTCATTTCAAACTAGGTTCATTGGTTTAGACGTGAAAGGGTTACAGACAGGCAGAGTTACTTTCGCATTTATAATTTTAGTGAGGATTATATTGCATATTACATTGAAAAGGAGAGGTGACAAGATCCACCCTTGGAGAAATCCAAGACGAAACAGGTTGATTCAGCCCCGTTAACCGGAACACTGCGCCTGCAGTTTATGTAAAGAGACTGAATGGCACTCAAAAGATTCTCATTTCTCTCGAGTTAGGAAGTATCAAATTTGATAAAATGCTAACTTAACGACGAATGCTTACCCATCAGCCTTACCCTTCATCCTGTGATCTATAGCAGATCTAGAGCTTTGTGAGGAGACCGGGTCACTATATGTCGACTATGATGGACTTTGGTGAAGGGAGCCTCTGAATTTTGTTTAAAGTTCAGTGAAGCCACTATTTTGATTTTTGGAAAGACGTTATATAATATCCGTTGGAAAATGTATATATACTTTATTTTACTCCCATTTTTTAATTTTGGTTTTATTTAAAAAAATATTTGTTGTTGGTATTTTTTAATATATTTATGTGTGTAATTTTCTACACATCAAATTAATTGCCTTCAAAACAGTAGTTAAGTTAAACGCACGAAATTATCAACAATTACTCTAAAAGCTTGTCATCAGTTCATCTTGAATGCTATTTGATCGTAACAGTTGTCTAGGAGTCGGTCCACTTCCCAATGTGCTTGCAAGATTCTCCGAAGAGGACGCCTCAGCATCTTTTTCCGCATGATATGCATCAGAAAAATCCTGTGAATTAATATTTATATGAATAGAGCTTATAGGTAAATTTTATCATAAAAACAAATTACCTTAAGTCTGTTTCCAAGGAACACAGATCTTTCACGCTTTTTGATCATATAGTCAGATGCAGCCAACCACCTGTGCTCAAGACATTCTTCAGAGTATGGACGTTTGCTAAAAGAAAATGTTCGATATTTGTGCGATATATGAAAAAATATAATTTAAATGGTTTATGCATACCTTGGATGCCGTTTGAATAAGTACATTATGAAACGAGTGGCCTCTGGAGTGACTTCACTAAAGAGATTTTCAAAACGATAACGAACGAAGGATATATTTTGTTTCGTCTCTGCGTCGTCGATGCCTCTGAAAGGACTTGTTCCAGATAACAAGATGTATGTTATCACACCTACAGACCAAATATCGCTCTGGGGGAAAATGATTTCTTCATTTATTATTTCAGGAGATTGATAATCCAGTCGCCCACAAGGAGGAACTAAAGCGCCTTGCTTGCTTATTCTTCTGCATGATCCAAAGTCAACAAGCTTGATCTGCAGGGATCGCACCGTAGCCATTACTATATTGTCAGGCTGAATATCGAGATGACAATATCCACGCCAATGAAGGTATTGCAAAGCATCTAATAATTGAGTTATAACACTTGCTACCATCTGTTCGGAGTACTCGTGTCTACTTGAGAAATATGTTAGAATATCAGCGCCCTGGAGTTTTTCCATTATAAATATTTTCACTGGTACATTCTGAGGACTGTAGGCTGCAAATAGTGATGGAATCCGTTCATGTCGCAAGCTTCTAAAATGTTCAAATTCATTTTGAATACAACCCTCGGTATTGCTATTTACATCAAATATTTTCGCAACAATTACAGCGTTTGTCGATTTTTGAACTCCTTTTACGACCGTGCTGAATTTACCTCTGTGTATTTCTGATATGAAACTATATTTTTCACTTATGTCGGCGTCTGTAGTCCAACTTAATAGTTCTCGTTCAAGTTGATAGTCTACATGTACCTTCTTTTCTTCGAAAACTATTTCATGGCCACTTTCTGTTAATTGTTGTAAGTGTTGCATTGCCTTAGTCAATGTTATCTTTGGTGCACCGTCTCCCGATGTTGTCGCAGATGTTGGTATTCCCATTTCGCTCCAGCCGATATTATTTCTTGACGCAAGCCTAAATTGATAACTATGATTAGGCTGAAGACCATGAACTAGATAGAATTCATGATCAATATTATCAGCAATGGTCGTCCATTGATCGTTGGAAACTAATTTATATTGTAAACTGTAGCACAAGACTGCGGAGTTTCCATCATAGCGAGGCTGTTTCCATCTAAGTAGTATTTCTGTGGCACCAATGGAAGAAATTTCTGGCGAATCAGGCGCATTTGGCAAAGATGCAATTACAACGCGACAACGAGCAACAGTTTGGCCAACCTTGTTCCTTGCAACAGCTTTGTAGATGCCAATATCAAAATTGGTTGCGGGGTCAAATTTCAAGATCGAGCGCCCGTCATCGTCAATGACAGTTTTTATACGCCTGTTTTCTGTAAGAACCATGTCATTTTTAAACCATTGTACATTGGGTTTTGGATCACCGACGGCGAAGCAGTACATAAAGGCTGGCCTATTTTCGGTAATGGCCAAAGTTTGGGGTTTTTCCCTGAAAAATGGTGGATAACCCTCGCGTTGACTTTCGATAAGTGCATCTGCCTCAGCATATTGATCAAGTCTTGGACCAAGTTCAGTTCTTAATCTTCGAATGGAATATGACTCATTTACGCTATAGGAACCAATTCTACTCTTGCGCTCGTCATCGATTTCCTCATCCATTATATCTGTAAACCGCCTTCTTTCCCGGATAACAGGTAACTAAATGGTTTAAGTGCAATTGATTAATATGAAACTTGTTTTATCGCATTATAATAACCAAGTACTTACACTCCAATCTAAGCTGTCATTCATAGCGAACGTAGGAGATCTTCTGTGTGCAACTTTCATATATTCACGCAAGCGTACTGGAAAACCGACGTCTCTCAACTGCAAAAGGTAAGTATCAGGACCATATTGATACCTACAAACAAATATTACAATCACATTATTCCGTAAAAGAGTTTCAGGATATTACCGGCTTTCTGATTGTATTAGGCCCAGTTCATAATCAGGATGCAAATATTTTGAAACACTGTCTTGCCAAGCAGCTCTTGTTTTCGGTTCAGGCGTAGGTTCCGGAGACCCGTCTGGGGTATACTTAAATCCTGGTGGATAAACCATTTCTGATGGATGTGTAAATGCATCATGTAAGCATCTTCGGCGGTAGTAAGTATTACATGAAGCATTGGCGTACCAATCAGAGAAACCTCTGTAGTAGTTTCTTAAACGATCGGAATTAATGCGTACGCCTTCGTCTTTGCGATCAAGCATGAAGAACCAAGGATGGCGAAGGGCAGTTTTAACATCCAATCGTTCCAGTGGATTATAAACTAGCAACCGCTTAATGAAATCTTTTGCTTCAACGCTTATGTCCTTCCACAGAGATTGATTAAAGTCCCAATATCCTTCGCGTATCTTATTTAGCGTTTCTCTGTCTGTGTTTCCTTTGAATGGGTTAAATCCAGATAGCAGAATGTATGTTATGATACCAACAGACCACATATCATGTGAGAAGTTTACTCCCTCTCGGTTAACAACTTCTGGAGAAACATACTCTGGCATTCCGAAGTCCAATGTAGCCAAGCGAGATGAGTGTATTTTACGCGATAGACCAAAATCAGCAATCTTAATATTATCGCTGCCAGGTACCGAAATTAACAGGTCTTTAAGCTAAAAGAAAATAATACACGAAGGCATGTTAATGATATTATTGTTCTACCAACAAACATTTTAAGCTTACAGTCAATCCCATGTGACCCACACCTAGGTCATGCATGTAATCCAATCCCAGAAGCACTTGGCGTATATAGTTTGCTATATCTCTTTCAGTGTAGTAATCGCGTTTCAGTAAATTGTCCTTAACCAGTTCACCACCAGAAGCTAATTCTAAGATTAAATTGAAGCCTTGATTCATTTCATATGCGTCATGTAGTCTTATGAGTTTTTTGTGGTTCAGCATATTCATGATATCGATTTCATTAAGCATGAATGGCCGCAAGTCGTGTCTGCCGTGCATGATTTTAGCAGCATAACTGTCGCCAGTGGCTCGTTCAACTGCATGGTATGTTATGCCCTGCGTACCACGACCAAGTTCGTCACCAATGTCATATTTCTCCGTGAAAGCAACTGGTTTCGAACGCACGTACGGATGTCTGCCGTACGTTTTGTAAATATATTCATCTTCGTCCTCTTCTATATGCACCATAACAGAGGTACTAATAGAACCAGCGACATTTCTCGCACTTATTGAATACAATCCTTCATCTTTTCTTATAGCATCATGAATTGAAAGAACACAAATATCGGGTTCGTAAAAATTGATCTGGAAACACACAAATATTTTATGGAATATATATTTATGCCTGTATATACAATTACAGAATGGATCACAGAGTATTTGTCATCCAATTCACACGTTTCCGCTAGCCATACATCAATCCTTACCTTAATTCTACTTGTTTCTGTAATTGGCTGCCAATCTTTGAACCATTTTATCTCAGGATAAGGAACTCCAACAACATGGGCCTCAATACGTCCGCTTCTCCTTGCCATAATGTGGGTCTCATCCGGCCGCTTCTTAAATCTAGGATGTTCTGCAATTTCAAGTCTGACCCTTTGCCGAGCTTCACCATGTTCGTTTTTGGCTACTGCTTCATAGTATCCTACATCTCTGTCTAGCATTCTAATGGAATAAAATTAATATAATTATATATTTTCATTTTGTTGTATTTACAAGAAAGTATTTATGTAAACCAGTCAATATAAGTTTTTCAGACCAGTTCTAAACACTCGAACGATAGGTTATAGGATGCCAATGAGATATTTTGTTTAATTATCGTCTACGTATATTATTAATTCTTACCTATTAATAAATAATGTTGCCTGCCCATTGCGGGTATAGCTGTAGTCAAACCTGCCACCAGGTTCAATAAGAGCATCGTTGAAATAATACGTCATCTTCGGTTTAGGATAGCCATAAACAAACCACATCAAATTTGCATCATGTCCTTTAACTCCATATGTAACATCTGCTTCTCGCCGAAGGAACCTAAAAGTATTAAATTACATCATTTGTGTTTATATGTATATATCATGTATTCAAAATCCTGTACATTTGAAAAACATAATGTAAAAATATACAAAATAATAGGAAACAGTAAAAAATAACCCTGCCTTTTCAAATTTCGAAAAGGATCCCAGTTAATGTACACATACATTAGGTTCCATTGTAATATCAAACCAATATTTTATTTTTTTATGTGGTTATAAAGGGTTTTTCCAATAGGGACTTGACAACTTTGAATTTAATTTGTTAACGCACTCTTTCACTAATCATCAATTTATTCAGTAAACTCAAATGTTCATTATGGAAACCATTTGAGATATTTCAAAAACTTACGAACGAACAACGTCTAAATTTTAAAAATGTTCAACCGAAATTCGGAGTCCGTGACCGCAACTTTAAGAGCGTTAACTCCAATTATCGACGAAGCTCATTTTGGGCCCAATGGGTTCGTCAATAAGCAAAATATGCGTTATTGGTCGGGTAAAAATCCACATGTGCTTCATGAATCACCACTTCATCCACAAATAATAAATACCAGCGTCGTTATTGGGCCATATTTTTTCGTCGGCGTTAACGATAGTCACGTTACTGTGAATGGTCCGCGTTATCGCCCATTATTACCGATTATTTTTGGCCCAAATTGGAAGATATGGACTTGGACGACTGGTGGTTTCAACATGATGGTGCCACTAGCCACATAGCACATGTCATAATCGATTTATCGAAGAGTAAGTATGGTGAGCGTGGGTCGCCGTGGCGTAGTGGGTAAGTGCGTCGACTCCTACGCAGAGGGTGCCAGGTTCGATATCCGAATTTACCACCTATCATAATTCACGGCTCCACCTCTTTCGAGCCACTGACAATGCTCAAAGAGTATTCCTGTCTAGAAAAAGCTTCTCAAATTCGCCGTTCGGAGTTGGCATTAAACTGTAGGTCCCTTCCACTCGTGAAAGAACAATAGCACGCACAACACGAGTGGTTGCTGAGAAGCTAGGCCCAGGTCCACCTCGGACTGTCGCGCCACACATATTATTATTATTATTATAAGTATGGTGAGCGTGTTATCTCAAGAAATGGGCCAGTCGATTGGCTGCCTCGTTCATGCGATTTAAGGCCGAATGGCTTTTGTGGGGCTACGTTAAGTCATTGGTTTACACGAACAAGCCGAAGAACTCAGACCCAATATTGAACGCGAAATAGCGGCCGTTCCGGAATTTGTGGCCGAGTCATTGAAAATTCGGTCCAACGAATCGGTCGCTGCAAAAGTGCCCGCGTTGGCCATATGAACGAAGTCGAGTTCCATTCATAAATGTTTTGATTGTACTTCAAGCCGATAATAAAGTTTTTGAAATATCTCAAATGGTTTGCGTTTTACTTAAAAAGAAATTTGTCAAATCCTTAATGGAAAACCTAATAGTATCGTAAATATTCAATGCAAATTGTAAAAAACGCCATCCGACCTCTGGCTTACCACGATTATTCAAAAATGTTTTCTCGTGTAAACATTGCTCTAAACTACCGCTGCTACTTTCCAATTGGACAGAGTTTTGGTAGAGCGAATATGATTGTGACTCAAACAAGCTTTCAACATCGGATAATAGCCGGAATTGCGATATTTTGTTGGAAGCACATACGAATGGTTTCCTTCGATCGAACAGAATGCAGCCAATTTCGTTCTTACACTTTATTTGTTGGACGGCTTTGATTGGACACAGTTTAGAAAAAACTTGATTCCATTTTTAAACGATTTCATTCGAATTGTGATAACCGTTATCTTTTAGAAATTTAGTAATGCGAATTTTTTAAAAGAATTTTTCAAACACATTTCTTCTCAATTTGATTGAAAAAAGAAAAGTAAAGTAAATTAACCTTTAAAAAACTTAAGAAACGTCAGAGTACATAGTCGCCAAATATAACCACTTATTGGTAGTGTATATTTTAGGCTAATATACATACAGTCTGTATGCTTACTTCGTCGACGTTCTTCGCCCGTCGAGCCCATACTCATACAAACATATTTTTCGGTACAAGTGAAAAACAAGTGGAACTTTTTGAGTCTGTTCGTAAATGTTCAGGATTGAAAAACGAAAAAAAAATGTATTTCTTACACTATTCGAATAGGTGAAAGCCATATTTAAGTCTATCGTTATTCTTGGACACATTGAAGATCCACTTTGGATATATATTGGAGCTGCTAAAGATGGACGATGGAAGACTTCCCAATATCGTCCTCAAGTCGATGATCACTTTAAGAGGCCTCCTCGTCAAAATGTTGGAAGAAATGGCGGTTGAGCGTGAAGAGTACGGTTTCAACCAGACATCCGCCCCACTGTTCTAAGAAGCGTGTTTGGAAATATATTGGATGGCATAAGCTTACTGCGGTCATGTCACGAAAGCACAATCTTCGCAGCATAAGTTGATTTATTGCCAGCTCGACTACAACTTGCAATGAGGTATTACTTTTTGAATCGACTACCGCTTTCAATGATAAGTGTAATTTTTAAAATAAAAGAGACGAAATTTTCAACCTCAACTACATTCCACATCGCCCTGACCTACCCATTTTATGTGATATTTGCAACATCAAGGAAAGAGAAGATGTTTACCACGTTATTGATAGATGCCCGATACTAAGAGAGTTTCGTGTTAGATTCTTCGGTAAACCCATAATCAATTTAAGTGAAGTAATATGTATTTTGAATGGAGGTCTCGGATGGGAGAAGTTATATAAGTACATGACATTGGCGTAAAATTATAGAACCCAAAATATTGAAGGCGATAAATCTTAACATAATTAATAAAATAAATAAAATGTATTGAGTTACAATGTCATTCTGGTTGACGGCCATAAGCTTAACCATATTATGCTTCTGCTAATTTAAATCGATTTTATCATTGTATATTTTGAATTTTTACCTAACTAAACTAATTAACATATTTAAGTGGCTGCCTCTATTCGAACAGTAGTATTCAAGATAAGGATAAAGCATTCATTTTAACAACTGATAGCTTCAGATGTTGGAGTTGCATAACACTTAACACATTTAGAATTTCGCATTTTCGACTACTGGGAGTGTTCAAATTTAAGCGACTATACCCTATAAAAAGCCGAATTTTATTTCATTAATTTCATCAAATCCAGGATGAGTAGAAAGGACCCACATTGACCCAGGAAATGAATCGTTATACCATTATAAACACAGCCATATTTAGTTGTTTCTTTTTAAGAAATTTAGAAATTTGTCACCTTCAATAACGAAACTGTTAAACTTTTGAACAGGTAGCAAAGTGAGTTACATTGCTGGCGTTACAAAAAATTCCCTTCCTTTCTTCCCTTATTATTTTGCATACCTCTGTATGTACAAAATTCTTAAATTTATATATCCTAACACCTTTTCTATAACATTTAGGAACTTTTAGAACAATACATTTAATTTAATATACTTACTGTGGTGGATGGGCAAGTTTATCGTGAGCAGGACGTTCAATATCAAAATCTTTTGGAAAGTATGGAGAAATGTCTGGCCTAAAATCGATTCCTGGGGGAAGATATGGGTAAATCTTGGGAATTTCAGGAACAAGTTTTTTCCTACGAATGTAAGGTGTTAATCAAATAACCATTGAATTACGTTTTGTAGTTCATTACCTATAAGTTTGCAAGTATGGACTTGGGTCACTAACACCAAACTGATTTTCTACGCGTACTCGGAACCTATAATCTCTTTGAGGATCCAAATCTCTTATTTCTAGCGCACATCCACGGATTCCAGTGCGGATAGTGTGCCAATCACCTTCAGGCATATCCATAGCTTCAACCTGTTGTCAACAAATTAGTTATGTGGATTTGGTGAAATGAATATTCAACTTACTTGATATGTGACAGGGTATCGAGGACACAATGGCAAAGAGGGTTTCCACGCAAGGTTAAGTCGTCGTTCTGTCATTCGAGCAATATAGGGGCTTTCTGTTAATGGAGCTGGTACTCCAGATTTTTTATGCTTATCAAAGCCGACGTATTGATCTCCGATCGATGCATGGGGATGTGGATCAGATGATGCTTAAATGCGTAGAAATACAGGATATATATGATTTGCTAGCTTCAAATATAACATACCATCATAAAACAGTTCTCCTTCGCAGATGTCTTCCCCAAGTGGATTGAAAATTCTGCAGGTATAGCGTCCCACATCTGTATCATCCACATCTTTTACATGTAAACGTAGTATACCATTTGGCTCTTGTTCAAATGAAATTTTCTCCGTTGGAAATAGTTTTTGACCATTTTTGAACCATTCGGCTTCAGGCTCTGGCAATCCTGTTGCGCACGCTGTGAACTTTGCGGACAATCCATGAGAAACCTCTGTATCTCCTATTTTCTTCAAGAAAGTCGGAGCTTCAGACCGAATATTTTTTATCCTATTTTATTAAAAACGTAATGTGAATTGTGAAGCGGAATCCATAAAATTGATAATTTAATTACATTTCGGGAACAACTTCTAAACGGCATGTGGTTATATCTTCCCCTTCCCTATTCTTGGCTATGCACTTGAAAGAACCTGTATCGTCAATTGTTAAGTTCTTGACATGTAAAATATGATGGTCGCCATCATTCTGTAAAAGGAGCGAAGTTTTGAGAAAAGTTTCAATGCATTCTTCTTCAACTGTACCTTTAGAATATATTTTTGGCTATCTTGTAGGGGTTTATCTTGATAATACCAAAACAATTCGGGATAGGGAACACCGGATACGGTGACTGAGAGCTTGGCATCTTTGCCAATTGCTTGCTGAGTGTTTACAAGCCTCTGTGTGAATTGTGGCTTTTTATATATCTTCCGTACATGAGCATCGCAATGAGAAACATCTTCACCTAACGGATTTGCTAACAAGCAACTGTATGTTCCAGAATCGGAGGGCAAAGCTGGATTAATTGAGAGCTCCACAAATTTACCATCACAAGTCATAAGTACACGATCGCATGGTGAAATTGGAACATCATCTTTAGACCAAATAATTTCTGGCACTGGATTTCCAACGAATGGTGCAGCAAAACAAAGTTCTTGTCCTTCATCAGCATTGACATCATGAAGAGAAGATGTAAATTGTGGCGGATGTTCAAAGGTGGATTCGTCTGCTTTTGGTAAAATGCAAAGTTTTCCTTTGGATGCTGTCACACCGATATCATTGGTAGCAGCTACTTCAAACAACCCTGAATCAACGGGACACGCTTTATCGATAATTAAACTAATGCTGTGATCAGGATTTTCAACAATAGCGAATCGCTTGTCGTTTTGTCCAATTTCCTCTCCATTGTGAAACCATTTAAGAGATGGTGGTGGATATCCTACAACCTTAATGTTCATCTTTACGGGGTATCCTTCTACACTCTGTATATCTTGGAGATCAGCAACAAATGATGGTTTGGTATCCTTTGGTACAACTTCTAGGTGAACACTCTTTTCAATTTCACCTTCACTATTGCCAATTATTATTTTGTAACATCCAGCATCCTTTGGTGTTATCGGATCAATACTGTTAATAAGGGGTAAACAATATTTATACAATGTTTTAAGAAATTAGATGTAATTAAAATTACCTTAAGCCAATTATTCCATTTGGCTTGTTAATGAAATTAAGTGACTGTGTTGGATGCAGTGGAGTACCGTCCTTGAACCATTGCACTTGTGGTGAAGGGAAACCAAGTACTTGTGCTTGTAGCATTGCTGGAGATCCTTCAACGACTTTAATATCCTCGAAAGGCTTTATGAATGTAGGACACATCGGTTCCGCTAGATAATGTTAATTATTATACATATGTATGTACATAGAAAAATCATTCTCTGATTAATTTTCTTAAAGTACTTACGTTTAACAGCTACAGCACACAATGCATTAATTTTTCCGTTAGGGTTAGATACTACTAGTTTGTAAGAACCAGAATCGCCAGGACTAGCGCATTCAATTTCGAATCGAATTTTCCCATCTGGAGTAGTTTCTATAGATACGCTTTAAAACAAAAGGAAGTGCGAAAACACATTAATTTAATTGAAATATTCTTAAATATTAAATAAAGGTTCACTATAACTCAATAAAGTAGCATGTACATTTGTAGATAGATCCAAATGCTGTTTATGCATGTTCATAACATACACGCCATTGTGTACACGTCCGTTGTATTGCCGACATACATTAAGTTAGATTAAGTTTTCTTAGATTTTAATAGGTAATAGGGTTTAGAATTAGGTTAGATAATAATAAGAATGTATAGAGCGCCAAGTTTTTTCCCAGTTTTCTTGGCCAGTATGTCTTAAACAATATAGTCTGTCCTTAGGACTAAAAAAACAGAAGCAATAGTTTAGACGCCGAAAGGCAAATAGTAAGTTAGATGAGAATATTTTAGAGTACCTGCGAAGGGTCAGTAAGATAGAATTAAGGACATGAATAGTTAGATATTAAGATAGATTTTTATGTCATTTTTGTCTAGTATAAGTTGTCCTGGAAATTCAACAAACATTAAATATATAAAAAAAAGAAAATGCTGTTTATGCAGAGGTAGTAGAATCATAAATTTGAAATCTTTTAAGTCACCACTTTCGTCTTATGATATGAGCTGTACAGCGACATGACCCTCTTCAAGGGTATACGGAGTCCGTACTACGGACCCATCGCCTACGGTGTCTGGGCTATGTGGAGCGCTAGGACAGTTTAGCGTCGGCGAGATATTTGCCTCCAAACTTGGGACACACAGCAGAGGTCGCCAGTGGAGAAGGACTTAACCAACCAAACTTGCGAAGCTGGATACAGCTAGCCAGAGGTCGCCAGCCTTGTTGGTTGAGCCCTAGGCCCACCCCAAATGTAGACTTTGAAGTTTATTCTTCACCAAATTATGTCTTTCATGAAGATGGATTTGACTTGAGAAATTGAGGAGAAACATTTTATACTTGTTATGCCATTGGAAGAAAAAAAAAAGCCGTAATTGTCAACCTCAATGGTGTTTCCAACAAGAGAAAGCGTGAACTTTTTAAATGTCAAAACTAACATGTGTTTTTATCTCTCTGTTTGATCCTCGTACGGGCATTTTTAGCGGCGCATGAATCGTATTATGTAAGTATTTAAAAATCCACCAGTATATGGAAGATATCAAGACATCAATGTACCACATACAAAAATACGCTCAAAACGCCAAAACGAAGATCAAACAAAAAGGCCTATAAAGGAATATATGACCATTAGTACCATGATTTAAGCTGTAATCGAGCTAGTTGTAACAATCATTGCTCTATCATATAATTTTTTAGGAAATGTAAATATCTCGGCGTTCAAATAGACAGTAGACTCGACTGAAAAGTTCATCTATGCCACCTCAAAAAATGTCTCTACATTCTTTAAACAAGATCCATTTTTTGCGAAAGATTAATAGTTACTATGCAGTGGTAAATTCCATATTGGAATATAGTATTGGTTGTGCGTACATGACTAACCTACAGCCTATCAAAGTAGCACAGACAAAAAATAATAATAAGAGTAATAGTACAAAAAAATAGACTTCAACAATTTTTTAAATCTATTAAAATACTCCCTTTAAGATACCTGTACATATTCAAAGCATTTAAAAAATATTCTTCGTTAGAAGCAAAAATATTCATTTTAGAAAACATGAAGTAGAAGGCACCTTGAGAAATAATCTTACAGTCACGGTTCCTTCAAATAAACAATCATAGTAGACGACAAACTACCGGTCAAAATACGCAGTATGGTCGAATTAAGTAATAAATTTCTAAAATACCTAAGAAATTGGTTAATCTCAAAATCTGAAGTGTCACTCTTTCATATCATAACTTAAACTGGAACAAAATCATTTTTTTCTCGAATTTCTGTACTTACGGCCACTTCAGTGCCCGTTCACCAACTAGAAATGATTCTCACGCTGTTTTAGGCGGATATCACTGCTATACAGGATATACACTGTGTAGGACAGGCCCTATGGAAAAACAGCTGTCACAAGAGGTTGCACATTTTGAGAGGCGTCTTAGCCGCCATTCATGGGATGGGACTCGGGATCCCAAAAAAAGAACTTGTCTACTTAGGCGCAAAAGTGAAAAAGTGAACACCACCAATGGCATCTTAATGGATGTCCGACGCAGTTTTCGACGTTCGTTTCGGAACAATTGTGATTAACACAAAGCAACATGTTCTACATTCTGCAAAATCATATTCTATAAAGGTGGAAGCTGGAGAGTTGATTTCTGGTGTCTTCAGAAAAAAAGAGCTGCACCAAGTAGTGGATGTAGTCCGGAAGGTAAAAATTCTTCGACTGCACTAGCTCAGCCACATTGAACGCATGGACACTAATGTTCCAGCTTAGAGGGTCTTCGCACCCGAATCTCCATACCAGTAAGAGAGGAAGATACGGTATGAAGGCGCCGCGGACGCAGCAAAGCTTGGTCTTGATGACTGGGAGGAGCCGCATCACGTGAACCCATAAAAAGGCCAATGATCTTTATAACACCTTCATTCGAATTACAACGATATATTGAAACACACTGGAACAGATCAAATGCATTTTTAAGAAAAAGCAACGAAACCTTAGAAGAAGTTCGAATACGTTGTTCAACAGAAATAAAAAAAAAAATATGTCACTCTATACTCTCAGAAAAATCGCTGCTGTTTAAACTGATCAATAAACACAAACTAAATCAAACATAATGTTCGTTCATATACAGTGGACTCCGCCTGAGTCGAATTGTCACGGGGTAATTGAGGGAAATTTGAGGGAAATGTATGTAAAATATGGCGAAGTTCGAGTTATACAGAGTTTCGACTTAGGGAGAGTTCGACTTGGGGAAAATACATTGTATATTGAAATAATATTAATTTAGTAACCATATGAAATAAAAAAAATGTGGTTAACATACCCTTCCGATGGGAACACCTCTTGTCCATCCTTGAACCATTGAACTTCAGGTGCTGGACTTCCAGATATAACAGTTTCTAAGATAATAGGCTGTCCTTGAGCAACTTCTATAGATTTACATAGCGGTGTCGTAAAGGCCGGCGCTGATTGCAATAATGTGAGTGCAAATTTAATTTCAGTCGCCCCAATTTCGTTCGTTGCAATTGCTGAATACTAAAATTAATATGAAAAATATTGAATTGAAGTAGGTTATATTTTTATTTTTGATATTTAAGTTAAAAGAATTATTTAACAACAAACTTACTATTCCTTCATCAGTTGGTCTGAAGTCGTTTATAACGAAAGAACTATAAATCTGATCTTCGTCAATGTCCTTAAACTCGGCATTATATCTTTTCTTTTTCTTGTCAGTTTGGTCGTTGAAGTTAATTGGTTTTCCATCTTTATACCACTCAAGTTTAGCTTGTGGGATAGCATGAACTTGTGCCTCAGTCTTCATAGGCTTGTGATCACATATCTGTTGTGCCTCTGGTGTAATAATAAAGGCTGGCTTTTCAACTAAAAGTAATTTCCAAGGTAATATTTTCAATTCAATTTGGAGAAAAAATATATAAATTACCATGTATATTCAGCTTGAAATCTTGTTTTGTAGTGCCACAGCTATTAGAAGCAGTGATTGTGTATACACCACCATCGGATGGTTCTACGGAGTGAATAACTAGTCTGTACTTTTCTGCTTCAACATCCGCAATAACTTCAAAGTTTTCGTTATTGCACAAATTCTCATTGTGCCTTGACCAAGTAACCTTTGGTTTAGGATTTGCGTATACCATTACATCATAAATAACAGCTTCTGCAGGGATGCAGAACTGATCCTTTAAGCCAACTATTTCCGGCTTGGACAGAACATCCAACCAACAACTGGAGCTCATCGATCCGTATTTATTTTCGACTTGGATTTCATAACGGCCAGTATCAAAATGACGTGCTTTAAATGAATAAATAAAAACATTAAAGATCACATTACATCATTGATCACTGGAAAAAAACTGGTTACTTACTTTCTTTGAATATCAATTGGCAAGTGAATTCCTTCAGTCCATGCTCAAGATCTTTCTTAATTACCGATATTTCCACATTATCATCTGATTCAATAACATTACCATCTTTCAACCACTTGATGGTTGGGACTGGATCTGCGGTAACAACTGCCGATAAAACGTGCTTATTTCCCTTTGTTTCGGATGTATCCTGCAACCCTTTAATGTTGATTGGTTTTCTATACTCCGCAACACCTGCAATTTTAAGTGGTTTAGTTAGCTCGTTTTGACCATATATCCATATCTTAATTACCTTGAAGTGAAAGCGTTCCTTGTTGAATCTTTTCTGCACATTTGTTCTTAATAACAACTTTGTATTGGCCTTCATCTCCAAGCTTGAGTTCCTTGAATTCCAGTTTATATTTCTCCTACAGATAAGAAGAAAATATAATCAAAATTATTCGTCGATGTTTTATTCAAATTTAATGGAGTACTTACCCCTTCTTGCGTAATGGATACTCTGTCATTAGGAGTTATAAGTTTACCATTATGATACCATTCAGCTTCAGGTTTCGGTATTCCGCGTGCGTGAATCTCATATTTCAAAGGCACCGATTCGTAACTATTAATGTCATATAAGTCACCATGTAATATCTCCGGAGGAGCTAAAAAAATATTCAGCATCAATAAAAAATAACGATTGTCGATATGGAATTTTAAGTATACGAATATAAATACTCAATATATACATAGGTAATATGTAATATGTGGCAGATGTTATCATTGTGAAATGAATATTATGCAGGATAAGTGCTGCATATATAGCTGATCTGTGCAATACGGCCAAACACAATATTTTAGAACAAGATAAGCCTGCACATGCTATTATGCATTAATTTTATTTGTCTTCGAACTGTCTTCCAGTCGTTGTTACTTGGGTAGTTTTGGTCAAGAAATGTCTGGAGCAACTGGATGATTCTTATTTGTTTCCTTATAATTTTTGGGCGGATTTTGATAAGTATTTTTGGATAAGATTAGTTTTAAATAAATGAAGAAAAGACAGCTTTAAACGACAATTATTTAAAAATATATGTTGAGCTTTTGAGGTTAATAGACACTTAAAAATATTTGAAGGGTCGTAAATATTTAAAATCGATCTGATTCTTTTTAAATTAAACCTTAAACGTCGAAGAAAATAATCCGTATAAGAAGGTTCGTGCGCAAAAAGTCTTTAAGAATGTGTTCAATGGTAGAGCTACGAGACTTGTATTAAAAGATTAGTTTTCCTGACGTGGAATTTTTTGAATCACTTGTTATAGAAGAACTTTAGAAAAGAAGAAAATTTCTTCTTGAAAGTGAAAAGACGACTTAAGCTGAATGACTATGTTAATTGTTGTCAAATGGTCAGGTCAATGCGTACGAATTTTTGATAATTTTGTTAAAAAATTGTTATCAAGGCTATATTCTGTGTCTGATAACATAAATGTTTTCAAGTGGGCGTCGTCAAAGTCTAACTCGAACAAATGTCTAATTTATTTTTGTAATTGATATTTAAGATTTAAAAGTTTTTAATAAGATTTAGGTTGAAATAAAAACTTACTCAAAACAATAACTTCAGCTTTTGAGACATTGTATCCTAGTTGATTTGTTGCTTTCACTTGATATATTCCAGCATCAGATGGTTTACACAAATTAAGGGTTAAATAATAAGATTCACTACGATGGGAGTCACGGAAAATTTTAATGCGAGCATCTGCAGAGATTTCTTGTCCGTCCTTGTACCTAAATCAAATTATTAAATAATACATACAGAAATGTTTATTATTTTCCAAACTTAAAATAGTTACTTGCGAGCAAGATATTTCTTACCATTGGACTTCTGCTTCCGGTAAACTATAAATCTCCGCTTCAAGTGTCAGTGTTTCACCTTCAAGAATTTCACAATCCTTGGTGAACTTCTTTATTTTTGGTTTACCTATACAAAAGTATGTTTGATATGTCAACATTTTGTAATCAAACTGTAACATGAAATCAACTTACAGTGTACTTGCACAGTGCATTCGTTATCCAGTTCGCCATATGCATTTTGTAATAGGCAGAAATATGTTCCTTGCAAAGTTGTTGTAGCTTCCTTAATGACAAGTTTATATTCGTCACCTTCCACGATGCGTCTGAATTCCTTACGTTTTTCGTCAATTTCTATTCCATCGATAAACCATTTTATGTTTGGCCTTGGATATGCATCAACGTCGATAGTTAATTCAACATCTGTGTCACCTTCAATCACAGTGATGTTCTGCATTTTTTTCCTAAACAGTGGTGGGCACTTGACGCGGACATTAGTTTCATCGCGTACTGAACCGTGTTCATTTTTAAACTCTACTGAATACTTTTCAGCGTCAATCCTAGTAATGCCGTGGATTTTAAGTGTATACAAATTCCCATCCACAGACGTTGTGTATTTCTTATCTTTAACATTTATTTCGGTTTTATCCTGATACCATTTTACTGTTGGCTCTGGGGAAGCGTCAACTCTGATCGTAAGAGTAGCATCCTCAGATTCCCCATAAACATATTCTTGCTCTAAATTTTTTACTATAACCGGTGCACTGCGTACTTCACATTCCCAGAATTCAGAGGTTTGATTTAAATCATTTACAGCGGTAATTGAATATGAACCAGAGTTTTCCAAACTAATTTTATTAAAAGTAATCTTAATTTTCTCTGTGCTTTTGCCAATGCTTGTAGATGTCATTTTAATAAAGCTTTCATTGGTGACGTCCTTTCCGTTGATATACAATTTTACATTAGGTTTTGGACAGCCTTCAACTTCGACTTCCATTTCAACAGTTTCGCCAGCAAAGCATGTCAAATTGGTTGGTTTCTTAATTTTCGGAGGAGCTTAAGAAATAGGAAATTTGTTAAAATTAATAAGCAAATTATATTAATACAGATTAAACAAAAACATATTAAACTATCAATTTATGAGATCCTTATGCAATTTATCAATGAATTGACTATTATCAGTAATCCTAAATATAACAAATAAATTACAAATAAGAAGAAACAACACTGTTCAATACATATATGCGGGCAAATATGTCATGAATGAATTTACAAACATGAGAATGTTTGGTAAATATTGTTCCCTTACTTGTTATGACGCAAACCATACAACAAAATACAGGCCAAAGTAATTTACCGTCAAACTGACAGTGCTTTGCCGGCAGTAATTACGTTTTAAGCAACAATAATCGAGTAGCTTAACACGCATCACCTATTGTGTTAGCCTTGTAACTACGACGACATTGACGTGATTGAAGTTCTCGCAATTCCTAGTCCTTGCAAATACGACGACTTTGACGTGATTGTCGGAACATAACGGTCTGTTAATAAAGCTGTTTCTGGCATTGAATCGAGATGGCCAAATGGTATTAGGGGTGAACAAGGTAAAACTATGTAAATATAATCGGTATAATATGATCGAGGATCATCTATCACAAGGATTTTCATCAACTCATGGCCTCATCAAGTCACTTTATCAAAGTAGAACAGAGGGTTATATCTCATGAAGTCATTTCATCAAAATATATGAGAAAAGGGTGGTATCGTTCGAAGAACTGATTGTGTCAAATGACTAGAAATTCAGAAAACTATTACGAATTTCAAGAACGACTTCGAATTCAGGAAGGACTCTTAAACTTATTTTGAAGAGCGGCTATAGCGACAACAAGATCAACGGAGTACTTTTGAAATTACAGATGCGAAATGAAAAGTATTGCCGAACGTAACGACTGAATATGACAACTTCGTCAATTAATGTTTCAACAAAATTTCAAGATATGTTAATTAATACAAAGGTGGTATTGGAGACAGGGAGACGAGGAATAATGATAACGGAAGAGATGCAACCAAACCAAAGCTGAACGTAGTCGAAGCAGGGTAGGAACGGTGCGATAAGAAGACAAAATATCCTGATTGTCTTGGCAACTGAGCAAATATGAATAAAATTTATAAGGATACTCAGGGATTAAGAATATGTAATAATTTTGCATTTCATAGTTCAGAACGTTGGTAAAATACAAAACAAATCTCGATATAATTAAACACATATTGTACATACCTTGAACAAAAAGAGTAATATGACTTGTAGCTTCCCCAAGCTCATTTTTGGCACATATAATATATTCGCCGGCATCTTCTGTGGTGGCATTTTTAATAAGCACTGACATACTCTCCTCATCTTCAAATAATATTCTATGGCGGGTATCAGGTGCAATCGTTGCCCCGTCATGAGTCATTAGGACAGATGGTTTAGGGAAACCTTTACATTGTAACTCTAATATAGCTGTGCCTCCAACAAAAACATTGGCCGTTTTATGCTCGATAACCAGAGTTGGTTTCTCTGGTTCCCTGTTCAGAGTTTGTATAGCACCTTGAACTGTCAATTCCGCACTGCATGAAATATTTCCAGTAGTAGTCTGCGCAACACATGTATAGATTCCTGCATCCTCTGGCTTAACGTGTTGAAACACTAGAGCTAACGAATCTTCATCTTCCCCGAAGAGCACTTTAAAACGTTCTTCTGGATCGAAATCAATTCCATTTCGTTTCCATGTAAACGTTGGCTTCTCTCCAGCTGGAAGAATTTGTCCACTCAATGAGCCGAATATATTTTTATCCTCTGAAAATAACAAGTGATACTAAATTAGTCAAAAATAATATAGCTATGGTATTTTAATAGTTCTAAAATTCATCGTGTCAATAAACTTATTTGTATTTTAATATAATAAATAAATATAAACTACTTGTATTTTATATAATTATTACCGATTGTGGTTACAGTTGCTTGACAAGACGTCTTGCCGAACTTGTTTTCTGCTTCACAAGAATAGACACCGGCATCGGTTGAATGTACTTCAGTTATGACGAGTTCATAAAATCCCAAATAGTCCTTTTCCGTATTAATCTGAATTCTTTCATCTTCTTGAATTTCCACTCCGTCTTTAAAACTATAATACACATTTTGGTAAATGGAAATAAATGAGTTTCTTAAATTATCTTACAATTTCATTTTTGGTTTTGGATCGCCAATAACTTTGATTAAAAACCTGAAGAAGGTATACTCCAACATCTCGGCATCCTTCAAACTAACTACGAACACTGGTGCTTGATCCATGTCTTTGACTCCTGAACCCCTTTCTAATAAAAGAAATGCTATGCTAGATACCGGTTTTAGCTTTGCAATATATTAAATGATTACCTTCTCCAATTATCAACTGAGTTGAACTAGATGTACTTTCAATACCAGAAATAGCCTTAGCCGTATATATTCCAGCATCACTTTCACTATATAAAATAAGTTTTTAGTAAATTGTGTTTGGATTGTTGCTCGTTGCGTTACACTTACCAACAATGTTTGATGCTTAATCGGTAGTAGTTCAATTCATTTTCCGTAACACTTACTCGATCTGCCAGCGCATCGTTTAGGGTTTTATTATCTTTTAACCATGTGACTAAACCAGGCTTTTCTGCAAATTGTATTTCAAAAACCGCATTTTCTCCACCTGATAGACAACAAATCGTGAAAAACACAGAAAAAAAAAATAATATTCTTACCTTTGACATGCACGCTCTTAAGATTTCTTGTTATTACTGGTTTTTGCATTGAACGAGACGAGTGCTCATCTTGAATCTCACTACGGGCAGACGACTTCGCCCTTGTGAAATATTCCTCATTACCACCAATCGAGTAGTCGTCCTTCTTCGATTGAACCCGAGATGAAAATATGGAAGAACGTTCTTCTCCACGATTTACATCAACTCTTGTACTTGTAAGCCTTGAAGATTGCGAAACCGATCCGTAGCTGCTTTCTCTTTCGCCAGAATATCTAATGTTACCTATTAAGAAAAATATTACAGTCATGCAAACAAATAGCATACGTAAGTAAAGCAGTAAGTGTTTATTATGTGTGAGGAAATTCAACCAACACTGGAAAGTGCATGAATACATGAAATATTTACGTATTTAAGTACTTTTTTTTTTGAATTTTCAAAATTGTAACATGACAAACAGCTGTGCAAATTTAACAAGTATAACAGAACATATATTTAATTTCTAGTCTCTATTATGCATTTATTTACATAGGGCATGTTATTTCTTTGCGTAGGATACATACATTTACTTAAGCTTAATTTCTTAAGAATGATTACGTGAAATGTCGATATGTTGAATACACATTTTGTAAGAACTTGACATTCTAAAGCAATTGTGTACTCATTTTCATATCACTAATAATTTGTCAATAAAATCCTTTGACGAATAAATCCCTTGAATGAAACTGATGAAAAAGTTATTATGGTGTCGCATGATAAAATCACGAACGAAAAAACTCCTGACCAGACGATGGTTCGTCAGCTGGTTCTCCACCAGAGTCACCAGGTGGCATCAGGGGTTATGCCCAAGCGCAACCAAGCGAGTTTTTGGACTTGGTTCAACCACTTCGTCCTGGGTATGCCAAACTGTCGCATACCTATTGGAATCGCATTCAAGACATACCTCGAAAGTCGTGTATGATGGAAAATTCGTGCCACATGACCAAATCATCGAAGCATAGCCCTTCCAGTTCCAAGAAACAGCTGCTCAACATTGAGTTCCTAGCGTACTGCCGTGGTTCTCACCTTATTTCGGCGGGTAATTCTCACGAAAGCACAAAGATATTTCATTTCGGCAGGTGGTCCTCACGATCTTATTTTTTTCTGTCATTACCTAAATGTCATGACCATAGTTGCGAGGTGGATAAGTCCTCCCATCACTGGTGACAAAGTCCCCGATTATAACCGATATTTAGCTTCTCCACCTGTTCATTTTGAAGGAAGTAACACGCAGAGTGCATTGAACTGTCATTTCGGATATAAACATAACCTCGATTTGTCGACCTTTTTTTTGACACATCGTATTATATTCAATCATACACATCATATCTATGTAGTGCTCATACTTTCGGCCCAGCTACGCGATTTAGAGGAGTAAGGATTAAACTTTCATATGAAGCATGGGAATAATGTATATTCATATCAAAATATTGAAATATGACATATTCTAAGAATGTTTCTTGAGGAACCGGCGGACAAGCAATAGTTAGTACGTTGCTTGGACAACGGTTCTCATGAAATTTTTGCTGACGTATATCAATATTTAAATCGACGCAGAACAGGTAGGTTAGGGTCACTCTTTCCAGGTTGCCGCTGTTACCATCTATTGGAGTTACATCTCGTGAAATTGTCAACTACGAACTCAATGTTTTGCTAAAGGAACCCACAGACCTAACTGGCTTTACCAATAAGTAAAACTATATACTGTATCCTCTACTATTGCATAAGAGAACTCGCGCACTTTTCCTGAAATATTTCGAAAATTATGCAGAAAAAAAAAAACCGACAAAAACGATATGCATGGTTTCAATTAGCCAGAAGAAAACCACACAGAACCAAATGTATTCAGAAAAGGCGGGATTCTATTTTCTAGAAATATTTCAAGAAGTATTCATCTTTTCATCAGTAATGTACATAGCTTCCAGCTGTGTTTCAATGTGTCACAACTTCGTATTGAGAAAGACGAATCAAATGAAGGATACTTCATTAACTTTTCTAATAATGTATGTTCTATTCTAATGATGGATATTGGTCAAAATCGGTGATCTAAAACATTTCACATTTTCGTTGAAAACGAAGTCAGTTTTGTTTATGCATGATTATTTTTTAGTGTTAATCGCATTGCATGCAAATACTCTAGCTAATATATTCGCATTTTTTCCTGAGAATTAAAGGAATTATATATTTATATCCAAAGAGCATTAGAAATACAAGAGTAAATTTCAACTAGTCTACTGGTTACTACTACTTGTGAGCGTTTTTTGTGCTTTCTGCTATCAATGGATGTGCATGGGTATAAAGAAATGTTAAATCGCAGGTTGTGTATCAAATCTACCTTAATGATGTTTGCAAGAAATTTTCGTGTTGTGAAATTAATCCCTCTAAAATTACAGCATTTTGTCTTTTATCTATACCATTTTAAAGGAGTATGTCGATTTTTATTTAAATCAACAAAATTCCTGAAATATTTAGAAAAGAGCATATCAAACAAATTCTACTCAAATCAAAATAAAATCAAAATAAAATTCGTGTCACTTTAAGCGATTTAAGTTTTGACCATGATTTTTGTTTTTGAATATTAACTTCAAGTGAACTAATATAATATTTATTTATTGTAAGTGATGAGTGAGTAAGAAAAATTGGGGTTTGAATGTAGTTTAAATGTACTCGAATATGGACAGAAATCACTGTGAATAAATACAACAAAGAATTCCTAATGCAATTTTAATGTTTCCAAAGTTTGGCTTAATAGATTTTGGAAGTGAATTTCTTCGTCTTTGAGATCTCTCCCTTAAAACAACTGTATAGTGTATCTCAAATCTGTACCATAATAAGTATACTATTCTAAATTTACTATCTAACTTAGTAATAAATATAAGTATGAACCGTAATTTGAGTAACGACATTCTTTAAAAGTTAAGTGTTACAGTTAGTTGTTCATATGTAAGACAAACAGGCAGAAAAATATTAAATTTATGATATAAGACTAACATTATTTTTGTATTAATAGTAGTTTATTATTAAAAATTAAATAACGTTAATATATATGTCTCTGTAAGACAACGTTTTAAAGCTACACATTTTTTAACAGTTTTGAAATAAATAAAATTACTTACGTTCTTTCGTTGATCGCCGGGAATACCTAGATGATGAATATTCGTCCATAGCACACAAACTTGGATCCCTTGAGCTAACTGCGCTGCGTTCTTTATAATCACCTGCTAAAGATTCTTCAGGTTCAATTATTATTGGTATATCAACCAATTCATAAACTGGTTTTTGAGTTATTGGAGGTGTAAATATATGCAGAAAATCTCTAGCTTTAGCTTTTTGTACTGTATCCTCAGCATACTTTGTAGTATCGGTAGATTTTTGAACAGTACTCTTAATATAGCGCATTTTTTGTTTAGCAGTACGCAATGAGTTATCTAGGCCAAACGTATCATAAAACACATCATCAAGGAACTCGCGTGATTTTCTTTCAAGACTTTCAGTGTGCACCAAAACTTTTTTGTCAAAGATAGGCGGTGGCGGTGGTGGAGGGAAATTTGTCTTAACCATAAGAATTTCGAACGTTGTTTCATATTTTATCTCTGGTAGAGGTTGAAAAAAGCCAGGCATGCGAATAAAGTTATCCGAGGTAACAAGAGGTTCCCCTCTATTTTTCTGTTCAATCACATCCTTAAGTTTATTATTCCACACCATTAGAGATTCACTATCGGTTATGTTAGTAATATTAGGGGGTGGCTGTGCGCCATTATTAGCAGTATTAATTTGATTAAAGCGTTCGGCATTGCTCTCTAAAGAATCTAAAAGCATATTATCTCATTAATAGTTTTATTTTAAGCGAGGCATTAAAAAGGAAAATCATATAAAGACTTATCTTACCAATCTGATTCCCGTCGAATTGATCCACTTTTACAGTATTTGAACCTGTAAAAACAAATGTTTAATTGATTAATACCTTTTTGCTAACTAATGTTAATATGTTAAAAAATAATATGTATCGATTATTGACTGGTAATCTGCGTATTTATTAATATGCGCTGTCTGTTACAATATTTCCAAAACTAAAAATAAATGCATTCTACTAGTAGCCGTAAGCACAGTATTTATACATTATATTATACATTAACTCTCTAATGCCTTATTTTTTTATTCGATTAAATTTTTTTCATAATAGTTCAAAATCCAAAAACCGTCTTGAGACCGCCTTGGGTTGTTAAGCGGCAAAAGACATTACACCCGTGTGAAATGTAGAGAAAGCAAAGTTTTTGTGATAATATTGTATGACTTTTCTATACTTTTTCGCTTTGATTTATAAAAAATTGATCGAAAGCAAACAATCTGCACAAAAATATTTATTTTCGTCCAAAAGGTGGTTTTATCAACTTTGAACGAATTTAGCCTGGAAACAAAACACACTACATTCCGTGAAATAAATGCAACGGAAAGTGCAATGTTTAAACTAAAGTTGGGGCTTCTAAAGTTGCGAACAAAATTTAACCACTGCCTCTTAACACTCGCAACGTATACCCCGTCTGGGGCGGTGGTGGGCATTAGACGATTTGTTTTGATGTACAAATTCAGAATCAAATTCGATTCCAATAATAATATGGGTGGCATTATAGCCCGCAAAGAGTAAAGGGTTACAGATAGATTCTACAACAACTACTCGTGTTGATGAAGGATGCTTGTTACTATTCTCGCACGAGTAGAAGGAGGATCTTCAATTGTATGCCAACTCCGAAGGGCTAAATTTGAGAACCTTTCTACATACAGGTACTTATTATTCTGAGAATTGGCAAATTCTATTAATTAATTGAATTAATACTTTAAATTCCCGCACACTACATTCTTTTTAATTGGTCAATATTATTGTCTAGTTGGGCTGCTGGCGAGCACACTAGGACGATTAAACAGTCGGGTTTGACCTCAGTGCCTTAACTAGACAACAGCTGGCTGAGTGCCTTCGAACGGTTTGTTAGTTGGGAGCCGGCTGAGTGCTCTCGAATGGTTTGTTAGTTAGGAGCATAGAATGGTTGCAAAATTAAAGTTATTTTCAAAAGTATATATAGCTCTTATTTTAAACCGATGGTATTTCATCAAGTAATGTCCAATTTTTGCACCAATTTTACAGAGACCATTATTGTGATAGCAATAATTGTACATTCCTCCTCTTTCAATAAAACGTTAACTACTTTAACTATCGACTACTTGCGTAGGCTGCTTGTGTGGATATACATATGTAGTTATGAAAAGCATACAAAACTGTTTTCTTGTCTTATCTTTTAGAAATAATAAGGGAAACTTTCGATTCAGAAATTATCATAAATGTCTTACAAAACATTTGGTCTTAAATAAATGGAACAACAGGGATGGTGATATATTTATGAAACTTATAACGGAGAAGATGGGCCAAGAAGAGAAACCGAGAATATTGGATGCAACAGCGACAGATCAAATAATCCAAATCAAGTAACTGGATTATACGAACAGATTTTTCGCCTCTTATCCAATGACTATAACGAGAAAGCTAAACTATCCGCCGAATAAGGGCTCTGTTGTGCGGACGTTTCTATAGCGCATGCGACATACTAGTTTAGTACATACAAAGTTGGCCAATACTTTAAACACTATCGTGTAACCTATAAAACTTTTTTTCGGCCGATACAGAATAGTTGCAGTGAGCGGACTTTCTACATATTTTCATACTGATTAAAGGCCGACCAAACCATCGGCCGAGAGAAAGTCTGTGGTGTGTGGTCATCCTTAATGTTCTTTTTCATTTTCAGAAATGCGTAGGCATTTGAAGAAATTTGATTGAAGGAAAAAATCAGATCAGATAAAAGGAACTTCAATGATATTATGTCACATATGGGCATATGTTTAGTTGTTTAGATACCATATTTTTCGAAAGTGTGTATCAATTAAATCTGTATATTTTTATAGATTGTTGGCGGGGAGATTGACTTAGTAGACGATTATTGCAAAATAGAGGAAAATTGCAAAATTAAGCATGTTTTCTTGTACAAAAACATCAAACGCATGTATCTCAAAATTGCATTTTCTGAATTGAATACTTGAAATATTGAATATATTTTGAAAAACGCATACAATAAAAGTGCATTAAAAAAATTTGTATATTCACTTGCTATTTTGCACATTTCATTTGTTATTGAGAATTATATGTTGCTTTTTCACTTTACACTTTGACAAAAACTACTTCTATAGCAATTATTACATAAAATCAAAAAGAAATTGGCTTGTTACAATTCAAAAATTACAGGAGCAGTTTGTCCGGTCGTGGAGCCTGAAAACATGAAGCCGTCATCGGAAAATCTCTGTATATATGCCAGTTTATAATGAATCGCTTAAAACAATGTTTGTATACAGTCACTGATATAAATAATAAATACTGTTTATTGATTCCAATAAATTTTTTTTTTTAGTATTTGGGAAGGAAACCCTTTCTTCCGTATATAGGGTGGCCTAACCCCTTAACTTGATATCTTGATTTTAAGCTTCAAGACTTTTGATTTGTTTATGTGTTTAAGAGGAAGATAGGAAAGACAAAAAAATAATATTATCTGTTTTAGACCTTTCATTTGAAATTGCATTTCAACATTCACTTGTTAATACCACCCAACAATATATTCATAAATATTATTACAATTTTATTTAATTAGTTTTTTTAAGAAGCTTTTTAAGTGCTATATTTTTCCTTGTTTATAGAAATTACCTTTTAAAATAAAATCAAAATTATGTCGATGATTTAAAAGTTTTTAACAGGAACCTTGGGAAATATCCAAGTACCGCGGAGCTGTCAAGAAAGATTTATTATAGTTCATATTAATATTTAAGGTATACATTTATACATTTATATAAATACAAAAAATTTCCCTATAGTAATAGCAATGTTTTCAAATATATAATTCATTATAGTCTGGAAGAATGGCATCTCTGTACAAATCGTGCTCAATAATTATAATTTAATGGTGTACGTACATAAAATGTCAGTAAATATATTCATTTGCATATTTGCTAATTATATTGATTTTATTAAATTATTTTGGTTTGAATGAAAATTAATTGTATCCATTTATCTCAGCTTATTGAGTACTTATGTAACATTTCGGTTCTTTGGTCTATTTTTTAGTTTGTAATGAACAGAATGGATCCAGTTGATTGATTGTGAAAATATATTTAATTATATATATTATATACAACTATTTTTCGATTAAGTAAAAAGCGATCAAGGGGTAATTGTTTCACGCCAAAGATTCCGTGTCGAAAATAAGTTTTGAAAGAAGCAATTTTGATGACCCGGCCTAAACCAACTATGCATATTTGCGTCACACCTAATTACTTTTCATGCCAATTCTGTCTAAAGTCTTATGCTTTTGTGTGAAAATTAATGTAAGGAATATTACTGAGACTTGTGCCGATGCACAAGAACAACTCATTTCTTAACACGAATTATTGGCTGATGATATTGCTTTTACAGGAACCTGAAGATACAGTTGCGAAAATAAAGAAATTGCATACAAAACTGTAGAAATTTGCCTATTAAATAAATAATCCAAAGACTCTTTCGACTCACAAAAATACATGCAGAATACATGCACTGACCCATAAATAAATATGTTTTTAGACATTTTAATAAACTTTTCATAAATTAATAAATAATAATAACCGACTTAAATTTGATTATATGCATACGCATAATAAAGTCTGAACACCACGATTTTAGCTAATCCTTGCAATAAAAGCTATAAATATATTTTTTTTTATAAAAAAAAATTAAAAATACTTAGTTAAAAGAAAATCATTTTATACTCAGATTGTATTCCAGTAGAGAATTGTCTTGGATTTTCCTTTCGACATTTAAACATTTCAAATAAGCTTGTAATAAAATCATTGTGCGTTATAAAATTATTTCAAAAATATAGCCGTTCGATTCTGTAAGCGTACAATCCTGATGTAACTATTCTACTTCTCATGTGTCTATATACTTCTACTTCTCATATTCTCTCTCTCTATGGAAATTCAGTTTACATTTTCATAACAGTTTTAATTTAAGTAAACGAAAGCAATTGTGTTGTTTCAGCGAAATATCAGCGAAGAGTTCTGTGCTTCAAAATTAATTCTTTAGCTAGCTATAGCATGATGGAATGAACAATGATGAAAATTGATTTCAGCGACTTAAAATGTAAAGTGTAAAGATACTCAGTTCTAATTCCCAAAAATTTACAGCGCTGTCATTACATACAAATTCCATAGATTCACAACATCGTATATAAGGCAACTCTACTAACTTATTTTCCATAAAAATGCACTGCCAATAAACACATGCAAAGTTAGCTATATAAATGCCCTGTTAAATTTCATTAATAAGTATGTACATACGAGTATTTACGTTTCGTTCATGAATTCAAGTATACCGCTTGCCAAATTCAGAAATTCAACGTGTTCACAGGTGACAAGTACTTTGCCTTTATACTGTTTGTTTATAAACCACTTCAAGGTGTAAAGCAGCTGGTCAAATTCTTATGAACATTTTGCCACCTTTATTAACTTACATAAAACTGAATTATCGTCAACTTTGCAGGTCTTATTTTAAGAAAACATTACTTGATGTTGTCAATGAACATTCTTTGATATTGATTGGACTACTGTGTAAAATTATGTATTTAAACAATTTATTTTCAGCAATCTTAAGCCCTGATTTAATGCACATATCGTTGGAACGGAAGTATTTGTATTTCGTTCATAACTCAAATGTATGTAGCAATATTATTGGCAAAAGTGCACATCTTCGTTAAAATATATCGTCAGCAATTTGGCGATTTCCTTTTTTATTTATCTTATTCATTTTTTATTCTCAATCTCACCCAAACTATTATTAGATAATATTTTGATTCAAAATAAAAAAGCTTAAGTCAAGAATCAGTCAGACTGCGGAATTTTTATCTACTTTGAGAATTTTCAAATCTAAAATTCGTAAATATAAATAATTGGGTATATAAAAAGAATTGTTGAAAAAAATAAACATACATACCTATAAAGCTTTATTGTATATACATATGTACCTATGTTCATATTAATATGTATTTATATTATTTCTACATACATTTCCTCTCATCTAATAAGGAAAACAGATATGTATTATTCTATTGTAATTTAACTAAGTACTCCACGTGTAACTGCACGTTTATTAACATTAATAGCTCTAAATCTAAACAAATATTGTATTGCACATATACAGATCTACATATTGGCACATATAGATAATACCAAGCCTGACGTCCTGAACACTATATTTATCTTTCAAAGGGATCACGCCTCTTTTAATTAGCTATATGATTGTTAGCGATTTTCTGTATTAGATTTCATACGGTATTGAGTGTTCGGACAATTTATTTTTTTCACATGTTTGTCTTTGACTTTCTTACATAGTTGTAGAAAGAGAAATATTTGTACTAAATGTGTATGTATTAATTAGAATAGAAAATAAATGAAATTCTTAATTCGCTACTCGAATCACTGCATGCGTGATGCAAATGTTGAAGTTGTACGCCCGTTTGCCTTTCGTAAAATAGTTTGTCCTGTTAACAGATCAGTACCAGTAATGTATATTATATATTTATTCATGTTGGTTGCCATTTATAATGCATACATGCGGCTGTGTAGAAATGAATGTATTCATATATATATTTGCATATCTCTATAGCAGATATTATATATATAGCTATGTACTATTATATGTGTTTATATCTACATATGTATTTTAAGAACTTTTGACTTATTTGAACTCTCATTATTTAGCCAGTGGGTGTAAGGAGTTGAGAATGTGTTGGTATTTTTCGAAAATGGATATATTACATCCCATTATATCGAAATCCATATGATTTTTTCTTATTAGTTTTGAGCACATCACTTTAGTACACTTATTTTTTACATATACAAATACATATGCATTTTCGTATTAAATATGTATGAATTATTCAATATAAGTAATTCCAAAAATTTTGTTACACAATTTTGTTCTCACTTTTTCTTTTCGTTCGCTAATATAATATTTCGTATCGGACCGATCTTTTCACTCGCGAAGTATAAAACCAACTGGGCTTTTTATTTTCTACAGAGCTTTTGAATTTTCTATAATCTAAATATAAATTGCCGGTGTATTTCGCGAAACTTTTCAAAAATCTCTATAGTAGATCGAGATTTCAGTTTTGCATTAGATACTCCTTCATATAATGTCATACCTATAAGAAGAACATATAGTCAATGAACAGTAACACGTTACATTTCGATTTTAAAATACTGTTAGATCTGTATGCTTACATTATATTTTAAATGTGAAAGTAAGTATTAGTCTGTTGATTTTCAAACTTTTTTATAAAATTAATTTAATTTTGATATGATTTCAAATCATTGAATGAAAATCAAGCAATCCCAAAACATTTTTGTAAGAGTAGGTGGTTAATATATTATATTTTTATAAAGAATGTTGGGCCTATTTACTACAAAATATATATAATATTTCACATCAGTTGTTTAAGCTCATAATTTGTTCATATGTAGATCATTTGTAGTAATCCTTGGCAGTGACCTAGAAACTGAATGGCCTTCCTCAATCATATGGTTATGTTTACAAATCGAAAGAACGAATGCTATATACACACAATATCTTATACCATTCGATTGGAATACTTTCTTTAACTTCTGTAGGCATTCCTGTGGAAACCTAATTTAGCCCGGTATAAACATTTGAATTTATTGCATTTCGTGGATCATGGATTAACAACCGTCGACGATCTCTGAACGGATATTAAAAAACAAAACTCGTGGAGGTGCGAATAATTACTCCCTTAAAGAGTGCTTGTCCGTTGCTCTTGCTCTTGTTAACGAGGAGCATAATTTTCCATACACAGTTTCATGTCACACATAATTGATTAATTTATGCTTGAAAGAGCTTACTGTCAAAACAATATAGATTTATAAATAGAAATCAGAATAAGATCAAATCGAAACATAAATATATTTAATAACATTCTTATGTCGCTTTTGAGAAAAGCTTCATACCCTACAAACTTAATAAACAGTCAAATCGAATGACGCGAGTATGATAATTTAGATCTGCATCCAGCTAAGACATAGCTCATCAATGTGGATGCAGATCTAAATTTAATAATTTATTATTAAAAGAGGCAGCATGTATAATTGAAGCAAAAATTTAAAAATATATTCAAAAATAGAAATTATGAAACAAAAACAAAAAATAACTCAAAGTAGATATCGCATACTAAATTGAAAGACAAGATCTCCAAAGTATAGGAGATGGAGAAATTTTTTGGGATATAAATAGACATAGGGTCAACATTCATTCAGGTTTTTTTTTGGACGATGTTTATGAATATACACATATTCAATCAGATTTGCGAGTAAATTGTATTTACTGAAATCTATTCGTTCTTCCGGTAATCAGTGTATTGTAATGTAAACATAACAAATAATAAGTCATAGATGCTAACTTTCATTTGTACGGGATTGGGTACATACTTAAGTCACTTTTACTTCTTCTCTGGGAAAATCAATCTTAAATGAAAGCAATTATTATCCTTTCTCCAAATCTCTTCCCCAGACCACTTAGAAATCTACGTGCATGTGTACTTACGCCTTCATGTACTTTCATTTATACTAAAATAACAATTAGGTTAAATCCAACTGAAATAACAACAATTCATGGATAGCAAAGCAATTCAAAAAACGACAATTTGAAAACGTATCCACATAAACTCTTGGGGTACACCTTCATCTAGTGTCATTACGCTAGAACATATTCATTCATTCTGCCACAAATAAAATAAATGATTTGGCCATTAATTGTAATTGCTTGCATTAATTTTGAATCCAATTTAAATTAAATAAATTTGTTGCTTTCATTTTGAACAGCAAACAGCCTCCACAGAGCTTTTGTATCCTAAGCAACAAATTCGCTTCTTTCAAACGAAGGTCAGTCAAAAGATATATTTATCATTCATTTAAATTCAATGAGAATGATATATGACGAGAAATTGTAGTCGTTTCACAGAATTTGTGATAGTTTAATCTGATAAACAACATTCGATAATTTATCGAAATACTTATATATTTTATTTTCTTTTTTACAACAGTAGTAAACATTCCACGAGGAAACAGATGAATATTTCTAGAGTTGTAAATTAAAATGCGCCCGTGATTACATATGGGAAATACATTCTTCTGAAATATGTTCAATTATTTCTAAAAATAAATAAAATAAATAAATAACTCGAAGTCATATTCATACACAAGTACAGTATATATATATAAGCAATATATACAAATAAATCATTGTTAATATATATTTGTTTCCCCTTACATATCCTGAACTTCGCGATATCCCATTTGCCAGCTCACAGTTCACATTATAATACTCATATTCTAATAATGCGTGGTCTTTCTCACGGAAAGTCTTCTGCTCCAATCCGCCTCCGGTTGCGCACGCAGCTGGAAAAGGACCTCAATCAACTGAACGTGCGTGGCTGAAAGCAATTACCACAAGACAGTGGTAGATGGAGATGCATGTTGGCTGAGGCCCAGGTCCACCCCGGACTGTAGAGCCAGCCAAAGAAGAAGAAGAAGAAGAAGAATGCGTGGTCGATGGTAAGCATCAGTGTGTTCCGGCGGTTCGAATTTTAGTCCTACTAAGGATCTGATCCTCAATCACAATGTCAATATCATCAATTACCCCCTTGGAACCTTATTGAGTTAACTGACTCTTAATGATCAGCCAGTTCCAGCACGAAGCTAAAGCCATATATTTTCTGCCAATATTTTTATATCGATCTGTTGCTTCTGAAAAGTGAGCTGAGGAAAATAATATTATACCGGACAACAAATATGAAGTTATAGGTATGATACAATACGCGTCCAAACTAGTGTCCGAATAAAGACAACAAAAATGTATATGGGTGCCTGTGTGCTTGACTTCCGTCGGCACATCCTTTCTCTTTGGTTAGATTGGGCATAACATAAGTAAACTATTTCTATACATTCATGGTATGTGGCCTAATAATTAAAGTGGACTCATCATTCAATACAATCTTTGACATTAAAAATGGACCACAGTACCACAGTACCACAGTAGGAGGCAGGCTTGTAACTTGAGCAAGTTTAGCATAGCTGACGAAAAATCATCAAGTAGGGACCAAGTTGTGACTGCACGAGAAATGTTTCATTTTAAATTCTTCTCCGACATAAAGCAGGATGCGATGATCAAAGTCTTGAAAGAAAAAGAAACTATTGCTCAGTAACTTTTGATCCTTGACGCTTTGTTAAAGTTATCAAAATTGTGTATCCTTTATTGAGAGTACTAGTGTCTGTAACTGTATGACACACCCCAATGAATGAATCTTAACACTTTCTTTTGTAATACATACATATTCTTGTACACTTGATTGTTTCCAATACCCCAGAAATGTATACCGTGAAACCGAATAGTATTAACACTTGCTTATATAAGACAACTTTGCTCTCAATAATTAGCTTGGAATATGTTTAAACCTATACCATTTCCATTTCCTCACTTTATTTTTAACATGTTTTTCCGGCTTCGTTTTACGTAAAGTGTTCTCCCGGCCTTGTCCTGGGTCTACCAAGGCGTCGTACAGTGTGCTATTTTGCGAAACTTAATTCAAAAATCAAAGTCGCCAGAATGATAAAAGTTTATTATCAAACGTCAGGTATAACGAAAATATAACTGAAAACGATCTTTGCCTTTGTGTAACAGCGCAAACAGCAAACATTTTTAGCAATAAAAATGAAAAATTATTATTAGTAGGTCAAGTTCATTGTATTCGTGTGATGTAAGTAGCAACGCTATCCTTCTTTTTTTACTTTCTTGCATGTTACTTAATTAATCTTTTTTGGTAAGTTTGAACCTTGTACGACCTCTACAAATGGCAATAGTTACCGATTTTCTTGAAGGCCTTAGAATTATCCGCTTATTTATATTGTAACTTTGGGAAGAATCTTCAAAATGTATCCGCATGTATCCACCACGAGATGTTATTTACTACCTTCTTTAGTATAAGTACACAGTCTAATATTCAAATTTCTTTAGACACCTCATACAATTTTTTTATGAGTTAATATCGCTCAAATAAATAACGATTATCTATCTATTTACGACAGAAACAAATCCCCTGCTGGGGTTGAGGACCGAAAAAGGCGAATTTCGGTACACATAATGGAAAGTATTGACATTGTGCTACAGTATGTCTGTATATGTATGTACGCTCTATGAGTTGAGTGATATATGTAAGGTGAGAATGAAATAAGCCAGAAATTCTAAACGAGCATGCGGAATGGTTGGAAGAGGCAATTGTATTGCCAATAGAGTTCTATGACAAAAATATTTAGTACGCACGGTATGACAAGTGAAATTCTCCTGCAAGGGCTACCAATCTGAAAAAAAAGTCTCGATCAAGGCAAGAAAAGCATAATAAAAGGGCTACTCCAACGGAAACTCATTTTCTGATCGATAACATAAAATTAAGTTATTTTCAGTACAAAGAATGCATCAGCAGCTTATAAGTATAAATTCGAAGGTTTTTAATATCACCAGATTCAATTCTTTCGAGTCGTAGCACAGCGCTCCATAAAAAAGGAACCCACTTCCTCAAGAAAGTATTGCCCTGTTAAAGGCTCCCGAAGGACTTCCACCTAGTAGCAACTCCGATGAAGACGATGATGAGAGCGACTAATTTCAAATAAAAAAAATTTAGTCAAACAATAAATAATTATAAAAGTTTGCTAATCTTTTATTCATTTTTTGCTTATAGATGACGAATGTGATGATCCTGTTAGTTTCATCAAAATATCTTGGGATGTATTTATGGTTTCTGAACACATTGAAGATTTGAAGAAAATCGGTGCAGTGGTATTTTAGTTAGAGACGTTTGTATCCATGAAGTTTATGGAGGATGGATGGCATGTGTGCTTTTAAAAACTTAATAGAATTACTTTTTTCCGTCACCGAATAGGAAAATCCATAGCTTATATATACCAAGCACAAAAAGAATAAAATTCCGCTAGATGTGCAAAATTACACATTGTACGTCGTCTACCTGATGGAACCGCATATTTTATAATTCTCTCTAGTAGAATAGCCTGTCGGTCGACAGGAAGAATATCATAAGCATTTATGTAGTCACTTTTATTAAATATTATTATATTTTATAAATTCCACTTTTTATAAATTCATTGCAGGTAGATTCTTCGTAAAACAGAATATGAAAAATGTATACTATATAAAAATATATTATAAGCAAAAAAAACAAAAAAGTAGTATTAACTATAAAAAAGAAAAAAAAAATATTTGTCAGATTTGAACACAGAACCTGCAGAACGTGCGAGCAACACACCGACACACTTCGCCAACGGGCCCGATAGCGTTGGAGATTTAATTTCGTTCACATTCCGTATACCTGTGACATACTTACATGATCACATACAAAGCGCTTTATTATAAAAAAATATATCGTGGTTGAACTGCTATTTTAGATTACTGCTATGTCTTATAGACTGTACCATTTCAGGACGATACCTCAAAGTTTAGTTGTGTTCTTCTTGTATTTGGATCTAAGGTCGATGAAGTTGCGATTAGGGTTTCCCCTAGATATTCTATAAACTTTAGAATTTGCGGACTATGATTGCTGTCCCAAGCGAACTTGTTACATTGCCCACATTGATCATCGCTGCAAGTAGACTAAAACGTATATACCAATATATTAGCTATAATTATAATCCTGTCGCGGTGCGAATGCTTAATAAAAGAGTGAATGTATCTCAAGATTGCTCCCTATGAGGAGACATGAGCTAAGTTACAGCGAGCAAATCACTCCCACACCTGATCCTTTCCATCCTACTATCGCCATCCTATATGGTAGTTTTCATAAGGATCGTGTCGATGATCAGCTTAGTTGGAGTTCCACTTGAAAAACTAGCTCAGCCGCGAACGGTGCACCTGAGTTACATGCCAATCCTTCGGACTAATTTGCCTAAGCTACTCATTGCGGATCTCTGCTTAGCCTGACTTTCCTTTCTCCGCTACTCGTGGGACCGACTATGTCTGAAAAAACCAAACCCCGCCTTAAGGACAACCCTCAGGAGCAACTCTCCGAAACTTAAAAGAGATCAATGGCCTGGGCTCGATGGTACAGGACCTATGCTTGTGAAGTACAGGATTAAGGCTGGTAGTGCTTAAAGCGCAATCACTTCCTCAATCACACACGCATCGGCCGTATAGTGAGGTTCTAAAAGGGAATCTCTCTTAGGTTGCGGAGTAGTTTTGTAATTGACAAACATTGTTTTATGTATTTGCTGAGATGAGTTAGCTTCTTATAAGTTCCATTCGGTTTGTAGGTTCTTTAAGTCGCTGAATCGCATCAGTTTTCTCTGGGTCTGTACTAAGTATGTGGCCTAGTAACTTTATTTTCCACTGCTGGAAAATATATTTAGATTTATTCAATTTTAATTCGTTTCCTCTTAAAATGTTGATCACTGTGTTTGTGTATCGCCTTCATGGTGCAAGGATAATAAGGTGTGCTGGACAGCTTGTCAAAACCGCTATATTTCTGTTTTGTGACCTCACTCAGGGTTCGTTTCTGACACTGGATAGGCCGCTTTCACACAGAAGAATTTTATCGGCGTTTTTTCCATCTTGTTGGCAAGGGAGGTGAGACGTGCTAGGGGTAGCCAGCGTCTGGTGTGCTCGGGGTTTGCTTTTGGATTTTCTATTCTCCTTTATCTCTCTTCGTTGTACCTTTGAGTTGCTTTATTCTTATGTTCTCAATGTTGGGTATTGCAAGCATGCTGTACATGTGTGATAAAGAGAAGACGCATGTGTGAGAGGAGATAGGAAACAGAAAAAGTTCAGCATTGAGATCTCAATTGCAGAGACTGAAAGATTTCCTGTGTGAAAGTGGCTTGAGATCACAAAGGGAATTTGTAAGAATCACCGACGAATCTTAGCGAGTGCGAAAGCAGCCATAGATGTGTTGCTTAAGCTCACATCACAATTCAATTTCATGTATATAAAAGTGATGAATGAAAAACACGAATTGAATTGCAAGCTGTTGTAAGTTTATTAATGGTATAATATAGGCAAATCCATGATGTGTAGTGAATTGTTGCAGAACCCCTAATGACTAGGAAAATGTGTAATAGTAACCCGCTTTTCTATTTAAGTGTCTAAAAATGAAAAATGTTTACTTGTTTCCACCTTAAAGTTTCTGGAGACATACAAATTTCCGCGATGACGTCACGCAAGGTCTCAATAGAACTGTCCAGCAAACCTTATTATCCTTCCACCATGTATCGCCATAAGCTGTCGATTGATTTGGCGTGTATAAGTATGTCATCCATTGACACTTTTACGTATGGCAGTTTGCTAAATAGGGTTTGCATTATGTGTTGAAATACCTGAACAAATTCCAAATGGAAGTCTCTGAAGTCAACTAAAACTTCCCCATGGCATGGCGTAACAAGGGTTAATATTTTCTTCGTTGGTTCTGATACACGCACCTGCGAGAAACAATGCATGCAATCCAATAGCTTGAAATATTTCGAACCGCATATTTGTGCTGCAACTTCCTCTATTGTCTGCATTGGGTGGCGGCGGCACATTATGTTACGTTTAACGTGGGTTGGATCAATGCAAATTAGTAGCTTATGTTTTTCGAACTACAAAATAATTGGTGACTGACACAGTAGCTTCATTAGTTGATTCAATGATATATAGTTTTACCATTATGTCGAGTCCTTATTTGACTTCATTTCGAATCTTGTATGGGATTCGACGTGGTGGATAAATCTCAAACTTAGGGTTGTCTATCAGATCAATGTATATTCGTAGTTTTACACAGCTTCTCATCTTGCTCCACAATCAAGTTGCAGTGAGTTGTATGAGTTGAGACTCTTACAAACGAGTTTGATTTAGCAAAGATTTATTATTTCACAATAATACTACAAATAACTTCAATATATATTTCATTCCACATGAGGATGATGAACATTCATGAATTTTTTACCGTTATTCACGAAATAACGTTAAAAGCAGTTGTCAAAAATTTTAAGGGGCAAGAGAGGTAGAAGTCCTGCATCTCTGTAATACTCAAGGAGAAATTTCAGCCGACCTTTATAAAAAAGCTGTACTCTGCTGTACTGGTATTTACTGTGTTGGGTTCACCGAAAATTAATGTTAACGCCTTATTTCGTCTTTAGTTTAAATTTATTCTAACCCTTACAATTGCGCTACGGAGGATCTAAGTCCAATTTAGACTCTGCTGTTTTTAAAAATGGATTTGATTAGCGATTGTTAAAGACCTTTGCAATTGATACACACATTTGTATTCTTATGCGATTATGTAAATGTGATTGTCACAACTGGACTGGACCAATTTACATACCGATTGGATCCATTGTGATATCACAGTCCGATAATTGATGCAACGATTCCTCTTTAATCAAGGGTGTGATTAAAACCTGATGGCCTATCCAATCCATGATCCACTCCGTTGCTGGGCTATAGCCAATTTGTTTTCTTGATGATTTTGCTATGTTCGGAATGTTTGTCTCACATTTCTTCTAGGCTCCAGAATGAATAGTTGCCTATCGTGTTTTTCCATATTCTTTCAAGGGCTAGACAAGTGCAGAGGTAGTGAAGCAGTGACGCGTAGCTTATGGGGTAGAGGGTGTCTTGATTAATTGGCAAACTATCCTGCTAAATCGCCTGAACATCTTCTCTGCGGTTTTGTGTGAGCGCATGAAATGATAGGTCCTTAGCCCAAGGACCTGATTTCAAGGGCGCTTATCAGAGCATGGATATAGGAGCTTTACCACACTCCTGCCAAACTCGTCAGGTTGTGCAAGATGACGATGGAGAATTATCGGTGCTCGATCAAGGTCGGAAAGTAACTCCTTTAGTTTGCTAAATCAAGACAACCGCTTATTTTCAGTTATGTTATTTTTTGACGATATTATGAATTTTTTTTTTAATTATGAATTCAACTGAGTAGTAGTTGTCTCAACTGTCAAAACCGCACAACTGGTTTGCTTTTCAGTTGTTGTGCATACTTATATGGCGAGTGGAATTTCATCCCGCAATGCAAAAAATCGGTAGTGTATTTCAAAATGTGTTTATTTAAAATAACTACTACAATGCGTACTTTCTTCAAGCTTTAAAATAATAAATAAAATGTAGATGGAAAAACTAGTTCATCTTTTAGAACAAAACATGGAATTAGCAAAAGACAAAGGTCAGTTTGGTTCCAGAGGATTAATTGCTGTTGAATTGTACAGCTTAGTACCACATATCATAACATGGACCGCATTATTTCAGGTCGATTAGCTCTTTATTTATCAAATTTAAACCAAATAACACGAAATATTCTTGCACTTTATTTTATGCATCGAAATGTGAGTCATTTTTCAATTTTCGTTCCTAAAGTTGGCTGCATTATCTCAACTAAAAATAGTTGTATTTCGTAATCGAATGTGTCTGGATGACAACACAGCCGAGTTGTTGTACTGCAATTGGGGCTAGAGCACTCCGATTTCAAGGAGACCCAATCAGGAGTCTTTCAACTTAGCCCTACATTATACCTGTTGCGCACCAGAGATATACAAACTAATGATACACTTGTGGCTACATTGGCAGATGACAAAACTATCCTCCGAACGGTAAGTTAAGTTCAGTTGAGAAAAAAATTCAGCGAGCTCTAGATAAATAAACGAGTTGTCAAAACGTTGGCGCAATGCTTTAAACGGGACCAACGCATATAAATTTTACTTGCAGGCATATTGAAAATCGACCAGCAGATATGTACTAGTTGCTTGGAAGACACTCCAAGTTAAGCATAAACAACAAACTGCTATTATACAAGCAAGTACTAAACCCTATATGGACTTACGGCATACAACTGTGGGGTTGCACCAAAGCAAGTAAGACAGGATTTATTCAGTCCTTCCAAAATGAAATTATACCTGCTATTGTGAAAGATCCCTACTATCGCAGGAATTATGATATACCAAGAGACCTAAGGATAACTACTAAGCTAAGTATCGCCTTTATTGTAACATTGTAACCAAGGCATTCTTCAAACTTTGGATTTGAGGACAGTACGCCGACTCCAACGTATGAGACAGCTCGATTTTGTGGAATAATAACAAACCAACTTAACGATGATTATAGCAGGTGATACTAGATAAAGAACTTATTTGTACAAAGAAAATCCAAAAGTGAAGGGTTTCTTAACAAACACGGGTCACAAAGCGTCTGGTCTAAGATTTTCACCAACCCCAGCAAAAAAAAATCTTTGATTTAATTGGTGTATCCAAAGCCTAGATGACCGCCTGACTGTGTTTGTCTATAGCGGTAGATAGCCTATCTATTGGGTTTATTGACAGTAAGCGGGCAGCCACTTCGATAGCTTTTACTTCTGCCTGCAATACACCACAATGATTAAGAAATCGGAAGGAGTGAGAGAAGATCTCCCGCGATATGGCGGATACTCCGAGTCCGCGTCCTTCATAACTTTTTGATCCTCCCGTGTATACTCCAAGAAGGGCAGATTTCCATATTAAATTTTCGCCCAGTCTGCCCTATCTGGGATTAGTGTTATTCGAAGTTTACGAAGGACGCTGTTTGTGTGTTCTGTGTGCTTCGGGAGCTTCGCATTCTGGATTATCCATGTGTCCTAAGCTGCGTGGTTTGCTCAAAGGGTTTTAGAAATACTTTTTCTTGGGAAATATATTAAAAAAATTGTATATTAATTTTAAAATGCATATATAAATCCTTACCTTTCATAACCTTATGATCGACCTATGACCATTTTTTTTCAAAACAAGCATATAAAGTTTAAATCAATCATATCGTATGAAAATATAATTCCGAATCGTGTAATTTTATCTTCTGGTTTAAGAAGATACATATCCGTTACATTCTATTTTACCGAAAATAGTGAATGAAGAACTGAAACTATATTAAATTGTGAGTTCGTTAAAAATAGCTTTAGCCTTTGCACCGACCAGACTTTAAATACTCACGATTGAAGGTTATCGCGATTCATAGTAGATTAGATAAACATATCGGGCGTATATTTTTCCCACATCGAACAACATTCTTAATTAATTATTTAAAAAAAAAAAACAACCCGTAAAGATACGGCAGTGTCTATAAAGCGGCTTTTGCAAAGTAATCAATGAAGACATTTACGTACATACATGTGCATATACAAAGAGTTCAAAGAAAAGATCACTTCTGAATTCCCGGTGACACACGTGAGTTGTGGGACTGAAGTCGACTGATCTTACATAACACATGTGACTTAGATTTTATTTTGATTTACAATTTAAAGAAATGGCCATTTGATTCCGACACTTTTATATTCCCTTTATTGTGCTTAAAATGTTTAATTGAATCACGATTTTGCTGCAAGCCTACTGCGTTGTTTTTGGAATATATGATCAATATTGGCAAATACATCGGCAGCTTGTTTAGCGGCATCAACTCTGAAATGCAAGCCCCTTTGAGCATAGTAATTAATAAGAACACTGGTTTGCTTGTGGTACGATTCAAGTCTCTTCTTCAGAGCTTCAACGTTGTCGTCTGTCCTCTTAATGAGAGGTTCACCAGTAACCTTAAAAAGAAAAACAATTAAATTTCATAAGTATAAATAACGAATTAACCCTATTTACATCATCTCGCATTGGAACTTTTGGTGGATGGAACTCCTCATGATATGATCTTCCGCTCGCGGTATGGATTAAACGACCAGTAATCCTCCTTACAAGTAAGCTGTCATCAATGGCAAACTCAACCACTGCATCTAGTTCAGTTTTTCTTTTCTCTAACAGCCCATCTAACTAGAAAATACATACATTTTACACTATATAGGTGTTGTTGTCCTGTTTGGGGTAACAAACTTTTTGGGCTTGGACTACAGTCCTTGGAAAGCCATCTAAAAGAAAACCATTTTTGCATTCCGGTTTATCCAAGTTGTTATCGATCAGATCAACGACTAATTCATCGGATACAAGTTTTCCTTCATCCATTACTTTTTTAAGTTCTTGTCCCAATTTCGAGCCAGAAGAAATCTCTGCCCTAAGCATGTCGCCTGTTGACAAGTGGCACACGCAAAATTTCTCTTTTAGTAGAGGCGCCTAAAATCAAATAATTTCATAAACACATATGTATGCTCATATACATAAAACGCAAATAATTAATATGTTATACAATACAATCTAAAGATTGTAAATGGAATTCGTATCGTCTTTTATGCAAAACATACCTGCGTCCCCTTTCCAGATCCTGGTGGACCAATAAGGACCGCCTTGATCCCCACAGTTTCGGGCTCATAACGCGCCAATCGTGCCGATACAGAAGGAGTCATTTTAATGATCTCAGTTTGAAGACCTTATCTTCGATGAGGTTAAGATTTAAAAAAGCTTCTAATCATTCACTTGCTATACCGTGCAGAGTCCAATGTCTTGCCAAAGAACTACTAAGCATTATCCAAATAACTGTCAGCCGCGTCCCCACTTTTCACTTTTCTTTTTTATTTGACCTTCAATAAAAATATCAATGCACTCAATACAATGAGAAATTAAGTTTCTAGGTTTGTTCGTTTCCGGTGTCGTCCAACGGGTGTGTTTGCTCAAATGAACACTTCAATAAAAAGTTTTCCGTCGTATTTCAATCATGTTAAAAATATGTTTAATATTTACCCAAATGATAATTTTTCATAATTACATAAGGGGTGCATTCAGACATATCTTACGTGAAAATTATATTTCATCTTCCCAAGCCGGAAGGTCAATTAAAGTTTGACTCTGATATTTGCTCGATAAATAAGCAAATTAGAAACCAAATCATTATTTCTAAGTAAATATTTTGCGGTAGCTACAGCAAATTTATACATCTATACGCATTTCACTGACAGAATGACATTGCGAGGGCTGTCAAAAATATGTCGAAAACTTGTACGTTAGGGTACGGCAAAAGTAGTATGTATATCTACTCATTATTCTATACTACTTACACCTAAGGATGAAGTGGACACATATTTGAACTTCATACTCATATTACAACAGCGCATTTGCGCGACCTGACTTTGACATTTTAAGTAGGAAACCCATTGTAAAACTCAAGTTGCCCTTTGATATTTCACAGACCGTAATATCGTAAGCCAGAACAATGAGCTCAAGGTATAGCTACTTCTACTCACTTGGGCTTTACAAAATTTCGTCAGAACTCAGCGCCCACAGTTTTCCTTATCGAAATACAACACACGCGTTTGACAAGTCAGAAGGTGTGAATTACAATTTCCAAGGAAAAAATATGAGAATATATATCATATATATATATCTGTGAAATAACTACAAAAAATGACACATGTAGAAATAGTCAACTCAGTTTAGTTTTCAAACTGAGGAATAAATGAAAGAAAATGATGTTTCAAAAGTGTCAAAACGGCCGAGTGAGAAGAGAGCTCTACCTAAAACTTTGTACTCAAGCTTACGATATTACGGTCTGTGAACTATAATAGCGCTACCGCTGCATTGTGACTGAATGGATGTTGTTGCTAAATGGATTTACGTGTATCCTCCCTAAAATACCATAGCCCAACCACACGCACACGGCTTTGTGATATGAGTGTAATAATTGAATGGATTGGTTGACTTGACGACAATCTGGCAAGCGCCGAACAGAAATATTGATTGCTTGTACGTGTTCATTTCACAATATTTTGCTGAATGCCTCCATTTCGACTTTACGATATTCGAAAATGGTTACTACTTCCGCCATCTCACAAATTCTGTCTTTTTTAGAAACAGCGAGTGCGAATCAACACCATGAGGTAAGATTGGCTCCAAATAATTTTGTAAATAATGGTAAAAATATGACAAAAATTATTTAAAAACAATGTAATAAATGCCTGTATGATGTTTATTAATAATATATTACTATTTCAGTTCGCTGAAACTTCAGAAGAGGCTTGCTGCCTCGGTTATGAGATGTGGCAAGAAGAAGGTATGGCTGGATCCTAATGAAATAAACGAAATCGCCAATACCAACTCCCGTGAGTCTTCTTTTGGATATTTTATGTTGTTGATTATTAATTTGAAATATTTCTTCAGGTCAAAACATTCGGAAGTTGATTAAGGATGGTTTGATCATCAAGAAGCCGGTAGTAGTTCACTCTCGCTATCGTGTTCGCAAAAATACGGAAGCCAGGCGAAAGGGTCGTCACTGCGGGTTCGGTAAACGTAAGGGTACAGCAAACGCTCGTATGCCTACCAAATATCTGTGGATGCAGAAGATGCGAGTTCTCCGTAGATTGCTCAAGAAGTACAGGGACAACAAAAAGATTGACAGACATTTGTACCGCGATTTGTACATGAAGTGCAAGGGTAATGTTTTCAAGAACAAGCGTGTCCTTATGGAGTACATCCATAAGAAGAAGGCTGAGAAACAACGTAGCAAGATGTTGGCTGATCAAGCAGAAGCGAGAAGACAGAAGGTCCGTGAAGCCCGCAAACGACGAGAGGAAAGGATTGCTAACAAAAAGCAAGAACTTGTGCAGATACAAGCTAAGGAAGACGAAGTTGCAGCTCTGGCAGCGACCGGTCCCGCTAAAAAGTAAACCTTTTTATGTTTGTATCTAATTAAATATATTTAAAACAAGCATTTTGCTTGACAAAAAAATCTTCGTATTTGTATTTTAAAAATTTTGATTCTTATTGGACCATGGGAAAAACAAAATCAGTGCTCGAGAGTGATAAAAACAAACATGGTTAAACGTCAGTTGAAAACGGTGAATCTCAGTTTCAACATCTTGCTTATTTTCATAATAATCAGAGGGATGAGGGACTTTCTGATCATTGTGAAATACATGACATCAACATTGATAAACAATGCAATTAGGCATTTATATATTTCACCACTATTCGACATCTATACCCGTGGACGTGCATATCACAACCAAGTGAAATACATACGGGTGGAGTTTTTTTTTTTCAAATTCGTTTAATGTATTAGTTTGTCTTCAGTTAACATAAGCTGTTGTGCTTTTGCGGATAAGAATATTCGTACCATCACTAATAGGAATGAATAATCTGCAGTTGGAATATTAACGGTTTTGTTAAGAATGATGAACGATGAACAAAGCAACATAAACACGAAGTAAAATGCTCCAATTGGGTCGCCGTGGCGTAGTCGGTAAGTGCGTCGACTCCTACGCAGAGGGTGCCAGGTTCGATACCCGAATTTACCACCTTTGATAATTCACGGCGATGATAACAATCTTTGTTAGTTTACGACTTGGCCATACAGCTTCCACCCACCGGCATATCCTTAAGAAATAAAACCAGCCTATGTGCAACACCTGCAGATCACCTTGGGATATTAATCATATTTTAGAGATAGGGATCTGTCGCTCCTTTAATCGTACTAGCCAGTCTACACCCACTCCATAGATCGTAAGTACATATTGTAATTTCGTATATTTCAATCCCAGAGCCGAAGGTCTCGCGGCTTGCGCTCGCTACTGTATTAGCATAATAATTATAATAAAATATAATATGGGTGGCGCTACAGCTCGTAGAGGACCAGGGCATCGACATATTTTACAGCAACCTGAAATTGTGCGTGCTATTGTTATCTCACGTTAGGAAGGGAACTATAGTTTTAAGCCGAGTCCGAACGGCTAAATTTGAGAAGCTTTTTCTAGACATTTAATATTGTGTTTGTATTTATTTTTAATTGTCAGTGACTCGAAAGAGGTGGGACCGTGCACATAATTTTTGTTATTACCGGCAGAGACTCGAATCCAGGCAGCGAGTTTATGTTGGGAAGGGGTCGAGGCACATACGCACAACGCCACGGCAACCCACATTCTGGAAATTTACAAAGAATAAATTGTAGAAATAAAAAAAAAAACAAAATTAAATTCACTAACTCTTTCATCAACGCTAACAACTGATTGTCCTTTCGTACAATAACAGCTTGTGCAAGTGTTGCTCTAAGCTTCTATCAAAAAGTTCGCCGTTCCGCCTCATTACGAACAATAGACGTAATATATGCATAATTTTCTTATGTATCCTGAGCAGGGCGTTGAACCCGGGTAGGTGGTTTCTAACCCCGCGAAAATCTTACACTTGGGATACTCACATAACCAACTATAATTGGCAGAACGCAGCGGGTTATCACTGCTCCGTTCGCTTATATTGAGACGGAATCTGGCAAAATGGGGGCAGAACCAAGTAACTATAACCTTGAGCTAGTAAGGGACGTTATCCAGCTTGGCCATGATATAAATATTACTTCGGCAGAAATAAAACGAAGAATTACTCTTGCATATCGCTGTTTCTTTGGGCTGTGAACAAACAACTAGAATTTCTACAAAAGGCCTTGATCATCCTTGTCCTGAAGCATGAAGTTTGTTAAAGCGGATGAGGATATCCTTGGTCGGTTCAAGAGAAAAATTCTTCGAATATATACTGTCCCGTATGCGTTGTATCATATTGGGCTGTGAAGGAGCAGATTTAATGACGAACAATACGAGCTGTACAGCAATATCGATCCAGACAGAAAAAAAACTCAGAATCAGTCGCCTAAGATGTCTAGGAAATGAAGAGCGAATGGACACCAAAGCTCCGGCCCACAAAGTCTTCGAATCTAACCCGGTGGCCGGAGGGAAAACGCAGTAGAGGAAGATCTGCAGATATATTGTCCTGTCTTCGAGCAAAGTCAATGGAACGGAAGACTTCCTCTACCTACATAGCTGATTATGCTTCAGACCTTGCAATATGTATTTAAGTTAAAATTTATATTTAAAAAACAGTCTCCGACTGTCCTTCAAGCCGTAAGCATCGTTCTCGCTTCTTGGTCCGCTTGTTTTCGTCGGTTTCTTTCCCAGCTATTTCCTTAGCTAAACCATTCATATTGTTATCTCTTTCTCTCCCAATAGTAAGTGCTACACATTAGTGAGTGGTAATTTACTGTGTTAATATGGCCCCAGGGCCACACGTGCTTTCGGGCAACCCTTTTAGTTATCTCGATCCAGATCCACAACCCGACCCAAAAAATAAAAAAAGAAAAAAATCAAACTACACCTGCATCGAAAATCTCGCGATTCCTTCGTCCCTTAATACACCAAACCCCAAGTACATTGTGATCTCTCCATCTAACGCAGACAAACCTCTATCCGCCTTCAATGTCTTCGCTCTTAAAAAGGCAATAGACGGCATCAGTACTGGCTATGAGTGCGTATCCCAACTCCGTGATGGCAATCTACTTCTGCTAGTAAAAGCTCCGAAAATCGCTGATATTTTCCTTTCAAAAAAATGCTATCCAACCTGTGTCCAATTAACGTGTCCCTTCACAAGAACTTGAATGCTTCCAAAGGTATAGTATATGCCCCTTATCTCATTCAAGTTCCAGAAGATGAAATAGTTAAAGAAATGAGTGCACAAGGCGTCACAGAAGTGTATAAATTTACAAAGAACGTTGATGGTAAACAGACCTACAGGTGTCATTCTTTTCACGTTCGATCAGTTCCGCCCACCTTCCTCGGTAAACATTGGCTGGCACAATTGTAAAGTGTCCGAATTTTTCCCCAACCCGCCAACAGGTGCAAAAACTCTCCTTCATGCGAAAAATGCAGCCTCCCACTGCAAGACCCACATTCGTGCACCCGCATCTTCTGTGCAAACTGTTCGGAGGAACACCCCGCCTCTTCAAAATCCTGCAAGAGCTTCCTGAAAGCCAAGGAAATCCTTAAAATTAAAACCATTAGGAAATGCACTATCCCTGAAGCCAAGCAGATTTATAAAGAACAGTTTCCTGAACAGCCGTCTTCTCAAACATACGTCTCGGTTGCTAACCTTTCTACTAAATCACACCCATCCACTACCAGCAATCCCCCAATTTCACTTGAATTGTCCAATGCAAGCACCCTCCGCCCCGCGCCCCAAAGCGCATCTCAACATAACAATGAATTTGCTAAGTAAACAACCGCACCATATAACTTATCTCGTCAACAAAATCCCTCACCCAACCCCATCACTCAATCCCACACCCCAAACCCATCTCGAAAATATAACAAATCCATTAAAAACAACTCATCTTCGAGTAACTCTCCTCTACTTGTTCAAAATAACCCTACTACAATAAACCAGATTAGCAACACCACAGAAAAAACTATAAATCAGATCTCTCCAATGAAAACCAACTCACCTCTATCCAGTCTTACAAATTCACTATTAAATACAAATGATTACTATATTAACTCCCCCCCCCCCCCCATGCACGATGATGAAAGCATACAATAACACAAGCTATTCCAACAGTAACGACTCCATGGACCAGAACTTGGGGCAACCGGGACCTTCAAACGCCCCGATTGCCACAGGCTCTGCTCAATGGAGTCAATTTCAACCGCTCACCAACATTAATAACACCAACAATGGCTTCTCTCGATATAACTCCATATATTCTGAACATAAGCCACCTTCTGCATCGAAACCGCAGCTAAAGGTTCTTCAATGGAACCTTAATGGTTATTTCAATTATTGTCATGAGCTACAATTACTGGTAAATAGCCATAGGCCTTCTAGAATTACCCTGCAAGCGACCCACCTGCCTGCCAACGCCTCCCCTCACACCCCTAAACAGTTCACTGCTTATTTCCACAATTTATCATCTAACATCTCTGCCAAACAGGGCACAGGTCTGCTAATACACAAATCCATTCCCCACAGACAACTCTCAATAGATTCAAACATCTCCGTGGTTGCAGTCTAAGTTAATCTCAACATGAAAGTAACTGTTATCTCGCTATACATTCCACCTTGCCAGACATTCTCAGCCGTTGACCTGATAAACATTGTCAACTCCCTCAACTCACCCATCCTACTCACAGGTGACATCAACTCCTGGAACCCTTTATGGGGTTCTCCCACCAGAAACCCCAGAGGAAAGGTATTTGAACATTTTCTTTCCACCACCGACCTTGCAGTCATTAATAACGGCCAACCAACCCATTTCTCAACCCACAAAACTTGGACACATGTTGACATTTCCGCGGTATCACCCGTTTTGTTGCCCAAAGCCACGTGGAAAATCCTTGATGATCTTCATGGTAGTGACCATCTGCCAATAATTACAAGTCTGGACATTGGCATTAAAGCAGTTCATACCAAACCGCTTCCAAAATTTCAAACTGATCGCGCCAACTGGTCACTCTTCCAAAACTACATATCCGACTTCAGCAATAGCATCCCAATATCGAATAACATCAATAAAGAAGCTGCAGCCATTACCAAAATCATACGTTCCGCAGCCAACCTCTCCATCCCACAATCAAAAAACGTCCCACACAAATTGTTCGTCCCATGGTGGAACTCAGAGTTAGCTTCACTACGACAAAAAAAAAAACAACACCTATGAAAACTTTTTAAAAAACACCCCACTGATTTCAACCTTGTTATCGAAGCAAACGCTCTCTTCCGACAAAGAGCTAAAATCTCAAAAAAAGAAAAATTTCAAAACTTCACCTCCAACATCAACCCCAACTCAACTGCAAAAAAAAAAATGGGCTGATGTCAAATCTCTTACTGGCAACTATACACCATACTCCATTAAATCATTAGCTGCAGATACTCAATTACTAACAAGCCCATCAGAAATCTGCGAACATTTTGGCAAAATCTGGTCTGACTACAACAGTGATCTTAACTTTTCCGCAAACTTTCTTGCAGCCAAACAATCAGCTATTCATAGCACATCCCCAGCATACAACATTTCTTTCGCAGCTAAACCCATCGAGAAACAAATCACCCCATTCGAGCTTATAAGCTGTTTAAAAGCCTTTAAAGGGAAAACACCTGGCTACGACCGTATATCATACGCCATGCTTTACAATACCCCATACTCACTTAAAATGCGCATCCTCAGCCTGTACAATCACATCTTTGAACATGGCATAATACCTCAGGCATGGAAGGTGGCGAGTATTATTCCAATCGTCAAACCGTCAAAAGAAAACACTAATCCAAATAGCTTTAGACCAATTTCGTTGCTACCATGCCTAAGCAAGGTGTTGGAAAAACTTATCTCCATACGACTGTTGTGGTTTATCAAAAAAGTAACCTTATAAACCCAAATTAAGTTGCGTTTAAACACGGACGTGGTACAATCGATTCTCTACTTCACATCGATGAAATAGTCACCTCGGCGTTGTCATGCAAGAACCACGTATCAATTTTATCAATCGACTTTGAAAGAGCTTTTGATCGAATCGGGATTCATATTATTTTAAAAAAACTTACCCAAAGGAAAGTCGGGCCAAAAATGTTCTCATTCATAAAATCCTTCCTCACCAATCGTAAATTTAGGGTAAAGGCAAACAACACCTACTCCACGGTTTATAATTTATCTAACGGGATCCCCCAAGGCTCCCCGCCCTCAGTTACTCTATTTATAATTGCGTACAATGACATTAGTGACATTAGCCCGTTATAAAAACATTAATCATGTTCTATACGCCGATGATTTAATCGTTTTATCCAAATGCAGTGACAACAATCGCGCAAAACTCCTTTTGGAAAATATCCTCACCGACCTAAACTAATGGTGCAATCTATCAGGCTCAATCATCTCTCCTGATAAAAGCAAACATCTTCATATATGTAAAAAAAACGTCCTGTAATAATCTAGTCCTTAATTTAGCTCTAACCAACTCTTACACACTAATCCAAAATGTAAATAACCTTAATATCTTAGGCATAATTTTTGATAGTCGTTTTACCTTTAAGCACCACTGTCTTAATCTTAAGAGAAAACTAAGCCTGGTAGCTTAACATCATAAGATTCTTATCATCATAACTCTTTAATTTCTTTAACCAAATCCATTATATTATCGAGAATCGACTACGGATTGGCAATCTACGGCAAATGTGCAGAATCAACCATCCAAATCATAAAATAATCATATCATTCGGCCATTAGATCCAGCCTGAGGGCTTTTACAACCTCTCCAGTGAAGAACATGCTCACCGAAGCCGGCTTACCATCCATCGAGCGCCGGAGAGACATTCTTACATCCCGTCTTGCCCCCAAAATATGCCAATCCTACAAATCACCAGTGATCATGGATGCCAAAAAAGTACTACGTCGCAAAAAAGAACCTAAGTGCCCTTCCACCATATATCTAGCACTAAAGGCCTCCGCTAACATAGGTATCACACCTGAACTGAATGCATCACCTCTCGGTTTACTCCCAGCATGGCTACTACCACTCGACACCATCAACACCACGCTTGCTACATTCAAAAAATTATCTACCAGCAAACAAAAATACTCTCAGCTATTCATGGAATTGAAAGACCAATTCAACACGAATCTGTGGGATATCTGGTACACAGACGGCTCAAAATCCGACAACAGTACTGGCTTCGCTATTGTTACGGAAAGTGGTGAAGTTATTTACGCGGCTACTATTCCATCTTCTCTACTGAATCCCACGCAATTTTAAAGGCCACTGAACTGGCACAAAACAATGCAAAGAACATCATGATCTGCTCCGACAGCCTCTCATCCCTAAATGCCATCACCAATATTAATAACCAATCTTCTACGATCGTCAAAATCCGCGACAACATAATCAAATGTAGATAGAAAATAATGTTGGGGTGGGTCCCAGGTGATGCAGATATAAAAGGCAATATTTTAGCCGACAGTGCAACTTAAATGGCTTCAGAAGAATTAAACATCTCACCGCATCCACCCACTAAATCGGATTTCCTGAGGACGATAAGCACACACTGGGAACAGAAAAGAATAGTTGAATGGAACGCATACACACATCACTACTCCGCCATTAACCCAACAGCTAGTCCAACAAAGTAACCCGTAGACACATCGCTCGTTTTCTTCGCCTTCGCCTCGGACACACGAAATTGACCCACAGCTACCTCTTGAACAAGGATCCCCCACCCATATGTCATCTCTGCCAATCCAGTCGCAACCTAACTATCAACCATCTTGTATCGGAGTGCCCTAAAATTAACGAACTATGTAATGCTCTTTTTCATAACAAAAAATTAACCGATCTCCTAACTGTTATTTCCACTAACAATGTAAGATCTAACTACAAATTACTAACAATACTGAACATCGACACAAAAATCTATTTTTTTACAGCCAGCCGAAAGCCCTGGTAGCTAGTGCTGCACATACACTTATAATGTAAATTTATCTATATTGTAATAAATAATAATAATAATAAATATTTAAAAAAAATTAACTACACGTCAATGCAAGTTTCTCATTAATTCACATTGACATTTCCACAACTGACAAGACGTCAAAAGTACGAGCAGAACAACTGATTAAAAACCAAAAACATCAAATTACCCCTCGATTAAGAGGCTTATTTAAATCAGAATGTCTTCATTGGGCCTTATTAAATTTGGGCAGTGTTTTCGGTTGAGTAGAAACCTTTTACAACAAGGCTACAATATTGTTAAAAGTCCATATCCATATCAATGCCGCATAGATCCTATCGCATCCTCCTGTATTATCAATCAACATGCAAATTACTGTTCGACACCAAACGATAACCTTAATAGGCGGCAAAGGAGTATACCGTCGTTAATGAGCTTTCCAGAGATAATATGGCCATCCTTCATAAATTCATTTAGGAATTGGGTGCTAATCACTTTCATTATTCGTCCTTATTTTGACAAAGAATTCAACTTGAAAGACTTCATTTATGGAGCCAAACAAGCTGTTCATGTAAGTATTGTAAAGTCCTGCTCCCAGGCCTATGAATTAATAATTTTCTAAAAAATGTATTTGACTTGTAGCCCGAGTAAAATTCTTTATAAAAATCTACTCTCATTGAAAGATTTATATGAAGTGCGCAGTTAGTGCTTATTTTGCGGTTTATTGCACCTGTTGCTGAACTGTGATCAGCTACTTAAAATGTGCAGGTCATGAAAGCAATTTTTCTTCAAGGAGAGTATAACAGAAAGTAAAATCCCCTTGTATGAAAATATACCACACTATTTGAGGTAGTCAACTGGCTCTCGGTTTATAAGATTATTCTCCTTAAATTTTTATTAAAATATTTGCATTTGTTAGATAAAGATGCCAGACTTGTTTTTTTTTTAGGTTATATCATCGAAATTAGTGAATGCAAATTTTTTGGAGATCAAGGGCTTAGTATCGCAGGAAGTTATAGACGAGGTTAAACCAGTAATAGAGAAACTTTCTGTATCGCAAAGAAAACAACTAGAAATCAATAAGGATGATATATTTCTCTCATTTCCCTACCAGGTAAAATATATGCACAAAAATACATCCAGATTATAAATTTATGTAATATATTGCTTATAGGTAGGTATAATGTTTGACGAGTCGAACGAGAAGAAGCAAAAGAGATTTGTCGAAATCACAATGGTGTTTCATGTTCTTAAGGGATTTAGAGAGATGCAGAACCAGGGAGAAGTTCTTCCTTGGAACATGGGGTATGTTTTTATTTGTTATTAGATTGGTGTAAAATCAACACCTTAATATTGTCATTATTATATATTAATTTTATAAATTTTAGATCAATGCCCGAATATGAAGACAAGGTGTTTGTGTGCAACTATCGGTTTATAAAAGAGTTCACTGTTGGAAATGAAACGGATTGGACGATTAATGTTATTAATCACTTTAAACCAATTGATTTATTAATAGACGACAAATGATACGTCAATTTATTAGTGTTAAATGGAAGTGAACAATAAAGACTTGAAGTTTGTTTGGTTAGCGTTTTCTATATACATATAAAAACTGTTTTTAATCGTCGCTATGAGAAATTTCAATAATTGCAGCTGACGAAATAACTACACCCTCACCAAAAGAGTATCTATACTGTGCTTATTTATGTACAATGTTTTGCCAAAATGTTGTTCTAAGTGTTGTTAACAGTGATCTCAGTGGCGAGAGTAGTCAGCGCATTAACTATTTCGTTACATTATTTAGCTAAGTTAGAAATTATTTACAATAATAGCTGGAAAAAATGTGATTTTGGATATTTAGCCCCTTCAGATGCAGTAGTCAGATGCACTGACACATGCCATCAACCTATACTCTAAAAAAAACAAATACCATTTGCAGAATTCTAGCCTTTCCGAAATGATTACCTAAAACTCATTTTTTGATTGAAGTCACTTTGTCAGACAATGTTTGTATCTTAAATATAACATAGTTTCGTTTCCGGACTCCTATAGTGCGGAGAGTTTCAGTTTGTTCTGCACCAAAAAAGAAATTTCCCAAGAAGAACACTCACTCTATTGGTAGTGTACGATCCCCCAGGGACACAAAGTAGTTCAAAGCGAGTAATGGAGGTATTAGTTATGATAGAGCATTTGCTCTTTAATTGAATGAGTTTAGAAATATGACATGAATATACGGTTGAAGCTTCTCCATTTCTTTTATTGTTGCTTTACATATTGCCATTGATGTTTTGTAATTACAGTTCCAAAATAATTTTCTAATTTTCAAAATATTGCTCAAAATTATCAACATTTTATTTCTTACTATATACGAGTTAAAGAAATTAAAAATTTGAAATGATGTTTTGCTTTTCTTTAAACTAAAAATAGTGGTAGTTTATAAACTGATGTTTTGAAGATGCTAAAATAAGCATGTTCAATAAATAAATTAGTTGTTTTTTTCTATAATGATTAAGTATATATACATATGACTATCTACTGGCAAATAATAGTACATATTCTCTAACTTTAGTCTGAAACTCTCTTCGGTCTCGTTGGTATTGTTCTGCTGCCTCGCTGTTTAATGGATCATCAAAGTTGAGCAAATCCTGAAAATATGTTATGTATTTATAAATATATAAATTATTATACAAGTGCGTGCAGTGGTAACCAGTTTGTGTTCTATAAAATATACATTTAATTGAAATAATAGTTTCAAGGCAAATTAATAATAATAATAATATGGGTGGCGCGACAGTCCGAGGTGGACCTGGGCCTAACTTCTCAGCAACCACTCGTGTTGTGCGTGCTATTGTTCTTTCACGAGTGGAAGGGACCTACAGTTTAATGCCAACTCCGAACGGCGAATTTGAGAAGCTTTTTCTAGACAGGCATACTCTTTGAGCATTGTCAGTGGCTCGAAAGAGGTGGAGCCGTGAAATATGAAAGGTGGTAAATTCGGGTATCGAACCTGGCACCCTCTGCGTAGGAGTCGACGCACTTACCCACTACGCCACGGCGACCCTTCAAGGCAAATTAGAACATCTAAAATCGAGTGTAATTCGCTCATCCATAAAATCCATCCATATAATCATATATCATAATCGTAGTCGTCGTTAACTGAAAAAGATCCTTCACTCACATGTAACATAAATATACAACTGTACTTTGGAGCAATATAATCATGGCCTTCAATTTCAGTCACGTCCAAAGTTCAAAGCACAACGGTTGTTTATGATTTAATTTAGCTTATTTCAAACTTAATCTACGCTCGATCTTTTTACCAAAAATTTACGGATCTGATTCCTATTCTCGCATATGAATTTTAATTTATATGCAAAACTCTTTTAATACACTAGGTAGAACCCCAAATTATTATCTCTCTTATGGAAAGCTTAATAAGCCAAAAATACATACTGTATTGACTATAACTGCATTTAGAAGTATTAACTTTTTCGAAAATTACCTACCGTAAATAAAGAGTTGAGTCCCCAAATAACATCCTTTAGCTTTCGTGTTGGGGCCCAGCCTAAGCCATCTATTGAATTTTGTCGTAAAAGAGAAAGACAAATATCCCCGGTGACCGATATATTGGGATGCCATAGCTTTGTTGAACACTTAACATTGGGAGGCTTGAAATGTTAAAATAGAATACATATTGTGCTATAGAAAGTGAACAATTCATTATATGTTAATATGGGTGAAAAATGATATTTTTGAGATGTAGTCGCCACCCCAATCCAGCTCGTAGTTACCCCATGTATGGTCATATGTATGTCTACAGGAATAAAACAATCGAAATCTTTCCCACTTTACTTACAACCATATTGTATTCCTCTGGAACATTTATCATAAATCTATAAACACCACCTTTCCAAAATCCTTCATCGGGACAGATTCTCAATATAAATTCAGATAGGACATTTGGATCATTAAATGTAACTCCACACGTAGTTGGTAGAGTGTTTTCCATTTCTTGGATTTCCTTTACAAGAAGCCTATCTCTAATTGAGATCCTTTTAGTTATATCACAGTTTTCCTTGATTTCTACAGTATCTTTTTTAAGTTTTCTGGATAGAGTTATCATTTTCGGTAAATGAAACAATTATAAACAAATTTTTCAGAAAATACGTCTGCCATAAACAATTTGAATCTGTCAATTTTTATCTTACCAGAAAGAGCACGAAAATGAAACGTCAAATCTATTTTCTTATTTTATTTTTCGCATAGGTAGCAGTCAGTGCATATGGATGAGATTTGAAAATCACTCAATTCTAAAATTTCGATTATTGATAGCAAAACACTCACTCTGCTTTTAATTAATAAGCAATGTGCTAAATTACTTACTACATATATGATTAGGTAATGAACATTGAGACGAATAAATATTGTGAATATTAGGAATATACAATTATGAAATTATAATATGTACTTATAATAATATTATTATTATTATTGAGAACGTTTGGAATAACATTTGAACTTTAATAAGTACATTGTTACCAGGAATGAGAGATACAATACATCATTCTTGCATTGTTGCGTTATTTCACTTTGAATACAGCCATCGTAACGTCAAAATATATATTCGCGTATTGTCAGCTGACCAAATTAGTAAATACAAAACTGAAGAAGAACTATATTCGAGTCAAGGAATGTCGGATTGGTTAAAAGTGAATTAAGTTTAAAGTTTCTATGTTAATATCCCAAATATGATAGATATCATGGATGTGCGCGATAATAAAGAGAGTTCCAATTTGCTACAGCATTCTGAGAACCTTAGTCTTTCCGATTTAGAGTTACCAGAAATAGAACATCAAAGAAAGCGAAAAGTAAGAAGGTAAGGCAATCGCTGTATTTTTGTTAATGAATAACGACTTATTCTGATGGTTTTAGAAAAACAAGGCCAAGATTATCAACGAGTAGACAAAGAACAGGCCCTGCTTCTGGTCACCGCTATATTATTTTAATAGGAAGCGTTTTCCTGGTGACTTCTTGTTGGTTACTTATTCTATCATATACTATGTCAGTAATTCACATAGAAAATCAACGGTTACAAAGTGAGATAAAAAAAGGTAAGCATTTTAATGAATTTCTGTGGCGTAACATTTCGTAAATAAAATAGGATATAAATATGTAAACACGTACGTATAGTTTCAAAATGGTGTAATTGTCAGCACAAAGTCAAACAACAACCTAAAGATATTACATGTAAGTGTACATACATGTTTTAACGGACAGTGCGCAGAACACATTCGATTTGTAAGTCGATATGAAAAATACCTGTACATAGAAAACGAACGCGTTTATTTGTTAAGTCATAATCGACAATGGAGTCAGGCTTTCAAATATCGGTTCCCTTAAAAACAGGGACTAAAAAAATAAGAAAAAGACGAGAACTTGATGCTTTAGTGTCATATTCTAATTCTAAAAGGTATTTTTAGTTAATCAATTCAAATTGAATCTATAATGTGAATGTTATAGAGGTAACGTAAACAGGTCTGTGAATACTAATGGCAAAAACACTCTAGAGAAACTCATTAGGACGTCTACAGACGAACAGGAAGAATATGATTTGGTATATTGCAATTGTGAAATACGATATGAATTGTTTCTTTCTAATTTAAATTTGCAGGAAAAAGATAACCAGAAATTGGAAAAACATCGCGTACGAAATTGTATCTCTATTCGGATTTTTGTGCCAATTATTATTGTTGTGTTATTGTTCACTTTTGTCAATTGGTTAATTTTTGATTTAAAACAGCAGTTTATTGCATACCGCCAAAAAATTGAAGAAGGTATTTTTAAATTATTGTATTTATAAATATACGCACTTATCTCTATAAACATATCTTTGTACATACAAATTTTATTTACTGGTGTTCATTAATTCGATATTTAATCACACTACAACACTCGCGTGTAAACATTAATATTACTGTAAACGTATTAGGGGCCTTTGCGCTTTGTACTATCTGGTGAATTGGGTCTGTTGATTTTTAGTGAACAGCTTACAAACTAAAGTTGACAAAGATTTGTTTTTAAGGCTTTGTTAAAAATCGATTTAAAAAGGTTTATTGGCACAATGGTTTACTCAGGATGAGAGATAGTTTGGTGAAGAAATATCAGTTATCTTTGTATATTCAGTGAGATATGCTAACCGAGCTTATATAATTTTTGTGTATTATTTTGTGGGCTGTGCAGCAGGTTTTGCTTTTTAAAGCTTCTGCTATTTAGGAAACGTATATCGGTTCGCCTATACAAATTAAACGATAGTGTGTGATCATAGTCCATTGCGTTGCTAACAGGATAGCGTGTTCTTTAATACACAAATCCAGGCTTATAATGGCTGTAACAAAAAATTCAAGCTAATATTCTTTATGATTTCAAAATGATTTGTGTAAAAATGGTCGATGGCAAAATCGATTTATTGGAAAGTTCAACAGCAATTAGAATATTGGACTAATGACGATTATTACATATTAACAAAGCATTTCTTGGCATTCTAACTACTGCTCTACTATTATATGCCATTCAGAGGTAATTTTTCATGAAATCTTTTACAGACAAATTTTGATGACTGCTAACATTGTGTCGAATTGAATAGATTAATTATATTAACATTAGCATAAGGATTTATCAAAGCATTGTATATTTGTAAGGAATGCTATTTTGACTACGTAATATTGTTTATATACCAGACGGTTTTCGGTTTTGTATATTACCATTATACTGAAAAAATATTTTATATAAACGTTATTTATTTTGTAAAATCATATTTTCAGTGTCTGTGATATGCCAAATACTTCCCGAAGAAATGCAAAAATGGCACGAGAAATCATCTTTATTAGAGAAAAACCAAAGTACTATCTATGAAAAAATTAATGAAATACAAATATCTATAGAAAATTTGAGAAATAATTTTACCAAGTTCGCTGCCCGAGCGGATGTACAAAGTAAATATACAAAAGACGATAAGTTTGTTGCAGATCTAGGTGCCAAACTTGAAGACGTCGCTAATGATATGGCAGTCATAAAAAATCATTTCACTGCATTGCAAAATACAAATACGAAGTTTGATGAAAGTATCAATAACCTAGAGGTACGTACTTACAAGTAAATAACAAGATAAATTAATGTCCTTGAGTAACCATTTAAGACGCGATTTAGCGAAATATCGGACCATAATCCGGCGAAGAGTAAGGATGAAGAAGTTTGCTTGGAGAAAATTCAAAATCTGCAAACGAAATATGAGGATGAAATCAAAGGTGTTACTGCCAACATTAGTACAGTGAACGATACACTTACTCAGAAGGCTCATATTTTAAGCGAAGAACTTTCAACTCATAAGGTAAATATTTTTGGTTTTGTGTAGAAACTTGGAACTCATTTTCATTCTTTATCTAGTCTAAGTTGGACGACTTATTTGACAAATCTGCAAATATTACCTCACACGTCACATCAATCGAAAATGATTGGACCAAATATAGACAACAAATTATTGATTCTGCAACGAAAATTGATAATTTCGAAAATAAAGTAAGTGGCATAAATCATTAAAATATAAGATCATTACCCACATTTCGTAGATATGTGGTTTTTTACAGATTACTACGAACTTCCCTAAGTCAAACTTCAAGGGACCATAAAATAAGTTCATGTTATAGAAACTTCGAGTTAGGGAGCAAAATATATATGAAAAATGCAACGTTCACGATAAAAGTTCGAGTTAGAGATTTTTTTGTATATATTGCGTATAGCAGAGTTTAATATTTGTGGCCAAGAAAAGAGCATAAGTCGACTAATGCCGAAATTGATTTTTCCCATTTTTATGTCATACGGCTTATGAACGTAGACAAAGGAAAACCAACATTATAGTTTAAATGTTATTGGAAAGCAAACATTCAAATGGCTCGTCTGCAAAGTTGAAAAAACTGACTGAATTGTGTTCAGCCAGTCACTGAATTCATATCTTCATATTATCGAATATGTACACAACAGTAATGGAGGTGGCACAAACCAATACACAACTTTTGTTTTCGATCAGTGTTCCACATATGTACATTTGTAGTTTGTTTAACACTAGTCGCCGTGACGTGCAGGAAGAATAAATCAATTCTCGCAAAAAAATTGCAAAAAATTCTATGGAAAATTTGTTCTAAACGCCAACATTCAAATTGTTTGGCAATCTTAATAAAATATAGTAGCAGTTCACAAATGCAAACGCACAAGTGTAAATTTCCGCGCACTTTTTTTTAGTATTATGGAAATATGGAAATAAAAAGCGAATGTTTTAACAGAATAACATAATTCCATGATTTTGATTCAGCATTGAAGTTTTAGGTAGTGTTTTTTCCCATTAGACGACATCAGTGCTTAGGCTTCATTGCAGATTTCAGTACACAGAGAGAAAAACTATGAGAGATATATCCTGGTCTTTGAACGATATAGGCCTCGGATTGTAATATAGGGCAATATGGCGTTTTCATGTCGATGTTAATTTGTTTCCCCTTAATTTATTGTTTTACAAAGATAACCTGGATCTTCTTTATAATGCCATGATAAATTGAGATTTATACTTGTTTTTTGTACTCACTAAAAACACCTATATTTTTCATACTATGTTAGGCACGTATCCAAATGTGTTTATTTTATAATTTAAAACGGTTGGCAGATCACCACGTCGTTTTTCTTGTTACTCGTGAGAACCAAACTGTAAAGCATTTATTTCGGATAATCGCTGTTATTATTAGAAAAGGCGCCAATACAACAGAAGGAGTTAGAAAATAATCTGGCGGTGAGATATATTATATATATATATATATATATATATATGTATATATATATATTTAGATAGTGGTAAGATCACGATCGCTCCGAACAACAGTTATTCTTAACATTTCCTTCTTAACATTTTTTAGTTGATTTATTTTATTTTATAATTAGTTTATATTATTGAACGTTTACTCTTCCCTTCGCTTCGTTTTCTTGTATTCTCCTCGATGGTTTTCGATTGATGTTTACATTTTTTTTTCGAGCCTTTTATATTTCAATTTTTTCAGCTTGCTTCACACAAAATTTCAAATTGACCGCTTATCCAAAAATATGTATCCGTATTCGCCATTAATAGAACACAAAATGTTAACATAATATAAGAAGCCGCAATCATTACCAAATCAAATCAGCAACAAACCTCATTGTCTCCCAATCGAAAAATATGCTGAATAAATCGTGTGTTCCATAGTGGAACTCAGATACAAACTAACTAAATTTGAGCTGGAAGCCCAGGCAGCTAAGCTATTTTAATTTAAATATTTGCACTTTAATTTATAATTTCACGTCATATGAATTAAATAAATAGTAATAAAATAGTTATATGCAATCTTAATACAACACAACAGACATTTGGCAAAATCTGGTCAGATAGGTGATGAAAATGTCTCCTCTTAAAACTTATCAGCTGTTTGAAATCCTTCACGCCATACGGTATCATATGCAATATTTACGCATCAAATTATACGATTTTAGATCTATACAAGAATATTTTCGGCCAAGGTTAATAAATTTAAAGCAAAGTCCAGTGAAAATCACATCTCTATCTCAACAATTGACTTAAAAAAAACATCGATCAGTTGCAAAATAAATTTTAGAGTAAAAATAAACATCTTCTAATCCACGACATGGAATTTATATAGCGGGCTACAGTGTTTTTCTCTTTCAGTAGCCCCATTTTTTTGCATATATCAATATCAGTGAGCGTATATCGAAACACAAGAACATAAGCCACGTCTTATATAGAATCGCGCTGGAGATGTTTTCCAGAACATCCTTGTCAGTTTTAATCAGTAGTGCAATAGATTTGTTTCATTCATCTCACCTGAAAAAAATTAAACGCCTCCACGTAATTAAGAAATTATATAAGTTTCACATTAACTTATCTTCCGCACTACCTAACCCTTCGTGCAAATACGTCAACTATTCTAGAAGTAATTTTTGAAAATAATTTCACCTTTTGCAGTCACACACTACCTTCCGAGCCGATAACACCAGCTCAGCTTTCTTTCTCCGTTCCAACGTAAGTGCTTCTCTTTAAGCGCAAAAATGGCTCACGGACCAAAACTGGTGGGGTGCCGTTCGACAATAAAGATTTTCCCAGAACTACCCTCAAATCTCCGTTTTGTAATTATATACATATACATGGAGATATATGCATATCTCCAAAAAATAGCGAAATCCCGATTTCATCGCTCACTCTATTTTTAAAATTTATTGTCATCACCCACAACGATTATGAAAAAGTAAGTCAGGCAATTTTGTTCAAATCGCAATACACATTATCATCCAAGCCAAGGATATCGCTATTGTTTTCCCAAAAATCGTAAAACAACACAATCGTCTAAACCAATTTAAAGAATAGCTTATGCGCCGTGCCTCTTTGACGTATCTGAAACTGTAATTATCAGCGAAATGAAAGCCGAAGGTGTTAAGCAGATGAATAACGGAGTATATACCCAGTTGCATGTGCTGCCATTATTTCCAACTGCTTAGTCACAAGGCTGCAATACCAGTACTTAAAGCGAATCATGAAACCTTTCACCACATATATATACATATGTACATATACCAGGACCAGCATTCGGGTATTGTGCTCCAACTGTCCCCTACACTTATACATATTGACATAACATGCTGCACTCCTGAGCTGTTCCCAAAAATTACTTGGAAGATGTTAGATAATCTAAATAATACCGACCGTTTTTCGATACTTACCACATTAAATATTGAACATTTTGCCAAATCTAAAACACCCAACGTTAAATTTGAAACCGATTTGTCCAACTGGTCAAGGCCCAGAAAAATAACCACTGAGTACCTGTCTGATTAGGCTTCCTCCCCAAACAACAAAGCTTTATTTCAGCAAGCTATCGGAAACTCTTCCATCCAGGCCGTTCCAGTGCAACATAAGAAGGTTGTACCTTGATGGAATTCTGAACTTTCAACATTTCGGACAAAAATGATTCTCTTAAAAAACCTTATTTTGGAAAAAATCGAATGCTAAGTTTCACAGTGCAAGTTTAAGCTCCACTTTTGGTTTAAACCTTATTTCACCGATATGTTCGATTTCACGATTTCATTTGAACCTTGAACTCAATCCAATTTGTAGTGTTTTTCTCTCAAGACAAATGATGTTCGATAATTAAATCCATCCCTTCCCCATTTTTCCTTCCATGTGACTATTTTTTTTATTTTCGAAATTTGATGAAAAATTATTTGTTGTTGTGAAATTGGTTGGCGGCATTTTGGTTTGATTACTATTGGATTTCCGAGGGGTGACGTGAAATAATCGAAACCGAAAGCAGGCCGAAGACCATTTGCAAAGCCCGGTTCATTAAGACCAATAAGTCTTACCTCGTTTTTCCTGAAAGCCATGGAAAAGATACTGGATACACTTATAATGTACAGTCGATTGAGTAGATAATTCCTTCATTATTTCTCATTTAAATGAGAATTTACACCATAATTCAATTATGGCTTTATTTCACTTTTAAATGAGAATTAAAGTAATAATTTAAATAAGAACTCGGCATATGGTTTTAATTCATATTCCAATGGGAACTAAACCTATGACATGTTTTTTTTAGCTCTGAAGCACATCCGTTGTCGTTACAAACCGTTAAATTTTTTAAAATTATAATTAATTTAGCTTCAGGTGCACCAGCGGGCCACCCACCTCATACTTTCAGTACAGTACATTCTCTTATAGGCTAAATTTCAAATCCTGCTCCAATTGCAAGCCACCCAAGCAGGGGGTTATAGGGAGCAGCATGTCCACCATATCTAATAATAAATTATTTTATAAAATTTGGCATACACTTCCTATTTAGTCATATTTCTCTTGGCCATATTATGCTCTATCGAAACCGCGCCTTTGTGGGCCACTAGTCCACAGAAATGGAAATTTTCGTATGACTCATTTAGGTGAATTATGGACTCAACTTGTGGACTTACGGCCTGTGGACTTATGACTCTGCACCATATGATGTACACTCACTTTTGACGCTGACTGTATATATGAGCTTGGCTTAAATAAGTCCATATCTTTTGCACCGAATTTAAGGCTGTATTTTACAGTTTACAGCCTAATTCAGAACAAATACGCGCCGTTTTGTTTGATTATTTGTTACCATTAAAATATATCAATTTCCATCCTCCCTTTTGGTGAAGAATTGTGTTTCACAGCCTCTCCTATGGGCCAAAGCTGCCGCTTCTGAGCGATTGTTTCCTTCATTCGATCCAATTGTTGACCATACAGGTCTGAATTAATAGTTTTGCCATAGGAGATCAGCTCACAGATGATTATTCTCTGCCAAAACACATCAAAGTCTTTCTTGGCCGTCAATCCGGGCATTCCCACCGTTTGCTCCGACTCATCCATTCGAACACTTCCGTTTTCGCTTGACATCGTAAGTGATACAGTTTTCGTTACCTGTCACCATTGATGGTGTGATTCAGCAGTGATTCGCAGGTTTACCCGCGTTAATTCGTGTGGTACCCATACATGCAGCTTATTTTTGTATCCAGGGGCCTTATTTTGTATCACTTTCGGATTCGGAAATGAAATCCGATACTAAAATCAATTCGTATTTTGTATCGCTTTCGGATTGGGTTTGAATTAGTTAGAGAATTGAGCTGCCAAAATGGAAAAAACTCAACTTATAAGTCAGTTGTAAATCGATTCAGTTAAATTTATTTCTTTCAAATTTTAACTCAATTAACAACTAAATAATATTATTTCTAAAAAACTATTACTATTAACTATAATTAATCTTAATTCCCATTTTTCGAGATTTAATTCATGTTTTTTCCTCTGATACTAGTAAGTAATATCCTTGCAGTATTTGTTCAAGGGTTTGGTTGTCCACCTGTCGTCCTAAAAAGTATATTTTAGTTTTTATTTGTCTATTGTGTATATTTGAAGAGTGTCCAGAGCAGGACGGTTGTTCAATGTCTATAACTGGCAACATTGCTATGTTGAAGTTTTGAGAGGAATAATGGATATTATTGGGGGTTTTACTAATATTAATCGGGTACCGCAGAAACAGAAACGCGACGATAATTCAAATCAAACCGGTCCAAATGAACGTCCACATTTGGACCGGTTTGATTTGAATTCAATATCGTGCTGTTTCTGGGACATGTACTAGTTTTATTTTTGCTTATTATAACTAGTCTCAGGCAAGCATGCAGTAGTTTCACCGACAATTTGTGTCTTGCCACTTGGAAAAATGAGAAATCGAATTATTGTGAAATGGAAAAAATATCCGTTCAAGAAGAATAGGTTAGGTTAGGTTAATGTGATTGCCACAACTGAAGCAGTTCTGGCCCACTTAGATCCTGATTGGATCCATTGTGGTATCACTATTCGGCAGCTAACGTACCGGTGTCGAATAGGTAATGACCAGTAATAGTGCCGACTAAATTGCTGATTTCCTTTCTATTTAGATTTAGGAGAGTGTTTAATTTTTTGCGATTTATTGAAGGCCATATTAGCCTTGAATTCCTGCAAGTATCTAATTCCATCCACCTCCGATTGGCGGCGTTAATGGCATCTGTAAGAGACAAAGTGTTTATTACTTGAAGAGAGGGGTATGGGGTGTCCTGATTACTTGCAATTGCCAAAACCCACCCTGTTCTGGCTAGCTCGTCGGCCCTTTCCTTGGCTGGAATACCACTATGCCCAGGGACCCTGCTTAGGGTAAAGTTGTATCTGACCGCTATCTCCCTAAAAGATAGACGGCAAAGTGTTACCATCTTTTATTTGATTGATGGTGTATCCAGAGCCTTGATGGCCGCCTGACGGTCTATGTATATATCTGTAAGCGGGCAGTCTCTTGGATAGCTTTTACTTCAGCCTGGACTATACTACAGTGGTTGGACAATCGATGGGACAGAGAGAAGGATATTTCCTGCGGTGACGCAAATACCCCTAGTCCAGTGCCTACTTACTTTTTGGATCCGTTTGTGCATAATTCCAGGTGGATAGCTTCTCTGACGCCCAGTCTTCTCTATTTGGGATGAGTGTTTTATACCCAAATTCAAATTCAACGACGGACGCAATATAATCTGTATGCTTTGGGATGTTCGCATTCTCGAGAAGAATACGAAGCAGAATATTAATAGTGCCTTTAGAGAAGGTCATCGATCCGGCTTCTTATCGATATACAGTCCAAAGTTATCAAAATCTTAATACATTTACATTTTTATTAATTTAATAAAATAATTCTACAACATAGATACGTATAATATATTTTATTTTTTACTAATTGCAATTTTTAACTATTCATAATAAAATTTAGTTATATCTGTCATATAATGTTGTGTAATAATCCGCTCTTTATTTTAGATGTATGACGTTGCAAATAAAACCTCAAACTTTGAAAAATCCCTTCAAAAGGTACTCCTGTACTACACTTCAAATAATACAATAGGAACAACTATGAACAATTCAACTGAGGCTCTAGCTGAGGTAGGAAGAAACTGCAATTTTCATTAATTTTCGATTAATTTTGTTTTTTGAAATTCATATCAAGCAAACGACACCAGTGGAAGACCAAACTAAAAGTAATAAAACTGGTGACTGAAAGATGCGGCAAATTTTCAGCGACAGTGTGAAAAACAGTACCTTATGACATGTTTAGAAAAATTATTTTTTAACGTATATTAAACTTACAGAGAAGCAACCATGTTAACTAGCATGGAAGGAATCATTCCCCATTTGTTTTTGGATTATCAGACATTGTATATTTAAATTTAAATTTAGCTTAAAAATGACAAATTCGATAGAAGTGTTCACTTGTTCTTGCAAATATTTGAACTATTTGTTCGTCACAGTATGTAAATAGAGTTTTATCACAATAAAGTAATTTTAATATTCCTCTATTTTATGACATTCTTGTTCTGCCATTTCACAAAAATAAATAAGAGCGAACACACGAAAATAATATTCAACAGATACAGTTTCACTATAGAATTAGTGTTATTACTTCGTATTTTGAGGAATAATCATACTTTTTACTGTGTGATATTTGAATACAAGGGCCAATATTAGCTATAACGCAAGTTTTATTGTATAGATGTTGGATAATTAGCCTGTCGTACACTATGTAATCCGAAACTGTTCAGTTAGAAATAAAAATGTTTTTCGTAAAAAGTAAAAATAATACACGAATAAAGCAATTATAAAACGAAGAAAACCTTACGCATTTACCCTTTAGACGGGTCACCCGAAAATATCTATCACTTTGACACATTTGTATTCTCGTAGTCTTTTTATGTGACCTTTGTCACCCTTACAACGATCATATTTCATGATATGTGATTAAGGGAGTACACAGGGTCGCCGTGAAGGTGGCAAAAGTCACATTAAGGCCCCAGTCTATACTGGGAATCGGGAAAGATCACTTCTGGAAATGATAACTCAAATACCGGTAAACAGCAGAACATTCCACTTGATCTGGATGATGATAGATGAGAATTCGAACCTCCCATTCTACGTCGTCATTATAACAATATCAAAACTGAAGTCTAACAAAACTATCTGTCCGTTAAAAACTTCAAGGCAGATGACAGCTCGAAGAGTAGAATCTCAGTATCGTTTTCCCGATCTAAGAGAATAGACCCCTTTGACTGTACCAATTATAGATTGGTTTGAACATGGCCTATAAAATTGTCTCTGCCGTTTTGGGTTTTCGCAAGTAGCTGTTTGTAAACAATCTGGTCCATATCAGTGTCGCTTCAACCAGGAAAGATCTTCAAAGAAATGCAGCTACGGACAACCTACACAACGCCATGTTTAGTTTCCACATTCCTGCCAAAATAGTCATGGCTTTCACCGAGTACGCCGACAATCGTCTCGTATTAGCAATTCGACGATATTTTCGCTTCATGTAAGCATTAAGAATCGATAACGTCTGAAAGATATCCATACCGATTATGGAAAACGGTGGATTGACTGCGGAGGGCAAATGTTCTCATCCCTTTGTTTTCCTATTACTAAAACGATGTTTGACGTTTTCAGAGTTGGTGCAACAGAAAGTAAATTCTAGGTTTTAAATGAACAAACTTCATTTACTCTTATTTACTCTTATTTTAGTTGCACTGCAAATGCGGATCGGATGAAGTCCCTCAGCAGTCAATACACTGTTTTCCATAATCGGTATGATCATTTTGACTGGTTCTCGTAGACTAAAACTGTACAAACATAAGTATGTTGTTCTACACTTTTGTGAGGACTTAGAGTGATAGGCATTTGTATTAAGCTTGGGCGCAAATTGAAATGAGAATGTGTTAGTGAAATTACTTTAACACTTAATGTTAAAAGAGAATTTAGAAAAGAATACGTGCTGTCATGTTTCTTCTTTTACATCATTCTTGAGAACAGGGTGTAACTCACATGCCAACGCTAAAGGCATGCTCTTTCAGAAATCTTTACATATGTTGGTTTTGATTGGCATGACACATTGAGCCGTCAATGAGGCGTTTGGTGGTATTGAAACGGAAGAGATCTAGGCACTCAGGGCTGTACTCCGGAAAAGACATAACTTAGAGGTAGTTAAAAACTTCGTCTACCTCCGCTCTGCAATAAACATTACAGAACAACATCAGCAGAGTAACTGTTTTCAATCGTTGTTCGTTTGAAATCAAGAAGCAATTGAGTAATAGAGGCGTCTCTCAAAGGACTAAGCTGAATATATCAGGAGAACCTCAACCAATTTAGTGCGCGAGGTATGTGTCGCAATATGTCGCTATACATTTCCCTAAACAATTATAGCATATATGCAAATGACCTTTTCAAATTGTCACACCTGTTAACCCTCTAATGCGTTATTTTTTGATTCGATTCAATTTTTTTTTTCATAAAAAGTTCTACCTTATCAGGTAAAAATAAGTTAAAATCCTAAAACTGCCTTCAGGCCCCCATGGGTTGATAAGTGACAAAAGACACACCCGTGTGAAATTTAAAAAGAGCAAAATATTCCTGATAATATTGCATATTTTTTCTATTATTTTTTACTTCGAATTTAAAAAAAATCATTTTTATTTTTTTGGTCTAAAATCTTGTCGGCACAAAAATATTTATTTTCGTCAAAAATATGTTTTTTTTTACTTTAAACGAACCTTGCTTGGAAACAAAACGTATTGCAGCCATGAAATAAATTCCATCGGAAAGTTCAATATTTAATCTTCTTCTTCTTTATTTGGCGCTACAGTCCGGTGTGGACCTGGGCCCAACAAGCCTCTCCAACTAGCACGGTATCTGGCTAGCTGTCTCCAGTGTCGTACGCCAAATTGGTTGAAGCCCTTTTCCACCTGGCTGCGCAACCTTAAACGCGGGCTTCCTCTGTTGCGTTGTCCCACGGGTTCGGAGTCGAAGACTCTTTGGGCCGGAGCTGAGTTGTCCAAACGCTCTACATGGCCTAGCCATCTTAGGCGTTGAATCCGAAGACGCCTGAATAGACTCATGTCGCTGTACAGCCCGTACAGTTCGTGGTTGAATCTTCTGCTCCAGAAACCGTAAATGCAAACAGGACCAAAGATCGCACGCAGAGCTTTTCTCTCGAAGAGACCAATAACTTCCTCATCCGCTTTTGAGATTGTCCATGCCTCCTCGCCGTACAGCAGGACTGAGATGATCAAGGTCTTGTATAAAGTCAGCTTTGTCCTTCGAGAGATGACTCTACTACTCAATTGCCTCTTGAGCCCATAGAAACAGCGGTTGGCAAGAGTTACTCTGCGTTTGATCTCGGTACTGATGTTATTTGTAGTATTTACTGCGGAGCCGAGGTAGACGAAGTCATTGACTACCTCGAAGTTATAGCTGCCCATTGTCGGCTTATTGACGGCTCGCTGTGTTCTGCCAATCACGTCAATGTCATCCGCGTATGCTAGTAATTGTACGGACCGCTGGAAGATCGAGCCTCTAGAGTTAGCGTGTGGGTCTTGCACGATCATTTCCAGATGTTAAAGAAATCACATGACAGCGCGTTGCCTTGTCTAAAACCTTTTTTGACATTGAAGGTCTCGGTGAGTTGGTTACCGACCTTGATGGAGCGGCGAGAATTCTCCATCGTCATCCTGCACAACCTGACGAGTTTGGCAGGAATGTCAAAACTAGACATGGCGTTGTATAGCTCGTTCCTATGCACGCTGTCATATGCGGCCTTGAAATCGACAAAAAGGTGGTGGGTTGTCGATCTGCATCCAGGATCTGCCGTAGTGTGAAAATCCGGTCGATGGTGGACTTCCCTGGCCTGAACCCACACTGATATGGACCTATCAGGTTATTTATAAACGGCTTCAGGCGAGTACACAAAACGGCAGAGAAGATCTTGTAAGCGATGTTCAGGAGACTTATCCCTCGATAGTTGGCGCAGTCAGAGGGGTCTCCTTTCTTGTGCCTTCACTCATTGTCAAACCAATATTTAATCTAGAGGTGGAAATTTAAGTATTTTTATTGAAAGTAATCCTTACATCAGAAAACTTGCAAACGTATACGTGGTTAGAAAGGCATTAGAGGGTTAAAATATGTTTTTGCAAAGTGCATAGTTTACAAGCAAGTGAGTATGGAAAACACCTCCGACTATGTGGGAACTATTAGTTTTATTTTAATAAATATAATTATAATTGGACAGTTTTTAATGTTTTATTTGTGGTCGTCTCGGAATAAGTGCATAAATCGGCTGCATCACGGTATCACCCGGACTATAGCGCTACACGTAGAAAAAGATTCGTCCAAATCATACTGATTTTCCATGGGACCAATACAATAAAAAATAAAATAGTGATAAGATTTGGAGTTATTTCTGAAATGTGTATGGTAGCAAATTTAACCATTTTTGGTGAGATATTATCAGAAGAGAGTAATATTTTAATGTAATCTCTGAATTCAATGAAATTATTTTATGCTTTGTGATTCATTCAATTGACTTAATTTGGGGAATCAAGCTTCAGCACTGAAATCATCATTATTCTTGAAGTCTTCAATTGGATCAAACCTTCGCACCAGCCTTGAGATTGCAGTTAATTGAATACAAGTCTTTGGAACTACATTGCAATCACGGAATACACTTTACAGTCATAAATATTCACTTGTAATAACCAATTAAGTTTCTTGAATTCAGAGATTGTAAGTCTGCGACTTAATTAATTTTGTTTACCCTTTGTTTTTTAAAATATTTTTATAAAACTTGGAAATTCAGATAAAACCCGTACCCAAGTCAGGCGTCTGCGGATCACACGCCTAAGATGTCTAGGCCGGATAGTCTTCTGCACCCACGTGGAGTAGGACCTTAACTAACTTCTATGCCTCAACCAACAAGCCTCTCTCTTCAGTGCCGCACGCCAAGTTAGCTAAGGTCCATCCATCCCAAATAAAGAAGAAGAAGAAAAACTCATAACGATATACAAAATTAAAAACAACCCATTACAAAATCAATTGTTTTATCAAAGATTCTTTTTCAAAGCTTGGTGTGAATAATCTACGCCAAATTATTTCAGGTCAATCTCCACCTGGATGCGATAACTTAAATGCGGGCTTACTTCCTCTGTTGCGTTCTGCCACAGGTCGAAGACCCTTCGAGTTGGAGCTAAGTTGTCCAAATGCTCTCATGCCATAGGCGTTGGATCTGTAGACGCCTGGCTAGAATCATTTCAATGTGAATCTCCTTCTCAAAATACCATAAACGCATTATTTTCTTTAGAAAAGACTTAGGGCTTTTTAATTTCTTCTTGAGATTGTCCATGTCCTTCCGCATATAATGCCCCTTGAGGCCAAATAAACAGCTATTGGCAGGAGTTATTCTGCGTTTAATCTCGGTACTGATGGTATTCGCAAAAGTTTAAAGAAGATAAAAGAAAAACAAAGTCCTTGACTACCTCACAAGGTATAACTGCCTATGGTTACGTAACTACGTTGTCACCAAGTCGCCGATGATGAATGCCCTTTCTTGAGGACAGCAAGCATATACAGTGACACATGCGTGCTTGCCAGCTACGGTGCAATTTTTGACGAACTGGGGTGTTTTTTTCTCTACGAAAGTGAGAGAAACGCTGTAGTCATTCACAAACTAGAGAAATTAAGTCATTTAACATATAAGCCAACGAGATTTAACATGAAATTATTTTGCGGCTACGTTTGTCTGAACATTTTGTTCAGTGCCTAAATAGTGACCAGCAGGCAGGTATGTTGCTGGCCAACTTTGTCAGGTTATTTAGTACGAAAGTGAAATAATATATTAAAAATTGTGCAAAAGTTCCAAGACGTAGGAAGTATGGTAGCAAACATGCATAGGGATTTAGAGGAATATTTGTATGGAATTTTCTATATACTGGCTAACTTCGGCAGGTAGCAGGTGTCGCTTCTGTCTCAATTGCAGCCTCATTGACGGTCCGCTGTGTTTTGCCAATCACGTCAAAGTCATCCGCATATGCTGATAGTTGCTCGAACTTATTGAAGATCGTTTCCCTAGAGTTGGCGTATGAGTCTTGCACTATCTTGGCGAAAATGATGTTGATGAAGTCACATGAAAGCGCTTTGCTTTGAGTAAATCTTTTTTTGATATTGAAGGTCTCGTTGAGCTCCTTCCCTATCTTGATGGAGCAGCCTGCATAAACTGACGAGTTTGGCAGGAAAGTCAAAACAGGCATAGTGTTGTATAGCATAATTGCCCAGAAGACCGAAACTGTTCTCTTTACTAGAAAATACAAAACAATTCACAATGATCCTCCCAATACTCAAATAACGCGAAATACCGTGACCCTGTTCTAATTTCTATTATTGCAACTAATGAAAACATGATTTATTGCAAAAAGCGAAAAGTTGCAATAATCGAACAGATATTTAAAATACTCTAAAATCGTATAGGGCCCAAATACGACACAGGCATCCATAGAGTCTGTAGTCATATATGTCTGTGCAAACAGCTCTTCGCCACACAATGTGCAGACAATTTATACAGACATTAGTTTGTGTCGTTTCGGCGTAGTGTGCCGTAATAATCATTGCTTTGGCAATTATAAAAAGAGACCAAAGAAAAAAAAAGATTTTGGACCTAGGAGTAGTACACAAAAAATATGTGACCTTGGTATTCTTCTTCTTCTTCTGGCACAACAGTCCGGGTTGGACCTGGGCCTCAACCAACAAGCCTCTCCAGCTGGCATGATCTTTAGCCAGCTGTCTTCAACTGCGCACACCAAGTTGGTTGAGGTCCTTCTCAACCTGGGTGCGCCATCGGTTCCGTAGGCGTGCTCTATTTCGTTGTTGCAGGCAAAGACTCTTCGTTGGAGCATGTTGTCCATGCACTCTACATGGCCTAGCCATCTTAGGCGTTTCAACCGTAGACGCCTGGCTAGGCTCATGTCGCAGTACAGCCTGTTCAGTTCGTGGTTGAATCTTTTTCTCCAATAACCATCAACGCAAACAGGAATAAAGATTGAACGCAGCACTTTTCTCTCGAAAAGACCAAGTGCTTCTTCATCCGCTTGTCAAAGACCTCGATGATGTATGTCCATTCTTGATGACAGTATATACTTCTTTTTGCCCTCGTTCACCGCTAAACCCATTTCGGCCGCCTCCGTTTCAATAACGGCAAACGCTTCATTGACGGCTCGCAGTGTTCGACCAATCACGTCAAGTCATCCGCGTATGCTAGCAGTTGCACGGAAGATCGTGCATCTTGTATTTGCGTGTGAGTTCTGCACGACCATATCAAGAATAATGTTGAAAAAGTCACATGACAGAGAGTAGCCTTGTCTAAGACCTTTTTCGACATTGAAAGTCCCGTCCTTGTTGGACCAGCGAGAATACTCTATCGTCATCCTGCACAACCTGACGAGTTTGGCAGGAACTGGTCTTCCCCGCCCTGAAACCGCACTGATAAGGACCTATCAGGTTGTTGACAAATAGTTTCAAGCGCTCTCACAAAACGGCAGAGAGGATCTTAAAGGCGATGTTGAGGAGACTTATCCCTAGGTAGTTGGCGCAGTTGAAGGGGTTTCCTTTCTTGTGGATCGGGCAAACGGTACTGAGCTTCCACTGGTCGGGCATGGTTTCCTCCGACCATATCTTAAAGATGAGTTGGTGCATGTACCTTACCAACTCATCTCTAGCTGCATTGAACAGTTCCGCAGACAGTCCGTCTGCACCAGCAGCTTTATTCAACTTTAGTCTCGATATCGCTATCTTGAATTCGTCTAGATCGAGGGGACGGAATTATCGTCGATCATCGTCGAGTGGAACATTCTGTGTGACAGCTGTATTGAGGTCTTCCTCGCCGTTAAACAGTCTACAGAAGTGATCGTTCCAGATTCTCAGTATCGACTGCGAATCTACTACGAGTTGCCCCTCTTAGTCACGACAGGCCTCTGTCTGACTTTTGACCTTGGTATTAACAAATTTTTAAAGCGCGATTACAATAATCGGCACTTTTTAAATGCCACAAAACCGGTAAACTTTTATAAATATCCAGAAACTCTACCTATGCAAAATTATCTATCCGTGTTTTTATTCAAGTTTTTGATATGAACTCTCCTGCTGGTGTGTGCAGAATTAACTATACATGACACAGACACACGTCGGTGCAGATCATGCAAAATTCAAAAAAATTTGCAAACAAGCGCCATGAATATATACGACACAGACGATCAACGCATGAGAACAACAACAAAATATAAAGGTCTGCATCGACTTGTCTGTGTCGCGTATATATAGGACCCCTATTACGCAATATTCTATTGTATAAATAAAATATTGTAAATCTCAATTTAATAAAAAAAAATCATTAACATTCTATGTAAAACTCAGATGCAGGTAAATAAATAAATATAAATGTTGAGGTTATAGATGTGTTTTTTAAAAAACATTTGCTTTGTAGAAGATCACTTGACAGCAGCTTTATCCTGCATATTTTGCGGTTGCATAATTCCTTCAATGATTACGTCATTCTGTTCTGCCCAGTGCAAGCATATAGTAAACCTGGCGGGCTTCTACGATTTGTAGATTATCGGAGATCCATTCAGAGGTGCAGGTGTTAGATCTTTCTGAGAAAATTTGATCCTGAATTAAAAGCAAATGAACACAGCCAGCAACCTTCGAGTTACAGCTCAACATTCTAAGTAAACAAAAAGTCAATGCCAGATGGAAGACAGGCTTGATCTCTTTAAAGAGATCCAAAATAGTACTGTAGTAAGTATAATTACCGGACACTGTCTATTAGGTCTATACGCAAAAAGACTAGGACATTCTCAAATTATTTTTGCAGCAGCTGTCTAGATGAAGAAGGGGATACAAGTATACAATTTCCCTGTAGCTTCCCTGCACTCGCCTGCATCAGGAAAGCCATAATGGGCTCCTACTTCATTGACAATCTAAGTGTTCTTAGTGTAACACCAGTCAAATCAATTGTAGAATCCACTGACCAAACGGGCTGACTTTTTAAACAACCACCCCGACGTCCGTATCCTTATGTGTATAACCCAGCAGGAGCTACTCAACGCTACTACTTGTGAATTCCGATTCAAATTGCAAATGCAGAAAATCGACTATATACCGAGAACGAAGTGTTGTCAAATATTTTCTTTTTTAAGGACAAGAACCCGAAACAAGCCAGACGAATGATAGCGGTATGGAAAACAGGATTGAGAATTTTGCGTCAGTCTCTAAAGGACGATTTGCTTACACTAAAATCAGTCCCCGTTGCCGTGCCCGGCTTACACAACTCTTATCTAATGTCCCAATAAATAAAAATAAAACACACAAATTTAAAAATGTATTATTTTTTAAAATATTGTCGTACTAGAAACAAATTGATTCATCATTTTCATCGCCACCTTCACTGTCGATGTTCTCATTGCCACTACTCTGCTGGATAGTTGGGCTATTTAATAAACTTCATTTTTAGGAGTTGGTAGTATCTTGTGGAAGATGGATGAGGGGTTTTTTTGAGCACTCGCCAGTAAGAGGGAGTGGAATAATAGAATCAACAAAAATAGACGCAAAACTTGAATGTTGGGGAGCATAAGAGGTATGTTTCTTAGTGCTGTCCCCCCGAACTGCTGTCGAAATTGCACTTAGTATGGGAAGAACATTTTTCTCATTCTGCATTTTTCAGTAACTACTAGGTTTTTGAATTTGAAGAAGTCACTTTCCTACTGGGGGATAGTGTTTATTTTTGCAATTTTTTTTGTTCTGTATTTCATTTCAATTCTTAAAAACGATAAAGTAAACATTAAAACAAATCAATATTCAATAAACAAATGATAATGCTAACGTGTTGTAAGCTGGTAGAAAGGCATATTTTTCCGAACATTATGCCACTAAAAGTTATTCAAGTTAAAATATTGGAAGTGAAGAGCAGGCTCGGTTCATTAACAATATATGTAGATCGCGGATCTATTATAAAAATGCATAGACAATGCAAATTGTAACTTTGGTGGAGCGGCAATGAGGGGCAAAACCGATTTGTTCAATAAACTTAAACTATCCACTGGAAATAATATCATTCGATTTAACTGTGCATTCAATAGATATAGACGTAATTTTTGTAAAAATAAATTTAGATTAATAATATTATGGGTGGAACTACAGTTCGAGACAGAGCTGTACCTAGCTTCTACAGCAATCATTCGTGTTGTGCGTGCTATCGTTTTTTCACGAATGGATCAGAAAATCAGTAATATGCCGACTTCGAGCTGCCAGGTTTGAGAAGCTTTTTCTACACAGGAATATCCCGTCTGAATTTATGTTGGTACATTCGCGTATTTAATATGCATCCAAAAAATAAAACAAATTTTCGACGCAGTTGATACACAACATCGACAATTAATGGTATATAGAAGGACTAGATGGCTTACTACTAACTTTACTTCAAAACTTTTTTCCCAACCAAAGTGCTAAACTATTTTAAAAGAATTCTTTAATAATCCTTGTTTCGATTTTTTGACAAGGTGCAAATCAGGCTATTCTTTTAAATAATAAGATTTTACAGATTGAGTCCCAGGAAATATTCAGGCAGGAAGTGTCCCTGCAGTTCTGTGTTGTGACCTATAGTAGTTGAAAAAGATTAATGCCTATTGTTAGAAAGAGAAGTGATTTTAGTATTCATGCCAGCCAAACTTTAACTCAATTTATTTCACTTTGGGAACAATCACAGAATGGGTAAATAATCAGAAGACTCGATATTTGGAGTTCTAAAATATGGCCACGGTCGTAATTATGTTGCCTTAAAAATCGATCGCTGTTTGGTTTGCATCATTGCGATTTATATTCTCATTTAAAATGTGATAATCGGTTGAATTTTGATTTCTAACTCTTAAGTTAGGAAATTGAAATGATCTGTTATTTCTATAGATCCAAGACTACTCAACATTTTAACAAGCATAGAACTATTTAAAAATGTCACTTAAAAAGGTGGCCAGTCGGAAAGTTTTAAAGTTACTAAGGTGTTCAAATGCTACTCCTTAAAGTTCAATACAAATTTGGGCTGGATCTCACTCAGAACATTATTTCATGAGAATTATAAAAGCGATACAGCACGGTTTGGTGTTACTCAAATCTGAACTTCAAGGCTCTATACCAAAAAATTAATTGCTACTAAGAAAGCTCGTTATAAAAACAAACCGAAAGGTAATGTTATAAGTTTTTCCACTTTTTTCTTAATAAATATTAATTTTTTCAGTTTTAATTATCTTAAATAATCCGTGTTAAGCTAAGTCGCAAGACATAGTTTAATATTGAGCTTAGCTTAGAACGCCCGGTGTGGGCCAGTAAGTTATAATACTTTTGTAAAATAATAAACTCTTCGCTTATTATTAAAAAAAATAAATAATGATGCCGATATTTTTGTAGATAACGGGTTAATTCCTTCTGCTTATGGTAGTGCATAATTGTGAATCGGAAAATTTTAGCAACGGATCTACACGCTACTTTTCAATTTTCCAATTTTGGCTTCAGACCCAATGTGCCCCGCTGACTTCTACAAAATGACGCGGTACTTGATCATGGTGTCAACTTAAATAGGTTGAAGAAAAAGGTCTGTACCTTTGTAACGGCGTATAAATTGTGAACGCGACCGTGCTGTTTTTGGGCATATGTAGTTAAGATAGTTCTTGTGTGAGGTCAATTAGTTAGGGTTAGCCAAGTTATTACAGTTTTCTTGGCCAAATGAAACTTAAAATTGTCCACATGGCAGAGACAGTTTACCCCGAAAGGCACAATTTAATTAAGATTAGAATAACTTAGATCGTCCGTATAGGGTCCCTAGGTTATATGTTACAGCGTTTGTTAAAGTAGTTAAGATAGTTTTAAGTATTTTTGTTTACCATGCAAGCATATTGAAGTTGAATAAAACTAAAATCGATTAAATATAATAAGAGTTCAATATGATGAATTATTTCTATTAAGGTCAACACTTTTGAAGTTTATAGCTAGAGCATCTTGTAATCACTTCATAGATAATATCCGTAATGACTTGAATTAAGTCGGAAGGAAAAAAGTAAACAAAAAATTACAATATGACTACATATATAATTATTTATATCACATAAACACCCTACACATCACTATTTGATCATTAATTATATCTTGTCATAACACGACGTCGAAGTCAATATCAATCAGAATTTATCAAATTTATTTAAAATTCCATATTATAGCTCTACTGATTTAATATGGGCACAATCAGGTTGTTAAGTATTCAATTAAAATGCTCAATTCACAGCAAAAGTGGAACACATTATTTTCAGAACATTAAGGAAAAATCAAAACATAAAAGAACACAGCTTACATTAATCAGTGAGAAAAAAACATGAGCTTTTGTGTATAATTATTATGTTATTATTAAAATCTAATCGATTTTACGCGATTACCCTGCATGAGACGCAAAGCATACATACCAGTTATCTGATGAGTTGAAAACTTTGCAAAGACTGATCTGTAAGCGAAATATTATACATGTATACACATTTGTCTACACCGACGAGGGGTATATAATGTACCTTGACTGAAAACAACATGCATTTACGAATACAAACGAAACATACCGAATAACGTTATACTTGTACGTCACTATAAGCTTAAACCAAACCAAATATTTTGTTGATATGTAATTGACAAATCGACTACTCCATAGAGAATGAACAAGCGCAAAGGTCAAAATCAAATAATCACTTGGCCACGCCCTTCCGGGCGGAGCTACGAAAATCAGAGTTCATGACTGGGTATTTATTTTCGAGAGTTAAATAAGGATTGCTCTTTGGAAAAATGGGAATACATACCTACTGGGGTTGTATGTTGATATTATCGAGCGCTTTTGGTTTTTATCTTTTTGGTTTCTTGCTAAATTATTGGAAATATTACACCCCCCATTTTTCATCTTGTCGATGTGTGAATCACTTCTTACCAAAACTTATAACTTGGTTTTAAACCTCAAGAAGTCGAAACATAGAGAGAAACATGCTGAATGAATGGAATTACACAAAAACTCAATGCCTTTGCGTAGGTTTGCCATTAAACTGATTGATTTTTGATAGTAAATGACATTTACAAATGGAAAATATAAGAACTACTAAACATCTTAGTATTATAACTAAGTGATGATGGCAAAGCGGTCACCTATTCGAATATACCTATCTACTTACGTGCAATCAAGCATACGTATATAGACAAAATTGTTTACACACTGACAAGTGTACAACCAACACCTAACCGCTTATGTACAAAGTATGACTAGATTGTGTAAGGACTATGTCATCTATGTGACGAGCGTCATGCCGTTTTGATATTTATTGGAGACTGTGGCTTATGTGGCAAAAGTAAGAGCAGAAGATTTCAAGTCAAGAACGACGAATCAAAGCATAGGAAATAATATGAAAAATCTACGATAGGAAGACACCATGAACCACCAGAAAACCGTGTCTGTGCAGAAAGAGAAAAGTAAATGCTGTTGATAATGTAGTGGTGTAGCTGTGGCTTTTCAACCCTTATTATGGGTGTGTACGGCCATACCTACTTGAATCTTATTTTTGTTCATGTTTTATGATAAATCGCACTTGATATGCCGTTTAAGGGATACTCGCATACCTGAATCATTCGAAAGTGAAAAGTTAAACATTCTGCGTTATCCGTGTTATCGGTTTAATTCCGGGTTGCGCTAAAAACCAAATCCATATAGTAACAATCAAGTTTTTGAGACAGAAGTTGTGTTAAAAAAAGTATTTAATAATTCTTGTTCGATATGTCAACAGAAGCTAATGCAGCCATACGGTCAGAAAACCAAGGTCTGTTTAATTTCAATAAGTCAAAGGTGAGCTGTATCTGATAAAGTGTTAAAAGTCAATTCAATTAAATTTTTTCATTGTGCTTGATTTTTTTTGTCAATTTTTGCAAACAATAGAAAATAAATTAAATTTCGTGTTAATTGTTTGGTTTTTTTTTTTAAATCCTAAGCTTTTTTCGCTATGTAGGAGGACTGTGAATACGAAATTATTTAAACTTAATTTTTTTTTACTGGACAGTGATGAATTTGTATTATTTCAAATTATACACAAGTTAAGTGAACATGGAATGTGTAAGCAAAATTGCATAAAAAGTTGATCTTATTAACCGATAAATGGTGTGTTTTTGGAGTCAACCAAGAACTTTATTTAAAAATTCATGTCGAAATTATACAATTTAACATCGTTTCCCATAACTCCATTAACCTTAAATCAGTGCCAGTTCATATTCTTGCAAAGTTTTAGCCAGAATTTACCACAGTTTTAGCCAAATGTGCAAAACAATAAGAGTTCTGCATCTAGTTATAATATATTAAATTATTATGTAATATATTAAATCATTTATTTATTTTTATAAATGTCACAAATCTGCAATTTTCGATTGAATAACAAGTTAGTGCCAAAAAAGTGCTTCACATTTTTATCGCGTAATATCAAAGCCCACGTCAACACACATGAAAAATATATGACGTGTTTTTTGTTATGGAATTTTAATAAGAAACTATGTGCCTCCATGTAATTTTTAAGAAAAATCTGCTTGTCTGCAATATCCTAGAGGTTTAATTATAGATTTGTAAATATAATTGCAAATGATAGCAGATCAGGTTTTGCGTAATTTAAAAACAAACGACATAAAATCAGACTAATAATTTCACTACAGTTCTGTGAATCAAATATTTAAGTTATGAACGTGGCATTAAAATGAAACTGTTTTCTAAATGCCACTAACCTATAGAATATCCATGGCCATGGCCATCAAGTTTTTCAACAAAACCCAACAGTTGAATTTTTCTGGCACTGGCTTCTATCATCTATCAGGTCTAATTTTACCGACGGTTCCTATTCTTTTTTGCAAGAAATATTTTAAACTTATATTTTTTCACAACTTACGAAACCATTTTTCTGTACTGTAACTTGGCATGTTGATTGGATTCACTGCACTACAATTCAAATACGGTAATAGATAACAGTCTAAGAAATTGAGACTTCTTTATTAAAATAATACGGAATACTTGGAATTAGAAAATAAGATTGAGAAATATTTTAATTAACAAAGTAAAACTTCTAATATAATAAAAATTCATATATTCAAATATAGAAATATTTTAATCAACAAAGGGAAACGTTTAATATAATAAATAGTACAGTAGCCGTTATTTGTATGAATTTTAACTGAGTTAACTTAAATTTCGACTCAGTTAAGCTTGAGCAAAATATTGTTAAGTGGAAAAGAGCTTATTTTTTGGATTCATGATTCTTGAGATGCTTCTCAAGACTACGTGGTACAGACACTTGTATTGTATATTTTATAATACTAGCAGTGATAGTAGAACAAACTGCCAATACTACGCACGTTCGCTTGGAGTTGGCTTAAAATTATAGTCTTGTATGCACACGTAATAGAGCAATATCACGCACAATACGAGTATCCATCTTAGGCTATAGCACCACGAATGATATAAAGCAAAAATGCAAGCGAGTAGTATGTTTTTGTTATTTTGAACATATTCTCTGTTTTGCATGATTCAAGTCCTTTTGCACCGAAGTTTGAATACCCTATTATTTTATATGTAGGAACATACATTGGTACATTTATATGTATATTTATTTATTATTATATTTTTTTTATTATTGTTATTATTATTATTATTTATTTATTCTTCAAGCATTAAATTATATATACATAGTTACGTTTTGTGTTTTTTTTTTAATTTGTGTTCCTTTGTGAAGTTGACCCTCTAATGCCTTTTTTTTGTTTCACACACAACAACAAAGAATCTTAAAAAAAAATTAAAAAATTCAATTTTGGACCTTTTAAATGTAAAAATACGTCAAAATCTAAAACCGCCTTTAGATCGCCTTGGGTTGTTAAGGGACAAAAGACTAACACCCGTGTCAAATTTGACAAGAGCAAAGTATTCCTGAAAATATTGTATCTTTTTTCTACTAGTTTCCGCTTCAAACGCACAAAAATATTTTTTTTTTCGACTTTAAATCAATTTACCTTGGAAAGGCATTAACCATCTAAACTATAATTCAGATTATGAGAAATAAATTGTATATATCGGTTAAACTACATTATTAAGTAATGAGTAAGAAACAGGAAACAAACTTCATCAAAAACAATAGTTTGCTCATAGTCAGTCCCTGCTGGTCTCAAATTCACCTGATAGGACTTAGCTAGAAAGGCTTTTTGACAATCTTGAAGACGTTATATGGATCGCATTGTATTCTATTGTCTATTACAAAAAGGCAAGCATTAAAAGTGACAAGGCAAATAAAGGTTTCGAGAATATTTTTGAAAGAATTACAACTTTTTGATGCAACTCAGTTTTCTTCTCTTAATAAAAATCATACAGATAATACAGTTGATCTAAATAAGCATCCAACATTTGGGGGAGGAATTGTCAATGACATGTACAACGTGTGTTACGCATGCCCCTTATGCAATTCGTATGATAAACTCAGGTCGATCCTTTCTAATTCGCAACTACCAACTACCTGGCAGAGACATATATACGTAAAGTTGGAGTAAATAAAATTATAGTTCAGATAGTCTTAACTTTTTAAAGTATTTTCATTTATTTACAAATATTTCTTGTACTATAGTAATGGCATGTACACGATGTACTAACACGATTTCAATCACTCCTTGTGAGTGAAATATCCGAATACTCGCAACTTTACTTAAGTTGGCGCTACAGTCCAGGGTGGGTCCTGGCCTCAACCAACAAACGTCTGTACCCAGCTCGATTGTTAGCTAGCTACCTTCAGTTTCGCACGAAAAGTTGGTTTAGGTCTCTGCGCCATATAGGACTAGGACGATCAAGGTCTTATGGAGAGCTATTTTGGTTGTTCGAGAGAGGGCTGTGTTTATCAATTGCTTTCTTTGCCCAAAGAAGCAGGGATTGGAAAGAGTTATCCTTCGTTTGGTTTCAGCGCTGGTGGCGTCTGAAACGTCGCTGTTGGGAGTCCTTTTTCGGTGACAGCATATACTTGGTTTTGCTTTCATTTATCGTTAAACTTATCTTCGCAACCTCCGTTGCAATACTCACACAAGTACTATTGACATCACGCTGTGTCTTTCCAATAATGTCATTCATACATTAACGGGCGGAACACTCGCAGCCAGAGTGTAAATTATTCTTGATTTGAACAAGAAAATGGAATAGTACGAAAAATTCCGTATTGTAATTGTCATTAAATGTGAGTGCGTATGCACTTGCAAATGTCAAACACAATTGATTGAAATTGTGAACCTATCAAAATTTCAAAGCCGTTGGCAATTTGTTTTTTGACATATTTTGACGGTACAGATAATACACATATGTATGTATTTTGCCCACAGACAGTGTATGATCTTTTACAAAATAATTCCTGCCTCTTTCCAAAAAAGGCTTGCTGCATATTTCTTTATCAAATCAACAAAAATACTTTTCTTTCTTATTTATTGCAATCTCACTCGTTTTTCCTTAGTTATTATGTACTCATTTCTAAAGAGTTAACGCAAATTCTTCTTCTTTTGGTGGCGCTACAGTCCGGGGTGGACCAGTAAAGCCTCTCCAGCCGGCACGATCTTTAGCCAGCTGTATCCAACTGCGCGCAGTCGATTGAGGTCCTTCTCCATCTGGGTGCGCCATCGGTTCCGTGGGCGTCCTCTATTGCGTTGTCCCACTGGCTCGAAGTCGAAGACTCTTCGGCCTGGAGCAGTGTTGTCCATGCGCTCTACATGGCCCAGCCATCTTAAGCGTTGAATCCGTAGACGCCTGACTAGGCTCATGCCGCTGTCAATAACCATCAACGCAGACATGACCAAAGATTGAACGCAGAACTTTTCTCTCGAAAAGACCAAGTGCTTCTTCATCCGCTTTTGAGATTGTCCATGCCTCCGCACCATAGAGCAGGACAGGGATGATCAGGGTGTTATATAATGTTAGCTTGTTCCTTCGAGAGAGGACTCTACTACTCAATTACCTCTTGAGCCCAAAGAAACATCGATTGGCAAGAGTAAATCTGCGTTTAATCTCTGTACTGGTGTTGTTCGTAGTGTTCACTTGCGAACCGAGGATGAGAGCGCCTCGGATTGTTTAAAACCTTTTTTGACACTGAAGGTGAAGGGAGCAGCGCGAATTCTCCATCGTTATCCTGCACAACCTGACGAGTTTCTAGACATGACGTTGTATAGGTCGTCCCTATGCACGCTGTCATATGCGGCCTTGAAATCAACGAATAGGTGGTGGGTGTCGATCTGCATTTCTTGGGTTTTTTCCAGGACCTGCCGTAATGTGAAGATTTGGTCGATGGTGGACTTCTCCGGCCTGAAACCGGACTGATAAGGACCTATCAGGTTGTTGACGAATGGTTTCAGGCGCTCACAGAAAACGGCAGAGAGGATCTTATAGGCGATGTTGAGGAGAGTAGGTAGTTGGTGCAGTTGAAAGGGTCTCTTTTCTTGTGGATCGGGCAAACGATACTGAGATGCCACTCGTCGGGCATGCTTTCCTCCGACCATATCTTACAGATGAGTTGGTGCATGTACCTTACCAACTCATCTCCAGCTGCCTTAAACAGTTCCGCAGAACGTCCGTCTGCACCAGCAGCTTTATTTGAATAAGTGTCGATATCGCTATCTTGACTTCGTCTAGGTCGGGGGGACGGAATTCTCGTCGATCATCGTCAATTGCTTGGAGTGGAAAAGCATAAATTTAAGAAATTAGTGGAGTAAAATGAAAAAAAAAAGAAAACATTTGATGGTACTATAAACTATGTCTATGAATATTCAAAAAGGCAAGTAAAGTGATTTTCCCCTTTGCTATGAAATAGATTATAATCTATTGATCCAAACTAAATTGAGTTCTTTGTATCTGAATTTATCGACTTTGCAACCCAAATTCATCTTAATTTTAATCAGTCAAATCAAATTTCCTCCGCCCTCACTTTTAAAGTAGATGCATATGTTATGAAGATTGAAACGTGAATTTTTGATTTTTGTGCATTTTTCCGGTTTTTAAGCACAGCTCTTTTCAATTGTATTTACAGTCTTTGAGTGAACTTGATTAAAACCAGACATATCAACGGATATTGATTTTGGAAATAGAAGAAAACATTTAATTTAATCCCAGAGATACATGAAAGAATCACTTTGCTTAAAAAAGCACTTCCTAAAATTTCAATTAAACACAAACCTTTATCAATGTTTATATGGCAAAATTAAAGTACAGAATGAAGAATAGCAGAAGAAATTCCATTAAAAAAACAACGGACAAAATTATAGCTTATTTTAACATAATATTGCAACTTTCAATTTCAATTAAATCAACCTAAACTTAAATTTATTAATATAAAATTGCAATTTTCAACGACCGATGATTTCAGCTTATTCCAAATTGAATAACGCATGTCGTTACATGTCATTCATTCTCAATGAACAAACGAAATCAATTCTTTTTTTATAACTGAAATAAGTGAAAAAATAACTTTTTATTTCCACAAACAATTATTGAATGTTATCGCATCCTCCTTAGATCATCTGCTTCAAATGACAGTTGGTACATTTGATCATATGGATTGAAATTGAGTGACACTCGTACATAAATCATTCTATATGGAATTGCAAAACAGATGCGATACCACTCTTGTAACGACTATTGATATGACAGACACGACCAGACACTCCCTACACATCCTAAATATAATATAATGTTGTGCTTAAGAGAGAATTTTCGATTTTTGTTATATGTATGGTACCAACTCTTAGCATTTCTGTGCTATTATTTTTTCCTTCTTTAATCAGAAGCAGAAGCAGATTTCCAATGTCCCGTCAAGAGCATATCATTTCATTTCGCTGGATTCCTACGCAACAAATCAAATTGTTAAATATATCCACATCAATATTTATACATGCTTTTAAACCTGCAAAAGATGCTCACGTGTGGTGAAAACATTTTTGAACAAGTTATGCAGATATTTTTGTTTTTGATTAAAATTATAAGCGAATTTAAATCATAAATGAAAGAAAGAAAACATATAAAAGGATAAGGTGTAACAGAGTCTAATCTTCGTACACTACAGAAACCAAATGCAGTTGAAGAGAAAAAAATATGACACGCTTCAACCCTACTGTTGCGGACAATGTAAGGCGTATTAAATAACGATTTTTTATGATAAGCGTTTAGCATTTGAATTTATTCGAACATTTTTATTCATAATGAGAAATATAATAAAATTCGACGAAGAGCGGAAAAAATGATCCTTGGGTGTTTATAATTAATTGTGCTTATAAATAAACAAATATCAGCTGATTTTGACATAAACACTACATGACACTGATTTTTGTTAGACAAAAACGAAAAAGTTTTCCTTAGAAAAAATAATGTGTACTCATTTATACTATAAATAAACTAATGCAGAGTGAGTACCTGCCTCAAATATGTACGAAAAGGATAAAATATGTAATATATAAAAATGTAATTATTAATTGCTAATGATATCCTGGTCTAAAGCCTGTATACAAAACGTATCATTACGCGGTGAATATTCATTCGAATATTGAGTAACCACGACGCTTCTTTTCGTTTCGGCCATTAATGAAACCATGCTAATGAAAATATTGGTTATTGTCCATTTTTTTATTACGTGCCCATGTTTGGCGATATAGGTATACTTTTTCATCTCTATTATACCAACCATCATACAAAAAGTGTCTTCAGTAAGATTTTTTTTTATTGGACGCAGCACCACCCATCCCCCAATTCAATACTTTGAATTGAATGTTTGACTTGTGTACTTCCGTGTAATATCCTACTTAATTTTCTGATTTCAAGAGAAGCGAACTTGTTAAAAACTTGCAAGAAATTAAGTTATATTCTACGGTGACATATTTGATATCTCGAATCATCCGCGATGAAAACCAGAAATCAACTTAAGTAATTCATATGTATTTGATATAAAATTACTATATAACACTGGATACCCGGCGTGAGACTTGGTAATGTTTGTATAAAAAATAATGCATCTAATAATTATTTCGAGGTTTCTCTTTAGCGAAAGTGCTAATGACCACATCAATGTTTAAATTTAGGGTCATGTTCAAATGTTCGATAGATGGGATAGCTAAATCTTGTTCCATGGAATTTTTTAATAACTTTTTATCAATTTGAAAATGATCGTTTGACACTGGCCGTAGTTACATGAAATCTTGACTATAATAATAAGCCACATCTCGGCGCCCGTCGGTTACGCTTCTATCTGTTAAACCACGCAACGGAGTTTTATGCAGTTTACATCAGTAGACCCCTACGCAACTTAATCTCGCTGAATGGGTTCGATTCGCGGCCGGTACGACCAATAATAATTTTCCCATCTCATTCGAGTCACTGACAATGCTTGAAGACTAGTAACTCTCTAGAAAAAGCTTCTAAAACCTTCCTTCCACTCAAGACAGACCAATAGCACGCACAATATCAGTGGTTGAAGAGAAGCTAGCCCCTAGCCCTGCACCGATTATATCAGTAGAAGTAGAGGAGGGTTTAAACGCATACATACTTTAATATTGTTTTCTTAATTGTTCAGGTTGTCGGAAGAAATTTAACCGACCGAGGGCTTTCTTCGAAAATGCTCTCTTATTCTTTAGAATATAAAGAAAATAATGCGTGATGGAATTGTTCGTCTTTATTAGGGCTACTACAAAAAAGTCAGTGACTGCATCTGTCTATAGTATACGTACAGCTTTCTAAAAACATAAATTGTGTGGAGATTGGAAAGCTATTTAAACGTATTTGTTATCTCTGCTTATCAAATTAAATATATTAGTAACCTTAATCATTTAATGTAAGTAAAATTAAAACTGTGGCGCAACACAACTTAGCAAACCAATTGTCTCACTTTCAAAGAAAACATGATTATGATAGTTTATTCTTTCTTTGTATTACAAATCCATGCATCTGATTTATCATCGCACATTTTACATTACAGACATTTGATATAATTTGCCCCTGGTTAGCGGGGTTTCCCTGTTCGAATACCAGTGAAAGAAAAGTTAATACGCTTTTATCTGGTTTTCAAATCTGGTCCAGCCACCATTTGTCGTTGGGATGAAATTAACGGCACTATCACTGGTGTAGTCAATCAGTGGTAGTAGTCTGACTAGGGGTATCACAATGGACCAATATGATAAATAGAATTGAATAACAATGAAAATACATAAATACTATTATTTATATATATATATTAACATAAATTTATAAATAAATGAACAGATAAATAGTTTAAAAATATATAAATTAATAAATAACCAAATAAATAGTAAATATATAATAAATAATTAATATATTAGTAAATCATAAATACATAAATTAATTAAATATACGAGTGAATAAAGTAAAAAAATGATTACATAAATGCGTATCTAGAAAATAAGTGCAATCATACAGAGAATAAGACCTAGGCAGATAAAAACAATTAACATAAAGGAATAACTTTATTAGCTCTTTTATATTTTAAGAGTCCATTATCAGCAAGGTGACAGGGGATGAACAACTTGTTATTGTTATAATTTTGTTTTGCGATACCTGTATTTTTTTAATGACATATTTTGCTAAGTCCCTCCAAAAATAGCTTGACGTAGAGCAAAATGGCTTGAAAATCACCTTATGGATAACAATTTTGTTTTCGTCGTCTTTCCATGAGCTGCAACTCAGACTCTAACTAAAACACCAATCTATGAATAGCGTATATACATATATATGAACCGATTCTTTTTCTTCGATGAAAATTATATTCTTGACATAATTTCACATTATCCCTATTGTCTCTCAAGACACTATGCGACAATTAGTGAAACCCTTCAAAGACAACAGAACAGGACGTTTATATGGTATCAGAAACAACTATCTGAAAAATTTACCCAATTCGGGCTTAAAATATTTAACGTTTCTAGTCAATGCATGTCTCAAAGTTCAGTACTTCCCACATAAGTCGAAAATGGCTAAAGTCATTCCGATTTTAAAACCATGTAAACCAGGTGAGTTCACCTCAAGTTATAGACCTATTAGTCTACTTCAGCGTCAGTAAAATCCTTGACAATGTTCTCAAAATTCAAATTCTTAAATTTGCGAATAATAAATGGCATAATGCCCTCATTTACATTTTTTAACTACTCACCTTATTTAGTTAAAATTGTTTAAAGCTTTCTGTGCAATGTGTGTCCTTGTGAACACCTCTTTATCAAATCCCACTGATTTCCTCATGGTCGGTACGGTCCTATATTATGTAACATATTTACTTCCAATTTGCCTAACCTATTCTCAGACGACTGCCTTTGCCGATGATACTGCTATCTACTTCGGATGAGTTTGATCTCCACATTGAGAGAAACCTTATTAAGTGAGAGTGAGTGAGTGAGCAAGTGAGATAATAGGAAATTACTCAATAGGTAATAAATAAATTTTAATTCTGAGAAAACCGCAGCTATCTTTTTATTAGAAAACGAAATGCTTGGGTTCCTCCTCAGGATCCAATTCACATTTTCGGTAATGCGATAAACTGCGATCATGCGGTTAAGTATCCTGGTATACGTTTAGATTACAAGCTTACCTTCAGTAACCATGTGAAGGAAACTTTAAAAAAATAAAGATAACGACCACCGTATTATAGCCACTCATTAACAGAAAATCTCATCTTTCTATAGAAAATAAGATAATTTTATTCAAGTAATTTCTCAATCAATTTTAATGTATGGCTGCACAGTTTATGGTGGTTTAGCTAAGTGTCATCTAAAAAGAATTCAATTTGCCTAAAACAAAACTTTAAAGATGATGTTGGATCTACCGTGGGTCTTCTCTTCTGAACTGAACTGATGTTGAATAGCTCCTTGACAAGTTAAAGATTCGTTGCTCTTTTGCTGGCAATCCTCTTGTAAACGCACTTACTATTTTCACATTTCAGTTGAAATTGCAAACATTGTTTTGTTTTGCAAACAACTATTTGACATACTGTATACACTGTTAATTATATTCGTATGTTTGTTTCTACTTTTCTTTGTGCGCTTATTGTATTTATGAATTTGTATCTTTATATTTACTTATTGATTTATTAAATTATATATTTATTTATTTATATATTTTTTTGTATGTGTATATAAGCACACTAAACTATATACTTTTCTTGTAAAATTTTCTTTCTGTAAATTCTTTTTTGTGCAAAATAAACAAAAATAAACTAAACTAATTGAAAGTGTTGTATTTAAGTTTGTATCAAGCTTCCTATCCGTTACTTACTCGAACACTGTCTGACTGGTATACTATTATTTTTTCGCGCATAGTATCTAAATCTTCCACATCTTGATATATATTTGATTAATAAAGTCAAGACTCAGACATATCTCTTGGGAATTTAGCTGGTTTTAATGGAGTTTAGCATATATCGCACCCTTGCTAATCTCAACTGGAAATTCATTGCTTTAATCTAATTTATATAATTGATATTTAAATATCGCACTGCAAAACTGAACATATGATGTAAATCCTCATGAAGTTGAATGGCAACCCTCTCAAAATAGAATTATACCCTTAACAGATGAGGGTTAAGTGCATCAGAAAATCAGTACAACCAAATTAGGGTGTGATGAGCAAACAATTGTCCCAGGGGCCAAATTTGAGTGTTGGGTCGTGTGGATTTGGTTGAAACTGAGTTTCTTTTGCTGAATTGAATAAATTATTTTCTTGACTGCAGACATTTTATTGAAAAAGTTATTTAAAAGTGCGTAAATATTTTCTATTCCTTGTATATTTACAGACAATCGAAGTTCGCCTGGAATGTGTTATTCGCCACAAAGTCGATTAGTTGCATGGGCCAATCAAGGTGTTTCTCAACCTGGTATAGAGACAAATGGATCAGCAGTCTGCAGGAAGGGTCAAAACTTGGGTCTTATTTGTGTTGTTTGTGGTGATACAAGCTCAGGAAAGCACTATGGAATATTAGCATGCAACGGATGCTCGGGATTTTTCAAAAGAAGTGTTCGACGAAAATTAATCTACAGGTCTGTAATAGATAAACAAATATTAGACGTTTAAGTTACAATATTCGAAATCACTTTTCAAACCTCAATGAAAAGTGTAAACTGTCATTTAATTTCTCAACGGTTAATGGGAAGTCATATTTTTTTTGTACAGTGAAAGATGGTACTCAGTATAAGTGCGCAGATGCGCAAAAGGGTGGCAGTTGCTTAATGGATGTCAGAATACCAATTGCAGTGTTGAATAATTTTATTCAAAGTACTTGGATTTGGGCAGGATTATATGGATAAGTTACATCTCGGTACGTTTGAGCATAGAATCATAACTTAAGGCATCAGCTGCGTTCATTTAAAATTCAAATAAAGCAAATCTTATACAAAATCACACAAGTGCTTTAGATAAATGACATAATACAATTTCATTTTAGATTTTTCTTATCGAATGACATTTGTTATTTTTAATGTGAGAAACAAATGTATTTTTTGGGCATTTGAACTTGTCTTAAAATATTATATTTATGCGTAGGAAAAAAGAATAAAAGAGTTTAACATGATATCTCACATCATATAATATCAACATCACCTTTAGCTTCGTCTGTAAATATTACTTTTTTCTAGTGAAGACTTTGCTGGTTGTCTGTTACTTGGCCAGGTTTTCCTGTTTGTATAAAACAAATTAACGTTTTTACGACATAACTCCCTTCTTTAGTATATTAATGCCCTCGAATGCAGTTCCTTCAGGTTTCTTCCAATTTTTTGAAAGTTTTTCCGAGTACAGTGGATTCTCCCTAAGTCGAATTGTCAAAGGATACAATAATTTGTTCGAGTTAGAGAGAGTTTGACTTAGAGAGAGATACAATATAAATGTACTAGTAATGTAACCTGGTTTTTATAAAAGAGGTTCGATCTTCTTCACCTTCTCGAAACGGATTCGAATACCATCTTAGCATTGGTGTCCATGCGATCGATGTGGTCAAGTCGAGGGATTTTTGACTTCAGGAGTGCATTCACATCTTGGTATAGTCCGTGGTTTTGCCTTTTCCTATATTCAACTTACTCGCCGTCCCGTATATCTGACCTAGAATTTGTCTTTTGCAGGTACTTAGTAAGAATAAGGGCATGGTTTTATAGAAGCGGTTGACAAGGGCGATTCTACATCGTATTTCCACTATGAAGTCGTTTGTGGAGTTTTTGTTTTTCTTGGGGTCGACCAACTTTGTTACAACCTCTGAAGTTGTAATTATGAGTAAATATACATTTTACATATGGTACATATTCTGAATAAAATCAGCTTAATTAGAACGATATTACTATATCTATCCTAATCTCATGCAATACATTCCGTACAAAAATTTTTTTTGCAAGGGTAGGCGAAAGTCTTCAAAAGACACTATGGGGACCGTTCCCAAATAGCGGAAGGTATTTTTACCCAGTAAAAACACCTCCCTTCAAATAAAATATATTTCCACTACAACTAAGTTTTACACTTGTCCAGCAGTTTTACTTTCTTGGCTTAGACGCATTTGGCAAGAGATTCTCCATTGAGAGTTCTTGCTAACACCGCAGCTAAGCGCGTGGTAGTCTGTGCTAGGTCAAGGGGTTTAGTCCCTTGAAGACGGCGAAAAGAGTTTCTTTCGTCGAGAATTGGAAGGACAGCAGAGCTTATGTGCTCTTCCAGGCGATGCTTATGCTTACGAGCAAATTTCCGAAATTCCAAGATCTCTGTGGATATCGTTGTTTCATATATACCAGGCTGCGTTGAGATGCACTTTATTTTGAAAAGTTTGTTTGTTTAATTTGTTTTTATTACTCTCTTTCGTACAACCCCATAGTTGTACACATATATAAGCAATTTGTTGTCAGTACTTAGCTTGGAATATTTTCCAATAAGCCAGTACATGTCTTTGTATCTTAATTGGAACTCCTCACGTTTCTTTTTGAAGTGCTCCTTCCATTTAAGCTTTACATCGAGAGTATTTCGCTTCATTGCCGAAGGGTATTTGAACATTATTTATAAAAACGGGCAAGTTATTCACATTCTTATACGTAAAATTTATATGAACGAAAATTTATATCAATTCGCTGAGTGTTCGTCCATTCGTGTATCCGGTCTAAAGCACATTGCAATTTTCTAGTTGACTCTTCGACCGTTTTGGCAGTTAACAAAATGGCGGTGTCGTCAGCAAATGTGCATACGCCCTGCGGTTTATCGTACCGTACCGTACAAACATAACGTTTTTTTTAATAAAACGCAAACCATTTGAGATTTATTATCGGCATGAAGTACAATTAAAATATGCATGAATTGAACTGGACTTCATTCATATGGTCAGCACGGGCACGTATGCAGCGGTTGATTCGTTGGTCCCAGTTTTCAAAAACTCGGCCACACATTTCGGCCGAAACTGCCGCTATTTCGCGCTCAATGCTCTTCCAACGTCGTCGGCTTATTGGCATAAGCCAATGAGTTACCGTAGACAAATTGTCAAGCGGCGTTATATCGTGAGGCAGCCAATCGACTGGCCCATTTCTTGAGATAACAGGCTCACCATACTTACTCTTCAATAAATCGATTGTAATATCTGCTGTGTATCATTATTGCCGAACCCATTGAGCCAAAAATGAGCTTCAACGAAAATTGGAGTTAACGTTCTTAAAGTTGCGTTCACCAACTCCGAATTACAGTTGTCAAGTCCCTATTGGAAAATCCTTTATATAGCTTAGTACTAAGGCTAGATTGAAGCTTTTTAATATTTTCCTATTATCGAATTAAAAATACCATAAGTAATTAAAACCAATACTTTTATCCGCTTATCCTTTAGAGTTTATTTGAAATATACCAATATGCGATTAATATCATGCGTACACTATGTACGTCTAGGCTGTAGTATTTTTGTATAAGCGTATTATCTCATGTGTATATTATATATTTAATCAAATAAACGTTAAAAACGACAGATATGTACTTAAATGATATGTTATGACATATTATTTGTGCCCTAGTTTTGTGGATCCTTTAGGTCATTTGCAACTACTGGGTGACTACGACTCATAAGTTTTGTGATTTTATTGACAACCCGTCTTAACGCAGTATTTGAATTTCATTTGTTCCAGGTCCCATTTATGTATTCTATATAAAATCACAGAAACCACCATAGAAACCGCAAACCGACCGAAATGACTTATGTAAGTACATAAGGCTGCACTATAATGTTGAATTCCAGTTACTATGGTACATTTATGCAGGAAAAATCATCACACGACTTACAATAATAAGAATTTATATAATATTTAGAAATGATAATTTAATAGCAACATCAGTAGCAGATGCTGAACAAAATTACTAAGAAACCTCAAAATTGAGGGTGTTAGCCAGTTGTCGCGGAGTGTATATTTCTTCTGTAATGTACGTAAGGGTGCAATAATTTAGAGTGTATTTGTTTAGGTCATGTGCAAACTTTGAAGGAAAGTGGAAAGTTTTTTTTTAAATTTATTTAATTGGTTTCATAGTTATCCACTTGATTCTGTGGTATTGTGGGCTGGTATTGCTTGCTAGGTCGTACCTCCCTCTTCTTCTTCTTCTTCTAACGGTATTGCAGTCCGGGTGGACCTAGCCCTTAACCAACCAATTCGTACCTGTCAATCTTAGAAAAATTCAAATGTCAAAAATATTACAATAACTTTGCATAATTGTATAATGAGGGTTCGCAAAATCATTGTGTCAAAGAAACGCGTATCAATTTAAGTAACGTCTTCTGCACTGAATATTTCAATTTACATATTTATAAGCTATGATATCTTAACATTCTGATTAGATCCACGAGCGAACGTAAATCAAAAACAAAAACGAAATTGAAAAAAAGAAAATAAATATTGCTCGTACGTATACTATAAACATTTATGTTTGGGTTGACACAAAATATGCATTTCCAAATTGAAAAAATGTCAACATCCTACTTCTATATCCCAAGAGATCGATATTGACTTAAGTCGGATGTAGTCGACCAAATGTGACCGCATTAAATTAAGTAAATCACATCCCTATTGAGTGTGTGGTAAAACGAGGAAAAGAAATAAGTACCAGTCACAGATATGTACTTCTTCTAACCTGATACACCTCTGCTCTTCTATCTACACGCCACTTTCCATCATTTCATTCATTCACACTTTTGTTATCTTTTTTCCTCCTCCTAGCAAATGGTGCTACCATTAATGGGGGTGGATTTCAGTTTCATTGTGGCGAAACGGAAGGAATACAAATTTCAATGTGCCCTGTATCCCGGCATTATAGATTAAATAAGATTTGTGACTGAAATGCCCATAGTTAAGCTGCTGACTGAGGCAGATGGGTAAAACACCAGCACATGGAGTGCATTGCTTCCTACATCTCTAATGTACTTTGTTGTGAATGATTTTGAGTGGAATTAATTTCGCACGACAAAACTTCAATCGTTATTCGATTAAATGTCGAGTACAATAAGTAACTTAAAATAGAACTTGTACTCCTGACCCGAGCGAGTGCTTACTTGATGAACGAATCCATATACTTTACGCGTATATCTTATGTACTTGCAACTGTTACAATTTCGTTACAATAATTGAATAAAATCAAATTAACATATAACTTAAGCCAACGCAATTCTTGAAGACTTTTTTCTTTTGTTATTGCAGATGCCAAGCCGGAACTGGTCGTTGTGTTGTAGATAAGGCGCACAGGAATCAATGTCAGGCTTGTAGACTTAAAAAGTGCCTTCAAATGGGAATGAACAAAGATGGTAAGAATATTTGTTTCTGCTTCTGAAATTAAACGTTTGTTTATTTAATGATCCGAACATAAGTTTTGTACCTAAGTGTGAATGGTATGTGAAAAACGCTGCACAACTATCATCTTATTTTTCGAATTATAATAAGTTGAATTATCCCTTGTTCGACGGAAACGTGGATTTACAAACATTCGGGAGCTATTAACACCTTTTTTGTGGATAAAATACATCACCGGCAGTATATGCATAAGAGCAAATAGATGTTGAGAAAAGGTGTAATTTAATGCGTGACACGACGGTGGTTTAATGAACAATTCTAATTAAGTTTTCAGCTATATTTCAGCTATATATAAAAACTCCCACTAATTGTTCTTGCGAAAATGTACGGTTCTCTACGAAGATTTCGCTTAAGTGATCCGTTGACTCCATAAAAAAAAAACTTTGTTTTATTGGATTGAAAACACTTTTCAGCGGAGTAGCTCTCCTAATTATACTTGAATAATGCATATTCCATTCTATCAAAAACAACCCTTTTATAGAGAAACAAATTAATGGAAATATCATAGTCAACCTCAAAATAGAGATTTCAAATAAACATTGATGTTTTTTTTATGTAAAGCGATGTTTTCCATACATATTTGTAAAAATAAAGGGCATATAAGAATGAGATATTATCCAATGTTCTTTGTTAAAATAATATTTATTAAGATTTTATTAAAATTAATTTATCCTGACTTTAAAAAACCTCTTATTTTCAATTTATACATCCCAATGCTTCTTCTCCAAGCTTCGCAGGTATAGAATTTTATTAACTCGCTTTCCTTGGATCCTATTAGGTTTCTTGGTAAGCTTTGGAGAAAAGTCTTTCTGATGGCACTGAGCTGACTACCACACTTAAAAACGTATATGATATTTTGCATAATTTTGGCAATTGTTGTTTAATGTTCGACCAAATTTCCAACGGATTTTCATTGAGGCATTTAACATGTCTACTCAAGTACACCGAAATTTCAATACTTTCTTCTTTTTGTTTGTTTTCAAATTTCGGTGAACTAGTTTGGGATGGTCGCACCAAAGAATGAAATCTGCTGATACTATCTACTATGATAACTATCTGAATCGCATTCTATTTGCTCTTCATTAACGAGGTCCTTCGTGTTTCTTCATTCTAAATGCTATTTCCTCAGCTGTCACCATAATCGCGGCGTTATCAGTAACAACTGTTTTGTGGTATATATTCCAATGTAAGCCTTTCAATGAGTTGATAAATTCCTAATGTCACAGATTGGAACTCTGTGTTTAGAGTTCAGACAGTGAGCTGCCACACCTAAAAAGCTTTGCAACTGCATGACTGTCTAAATATCACTAGTTAACTGAGGTGTTCAACAATGGTAAGTTTCCATTTCAATAATGTAGACAAAACATCATACTTGTCATCAAGCCAATGTGTCACGGTGGCTCTGCTCCATATTTTCCATATCTGTGTTCTGTACAACAATTTAATTGAAACGAGACTCCAAGGAATGAATCGAGTCCGTCTTAACTAAAGAATTGATGTCCATCTAAACAATATGCCCGAGCACGTAGTTTTTTTTCCTTCCTTCTACTACATCCACACCTTGGTACAGGTCGTTATTTTGTCTTCTCCTCCATTTACCTTCCTTACAGACAGAGCCATACATCTGACGCAGAATCAAGAATGAAATCAATTTTTCTGTTTTGCTTATCGGCCAGATTTCGGCTCCAGATATTTCTTCGCATTGCTCCCTCGAGTCAGATTTCCTGACCAAAGTAATTTCGAAGCTGTATCTTTAAGATAGTCCTCATCTAAAAGATAGCTAGACGTAGCCATGAAAGTGCGAAAGACTTCCCGCCAATTAGTCTGATCTCCTTCATTTTGATCCTCGAACGAATACTTGACAACCATATACGAGAAGTATCCAACCTAGGTCTTTGATCCCTTAATACTGGTTGATTTGGTTCGACCGATTTAAACATACGGATCACAAGTAGGGTGACCGGCCTTTAGGAAATAATACAATAATTACAAAACTAAACAAGGTGCAGAGAACAGTATGCATAGGCACCACAGGCGCTCTACGGTCGACTACATCAGACTCTCTGACGGTTGTGCGGTTATCCTATACCTTCTAACTTTGGATCCACACATTTAAAATACATACATCGCCATCAGGCTCAGAGAATCTGGGTGCTAAACCCTATGGTCATAGCACTATCCTTGATCTCATACCAAGAAATCTAGAATCATTCCCAACAAACTGTACGGTCCCCAGATTTAATCTCTCTCTAAGGTTTTGACACTTTAATCCCCGAAATAATGGAATAACAATGCGGGCAGATGTGCAGGCTTTTAGGAAAAAAAGCTACACTGACTGCTCTTAAATAGGCGGCGGATTCGGTGCGGGTGTGTTCTCAGAGTTTCTGCATATTTCTCAAGGGTATAAACTGATGGACAATGGTGTGTATTAGCATGCAACCGTCAAACCTATTGCCTTCTTTACTTTATATTCAAAACAAGTACAGGATTGTCGAACTGAGCAAGCGTCGTTGGGCCAGCTCAAAATTTCACTTACCGGATTCCACGTCACAGTGACATCCCAGAAAATTGAGAAGGCCGATGAACTAGCTAGTGATCTGCCCTAAAGTGCTTGCTAGCAGAGAATGTGAACATCCCACTACAAGCAGTTAAGGCTAATATCTTTTCACTCCTTGAACTTTTTTTTCACTTCCTTGAAATAGCAAACCCTAGTCAGAGTCAGTGATGCAACACAAACATGCGAACTCACCATGATATTACTAGACTGATGGCTATCTGGATTCTAGAGCATGACATCAAACTGTGTTGCCTACACAACTCACATTGTCGCAGATCCAACAGCACAGCTGAGAGGGGGACCTAAATACTTTTGTTGTGCGCTTGCTGGCTCTTGCTAGACAGTGAGCGCTTGATAGATCCTTCTTCAACTCATTTGATAAGATATCTGCTAAGGATAAGGAAATAATGTCCCTTTTATTATACCTCAAATTTTATAGAGAGAGACCCCAAATACACCTTGGTAAATTGTAATAGAGCTGTGGCATTAAAACGGCACATAGTGCTAATAGGTTCACCCCAAACCACGACTTCTACCTACCTACCAGTTACTTCTTCTTTATTTGGCGCTACTGTCGGGATGGACCAAAAAGCCTGTCCAATGAGTACGGTCTCTGGTTAGCTGCCTCCAGAGCTGCACGCCAAGTTGGTTGAGGTCCTTCTTTACCTGGGTGCGCCACTTTAAACGCGGGCGTTCTCTGTTACATTGTCCCACGGGTTCGGAGACGAAGATTCCTCGGGCCGGAGCTGAGTTGTCCATACGCACTACATGGCCTACTCATCTTAGGCGTTGGATCCGTAGATTCCTGGTTGAATCTTCTCCTCCAAAAACCGTCAACGCAAATAGGACCAACGATCTCTTGAACGCAGAACTTTTCTCTCGAAGAGACCAAGGATTTCCTCATCCGCTTTAGAGATTGTCTATGCATCCGCGCCGTACAGCTCGACTTGAATGATCAACGTGTTATACAAAGTCAACTTGGTCCTTCAAGAGATATCTCTATTACTCAATTGCCTCTTGAGCCCATAGAAACAGCGGTTGGCAAGAGTTAGTATGCGTTTGATCTAGGTACTGATATTATTCGTACTTTTTACTTTTTACACTATCACTCCTTTTTGTAGTATACCAAATAATAATTGACTTGGAGTTACACCAGTACTTTTGTGAATAGTATTATTAAGAGAGAATTCTATGGTAGGCAATACTCCATCTAACGATGAAGTAGTACCAGCACTCGTTAACTTTGCTATAATTGGCGCTAGAGTTCTATTGACTCTTTCCACTTGCCCATTTCCTTGTGGAGATGCTGTCGCAATTTTTACATGTGATACATTACATTCTTTGAGAATGCTTTCAAAATCATTGGAAGTGAATGCGCTGCCTCGATCAGACACAAGAACGTCTGGACGGCTATAACATTGAAAATAGCTTTTCAAACAACTTAGTACTTCATTCATATTTGTTGTTCGCACTGCATACAGTCGAACAAATTTAGTGAAAGCATCAATCACCAGAAATACATATTTTTTCCTTCCGTTCTTCAGCAAGACGGGTCCAAAATGATCAATATGCATCATTTTAAACGGCACATCGCCTTTTGGGATATTATGAACAAGACCTTCATGTTTGCAGAACTTAGGCGAAAAGGCTATGCATTTCAAACAATTTTCAATATGCCCTTTAACTTTGTCCCTCCTTTTTGGAAACCAGTATGTCTTCATTATGCTATTTAAGACCTTGTCGCATCCCATATGCCCCATCTCAGCATGGTACTTATGAATCACATTCGTTTCCATACTCTTTGGTACAAAAAACAGGATTTGTTGTCCAATTTTTTATAAACCAACCCGTTACGCATTTCGAAATAACTACTTTCAGCGTCTTCTAACTGAGTTCTTATTTTCTTTATCGCTTCGTCATTATTTTGTTGAATCGACAAATTTTGTTCGAACGTATTTTCCTCAAGAACTAAAACGTTCGAAATCCGACTCAGAGCGTCAACATGTGGCATTTTGGAGCCACTTCGATGCTCCAACACGTAATCAAAGTGTTGTAGCTCTAACGCCCACCTTGATATTCTTGGATTTACTTCCTTTTTATTTAAGGTTAGGGTCAATGAGTTACAATCTGTAACTATTTTAAATTTGAAACCATGGAGATAGACTCTAAATCTACGTAAAGCGTAAATAATAGCCAATGTTTCGAGTTCAAAACTATGGTATTTTGATTCATAGTTGGTTGTTCTTTTAGAGAAATAGAAAACGGGATGGAGCTTCTTGTCAGCCTTTCTTTGCAACAATATGGCTCAAAATCCCAAAGCACTTGCATCGCAATAAAGCTCGATTTCATCCCTCGTAAATTGCTAATACAGGTGTCTCAGTTAGCCTTTGTTTTAATTTCTCAAAACATTTAAGTTCTTCCTCACAGAATTTAAGCACTGAGTCTTTTCTAATCAAATTATATAACGGTTTGGTTATGATTGAAAAATTTTTGACGAATCTTCTAAAGTACGAGCACAGCCCTAAAAAGCTATGCACCGCCTTTGCATTCTGCGGTATGGGGAAAGTAGATACTGATTCTGCCCCTTTTTTATTTGGCCTAATACCATCTTTATTAATCAAATAACCGAGATATCGTATCTGTGATACCATAAACTGATACTTATCTATCCTTAACTGAAGGATATTGCGACCCAATTTATTAAAAACTTCTCTCATTATATCAAAATGTTCCTCTTCCGACTCGGTTGCTATCATTATATCGTCAATGTATATCTTCACGTTTCCTTTCCTTAATAAATCATCAAACACTCTGTTAACATACCGTTGGAATTCTGAAGGTGCATTCCTCAATCCAAAAGGCATTTTGGTGTACTCATATTGACCCAGCGGTGTCACGAAGGAAGTGTACTTAACGGATTCTTCACTCATTTGAATATGATGGAACGCGCTCTTTAAATCTAGCAATGTGAATATTGTTTTATTAGCTAACCCGTCTAGAATATCATCTATTAATGGGATTGGGTAATTATCCCTTTGTGTGACTTTATTTGGTGTTCTATAGTCTACACATAATCGTATTTCACATGTCTTTTTCTTTACCAGAACGACCGCCGATAAATACTCTGATACGATACTCTTGACCGAATAATTCCTTGTTCTAAAAGATCATCTAAGATGATCTGTACCTGTTCTTTCTCGAAATAGGACATTCTCCGCGGAGGACAGTGGAAGGGCTTTTCATCATTTAATGTTAATTTCATTTGACACTTCATCTCTGGTGATTCGGGACGTATACAGTACAAATAATATTTTTCGAATATTTTTGCAAATCGCTATCTTGTTACAAATTTCACTTCATCATTCCTTATCAAATCTAACACTTCATTTGGTTTTATACTTTAACTAATACATATATATATACTTATATGTATACTTTATCATATATGTTATAATCTTTAAGCTCATTTTCATTATCTACTTCAATGTTCATTAAATTTATAAATTCTTTACTGCATTCATCAATCAATTGCACATCAATATTGTCTGTTAGTTTCCTTAAGTTCAATTTAGCTTTAGTGATAAAATCTCGCCCTGATATACTTGAGTATTGCATAGTTTCGTCTGCAACTATCAATAAATTAGTTTCAATATTCTCATCACCAAAAATGACATTACAACAAATATTGCCAATTACGGAAAGTGGACTTTTATTTATACCAATAGGAGAACTAAAACTGTTTATAACGTTAACATATTTTTTTTAAATTCATTTGGAACGTATTTATATCTGATGAGGCTGACTGGGCTGCCGGTGTCTAATAGTGTGTCTAATTTTAAATTTAAATTAATATCGTTATTCTTAAATGCAAATATTAAAGTTCTTACGAATTCTTGTTCAGCATCCTGTCGACATAATTGACATGTCGCGGTGGCTTCTTCTTTGGAAATTGGGCGGCATGGTGCCCCATCCCAGCACACACGTGACATGCTCCTAATACTCGCTTTTCCTTAAAACATTTAGCAGCCAAGTGACCCAAAGAGTTGCAGTTGAAACAGCGTGGTGGTTTCTTCAGTTCATCGCATTGCGATTGAAGATGTGTTAATGGTGCTCCTTTTGGTTTTGTTGGTAGCTTGATTGTCTTGAACGCCTCCAACAAACGATGTCTATTCGCGAAACATTGTAACTTTGCATTTGAACATAATGTTTCATCAGCAATTCCATCAATTATTTGGTCCACCATTTCTTCCTCATCGATCATGAGTTGGTTTCCCAAAATGATTTTTTCTTGATAATATTCCTGGAATGATTCCCCTGGCAGCCACTTTCTGGATTTAAATTTTCGTTTCATCGTTAATTTGCTTGGACGATCGTCAAAAACTCCTCTCATCTCACTCAGCAAACATTCGAAGGAGACAATTCTTAAATCCTCCCTTGAATGAAACCAACGCAATGCTCTTTCCTTCAAGCGTAGCGAGATAAGTACTCTCATGTTATTATCCGTCAAATTATATGTACGTTGAACGGATTTGAGTTGCCTTTCGAAGTGTTGATATGCGTCACCATTTCCACTAAATTCGCATACCAACTCCTTTACATCATTGTATTTGAGCACTGCTTGAGCACTATCGTTATTTGCCTTCTTCATACACTCATTTTCTTGTCTTAATAATTCGTTCTCTTTTTCTTTTAGCTCCAGTTCTCTCTTTAAAAGATTTAGTTCTTTCTCTCTCTTCTGCTCGCTGATCGTCGTGTCGATCCTCATGTTCATGTGCTTTGCTGTCGTCATCATCCAATCTCTGGGGTGCAACGGTAAAATCGTCTTCATCCGAATCGCTGTCTTCCATACCTAAGGGGAATTCGCTTCGTTCAACTACGGGGATGGAAAGCAACCGTAACACTAATTCACTCTTGTTGCCTGTCGTTTCATTCCCGAGTGTTTGTAGCCACAATTTTAACTGGCTCACTTTTATATTTTTATATTTTTGAATATCTGCCATTGTTGTGAATATTTTCAGTTGTTTTTTATCTTTGCTGTTCTTTTTTTTAGGCTGTTATCCCACTTCTGATTTTTAAGGCACACAATCTGAAATCAAACAACTTCTTCTTTTCGCGGTCTAAATCGGACTGTGTCTTTTATTCATCTTCTTCTCATAATGTTTCTCTTATCACCGGCAGCCAGTTTCTACTCTCTTAGGATGCTCTTATTCTACATGCTTTCTCGGAATTGCCACAGTACTCATAATTATTTTATTAGAATATTAATAGCTAATTGTTTCTCTGTAACGAAACAAGAGGAAAATCATCAAGATGTCTTGGATTAGATTGTTTCAACAGACACATCCGAAAGTATTGACGTTTTCTTTAATAATCCTTCAATCTGACCACACACAACCATTTAACTATATATCAATAAAAAATAAGATAAAGTGCTTATCGATCGAGGGATGTTGGACCAGATAGTAGGACGGACTCTCTAGATATCTCCATTATTTTGTTTCCGATTCACGCTATGAAGTCCGTCTTTTTGTGGCCTGTGTCCGGAATCGAGCGTTAGCATTTTGTGTTAAAAACAACGCACGTACTATGTATGTGTATCTACTTACATATTTTTCTATTTTTTTTTCTTTTCTTAAATACGGAATTACTTTTATTTCTTATTGTGGCAAATTGCACAATTTCCCCATACTTGGCATCCATACAATAAAATAGATACCTTGTAAATAATAATTTTATTTTCAAGTGAGAGTTGTGACTTTCTGTTAATGATGGGATATAATATACTGGTTGCAATCGATATTTTATTTAAGGTTTGCGTTATGTGGGAACCAAAGGTTAGTTTTGTGTTCAGATACATTCCTAGGTATTTGACTTAAGGTGACCAGGTACTGTCTCTTCCGTTTATCTAACTAACTACCCACTAGGGAGAGAAAAGCTTGTCTAAAAATTGCTATATCGTCCGCGAACATAGCTGTTTCATAATTTGGTAATGGCGGAAAATCTGACATGAATGAATTATAATGCAATTATATAACACAGGCGCTAAAACGGATCCTTGGGAATATTTTAGAAATTTAGTTAGAAATTTCCCTTTCTAATTAATTGGATTATTTTTAAAACAAGATAAGTACATACATTTCTAGAAATCAACGTACAGTTCTACTCCTTAGCGGTGTAAACACGCAATAAAATCGATTTGGAAAAATGTGTTGCCTATGTTGTTTTCATAATCATCGATTCAATTTATTTTCGTATGGATATGAAGTAATCTCCTTTTTCTATGTACAGCACTTCGTCTTTTTATTTTTTTTTAAATTAGATTTACATTTCTTATCCGAGCGGAATGGAATGACATCGCTATTTGACTTGACTAGTATGAAACTATTAATTCAAGACCAATAATCTACCAATATTCTATATTTTCTGCAGATAAAGTAAATATGTAAAAATAACGAATATACCCCGAGTCTCACTCATACTTTTAGGGAGCAAACGTCAAATCATTTTTCGTATAGGTGTAATTATTTCGCGTTGTCCATTTATTTTGTGGTCGCCATTCAGACTTCTTAAGACATTTCCCAAAATCATCAACACCCGTCAGGCAGACGCATTACCATGACTTCTGAAATGGCAAACACCATAGCACGCATACGTGTTGGGCCGCTTTGCCCGCTTTTATACGATCAAACTTCGTCAAATTTGATGCGACAAATCAAATGCGAGGTTTGGCAATGAAAGCGAAAAGTGCGAGCGGCTCCTGATTCTCATAAGTGTGTAAAAAAATCGTATCAGCTTCCGCACTTTTTTTCTCAGCGTTGGGTATCGGATACATGTACCAAAAATGCCTTTGCGTAGGAAGAATGGCCCTTCAATCTGTACTTGAATACTAGCTGTAGCATATCTATTATTTACAATTTGCTCGCGTGTTACTTTCAATCCGTTTCTAAAGAATGATCTACCCTATTTTATCAATGTTGTTAATTGAGTGCCTATTTAAATTAATAAATATTATTTGGGTGAAGAGGTCGTACTTGAAGAAGTCATTCTTTTTAAATTATCTGTGAATTATCTTCCTAGAATGTGCCCCCAAAGAAAGCTGAAATGACACAGGATTCGCAGTTATTAATATAGTGTAGAACTTGTTTTGCCCACCGCCAGCTTTAATTTATCAAGCAAAATAACAATTGCATATCTTGAGAACCTTAAATAAACATACCGCAGAATCCAGCTTACTGAACCCATTATAAACTCACAAACTTCCACTCCAGAAAAAAGCATTTTTTTTCCATAATTAGTCGTGCGTAATGATAATGTTTACAGGCGCGTGTCTTTATGTTTGAATTGTTAAGTAATTGTTCTCACGTGAATAGAGAGGTGAATCTGTTGTTTTTGAACGTTGAACGTTTGCCATAAATACCTTATGTTTATCAACTAACCAGAAACCGCATATTTATTGCAGGAATGATTTTATTGACAACTTAAGCCGGTTGTTTTACCCTTCAAAGACTCCTGCACCCTTTTCATCATGACGTCGTCATCCGCTGCGGGAGTTCCCTCAGTTTTACATACTGTGCATTCAAGTGATAACAAATGTATTTTGAACACCAAAAGAGCGATCAAAAACAGGTTTCAGGATGATTTGATTTACCTGTCTGTCTATTTTAAAAGATAAAATGAGAGAATAATAGATTTGTATGTACATATCGTGAAGATAACTCTTCTTGTGTTTTCATTTAACTTCTTCGTTCTGAATTATGTATTGAATGCAATAGCAAAAAGACACTCATTATAAGCAGCATATCTGTTCTTTCATGAGAAATAGGTTGTAGTAAATTGTATATACCTACCTATATACACAAGCCTTGTATGTGTGATTTGAAACTTGCCAATAAAAGGTATTTTTGGATTTAATGAACATACATTTAAAAAATAAATAAATATTAATTGAAGCATTAAAACGAAGAACTATTCCCAATATTAGTATTATTTCTCGTGGTTGTCCGCGCTGTTGTAGGTAGGTACGTATATGGTTGCCCTGACGGCTTTACGGTCGTGGCTTTTATTCCCATGAGACCTGCTTGTACTACTAACATCAATCGTTTAATTAAGTACTTTAGGTTTGGTTAGGACGTTTGGTAGAGGGGCTGCTAGTGCATTCACCAGCCCACTTAGACCACATTGGTCCATTGTGATACCTCTAGTCAGACTACTACCACTGATTGACCACTCCAGTAATAGTGCTGTTATTTTGATCCCAACGGCAAAGTGTGACTGGACCAGATTTGAAAACCAGATAAAAGCGTATTAACTTTGCTTTCACTGGGATTCGAACCACTGACCCCGCTAAGTAGGGGCAGGTTCTCAACCAACTGCGCCATCCGGTTTTTTTTAAATAACTTTAAATTCTTTAGGAAGCTTTTAATTTCCACACCACACGATTCTTCCGCGCTATTCTAACACACATAATATAACATTTAAGGTTTATGAGTGTGGGTGCCTACCCGGATGACATTGCAATTGCTATCTCTCAGCTACAAAAAATCTAATGTAGAATGGTCTCTGCACTTACTTATTGAACTTATGGAACTAGCGTCACCAACCTTGTTATATTTACTGTTTATACGTCGCCCTCGTACGTTCTTATAAAGAATATTTATGCTACGAACTTCCCATTCAGATGCACTACAATCAACGTAATTCCTCATCGCCGTGGTCTGTTTTGTGACTGAACTCTCAAACATTCCGAGCAGCTGCTATTAGTAAGCAATAGTAACCATACGAGCATATTAACCGAAACTAGTAGTTAACAAGACACTAGTCGTGTTTATGGTTTCCTAAATCTGTTGATTAGAAATCAGTTTTACTTTGTCATGCAGTTTTTCCAGTGTCTGTGCAGTTTTAGTTTTTAGCAAATTTTTAAAGTTTGTCAATTGAATTTTGTTGAAAATAACTTGCTTTTAGGTATTATACTCTTCTATTATTAGTATTTAATTTTCTATAGTTAATATAATAGATATTATATGTATGCATAATAGATAGCGAAAAAAAGTATTTTTCATACGTACACTTATGAACATAATGCATACACAAGTACATCTCCGTAGACACGCCTCCATTATACCTTCGTTGACGACAACGACAACGACAACAAAATAAATATTCCCATGATGAGCAAACAGTTCAAAGAGGAAAAACAAGTGTGAAAATAAGATTCTGTATTCAAATACATTTTGACACGAGCCACATTAAAACAATTTCTCAATATTATCTACCACCTTTATTCTTTCGAAACACGTTGTTTGAGAAAAGTCCAAACCACACGCTGCGTGAAACCAAATCATTGAAAAATTTGGCGATGAAAGGACACGTGTCAATTTGGAAACTTGTTAACAAACTAACGAGTTCTCCAATATAAATGCATATATGTATATTCTTGATACAGGGAATACTACATATACAAAGAGATAATTAAAAGGCGTGTTATCTTTTTTCATTTGCAGCTGTACAAAATGAACGTCAACCTAGGAACACAGCAACCATTCGACCAGAAGCACTGCGGGATATGGAGCATGGACGTGCATTGAGGGAAGCTGCAGTAGCCGTTGGCGTTTTTGGGTAATATTTCTCTATAGCGAATGTAGATCAAGCAAATGTAAATGTACGGTTGTCGTTTTATATTGCTATAGGCCGCCAGTTTTATTGTCACCCCCATGCTATGGACCAGGACTGCTTTCTTCACCTTGTAAGTAAATCAACCTGCTTGTGATACAACTTTCATATATGTAGATACTTCGTATCATTTGCAGCATTAACGGGTATTCCTACATCACGCCTATTGCACCCTCATCAAATCACTAATACAATGCAACTATCAAACAATGTGCCGCATCATACGTCAAGTTATGGCTTTACCAGTAGTAATAATAACAATAATAATGTTGTAAATGTGAATAATGATAGTAATAAGACTTGTGATTTGTCTAACGTCGCAATAACTTCTACGAATTCCAGCAATAATTCTACATCACCAAACTTACCTTCAACAGATGCTGGTAAGTAGATGTTGGTGCACATATTTTTTTTTTTAAATTATTATATTTAAGCGTGTGAACATTTGATTTAAGGCGGAGGTGCTGAGGTCAATCCCACAAATGGAAGTGCATCGTCTTTAAGTTCTGTAAGCCCATTGCCTGAAAATGATAATGATGGTAATATTATTGTGTTATTAAGATAAATTGTTTACAATTTAATAGTAATACAGACAAATTCATATATTTCAACAAAATTTTTAGAAAAGTGTAAATAGTGTATAGGTGTAGGTATGGGTTAATTATTTTTTTTTTCTCAAATAGGGGCTCTGGCCTATGGTTGGATCGAAAAATTATGTAGTTTATTTTATTTGTAATTGCTATTAAAGACATAAGTTATGACAAACACAATTTTCCTTGACTCTGGGCCATTGATTAGCGTAAAATTGATGGCACAGATTATGTTCTTGCGGCTTATTCACCAGCAATTTGTGTCATTAAAGAATATACCGCTAAAAGGGATGATAACGATCTTGGTGATCAGTTCACATCGTGACTGGATAAAATAATCATCCCCTGGAGTGCAGAATATTTATTTTGGAATCATCTACATGGCACTTAGCCCTGTCTGTCTTGTTGGAATTTCATGTCGTTTACATCCATATCATTCAATTTGGGGGAACATAATTTTATTAAAACCGACAAGCAGACAAAACAAGGATATCGACTTCGGTTTTTTGGGGAAGCATGGACCAATGATGAAATTATTCCACAATCCTCACAAAAACAGTCACTTTTTAGGGATCCATTGCCATTTGGTACAAGATTTACGTTCTTGACGTTCTAAAAAACGAGCCTCATCCAAATTAGTGTCCTGACTTTCCTTCCCCAGAACATAATAATCGAACGATGAGTCTTTGTCGTTTTCCTTTGGCTACTGCGTCCGTCCGATAACCACCAAGTGGACAAGAAATAGACAAGTGACAAGGAAATTCGCCAGGGTCAGTGTCTGGTCGGTAGTTCAGCGCTATTGAAAAGTTTCTTGAAAACAAGGAGTATACTATGATAGCATTCCTAGACATAGAAGGAGCATTCAACAACATAAAATTCCTCGATGTACGCGACATAAGAAAACTTGGCGTTTATATCTGTATCAGAGAATAGATAAGCAAAGGGCTGAGTTACAGAAGAACTGAATCCCAATTTAGAAAATTAATGTGCGGTAAAAATTGTCCTTAGACATCACATGGTTGTGTCTTAACTACTACACTCTGGGTCATAGTAGTTAATGATCTACTCAAAGTTCAATCGGTTGTAAACCGATTTCCTATCGCACTAGCAGTCACATGAAGATTCCCAAACGCTATCGGAGACGTGATGGAATCATCTCTCAAAATCATGGCAAAATGGATATACGATGTCGGATTGGATGCGAACCCATCCAAACGGGAAATCATACTGTTCACGAGTAAATATAAAATCCCTAGCATTACCCCACCGAGCTGACCTGCACTGATCATGCCAAATACCTATGTGTTATTGTCGCCAGCAAGCTAAGCTGGAAGCGCAACAGGAAGGCATCGATCGCACATGTAAAAAAATCGTCGGTCCAAAATGGGGAAGAAGGCCGTAGATAACGCACTGGTTGTACACAGCAAAAGTACGACCAATACTGATCTGTGACGTCCTAGTCTAGTTTACGACCTAAAAGGTCAAACAAAATCTAATAAACGTAAGCCGTATACAGAAAACAGTATGCATCTGTATAATAGAGGCACTAAGTTCAACGTCCACAACTGCTCTGGAAATAATACAAGTCCGTGAAAGGGTCATCGAAAGTGATGGTCTGCACTAAATCAAAGCAGAACTAAATCCCTGTGTATTATCAGGAAGACTATCAGAAAATAATAGGGATGTTAACTGGCCATTGGCTCATAGGCAAAGAGGCCAAAAGATTTGAAGCACCGTATAACAACTTTTGCAGAAGCTACATGGATGAATAAGAAATAAGACTATATTACCTCGGAATATGTACTGCACTTGCAGGAACCAGAGGAAAACTGCTAGGCAAGTATTATTTCTACTTCTACTTCTTCGAAGATCTGAATAACAGGTCTAAAGGTCATTGTAAAATATCTCAAAGCCATCAAATTTCAATGAAAGGGGTCAAAAGAAATCTCATATCGACTAAGTTGACTTACGTCCGTTAACACTTGGTCTCTAAACCAGGGATCCAGTCTTCTTCCCCTTCTCGAACCAGGAGGCACGTATTCGAAGACCCTGTTTGCTGGAGCTTGGTGTAGCTCGTAAAATTCGAGAAGAAGACCTCTCTTTTATTCACATTCCTCGCAGACAGGACCTTATTCCGAATGTAGAATTTTTTTTCGAAGGCATCAAGAATCAGCTCTTCACTTTTGCTTATCGTTCAGCTTTCGGATCGGACATATATATCTACGTGCCAATTTCGGGTCTTAGGGTGATTTTGATGATAAACATCTGTCATTAAATGCAATTTATCATAAGCTCTGATTGCACAAAGAAAAACAAATCTAATCTTGGGAATATAAAAATTGAATGTCAGACAAATTTTAATTATTTATTTTATTGATTTGTTTTTTTTTTTATATTAAAGAGTTTTACTTGACTAAGCGATATTTCATATTCACTCGCCTAAATATGTAAAGGGTTTTCCAATAAGGACTTGAGATCTTTTTTTTTTTTAATAAAACGCAAACCATTTGAGATATTTCAAAAGCTTTATTTTCAGGTTGAAGTACAATCAAAACATTTATGAATGGAATTCGACTTCGCTCATATGACCATCGCGGGCACGTTTGCAGCGGTCGATTCGTTGGACAGAGGTTTCAAAAACATGGCCACACATTTCGGCCGAAACGGCCACTATTTCGAGTTTAATATGGACTCAATGTTCTTCCAACGTCGTCGGCTTGTTGGCATAAACCAATGCCTTAAAATAGCCCCACAGAAAATGGTCAAGTAGCGTTAATTTACACGGACGAGGCGGCCAATCGACTGGCCCATTTCTTGAATGATTTCAATAATTCTGGCTCCATCCTGTGGAAAACACATGTCGTCCAAGTCCATATCTCTCAATTCGGGCCAAAACTAATTGGTAATCATGGCGCGATAACGCTATGAAATGCATCTTAAAATTGTGGTCACCGACTCCGAATTTCGGTAGAAAATTTTTATAATTTGCAGACGTTGCTCGTTCACAATTAAATTCAAAGTTGTCATTCAGTCCCTATTGGAAAACCCGTTGCATGTACGTCACATACAAAAACGAGATTATTATAGTTATCAAATAAATAATGTCATTAATTCGTAAAATTTGAATAAACATAGATTTCACTTATCAATTGCACACGTTTTTGTTATTTTGTAGTTAATCAAAATAAGATTAGTTATACAGTAATAATCTTTCGGGGCACAGACATCGCTCAAAGAGTCTTTCTATCTAGAGGTAGGTAGGTCCACCCTGTACTGCAGCGGCATCCATATTGTAACAATTATTATTAAATAATTGGAGAACATGCCAAAATGGGTAAAATATACACACCAAATATAATACATATATTTAAACTGAATACAAATGAATACATATTATACCCCAACGTGGGAAGGTAGATTCATAATAGCTATATTAGGTCAAATAGCTGTGCTCATCTTTTTGTAGAATCTTTCAATTAAAAAAAATAAGATTTGTATAAGATTTGTATAAGATTTATATAAGATTTGTATAATTATGTAAATACATAATTGGATTATATTTATTTAGTACGTAAAAATCATGTTTTTTTCTTTTCATTGAAACAGATGATTCAATCGATGTTACAAATGATGAAGATTCAATTGACAGAAAAAACGTATCTCCAAAGCATTCTTCAATAGCACAATTTACATCTTCTTCTTTATATGGTCACACGCAAGAAACTATTTACGAAACGAGTGCCAGGCTTTTATTCATGGCAGTGAAATGGGCTAAAAACTTACCCAGCTTTGCTAGTTTAGCTTTTCGGGATCAGGTAAACCGTATTCAAGTAACTATTTTTTGCATACAATTATTCCTAACTAAATTTGATCTTTTTGCAGGTAATACTCTTAGAGGAATGTTGGTCTGAATTGTTTTTATTGAATGCAATTCAGTGGTGCCTTCCTTTGGACTCAACAGGATGTTCTTTGTTTTCGGTTACAGAGCACTGCAATAATAATACATTCAACTGCTCATTGAAAAGCGAAGTAAGTTTTAATGTGTTTTAATAATAAATTAGTTTTCCTACATTCAACATTTCAATAGAAAAAATAAATTAAATTAAAACGGTTGATAAACCTGACCTCGGCCTAAGTTAGGTTGGAGTGGGTAACTGCTGGTTGGCATCAGGAAAAATGCAAGCTCTTTTCAGTCCTTTCTTTAATTATCTCAGAATAGATTTCAAAATCAAGTAACTCATATAAGTGCCCATATGCAATTATAAAAATAAAATGTAATATATTTCTAACGAGAGTAAAGGATAACATTGTATCTCTTAGCTGGAAAGTAAAGTAAAGTATGAATGTAAAAACAAATGACGTAATGTCATTATTATAGAAATAAATAAAAATAATAGTATTACTCTATAAGAACTAATATAGATATTTGCGGAATGAAAAATTGTAGGGAACACAACTGATTGCTAAATTTCTAACTGCTTATAGAAGTGCCTCTATATGTATGTATGTATGAAGAAGCATTTCCAGTGCAAGCTAGCTGTGGCGAAGAGAGCACTGCATTTTCTACTCCGTTTTATGATTTTGTAATCTGATAAGTTCAATTTTTGAAACCAGAGGTGAATTAATAATAATATAATATGGGTGGCGCTACAGTCCGAGGCGGACTTGGGCCTAGCTTCTCAGCAACCACTGCGTGTTGTGCGTGCTATTTATTCTTTCACTAGTGGAAGGGACCTACAGTTTAATGCCGACTCCGAACGGCGAAATTGAGAAGCTTTTTCTAGACAGCAATACTCTTTGAGCATTGTCAGTGACTCGAAAGAGGTGAATTACTGCAATTAAATTTCATATCGCATCGATCAGACTTACCAATCTGTGATCTCTGCAATCTAAATGAGAGAAAGGTCATATACCACTTCATTGCAAGGTGTGCAATCTTAAAGGAACTCCAACTAAATTACTTTGGTGTAAGTTCATTAAATATACCCGAATTGGTTAACGCTTTAAATGGCAATATTGGGTGAGAAATTTGGCACACACATTTATTATTGACGTTAAGACAAAGGGATATTCTTAGTAAACAATCAAGTCATAAGAATATTTAGTATTATATATAAAATATATAAAATCAATAAAAAAAACACACTTAGGTTTTAAAGGTTAAGTTGACTTCATTAAAGCGACAACTCACTACAGAAATCATGTACCATCAAACGTTGAGTTGGTTTTGAAACAGAAGTAATTAATTTAACATCGTCTCTGAATTGTGCGTCATCCAATAAACATATAAAGTATCCTAAACTTCAAAATCCATGCAAGCAAATCAATCATTTAAAATTTAAGATTTTGACTTCAGAAAAACTCACTATAGGGTTCTGAAATTCTATTTCATCTGTCCATTGTCAAAAGCAGACCCTGAATATTGGCAAAAAATGGCGGATTTTATAAGACGTACACCACACTTTGTTTTTTTTTTTTACATTTCATAATCATCATCGTCTTCAGACGCGTGTGATCCAATAAAGGGGTCGCTGGGGTGAACTTTTACATGTCTGAAATATGCAATTTCAAATTAATGTCATTATTCAATATTTCCATTTTTTATATATTAGTATTTTAATTTAGTACAACCTACCATTTGGGATTCAATTGCAGATTGCTGCAGACATTCGTACCTTAAATGACACATTTTGTAAATATAAGGCGGTATTTGTGGATCCTGCAGAATTTGCCTGTTTGAAAGCAATTGTACTATTTCGGCCAGAAACTAGGGGTCTTAAAGATCCAACTCAAATAGAAAACCTTCAAGATCAAGCTCATGTAAGTTATTATTTTCTCTGAAGTTAATTTTACGTAACATTATCGTTTTACTTTCAGGTAATGCTAGCCCAACATTCGAGGACACAATTTACAGCACAAATAGCTCGTTTTGGGCGTCTTCTACTCATGCTTCCTTTACTCAAGATGGTCAATTCTCATAAGATTGAATCCATATTTTTCCAAAAAACCATAGGAAATACGCCAATGGAAAAAGTACTTTGTGATATGTATAAAAATTAAGCTCGTCTTACTTACTTTTGTTACATTGTAAGATAATTTGCCCCGAAATAAATAAATTTTATTAATTTTTTTAATTGCAAATATATTATGTATATGTGAATAGTTGAACATTTTTTCAAATACCTGCTTAAATTGGTTGTTTATATTCCCATCGTGAATTTTAACATTTCTGGGTTTGGGGACTTTGTAAATTTCGTAAATTATAATTTAGAAAAAAATGTCTGTATAACAATGACAGCATGCCAGCTAGGAGGTAGATATAGCAAAATTTCATCCAGGATCGGAAGAAATCATACGTGTTGCTAATATTCGAGTCCAAGATGCCAACCAGCCAAAAGACTTAAGACATTTCGACTGCTGCCCGGACCCAGCATGAGACATCATTGGTATAATACGGCAAAGGCAGCCATTCCAAATAGGAAACGTATTGCCAATGCATACTATTCCTAAACGTATTGTGACCAAGTTCACTGACACAAAGAAAAGCATCGCTTACTTTGCATCATTACATTTGCATCACTACGTTTGCTGTGTGATGTAGTATTGTGTTCCTCATATTTACAAGATGCACTACAAATGTCCTATACATCACTACAGAAATGCAACAGAGCTCAAAAAAAATATTTGTCATACTTCAATTTTTGTCATACTCAGAGATACTTTGAGTAGAAGAAGAATCAGCAAAAATCAATGTATGCGCTGGTTCATTCTCTTTTAATACAACTGTCATATTGGTTTTGAATTCGACATTTTCGTCTGTTTTCATTTATGGGACGGTTGTAGGACATTACAATTGTGTAAATGATAGAATTAAGGGAAATTCATTGCACATTTAACTGGAAATTTATCGTGTAAATGAAAAAAAGCCCAAATTATTTATATTTCCAATCATTCATTCACATTTGTGTAGTTGCTAGGAAAATCCACGTTTCAAATACAATATTTATCTATTTGAAAAGAAGATTCTCGAAGTAAACGCAAGAAGTGTTAACATTCTTGATGATTTTATTTACTATAAATAAAATATTTAAAAATATGTGTTACAATAATGTACATACAGTCAGTCAAACTCATATTCTTCTTTTTTGATTTATGCAAGAACCACTAAAATTTCTAATGTTATTTGTTTCTAAAATCAAAGATCTGGTGAACATCTATTGTAAAACACAAAATAAACGCAATCCTTCAACAAAACCAGAGCATTTAATAACAAAAACCAAAAAAAAAAAAACAACAGAGAACAAATTCATATTCATATAAATAATGAACAAGAAAATAAAGAAACAAGAAATTTAGCAAATTTTAAAAATTTTAAATTTTTAATTACATGCTTAATAAGTTTCAACCGAAATGTGTTCCCATTCTTGCATCTTCTCTTTTAGGTCTGTTACATTTCTAATTGGTAATTTTCTTATTTGCTGGTCTAAATGAACCCATACATTTTCGATGGGGTTAAAATCCGGTGACTGGGGTGGAGTTTCCATCACCTTAGGACGATTGTATATAGGAGCCACATCCGGGTATTGTAAGCTTAATGCTTTGGATCAATGGCTTGGTAAAAAGTGAAATCGTTGCGCAGACCCAATTTTCGTGCGTTTTCTGCCAAATTTAGCTTTAAAATATCAATATATTTCCTGTGGTCCATTATTCCGTCAATAATATGGAGTTTTCCCACCCCAGCCGCCGAGAAACAACCCCAAACCATCACCGATCCGCCACCATGCTTTACTGTTGCGACGGTATTTTCGGGTAGGAGCTCGGTATTTGGTTTTCCGTCCATCCGATCCCGAGACATTAAATTTGGATTCATGTGTAAAAATTACAGTTTGCCAAAATTCAAAATCCTTGGATTGGTGTTCTTTTGCAAAGTTTAGATAATTATAATATATATAAATTTAATAATTTCGCACCTGCTGTACGAATATGAATTTGATTGCCTGTATGTAATATAACTTACTCTTACTTTTTACTATTTTAACCTGATTCAAATAACGCCAGAAGAATGATGAAATGTTAATCGAGAAAAATATAATTTAAAGAAAATATGAAACGTCGAAACGGATTATTTAGTTAACTATGACTATCAGAATGACTATGATTGACAAATTATTAATAGAAAAATGCAAAGTTGCTAAGAAACGAACAATTAGATAAATATGATTGATAATTAATTATTATGGAAAATAAGCAAAGTGGCTCGATGACAAACGCGATCCAAATAATGAAGGTAGGGAAGTCACTTTATTACTTACTAGCTGTACTCGCGACTTCGTACGCGTAGACATTAGAATTTCCTGATGTAATGGCTGGTAAGATTACGTTCATGTTTATGAGTCCAGCAGACATTTTGCAGCTCTTATGACAACTCTATGATCGTCCGACGGCATTCTGTCCAATGCCGTTTTAAACAGTCAGCAATCCGTTATGCTGATGAAAATAAACTTGCAAGTCAGCAATTATTTCTCGAGGATGGTGCGCGTTTGATCAATTTCGTCATTGCAATTCCCACGAAAATATATTTAAAAAACAGGTGGACAATTCCATGTCGACAATCTAACTTGGTGAAGTGATGATCCATTTGGCTTTTTTTTTGTGCGAGGGTAGGTGAAAATCTTCAAGAGATACTATGGGGACCGTTCCCACATAACGAAAGGGATTTTTACACAGTAAAAACACCCCCGTTCAAATAAAGTATTGACATTGAGAACATTTTTATGAAGTACAAACATAAACAGTTAGTGTCCAAAATTTCCATTAGAATTAGTCTTAAAGGATTTAAATAAAAGGCAACATATGTACATGTGCATACAACCATATTTTTTTAAATAAATAATTAATATATACAAATTTTCCTGCTTATTTACTCGTGAGCAGGCTACGTATCAATACCGGTAAATTTAACTGTTTGGCCTTGAGCCTTATTGATAGTCATAGCAAAACATAACTTAATTGGAAACTGCAGCCTTTTAAAAAGAAATGGGTAGTCCGAAGGTAGCATCGGTATTCGTAAAATAGATACATTCTCATCTGTGCCTGGTTCTGTTATAATAATCGCTTCAATTACATTAGGTCTTAAAGCTGTTACCAGTAACCTTGTTCCAGCTGTGGAGGACACAAATTTCCAAGCAAATGTATTAGCACTCCAACTTTTAAGAAAATGATGTACAATTTAACAATTCTGTTGGAAAATGTACCGAATCATCCGTATTTACAACGGTGTCAATGGATCGATACATTTTTACGTCACCGTTGATCTTGCTTAAAATGAATTCATTGATTCTGGACGCTGAATCATTTCTTGGAGCCAGAATAGCTCTTTCTCTGCACCAAGAAGGGGTCTTGCTACTTATATATTGAACAGAGGGATATATCGAATCTACCAATTCATTAATATCTCTTGCTTCCCAACGGAAAGAGTAACTTTGCCATTTTCTTCTTGTACGTACCGTATGCACTCGCCGATAATATACATACCTCCAATAACCACATTCAGATTTATGTACATACCTTGTGTTGAATACCACTTTGTTATTATTTATTAATTCTTGTTATCAATATTCTTATTTTCACAACGTGTTCACTACTGTGGTGTAAAGCATCAAAAATAACAATATCATATGTAGCTCAAGTAGTATGAATACACATACATACATTTCTCAGAATGAACACGCACAACAACGAACGCCGCTTGGGCTGGGCACCGATACTGGCAATGGTCCGTAGTATGAATACACTCGTGAATATATATACACCTAAGTCTGTTTTTACACGGTAGATTGGTTCCAGAAGAAGCCGTGTAAAAAAAACCGTGTAAAAAAAGACATTGATCGTATACAAAAATGGGTGATTTGTTCCTAATCTCTAAAACCTATTAAAATTAGTGAAAAACAAGAATTTTTAAGAACAAGAATTCATGTTTATTTTATTAAATCAAATATATAATGCTTATTTTCACAAGCATAGTAATTAATGGTAAAAAAGATATGCACTCTAATCTTAAAAGTACATAATATAAATTAAATGTATGGCAAGTTCAGGAACTAAACAACTATGTTGTATGGGAATTCCCATTCTATGTGTAAAGGGAATTCCCCTAAATTAGTGCTATTCACATCTGCTTTGACCAGTAAATATTGCTTGTACGCGCTAAAAGGGAATTCACTTAAATCTTTAAGCTAGTGTTCGCAAACTATCGATAGCACTATCGATACTATCGATGGTTTCAGACTTTTTTCTTTCATAAATACTTTTTTGTGATATGAACATACTTCGCAAAAATTAAATTTGACAAAAAAAATTTAAGTACATAAAATTTCAAATCGTGCTAAATGGAATAAAATCGTGTAAAAAAATTAAAAATATTCAATTTTCAAACCGTGTTATATCAAAACCGTGTAAAAAAAGACCGTGTAAAAACAGACTTAGGTGTATACATATATCCCTATAAATGAACACGCATAAATACGAATGCCGCTTGCGCACTGATATTGGCAATGGTCTCCACTCATCTTATTCGCAAAACAATGAAAATAATATATGTTTTATGTTGTAACTTTTCTCTTAGACAATGTACAAAGATAACATATATACCAATGGATTCGTTAATGAAAGTTCTACACAGACATGTAAATTAAGTCAAGTTCAGTGAGAGTCTAGAGAAGTTGAGATGAACCACCAAAAAATGGGGAAAAAAAATGTATTACTTAACATGTTTATTTAAAGGGTTTTTGTTGAAAAAAAACTTAATATGTGGTATAAAAAAACCTCCGCAGAAGAATTATGAAGCTATAGGAGAAAACGACGCTCGAATCCGTTGGGTAGATTCGGAGATTTTGTGTCAGATATATATATACATCAAATCTTAAATTCCTTTTATAAAAGTAAGTTATGTGACAAATTTTACACCTCAGATGATGTGGGACAATGTACCACCTCACGTTCTGAAATGAGTACCTCCTACACGACCTCAATCCACTATTCAACTTCCTCCCCAACGACATCTATCATCTACTAACTGAAGTAGGCTTATGTATTTGTCAGAAATGAAGTATTACCGAAAAGCAAGACTTCTACCTCTCTTTTGCCAGTTAAAATGTTTGACAATTGTTTTTTATATCGTTTTCTCAAACCAAATTGAACAATCAGAGGACGGCATTCACGTTATTTCCTGAATAACCGTCCAAAATTCATGAATATCTGTCAAAAAGGGTCTCAAATTCGTCGATGGACTTGACGGCAATCAGCTGCAGCTCTGTAATACTTAATTTCTGGTATTTATGTTCAGTACAGAGAGCGCTCAGTTCTTTGAGTTAATTAAGTTCAATGTAGTTCACTGCTCAGGAAATTGAGTTGGTTGTTTAACGCTATATAACAGCTCTATCACTTTTAAACTGAATGAAAAAACTAAATAAAGTAAAAATACTGTCAAATTTAATATTTATTAATTTCAATTGTGTATTTTCAAACTAATGTTGTAAACACATAGAAGACAAAAAAACGAAAATAGGTAGAACTAAAAACAAAATAAGAAAATCATCATCAACGGTAACAGAGAAAACTGACATAAAAGAAAGGAACAGAAGAGTATTAAGCAAATATCCCCAATCAATCCCAGTCCCAAAATAATGTCATTTCCAAGTCAAAATAAGAACAAAAATATAAGCCAACTGGTAACTGGTAAAGAAGTAATTCAATCCTTGTGGAATGGCAATTTTGGGGGGCAGGTTCTGTACACACAGGGCAAGGTTGTTGAGTGGACCCAACTTGACGGGATGACAGCAACGATCCTTGTCGATGGGCAGATCAAGTTGACATACACCCTCTTCGCGACGCTCCATGTTGTTTAACTTCCACAACACCCATTGTGAGGTGAACTAATGTACGCAGCGATCCCCTTGTAGTTGTGCAGGAAGTAAACAACCCACATAAAAAAAACTAACCCTTATGAGAGAGCAATCTACCTCGGATACGCGGTCGGACCTACATCGACGACGAACATTTTAATTAATTTTTATTGTGGAATTCATAAGAACTTATATACTAGACAAAAATGCTTGAAAAACTAGTTGTACGTACATTGTTACTACTCCTAACTTACTGGCCCTAGGCGGGCACTCTAAGCTAAACTTAACCTTATTCTATGTCTTTCGACCTAACCTAACGATGAATATATATGACATCGATGAATGTTTACATGTACAGCTTAATATTAAGAAAATTATGGAAAAAACTTAATGTCAGAACTGTTTTATTTAAAACTTATATACTATCTTACATACTACCTTAAAATAACCTAAAACTAGCTTAACTAGACTTACATACTGTAGCAGCCCTTATAACGAATTCAGGCACTCTTCTAAGAAAAAGAGATAAACATGTAAAAGGGGCTCCCGGTGTGAGAGCAGTGAACATGAATAAAGATCACTCTTGTGTAGTTTGCGAAGCGATACGGACGTACTTATAATAAAGTAATAAAGTTGATCGTTAAGTGTTTTATTATTTCTATTTTCTATCGGTTAAAACTTCAGAAGTGGGATTTACTCGTGATAATGGATCTTGAACAATATAAAAAATATACGGCAGTTCAGCTAAAACAGTGGCTAGCGAAATTACAGAAAAAAAAAACCACGGGCAATAAGTGTGAGTTGATTTTGCGTCTTTTGTCGATTCCGGAAAACGAACGAATTTCCGCCAAATTGTGTAGCGACGGCGTCATCGATGTGCTAACAGCAGACGGAGAAACCCAGGAAGAATACGAGGACTTTCATGAAGAAGACGAGTGTGAAGAAGAGAGCAGCAGTATTGAAAAAGATGAGGAACAGCAGATCGAAAATGAGCGAAGCAGTGTAACGAACGAAGAGAGTAGATCAATGACGAGTGACAAGATGAGTGCCGGGAATAAAGAGAAAAGTAAGAAGAGAGCGATGATGAGTGGTAAGGATAATGAGTGGGAACTTATAAGAGAGAGTTGTAAGTACTGCGTAAGGAAATAACTTTACATAAACGCGAAAATGATCTCCTAAGAAGAGAGAACGAGTTGCTGCTGAAATACGCACTAGGCAGCTATGTAATGGTCAAGAACTATGAAAGCAGAAAAGATATTCGTTGACAGAAGTTGAGGGTTTCCAACTAGGACAGATACCTTATGAAAGGATATGGGAAGTAGCGAACGTAAGACACTGGGTTATTGACAAAAAATGTAACTTACAAAGGAATCGGGACGATTTGGAGTCAGGAAGGCCGAGTTGTAGCAGCCCTTATAACGAATTCAGGCACTCTTATAAGAAAAAGAGAAACATTTAAAAGGGGCTACCGGTGTGAGAGCAGTGAACATGAATAAAGATCACTCTTGTGTAGTTTGCGAAGCGATACGGACGTACTTATAATAAAGTAATAAAGTTGATCGTTGTGTTTTATTATTTCTTTTTTCTATCGGTTAAAATACACATATATATACATGCATGTATATTGTTATAATCACATATATATATATATATGTACCTTCTCTATATACATTGTATATACACATAGGACAAAACTACCTTAAAACTACCCTAAGATATGTAAGTCGGCCATAGGTTGCGGCTGATATATTTCCATCTAATCCGCTGCAAGACAGAGACCGACTGCTCCCCATAAGGGAGAACGCACTACCCTTTCTACACCGGGTCTAAAGGGTTCGACGCTGAAGTTCGTCTCGCTCCCCAGCCACCGGAAATTATGGTGCTGCCTAGCAACATCCCGAATGTGTCGGCTGGATACCGCCGTATTGAACCGGAGGAGACCCTCCTCAGCTCGTTGTGCAACGGAACGGTCGTGGTTGAGTCGCCCATCCACAATTGATCTAGCTATGTGAAAAATGAGCGGTACCGCATTCATATCTTGTAATAGGCCGTACTTATCTAAATGGAGAAAAGCTTCTGGGGGAACGAAACCACTGTGGCGTACCTTATCGTGGTATTCTGGATTGGGGTAGTAAGCCCCCGAGATCAAGTTATGGGACGAGTTCATCGCTCTAGCAGTATGACCTCGAATCAACTTCAACAGGAAATTGTCCACTCTTATCAGGCTTGCCCTGTTGTATAAGACCTCATTGGAATAGAATTTTATGTACTGGGACTCTGGAGTTCGATAAAGTCGAATGCAAGCCCTAAGACAAGCGCTCTCAAACAACCGACTCTTTTCCATCAAGCTTGCATGCCATCTGTAGAGCATTGTTAAACAGGATTGTGTACATATTAACCACTTCCAGGGGGAGGTGTCTTAGCACAATGTTGGAGATCCCGTCGATTCCAACAGAATTTTTCTTCTTTAATGATTCGAAGACCGCTTGGAGTTCTGTCTTCGATATGAACGGGGAATGAACCCCTTCGTCGGCGATGGCATTATCTGCCATGTTATCATCATTGAACACGACAGAGCCAGTGTTCTCAGATCGCCATTGTTGCATGTCTTCTCGAAGTTGAGAGTTGCTACCCAGTACGCGGTCTTATCCAAGTCGTGGTTCGGGCGAATCCTCTCATTCACCTTGTACACTTCTTGGAAAACTGCGCCTAGTACCTCCATTTTTTCTTGCGGATCTTCGACCACAAAGAAGTTATCGTCGAGTACGGCGTTATCTGGATCAATACCTGCTGTAGTCAGTATTTGTTCGTTGTCCGTCGTTCTAGGAAGCTAAAGGCACGGAATCGAAAGAATTTATTTGCCTGAGGGAACATGCTCGGCTTGTTAGATCTAACAGCCCGAATCTTATTGTTCCAATACATATTAGTAGAAAGTCTGTAGTTCTGAGCAATCAATGTTTGAATATTCTTATTGAGCGATTTCAGTGTCCTAACTTCCTCGTCTCGTCTGTCAGTAAACCACCTGTACAAGGTTTTTAATCTTGACATTAGTCTACTCTTTTGTTGGTGGAGTGCGTCGATTGTCCCATTGCGGTACAAGTTTTCATTGTTTGTGCGTGTATACCGAGGTATAGTAATGTCCATGGTTCGTTTAATTGTCTCGTCCAATTGAATTAGATACATGTCAACCTCTTGGTTTGACAAGTTTCTATTGGACGGTATGTGGAGCGCGTTCGAAGAGAGTGATCTTGTCATTTGTCTGGAGAAGCGTGTCTATCGAGCCCTGCTGTAATTGTAGGGGTACGTTAGAACAAACTCTCCTAATTCCGCAATATCGTTGGGGATCCTAATTTCGGCACTAGTCCGCAATGGTCACTGAGATACACGAATGTGTTCAAACAGTGAACCGTTTGTGCGTTTGTGTCTGTCAACTGCAGTCTTGCGTCTAACAGCAGGAGATCCGGATACGAGCCGCTTCTGGGATAAGACGAGATCTCTGTTGCTTTCAAATCGAGTCTATACACGTCACTGTGTAAGCAAAATCAGTTATAAAGCTGATCACCCCTGCGATTGGGGACCATGTTCTGCCAATATCCATGTCGGGCATTTAAGTCCCCGGCCAAAATGAAATAGTTCTCCTCCGAGTCCAGCCTCAGACATCGAAAGAGTGAATCGAGCTCTGATATATTTGTTCTGGAACTAGGGTTGCCAGAGGAGTAGACCGACACCGTATAGAACCTCCTTCCACTGCGGAGCGAAATGCACACGATGCAGGCCTCCAACTGCTGAAACCTTCGTACTTCACCACTATACACTATTTTAAGTTTTATGTTATTTTTAATGAAGATCGCAACACCGCCTCCATTACTGGAATTGGGTCGCTCTCTTCTAATAACATTATAATTGCTGTCCTCCAGTATGCCTCTCCGAGTTAGCTTGGTTTCGCTGATCAGCATAAGCTCTGGGCTTTGGTCATCCAAAAGTTTATAAAGCTCGTTTTTTCGGGGGATCCCTATCAATGAATTTGCATTCACTGCAAGGATCTTGTGAGTGAACTCGTTCGTCTGCGCAGCCATTAAAATGGTTGACGTGGTTAGCTCTGCAGGAGCGCCAAGATTTGGGCTACCCGTTCCTCTAACCGATCCATATGCCTTTCAATGGAGGATTTCCAATCCGGCGTTGGATCATGTGCTCTTTCCTCTGAGGTTGCGGCACTACCTTCGGTAGTTGCTGCTTTTCCGTGCTCCTCTGATTAGACGCCATTTGGGCGTAGGTCACCTGAGGCGTCACGGGTATGGTTGCCCCGAGTGGATTTTTCACTGGGGGCTGCTTCTGCAGAACCATTTTTGTTTTCCACTCTTGGAATTTAGGGCAACCCTGATAGTTAGCGGTGTGCCCCGCGTTGCCGCAGAGTACGCATTTGAGCTGACCCTTGTCAGCTGCTCCCTTTTGCCCCAGAGGACAACTCTCCGCACTGTGGTTCTCACTGCACTTGACGCATCGAGGCTGCATTTGGCAGTTCGACGCGGCGTGCCTGAACCTTTGGCAACGGAAGCATTGGGCAATGCCATCTCGCCTTCTTATGCTGTCCCACTCGCACTTATAAGAGCTAAGTTTTCTTTAGATTATCCACTTTGCTTGTGGGTGTAACCTGTACAATATAGAAGGGTAATTTCCGCCCCTCTCTCTTTGCCTTAACTGTGGTGAAAGGCTTGACCCCGACGTACTCGATTTCCTCGCACACTTGCTCTTTGAGCAGTTGGAGGACCTTCTCCGCTTCGAGCGGGTAGGTAAGCTTTAACAGCCGAGACTGGCACTTTTCGCCTTTTGGAGTGAACGAAAAGAACTCCAACGTCGACCTCTTTAAAAATCTTTTTAATATATTGTAGTCATCCACTGTCTTGCAGTGGATTGCGTACTTTTCAAAGCCTTTACTTCTACTAATATAAAAATTACTTGAACCTACGGCCTCCTTGCACATCCTGGCAGTTTGTTCAATATCCGCCTTGTAGATATTGATTGGCGGCACCTTTTCTTTCTTCTGCTGCTGTTGCGTTGCTGGTTGCTGCTGTTGAGTTGCTTCTTGCTGTCGCTGTTTCTTTGCCGGGCGCTCCTTTGTTGCTGGTCGCTGATGTTGCTCAACCGCTGGCAGCTGTTGTGTTGCTGGCAGTTGTGCAGTTTTTGTCCGCTGTTGTTGCTGAGTTTCTTTCAGCTGTTGGTTGATGTTGCTGCACTGCAGACCTTGGTTGCTGCTGCTTCTTTTTTTGTTGCGGCCTATTTGCCACTTGTTGTTGCTGGTTTTGCTGATCCAGCGTTCTTCTCGCAACAGTCTTCGCTTTCAGCTCTCTGATTTCATGCAGGAGTCGCTGAATTCTCCCCTGCATGTCGTCGACTAGCGTCTCCTTCCTGCGAAGTATCCGCTCGACTTCGTCTTCTGTGTCGGACGAGAGGGAATCAAAGCTGTTGCTGCTCACAGCGAACAAGCCTTCCCCTCCATCGGACACATACTGCACCGCTTCTTCCTCCTCCGACTCGCCTGCAGTTGTGCAAGTCGATGCCGCTTCACTGAGCTCTCCCCCCTTGCGCTCTTCGGTTGACGCATCTGTATTGCTGCGTTTTACGCTTTTCGGCGACGCCTTCTTCCTCCTCCTCTTACCAGTACCTCCAGTGGACATTTTTTTTTGATGGCCTGATCCTGACACCAGTTGTTGTAGGTCGTTGTCCGCTTCTAAGAGCGCGGACCGCTCATTTGATTCCATTTTCTCCACTCAATTACTTATTCTGTAAGTGCTTTACACAATAGACGAGGAGAAAAGGAAAAAAAGTTTTTTTTTGTCTTTGCTGGGGCTCGAACCTGAGACCCGTAGAGTCTGGAGCACTGATTATTTTTTTTAACGCAATTTTATTTAATTCATTCTATTTTTACTTAGTTGCTAGACAAAACTACTTAAAACTAGCTTAACTACCTTAAGAATTACAAATGTTTTTAATACTAACCTACTGACCCTGTGCGGGTACTCTAAGCTAATCTAATCTATGTTACAAATGTGCCTCGGCTTAATCTGCGTTTTATTTAGTGACAATCTTTTATTTATTTATTCCTTTGCCCAGAAAACTTACAAAAAAAAACCTAAAATAAAACTTAATACTATCTTAACTATGTCCGTAACAGTACGGACACGTGCACCAGGGCGTATATGTTGTGTATATGCCTAACATATATAATTTATACACCTTGATGCACCTTTTTTTTGTTTTTGTTTCATATATATTTTTTTTTTGGATTTTTGTTTTAATATTTTGTTTTTTTTTTGTTAAATTTTTTTTTAATTTTTTGTTTTATATTTTTGTTTTGGATTTTTTGTTTTATAGTTTTTTTTTTGGATTTTTCGTTTTATAATTTTTTTTTCCTTAAAGCTACCTTAAAAACTATGTAAGCTAAGTGGCGGAGGCTGGTTTTGGTGTAACCACCAGTAAAATTGTCGTTCTTTGGCAGACTCTTTCCTATCTCGAGCGGGGATCGCTCTACTGAACCGGAGGAGATCCTCGTGGGTGCGAACGACATCCGGTTCGTATTGAAGTCGCCTATCCACTGTTCGGCGTACGACATGGAAGATGATAGGACATCCTTGTGAATCCTGTATAAGGCCAATTGTGTCTAGATAGAGGAATGCTTCGGGAGGAATAAAGCCGTTAAGGCGCACCCTTTCATGGTACATACTATTGGGGTAGTAAGCCCCACAGATCAGACTGTTGGAAGAGGACATGCTCGTGCAGTGTGCCTTCTCATCAGTTTAATAATAAAATAATCTACCCTATTCACGTTTGCCTCGTTGTACAGGACCTCGTTAGGATAGTACTTCTTGTACTCAGACTCGGGTGTGCGATACAAACGGAGACAGCTCCTTAGACACTGCCTCTCGAACACCTTCATCTTTTCCATCTGGGAAGGACTCACGTTGAACCACGTACAACCGTACACCATAATGGGCCGTACTAGGGCCATGTACCAGATTACCATCACTCTGGTATCAAGTTGGCTGCTGAAAAACAACCTTCTTGCCGCAGCAAAGGCTTTTCTGGCTTTCGTCAGAGCAATATCTATGTTTGTGAAAATACAGATATTGATCCAGCCAAGTGCCTAGATATCTAACTTCACTTTTTACAGCTAACGACCGACCATTCGGGTCAACTATGCCGAACTTACGCCAGTTTTGGCGCATATCCTGCGTTGCCCTGTCCAACGGGGTCCGGAAGAGACTAGTTTCGCAGTACTGTCATCGCAAAATCGCTGGATTTTCTCGAAGTCACGCTGCAACAAGATGTTTATTACCTCGACCTTCAGACCTGAGCCGTACGCAACTAGGTCGTCGGCGTACGCATTTAAGTGCGGCATGGAACCTACAAGATCTGCAGTGAATATAGAAAACAAGATCGGGGAACCGATGGCCCCGTGTTGCAGGCCGGTTTTATTGTTAAGGACCGTAGTGGAAGTTACGTAACCATTTTTCACAACGAACTTTTATGTCATAGACCATACCTGTTATCATGTCATAGACCATGTATAGCAATGGTTTACTTATGCCAAGCCTGCCTAGCTTGAAGAAGAGGCCCTCCAACCCCGAGACTGCATATTGCAGTTCGCCGCGGCATGCCCAAACCTCTGACAACGAACATACTGGAGTGTATTCTTTGTCTTTTTTATTGTTTCCCATGTAACAGACAGAGTGCCTAAATGGGTAATTTTCTTTAGGCTCTCTAGTTTGCTGTCTGGGGTGACCTGAACTAGGAAGAAAGGAAGTTTCCTATTCTCCCTTCTCGATGCCGCAGTGATGAAGGGCTTAACCCCTACGACCTGGACATCGTCGCTCTGCGCTTGGCGCAGAATAGCGAGGATCTCATCGGGATCAGTGTCAGGATCCACGTCCTTGAGGAGCATGGTCTGCTCCTTTTCCCTTTTTGGGGTGTAGGAGAAAAACTCGGCCTCCGACACCGCTAGCCTTTCTTTCACTATGTAGTAGTCTGCCATTGATAAGCAATGGACAGAAACTCTCAACGGACCCTTATATTTAATAAAGTAGGACTGCTTAGTGACCAACTTACATAATATATCAACGTCCTTCGTCTCCAGTCCGAAGACGTCGAATGCAGGGCATCTCTCCGTTTCGGCTGGCTGCTGCTGCTGCGGTTGCTTCTGCTGCGCCTTCTTCTGCTGATAATGTTGTTGCTGCTGCTGCTGTTGTTGCTGCTGCTTAGGCTGCTGCTGTTGTTGTTGCTTCTGCTGCTTTGGTTGCTTCTGCTGGTTTGGTTGCAGCTGCTGCTGTTGTTGGGCAGCCTCTTTAGCTGCTCTCCTGGCCCTTAGTTTGGTTTGGAGGGCTTGGATGTGTGCGTCCAGCTCCTCCCTCTCTCGCTGGCTCTTCTCCAGCTGCTCCCTGTCCTCTTCATCTTCATCCTCCGATTCAGAGGACGTCAGAGTGTGGAAGGGGTTCTCTCTCCCGCTGTAGGAGAATCTCCCCTCCCCTTCTGTCGACTCGACGGCGAGCACTCTACCCCGAAGCTACCGATTCTTGTTGGATTTATTTTGGTACTACTATTTCCACACTAAGTCGAGACACGTCTGCACTGCATGGAGGTCTGTGAACGACTGAGTCGACGCACTTACCCACTACGCCACGGACACCCACCTATATCCACAGTAATATTTAAATAATGCCAATGTAAGATTAAAGAAGTGTAGTGTAATCCTTCCCCGGTTCTTGGAGAAACTAATATGTTGAGCCATCTGTAAAGGACTAAACTCCTGGAGTTGGTACTGTGATATCAATCCCCTTATAAATACTTAACTTAACTAACACCCTTAAAAGCTTATTCATTGTGAGCAAATTGTTGAATTAGTTGTAGTATAAAATTGAATTCATTTAGAAAGGAAGCGTTTTCAGCGAGTAAAAAAACCCACAATCCATAGTGTCCCATGAGGATTTCAATTTATCAATCATCGAGGCAAAAATATACATTGAATTTGAAAAAAAAAAATACAATATCGGCGAGTATGATTTAGATATTAGCAACATCCAGAAAGTTGGATGCAACTGTCTTTCAATTATTTTTACTTATTACAGGTCACCAGTTAGGGATATGTCCTCACAATTATATACACAATGTACCCACAACATTAACGGATGGTATTTACAATGTTTAATGGCCCTGTATCTTATTTCTGGTAGAATGCCATCTAGTGACAAATGGCATTTGGTTTTCAAAACACAAATACAATCATTTCAAATAAAATCTATGTAACAAGAGCTGGCGCTGTCGGCATTAGAAAAACGAAATGACAATCATCCACATCTTGAAAAATGTCGGTGAATGGTGCTTCCCTTTTCATTCGAACGAATAGAAATTTTCATTTCAGTGTTTTTAGGAAAATGCATCATTCCTGTTAACTTACGAATTCTTGAAATAGTGACATGTTCGGTTGAAGAGTATTCAATCGCTGATTCTCATTACCTATATCTACCGTATTTTTAGAAAGTTTTAGAAAGTATTCGCACTTGTCTGGATCAGAGCGAGAGATGGCAGATTGACTACATGAGTTAATCTGCTCTAAATAACAACGCGTAGTTATTCGAATAAATTACATGCCCGATTTGTTTCATTTAATAACTACAATTGTTACGTTTTCTATATACATAGCTTCAAATGTAATTTCCAACTAGTGGATAACGGAAAGACACAATGACAGCGTCAATCTTACAGTGTTTTTTTTAAATGTTTCTACATTCATCACATAAAACTCCAAATCTCCCGTTCTCTAACATAAAAAATTTGGCGATCCTGCAACAGATTGGATTTGCATTTGGTTTTTTTTTCCTTTAATTACTTGTCACCAGAGATGGAAAAAATGTCACTTTTTGAATAACTTTTGGAACAATTACATTTCTTACGTCTGCTACTCGTGTGGTGGTTAATGTAGTATATGTAAGAAAATGTAGTAGACGTTGAAGCAATGTCAAAATGGAGTTGAGATGTCAATTTGGAAAATGTGCTGTGGAATACCGAATTCTTGTTTTACAGGTTCGGATCAGATTGGAAAATATATGTTTGGGGTGCTCCTACTGTAAAAATAGACAAAATAACGGTGGCTGTAATTTGAAGAATCTTGAAGATAGACATCGAAAGGAATTACATGTGTACAACCGTATTATTCAAAAGCACATTATCCCTTCTATTGCAGAATATATGCCCCTAATATGGTGTTGATGCTTAATAACGATCCTAAGCACACTTCTCGGCTTGCGAAAGGTTACTTTAGCTTATTTCCGGCTTGCGTCCAGTCCCCCGATCTAAATAACCAAAATAAACAGCTGAATTGTGGAATCAAATTCAAATCTGTTTCTAAAATGTATTCCACAATTTTGATGCAATGCAATATAGTGTGCTATACCTATGTGTGGACAGTGATAGTTTAAAAAATTCTTTTATTTTTTTTAATACCATGCAAATACTCTCATTCTTCTTCTATGCAATAGTGTCAAGGTTTGCGTAAAATATTGTAATAAGATCAAAATTCGTTGTATTGATTCGAAAGCTATAGGCAAGTTAATATAGAACATAATGTTCTAATTCGATCTCCACCACTGTACCTGGGTCGCGTGCCCAGTATAGTTTCTCCAAAGTATTGTTTGGTGACTCACTAACAACTACTGAACATGTACAGTTTTCTGTTGCTGAAAACATAATTCGCTTAAAAAAAACGCCCGCAAACGCACTCAAAGAGTAAGAATTTTTAAGAATTTCATTAAAAAAAAAATTAATTAAAAACGTGTTTTTCAACCTATCGTCTCAGTAAATTTAGTAACTATATCATATAAGCTCAAATTTCGAGTCATGGAATAATCTGTATAAGTTGCGTAAGGTTTTCTATCCCATAGGATTGATAATGACTTCCTAGCACTACCCGCTCTCACAGGAATGTTAATAATTAACAAATTTGGAGATACAATGGTTCAATATGCAGTAGTAGTCGAAAATATTTGCGTTGTAGAACAGCAAGGCGCACACCATTGATGGATATCTAACAAAGTACATATAATGCATAATTACGGGAATGCATTAACAACGTCAACACACAAAACGCATAGAAGCTCAAATGTGTTATTTCACATTTGTTCGAATCATATCTACATTTAGATGAAAAAAATGCTGAATCCGTGGCCCTTCAAGTGAGGGCCTTTAGCATAATATGTCAGTTTGTGTGCGGTCAAGGCAGGATTTTGAGTCGAGGTTAATTTTCAAATTATCTTACTGTTTACAAATCTTTCTTACTGAACAGTGCACATCGTTCGATTCCACACCAGCGTCTCGGAGAGTGAAGCAGACGTCTGGAAGTGAAAGTTCGAAACGCGGTTATGTAAAGGCATTATAGCCGGATATTTAAAAAAATCCAAAAGCGACCGCTTATGTGTTTCTAAAAATCATAAGGCTACAATGGATGTTGGATACTGAGTTCATCGAAAATTAGTTAACGTTCAGTCTCTTGAAATAATTTGAGTACGCCAGGTGTAAAGCGAACGCAGAAGTAGATCAAAAAAGACGAAGGTACTTAATTAGCGATAGGGAATATGAGGTTTGTTGCCATCTATAGATAAAATCGGAATGCTCCGTGCATTATCACTCGATGTTGCTTTTAAGCGATCATTTGCACCTGTAGTTCGAGTTACAGATGCTCAGTCGATCAGACTTCTAGTTGCATTGACTATTCGTGGAAATCGATTAGTTTACCAGATAGATGCCACTGCGAGATGAAAATGGAACAGGAAGAAAGTAGAAAATAATCCAGAAAATCTGGAAGTGTATCTATGTATAACGTATATATGTCGGAATAGATTTCAAATATTCTTCGGACGGCGCATGGGTGGGCCTTGTTTTGCAGGTCTAATCAATTAAATCAGTAAATTTGGTTTGAAACCCACCTCACGTGTACTCTGCAACAACCAAACATGAGTCCGCCGAAGTATGTGGATGGAGTATTGCATTTTTTGCTTGCAACAACTTTTACAGAAGCCGGAAAGGTATTATTGCTACTTTCGAAACCATTATATAGGAAATAAATAAATAGTTTTATTTCCTTCATGTGGTAGACCATCGTTTCCTAGAAATGGGCCATCTCTGGATGTAATATTAATAGACAGGCGATACTATAAGTGGACACACTTTGGGCTCAAGTGCGGTTGTGTACTGAATTGATGACTGTGGACTCACGTGCTAACTAAGCTCCTAAAAGAACTGGATGAATGTATCCAGATACGCTTTTATAATTGCAATATTTTATTACGATTGGCAACATTATTCCAAAATTATAAGCATAGAACTATGTTTGAGTTAGTTCGTAATTTTTATAACCCACACAATAGGCAAGGCGGTGACTTCACTTCACGTGTATTCACGTGCTAAAACTTTTGTACAAATGGTTCACGGATACTGAAGTCGAATTAAAAAAATCATAAACAGGCAATCTGTATACACTACAGTTGGATGTGATCATACACTAGGGTAATAAAATACCAGCTGTAAGACCCATTAACTCGGTAGTGTTCCCCCAAGTAAATAAAATATTCCGGAGGAAACATCTGAATGACATTTAGGGCATTAGTTTACCCAGAGCGTTGAAGATCACAAATGTATTGCCCTCGCTTGGCATTGAACCGAATAGGGAAGTGCTCAACAATGAGCTTGGCATTTCGTAGTTAAGGATTTATTACTAAGAGGATGTGAAAGGAATTGTTGTGGCATTGGAGAATAGACCCCTTTTTAACAATTTTAAGCTTGATTTCGAAGGCGAGAAAAAGAACATTATTTTCCTTCCCGGTCCACACAGATTTTATGAGATTTATGTGATCTTACAAAATGTCCTATTTATAAATTTTCTTACAAAAGGTGCACAAAAGTTGCACGGTTATTGATCTAGCAATTCTTGGACTTGTAGCCTAAATTCACCAGATGACTTTGTTGGATTTTGTTCTTTATTTCGTATATACATACATATGTACATATCCATAAGCCAAGGATAGAGACAACATTTTGATTTCAAAAGAATACCGTGAACTCAATGATGAAGAAAAAATGAGTGTGAATCAATAGTACATTGGGTATTGTCTTTGCTCTTCTCCTTACAGAAATGAATACGTGCAGAAAAGTCACTCAAGATTAAGATGCGACTAAATTTATATGGAATTAAAAATGAAAAGGTAAATCGACCACTGTTGAACTCTAACTCGTATAAGATACCTAATATGCTAGAGTGAATGCAATATTTTCTCTCTCTCTATTCAAGTAAAAGCGGACCGAATGTTTGTGAAGATAAGATTTATTATTTTATATTATTCTTTTTTTCAGATATTTAATTTCAAACTTGCATTGAAACTCATATTTTGCATCCGTCTGTTCAGCTAAAATTTCCCCCTGTAAACCAGATGTAAGTATCAATTATTTATTTATTTATATTATTTTGCAATATCTCAGTATTCCACGAAATATTAAGACTCTAACGTTGTGTGTCAATATCTGTCTAAATTTTATCCAATTGGAATCAATGGATAATTTTTTACACTTTCACTGCATGTATTAAAAGGTAAAATGTTGGACACCTTGAAAGTGATTGACCTTAAGTTACAGAATGTTTTTTTCTTTTATATATACAAATTTGTACCGAAATGAAAACATATGAATTTTAGGGTTTATAGTTCCGAGGGTATCAACATAACAAATGTTCCATGCCATACCTGATAACGATAAATTGACTCCATATCATAGTCTTGTTAGAAAACTAATTTTGTCTCTTTTCAATCGATTGTGAGAAAACCACGTCCCATCAGGGCAAATAACAAATAATTCCAATAATATTTCTATCTTTAACGTTGCATTTACAAAATAATAATTTAAGAACACTAACTACAATATGTATAAATTTAAATTACATTGTTCAATACATTATCCTTGTAAGTTTTGTTAAAGTACAGAAATTAAATATAAAGTGGCATCACTGTGCATATGAATACAGACAGTCAGCTCAGCAGCACTTTTCTTGTACTCATCTGCAAAGAGTTCAATTCAAAATGACTGCGCGCTCTCTCAGTTTTGTCACAGCTGCCGTTGATATTGTAGTTATAAGAGTAGTGCATTAGCATTTTCCGTACGTTGTTGGTTTTGTTTTGTTATTATTTTTGGAAAGTTTAGGCAATTTTTATCCATGCACATTGAAAAAATAATGAATAAAATGAGTCACTAAAATAATGTCTATCGTGTTGAATATTCAATAACTCATCTGAACATGAATATTGTGGTTGTTTCAAAGATTTTCAGTGCGGAAGTTCTGTGTTTTCATTCATATTAAATTTGTGAATTGTGATGTAGGTATGCCGTCCTGAATGAATTTCATAAATTATTCAAATATGTATAAATGAAAAATCTTAAACTAAATTTCTTTATGAATCAATTCACAAAGATTAAGTATAAAATTAGTTTTCTATCATATATTTTTTTCTGATTCACATTAAAAAGCGAAGGATTATAGCAAAGACCTTTATAAACATGTCGTACAATAGAACATACAGATGTACGCACTTAATTTTAATATGTACTTCATATGAATGTGGATACATATGTATGTATAACTTCAAAGAGCGCGGTCCATGGTTTCGAGATTGCTTCCTTTTAAATATTAATTGTTCTCATGAAATAGAGAAATTAAGTTGATTTAAAGTAATTGGATAATTATGGAAGCAACCTACGCATCATATTAATTATTATTTTGATTGAAAGTATGTTTGTTGGGCTGCGTGTGTTGTATGTAAATAAATTGATGATACTTACATATATTCTTCTATTGGTCACTGACATCGATTTTTCCTGTTAACACAGGATCTCTCTTAACAGATGCAAAATAGAACTTACAATCGTATGAATATCCGTATGTGTATGGAAGTACATTTGAGAAGGATTAGGATATACTACAAACATAAGTATATGTATACTACATGTGTCTGTAAGTTTTTTTGTATTGTAGATATTGTAATGATGTGACAGAAGAACCCCACTTTAAGAGTTAAGTGTAAAGTATTTCTGTACATATGGTACTCATATGGTGGATTAAACTATTGTCATTAGAATTGTGAAGGCAATGTCATAGAGAGAATTCTTATAAGTGTCTCAAGATGTTCTCAAGGGGATGTCACAAGTCTATCGATACATTACCTGATATTGAACGTGCTCAAAGTTCAACATCTTAATCGGCTAAACAAGCAATAAATCCTTACATGGAATAAATCTATGGTTTGGAATATGTATATACATGTGTATATTTCAGATAGATCAACTTTAGGGATTTGGAATCATTAATGAAATACGTGCATTTTGAAGCATTCAATTGGCGCGCAACAAATAAAATTAGTCCTTTCAAGGGTTTCTTGAATCGATATTGGAAATGTATACAAGTGTAGGAAATGGTATGATGCTCTTACGTCCCACATTAATTCGTTCATATCTGTGCGTTATTAATTCACTGGCGAATAATATATATTTGACATGATAGCGCAATAAACTCTGTCCGTGAACTGTGTGTAATATTTATGTGTGAAGCATTCCTCCACGGGTTAGTCGCTCATAGGGAATTAAAATGTACCCAAATGTGCAACTGAAGTTCCATGAACTATTGCTCTTCATACCAAAGTTCAAGCAATTTCCGTATCTTAAATGCACATATTTTATCTGCTCAATTATAGTTTGGTTTCCATCTATTTCCCAATTGTTTGGAACAGATTGCGAATTATTAAGTTTCGAGCATCTAAAGACGTTCGCATTATTTTATATGCTTATCAAAGAATTTTAATTTCTGTCCAAGCTCGTGATTGCAAAATGCAAACATGCCGATTCTATGCACACAAATTATTTCGGCACGATTTACAGGTTAATAAATTTGAATGGTCTTCTAATTTAGTTTCGATAATAACTCGTATCTGAGAAGTAAGCGCAAGTAAAAATGCATCACAATTTTGTATTCTAAAATAAATTATTCCTTTCCTCCTTATTGCAAATAAGTATGCAAGACGTTATGAGGCACCTAAACGCCGTCCGGCATTATTGTACATGATTACTCACTGATTTCTTATTAATACAGTACGAGACTTGCATGCATTCATCGTGTTCTGCATACAAATTTGTTGGTTCCATCAAAGCTGCAGGTAGAGGAAACCGGTGACAACGATTGCTTATCAATTTCCCATTTGACTGTGAAGTCCATTTGCAATGCAAGACTAGGTAACTTCTGTGACACTAAATAAGCGTTTATATGTTGGTGCATATCTACATAAAAGGGAAAATGTTCCCGCATTTTAAGAATCGATGTGAAGAAGGAAAGAATCGTTTAATGTAAATTATTGCTTATTCAGGATTGGATATTGCAATTTTTATATGTTAACAAGTATAATAGGTATCTGTATGGCTCTATCTACTTACAACTATATTCTGCGCTTCGATATGAAACTTAATTTAGCAGTGACTTCATATTTTTGATTTAAAATCTGTACATTATAGAATTATTTTTATATGAATTATAAATAATATGCACTTGTAGCTTTCTAATTACATATTTAATTATTTCAAATACTCTTTAGCTTAGATTTTATGAAGCTGTGTTTTGCTGTGGATACGATTCGTTACAATGAACGCTTTCAAATTAGAACATATTATCGCGCTGTGCCTTCTTTTATACTTTTCGGAAAACCCTGGCTCACAAATCGATGCATTCGATTTTCAAAATTTCACAACACAATACTCAAGTGTTGCACAAGTTCCTCGCCGGAATAGTAATGCACATAAGGAAGGAAATAAGGACAAAACATCAGTTTTCGACAATCCTCCAATTAGACAAGATATTGTTGATTATGGAGGTATAGAAGAAAGTCATGATGAATACTTAAATAAAGGTGAACCGGATGATAAACAAGATTTCTTTCAATATCCTGATGGATTTGACGAAATTGATGCGGTTAAAACGTTTAAGAACTCAGAATATGAAGAGGCACAGCTAGGCACAGGATTGGTAGCATTCGGATCAAAAGTAAGCTCTAAAGACGTAGGATCTACGTTACCTGTTTTTCTTGATGAGCCACAAAGTTCCTTTGTTGTAAAAAATCGACCTGTAACATTAAAATGTAAAGCAGCATACACTCTACAGGTATACCGATTTAACAAATTATTAAGTCAAATTAATAAAAAAAAAAAACATATATCATTTGTAGGTGCACTTTAAATGCAGTGGCAGCTCACAGCCACCACCTTCGGTTCGTGAATCTCATGTAGACCCCCATAGTGGTGTACATATGGAGGAAGTAACTGCAACAATTGACCGAGATCTCGTCGATGAGTATTTCGGCACAGGTCCATTTCAATGCGAATGCCATGCTTGGTCATCACGAGGAGTAACTAAAAGTCAAGCGGCCACAATCAGTGTAGCATGTAAGCTTACGTTATGCTATTTAACAAAATATTGATTGTTTTTTTTTGCAAAATTCAAAAACAAATCATATTCAATTTAACAATGTTTACATTATTTTTGAACAGACATACGCAAACAATTTGTAGCTTCTCCAACCTCACTCCGCGTGGAACTAGGATCCAGAGCAGAATTGCATTGTAAACCACCGAACGGTGTACCCCCACCTACAATAACATGGTATAAAAATGACTTTCCAGTTGTGGATATAGATGGCATTGAAATAACGGCGAATGGAAGTTTAATACTCAACAAGGTCACTTTGCAGGTAAAAATAATTTATTGAAATTGAGAGAAAAATTTGCAGAACTGAGAAATTAATTTTGCAGGATATGGCAAATTATACATGTTATGCGGATAATATTGCTGGCAAAAGGATATCTGATTCAGCTGTTTTAATTGTTTATGGTATGTAGTGCGGCAATTTCTTAGATTTGATTCCCATTTGATTAATTTGGATATGCATGTGTTGCATACAATTACTATAAGGACACCATGCTTGTACCCCAGTTTGTAAAGTAAATCATCACACAGGTTTGATGATTTAAGTTAGTCAAAATTCGTTATTGAGTCATTAATACTAAACTAAAATAAACTTCGCTTCATCCAATAAGCAAGTCTCCATCATTCGCTCACCGCTGTGAACATTAACTTGTTAAAAGATCAATGTGAATTTGGAATGTGTATTGATGTCAGCATTGGGGTTTATACAAAAGTGTTGTTGAATAGCATGATTTAATGAAATTGAGAAAATTTAGTTTAAACATCGTACATTAAAATTTATACATTTGCTCATTTTTTTTAGTTTTAAAATTAAATTAACTTTACAATGCTAATTTTATTTTATTAGTAAATGGAGGTTGGAGCACATGGACTCCGTGGAAAGATTGCAAATGTTTGGGAAAACTTACTCAGGGACGAAAAAGAACTAGATTCTGTAACAATCCCGCACCCTTAAATGGAGGGCTAGCCTGCAGTGGACCACAAATTCAGAAATCGTCAGACTGTATGAACTGTCCAGGTAATGAAATTACTTTATTTTTTAACAGATTGATAAAAATCGTACAAAATAATAAAATACAAGCTGTTCATACAAGGATAACATATTATTCTCTTCAAAACATTGAAGTTATGCATAGCATAGCTAAATAACACGACGCAACATTCGATTCACCAATATTTTTTTTTTTTGATACATGAATCACTGCATTTTTACACAGCGAAAATACGTCAAGCATATTTGTCACGCTTTCATATGGCTCTATTTTCCCGAAAAAAGTCCGAGGTTAGCTCAATCCATTCAGTAATTATCTAAAAAAGATCGCCGTCCTTCACTGTGGATGGGTTATTTGTCCTGACATTTCGGAATTATAGTTGCGATCGTCCTGTTTGATTGCGTGTCTAGAAAGACAAGATGTGTGCATTTTAAATTTGCTGATCATTTTTTCAGCTGCGGTTGCTTTTAAACTATAAAACTGGTTGCAGATGTTCTTTATGTGGAAAAAGTTTCACATTTCCAGTGCGACGAAAACAATGTTTTTTGGTCAAAAAATAATAAACAGATGTTCACCATCTAGACAACGATGTGTTAGAATGTGTACTGTACACAAACCATACATATTAGCTATGACATCTGTTAGAAATTCCGATGTTTCATGTTCAACATACCTATTAATTTTGTTTGAAAAGCCATGAGCTCACGCATTTACTTACTACGCCCATTGGGAGATGGGCAGAGTTTCCGGTCTGGTGGTTTCAATTCCTTTGTAAACGGGATATTACAATATTACGCATAGGATACAGTTCATTGTGTTTTGAAGTAAATTTTTGATAATGCACCGTAAGTTGTATTAATTTATTAATGGCTTAAGGTTTAAAAGTTATCAAACTACTCATTGAATGTTAATAGAAAAAATATTTAAAAAAACCGAGAAACGGTTTCAAATAAAAAAAAACATGAATAATTTCATTTTCGACTTTAGGGACAGAAAACGTTGAGGTTTTATTGAATAATATCTAGATTACATCTGTGTAGTGAAGGATTGATCATTGACTTGTAAGAAAGCGCGCTATTGTTTAAAGCGAGCCGTGTTAAACCAAGCGGTGTTAATGGCCTTAATAACTTCGGATTTTCAGATGTAGACTCAAAGGTATGTTTAAATATGGTGATGTTCATTTAATTACAATCTTATTAAGGATAACATTAATAGCGTCATAGTTGTTACAATTTAAAAAATTGATAAATCAGTAGATCAATTTGAAATTCGGAAACAGTTTGTTTCGCCGCCTCTTTTGCATTGCTTTAAATATGCTTCACGTTTCAATTACGTCATTGCGAATAAAAATGTATGAGCTTCCTTTCCGAATGACTTTCTTGAGGCAAAATACACTCATCGAAAAAGCTATGAACTGAAAGTCTAAATTATTCCGGATCTGAGGGGATTGAATAACTTCAATCAAACATTTAATACAGAAAACATGATCATCATATTTGTTTTAGCCATTAATTACTGTATCAGAAATCAAAAATATTTTGTATTTAATTTGCATTCTTCGTACTTAAATGAAAATAAATAAAATGTAAACAATTCTCCATAAATTGTTTCTTTTAAAAATAATGTTTTCTAAAATAAAATATTTACGAAACCATAACATGTTAATGCAAGTCAGGCCTCCTTAAAAATCACAAAATCCAAGAAAAAAGGAAAGGTGGAGGAAACAATTTTAACCGGTACAAAACCATAAGCGTAAGATTACTAAGATGTCTATTAAGTTATACAAATAATCGATGCGCAAGTAATTACATGTGTGTATACATATTTATTTCTTTTTTTCAGAAGATACAGACATAATAAATACAGACAGTTCCATTGTGTTAGCGGGTAAGAGATAATTTCAATATAAGATACTACAATACGAGTTCAGTAAAAATTCTTATACCATACTTTTAACATTTCAGGGGGTCGCTGGTCGCCATGGGGTGAGTGGAGTTCATGCTCTGCTGATTGCATACAAGTACGACGTAGGAAATGTATTACTCATTCTGTGGATGATGCTTTAATGGACAGTGGTATAGCGCACACCCTTAACAACGGCTTCGTCAAATCATTGTGTTCCGGAAAAGACTTTCAAACGGCTGAATGTAGGGGTGAAATGTGTCGCATTGGAAAGAATGGTGAGTAGAAGCAAATGCGATATGCTTGATTTATAGTGTTTGTAAAAGTGTGCTTTCTTTTTCTTATATCCTTAACAAGTAATAAAAAACAAAAGTTCATGCAATTTTTAGAATTCCTAAGTTTTGCCTGTAAAAGAGCTGAACTCCTATTTCATCTTCCTATCTTTTATGTATTTAGGAATGAAAAATAGATTAATATAAAAAATAAAGCAGCATTTTTTGAAATAAACCGAGCTGAAATTGATACTTCAAACCTTCAAGAAACGTCTTCACAAGAGGATGCTTTAAGGCAAAATAAAATCAACGAATTTCAAAGAAATCTTGAAAGTAACGATTTGAAATAACTAATAAAAATATAGGGTATTTCATTCTTGTGTGTGTTTCCTGAAAGATTGTAACGAAGGTTATGCAAACTGTCACATAATTACATTTTCATTATGTCTTTCCCTAATCTTTTAAAGAGCATGAGTCAGTTGGAAGATTAAAGTCTAAAAAAAAAAAGTCTTGAATAGAATAGTTAAGGATAGAATAATTTTCCTAAATTCAACAAGTTGCTCTGAAATATGGTGATGGTTGATTTGCAAATAATTTGCATCGACTTAACTCGTTATGAGGATAATTGTTTAACGTAGAATTTGTGCCTATGCTGCATTATATTAGTCAATTAATTTTTAATTTAGATCAAAACTATCAATTTCCAATCGTTAGTTTTCCACCGATTTTCAAAAACTGTTACAACATTTACCCATTTTTCTGAATAACCACAAGGGGGGGGGGGGGGGGGGGGGGGGGCAGCAGTAAGAAACAGTATAATCCTCTATGATCATTATTTCGAAATGTTAGCTATGTTATGTTAGCATATTGTTTTTTGTAAATGTCTTTTAGATTCAGATTTGGCATTCTACTTGGGTCTTGCATTTATAGCAGCAGTTTGCTTTGCAATTGGAATTGGTGTTATATGCTGCGCTAAACGTGGAATGTCTACAAGCCCAGATTACAATATCGCTCGAACAGGTCCGTTTTCATAATGATAATTTCTGTAGAATTCGTGATGATAATTTAATGTTATTTGCAGTGCTGGAATCAAAATATGTAGGAAGCAGCGAAAAGAAAATGATTCATAGGAACTATGTTGCTGATGAAAACATCAATTACGATTACGCTAATCCAGGGCATACTTCGTTGAGCGGGGAGCAAGCAATATCTGAACATCATTATGACGTTCCGAATTTATCGACAAAGTAAGTGTTCACAATGAGATATAACATTAATAATGTTTAATAACATACGTACATTTTTAGTTACACAAATCCAATTGATGGCATAAGTGTTGATTACATCAGTGACACAGCAGACACATCAACTTGTACGTGTAAGGCAACAGAATATCTTGAAAGAATAGAATTTCAGTTTAATTTCATTTTTAGCCGATTCAGCTGATTATGATTACACGGTAAAACAAAAATGCCACCCACCAATAAAGCAATCTAGTAAAATGAACATGATAAAGGATATATTCAATGAAATGGGCGGATGTCTGAGACTATACGATGACAAAGTTACTCTGAATGTGCCAGAATATGCCTTGGGAAACTATGACAAAAAGGGAATATCAATTGCTGTTCTTGGCGAAGAATTCTCCCGCCTCAATGTGAAATCATTCGATTCAATGCTTATAGCAAGCACTATCGTCTCGTGCACTCCCCTTAAATTCAATTTTCTAAAACCCTGCATACTAAAAATTCCACATTGCTTGACTGAACCATCATTATGGAATATAAGTGTGTACAGCTCTGAAGCAAGCAATAATGAATTAAATGTGAAGTGGGAAACAATAACCAGAGTAGGTGTTAGCACAAATGTTTCAAATTTTTTTATAAAAGTAGATAAGCACTATGCATACATAATGACAGAACGAATGGGTCGATTTGCTATTTTGGCCCAACCCGACCCTAGTATGAATAATTTATCGATAGAAATGAAACTATTAGCATTTGGTCAAATCGCTCCTAACTGTGCTGTTGGTAGTTTACGTGTCTATATTGTAAAAGATTTCCCAAATAGTCGCGAAATATGCTCTCGTATCGAAACACAACTTGGTGGAACATTCATGGGAGAAAGCGAAACATTTTCATTTAGTTTAAACGACAGTGATCTTAATATTCGTATACGATCCTTGGGTGAGTGGGAGGCGGCTTTAAGTCATCTGCAAGAACAGGTGATACCATATAATCACATCCTCAGCAATAACTCAATTTTACATTGCGAATTTAGTTTAAGAAGAAAAGAATCTCATTTTATGGATATTAGTCTGGAAATCGATTTCTCTCAAACGAATTGTGGAAGTGAATTGTATACTTTTTCTGTTCCACAAAATTTGAACAATTCGCCGCACATTCAAAGCGAAAGGCAAATTATTTCTGTAAACAAACACGGCTGCCTAGTTAATGAGAAATATCCAGAAATGAAAATACCACGCGAAATAAAAAATATACTATGCATAACACTTGATCCTTTAAGGAGTGATAAAAACGATTGGCGCTCTCTATCTATTAAATTAAACTTACTAGACTACATTGAGTATGGTGCATCAAGACCAAACCCTACGGAAAATATATTAAATCTTTGGGAATGTCGAAGTAATAATGAAAAGAATATACACGATCTAGTGCGTATACTCAAAGAAATTGATAGAGGTGATGTGGTAGATTTGATTGAAAAAAATATTGGTCCTGTTTGGCTTTAAAATGTGGAACATACGAACATAGGCCATACATTGGTTTTGTATGAAGAGAAAATATTGGCCTCCTCTAACTTAAAAACAGTATCGTTGTACAGGCGCGTGGACAGCTTTAATTATTTTTTTTACAAGACAAGTACGAAATGTGTACATTTGTGGCCAAAAATTATACAATAAGTAGTGTTAATAAATAAGAACATATATTTATATAACATAGTTAAGGTCAAATAAACTAGTTGTTAATTTATAAAACATAAAAACTAGGGTATGCATGAATACATGTTGATATGTGCATACAAATATGCAGAAATTAAAAAACAGAGTATATGTAAAGATTTTTCTGTTCTACAAGTTTGATAAATAAGAAAACGAAAGTAAAAAAGTAAAAAACCTTAGATATACTTTCAATATGCATATTTCGTTTTGTTGTTTTAATAACATTTTAACGTAACACAGAAGGGGTACAATATTATAACCTTGCAAATGCCAAATAAGAACAAAATATAAAGTATACATATATAGATTAAGAGAAATTTGCTCAAACATTCCGAAGTATTCGAGAAACAACGACAAACTTGATGAACGAAACATAGTACGTAAATAATAAAAATTCTCGATAGAATTTTCACTGAATAGACGGACACAAAAATAACCAGGCTATTTTATATATATTTCATTATAAATTAACAAATGTAATTATTGAAGGCAATATATGCGAGCATAGTTAATTGTTAAATTCCTTAAAATTAGGGAACAAGGAGAAACAAAAAAGCACTTCTTTAGAAATATGCCGCTGTTATAATTTTCTTCAAATTTTTTGTATTCTCATTTGCCTTTTCAAATTGTTTTTAAAGCATGATATTCATTAAGTTTTCTTTGTTGAATTTCACTCAAGTCGAAAAGAAATAACATATTTATACTTATACTTTTACAGTCAGCTTCTTTCATTTCATAATGAAATAACTCTGTAGACACCCTAGGCAAAGATCCATGCTGTGGATTCCATGCATTTTGTCAATACAACTTAATGGTACTTAAAGGAATCTGATTCTGAATCCCCATGTTTTTAATTTTGTAGAGATACATACTGTTTTAGTTCAAAATTTCAATCTTAAGTACTCCATAATTTTGTTAGCCTATTTTCTAAAACATAAAATAAGTCAATGGGTATCATCTAAAAGTAACACAGTTCATAAGATTAGCATCCAAACGTTTTCACTTTATGTAGCTCTGCTCTGCTTGATAAGTTGCTGACACGATTGAACCATTGTTGACAACACGGATCCAGTAAAATGTTGAAACCCTATCTTTATATCAATGGAGAACATACATGATTTTTTAACGATAATCAAGTGCTGGCTGACTATTACGATTGAAATTACATAATTAGTCTTCAGAAAAAATGTTCACCATTTATTCAATCAACAACCTTCTTAGTCTTTTCAGCATTCCATATTTATTTTCGTGATATTCATTTCAAAAATATGAAATTGTTTGTTTTCATTATATATAAAATATAGTTTACATTTATAACAAATCAAAAAATTAAAAGCTGTTTTGCCATTGAAACTTGATCTTAGACTACTCACTCGATGTTTACTTATTCGTTGTATTGTATAAAATTGAATGTTTTAGATATAAAATGTTATTTTATGTCAGAAGTTGTGAAGTATACGTACGAAAAGAAATCCATTTATATGTTATTTAAAAGTAATTTTTAATTTTAAGTACACAGACATTAAGGCGATTGTGTTTCGAAATGTTATCAATTAATAACATGTGCATGTTGTTTGAAGTCAGTCTTATATGTTTATTCTACTTACTTTATAATTGGGAAAATAATGCCCACGAAAATCTTTCCAAAAATGTGCCTGGTACACTGCCATGGGCTTGAGTGGGGCAACTAGATTAGTACATATATGCATACAGATATGCATGTATCCATTGATTTGAAATATAGAATTTATTTTTGATAGTAGATACTATGTATTTATACGAATGTACAAATGTTTTATTAAAATAATATACGAAAAACAACATACATACAACGAAAATACTACGACACTATTTATAAAATACTGTGTATTGATATATTATGTTTTTTAACAATGTAAGAATATCGAGTAAATTAAAAAGTAGGTTTTGTTAAATAAAATATGTGAGTTTGATTTAATTAAAATGTACTCTATATAAAATGTTGATATTTTATTAATTTTCTCACTGATGTGAATTGATGAGTATATCAAGTCGTCAATGCCTTGTCAGTTCAATACATCTCTCTGCCGTTCAGCTTACCATCACACAGTAAGTGTTGCAGAATGACTGGTTAGTTGAGAATAATTTTGATTTCTCGAGTCAGGAGTTTTGACTCAAGTTGTTTAATCGAAGGAGCATTCGGATTTTACACCCGCAATGATCAGCCTTATTGTAAGCAGAAATGAAGTATTACAGAGAAGCCCGACATCTATCTCTCGTGCCCCTTGAACTGTTTAACAACTGTTTTTTATAACGTTTTCTATTGATCAATCAGAGCACGGCATTCACGTTATTTCCTGAATAACTGTCAAAAATGCACTCAAATTCGTCGATTGACTAGTGGCAATCAGCTGTGAAGTCGGCTATCTCTTTAATACTTTATTTCTGATTGTGAGTTTCGGCAGAGCAACATTCCACGGGAAAAAAAATCTCTTTTAGCTAAACGCGAGTCCCCTTCGCAAAAGCTGAATGGAAAAAAATGAAGAATTAAATGTTTGTTTAAAGGTTTTTATTTGCTGAAGGGGGCACAATATTTACGCGTGTTCAATGAATACAACTTATAAAGCCAGTTTCTTGTATTTGAAATACAAATCATGAGCAATTCTTCGTTGTTCATCTTGCATTGGCCAAGTTATCCATCGTTAATAGAAAGCTCCTGTTCAAAAAAGTCTACAACTTGAGCAATAACTTGGCTAAGGGACGACTGTGCCAAACTAACTCCGTAGTCCTTGCAAACTCTATTTGGTATCCGCCCTCTGCAAAAAAATAAAAACGCAAACAAGAGGTCAGCTTTACAATTGATTGTATTGTAAATGATGGTCGGAAAATCATCAAAAATTTCTGCTCCATCAGCAAATGTGCAAATAAAATTAATGTTATTAATAATAACGATAACTTACTTACTTATCAGGCTGACGACCCATGCAGGATCCGAGCCTGAGCGATAGCTGCTTTCCATGCCTGACGGTACTGGGAACGCTGCTTCCAGTCATCAAGACCAAGCTGTCTTGCATCCGCGATTACTTGGTCTTTGTTACGGAGATTCGGTCTTCCTCTCCTTCCCGAACCAGGAGGCTTCGAAGACCCTCTTAGCTGGAGCAGTGTTGTCCATGCGCTCGATGTGGCCGAGCCAGTGCAGTCGACCGCTCTTTGCCTTCCGGACTACATCCACATTCTGGTACAGCTCGTAGAGTTCGCTGTTGTCTCCTCCATTCGCCTTCCTCGCAGACGGGACCATATATCCGACGTAGAATTTTTCTTTCGAAGGCACCAAGTATCAGCTCCGCAGTTTTGCTTATCGTCCAGCTTTCGGCTCCATATAGCAGGAATAACAAAATAAGGGTTTTATAGAGCATAATCTTAGTCCTTCGAGTCAGGAGTTTTGACGCCAGTTGTTTTGACAGACCGAAGTAAAGCCACGGCGATGTCGTTTGTGGAGTTTACGTTTGCCCCGAGGTAGACAAACTCCAAACAAACTACATCGAAATTGTAGCTGTCGATTGCAATATTTTGTCCTAGGTAGTGTGTGACGGATGGTTTTTTGGTCAACATCATATATATAGTTTTATCCTCATTGACCTTAAGACCAGCTCGCTTCGCCTCTTCTTCAATTGCCGTAAATGCTTCCACTACGGCACGTTGGGAACGCGCGACGATGTCGATGTCGTCTGCATATCCCAGCAGTTGGACTGACTTGTAGAAGATAGTGCCTTCCGTGTTTACAGCTGTCCGCCGCATGACAGCGCATCTCCTTGTTGAAATCCGGTGCAGATTTCAAACGGCTCGGAAGTTCTTGAGCCGAACTGCACGGTGCATCGCGTGTTTGTTAGCGTAGTGCGGCACAAGCGGATCAGTTTTCCCGGGATCCCGAATTCGACCATCGCACCAAATAACTCCTTCCGATTAATGCTGTCATATGCGGCTTTAAAATCGATAAAAAGGTTGTGCGTATCGATTTGAAACTCTCTGGTCTTTTCCAGGATTTGCTTAATGTGAAGATTTGATCTATTGTCAATTTGCCGGACCGGAAGCGGCACTGGTACGTGCCGATTAGTGCGGTGCAAAACGGCTTTAGACGTTCATACAGTACGCTGAACAGGATCTTGTAGGCGACGTTGAGCAGGGATATACCTCTATAGTTATTGCAAGAGGTAGGATCGCCTTTTTTGTGTATAGGGTATAACGATAATAATAACGATAAAAAGTGTAATAAAATTCTTCTGCCAGTTAAATGCGATTTTCAGAAAAGGTTAAAAAAGAAATACTTAACGCGCTCCCAATCGGTCTATAAAATGTAAGTGAAATATTACACGAACTTAGTATTCATACTGATTTAACCTTCACCTTGTCGGTATATACCTGTGCGTAGATAGCGATTTAAAATTTCGCATATCTCCGAGATTTATTAACCGAATCTAAAACGGCTCCTACTCAGTGACTAAAACGAACTATCATCGAAATTAAAGAACAGTTAAAAATGCGGATGCAGCCACCAGTAGCGGTCAATCAACATGAGCAGTATCATATCTACTCCCTCCTTAAGGTTGGGCATATTAAAGTAAATATTTATAGCCTAATGTGCAAATCAATTTTTTTTTGTTCGAATCATTAAGCGAATAGTTTTAATGTGTACCTATTGCGTTATGTTCTCTATTATATTATTAATTGCATTAGGGTATTGCGTATGAATTTGATGAGTATACATGTATTCCAAATGGACAAATGGTCCGAAATATTGCACAAAATGGATATTCTACAAACAGCTTTTAATGAACCATATAAATGTCTGAACACAATTAAGGAAATGAGACTTGAAACAGTGGAAAAAAAAATGTGGCCATGTACTGCACGTACATTTTGAGAAACTAACAAGTCAATACAAAACCGAAGCCAAAATATTTTGGAACTTAGGAGACAAACTTCTCAAAATTTTTACAAAACGAAAAATTAATGAAGCTTTTTGGATTCCTTGACTATGGTGGCATCAATTCCAGAATCTCATAGTCAAGTAGGCGCTGAACTGGTGAAAACTAAACTTAAGAGTGTTGCACGAAATTTGATTTCTAATGGGACTTCTCTTACCCAAATCATCGGAAAGCTTAAAGCGTCAGTTAAAGGAGGAAGTATTGTCAGCAAAGCTTATGAACATCAAGCAAAGCAATAAGTTTGCGAATACTTATGAGAAATAGAAGCCTTATCAAAATCCTTTACCAATGCATGTATTTCTGATGGTTTAAACATCGAATTAGCAGAAAAATACTCAGTTCGTGCAATGACCAAGAACGCAACTAATGAAAAAGTAAAGGTTATAATGAAAGCTGCTCAATTCAATAATATGAATGATGCAGTTGCCAAGTTTCTTAGTAGCTGTACTGAAAACTTCGGTCAGCCAAATGCTGTTTTGAACCATAACAAAAACAAAAATTACATTTGGAATCATAGACGCGGTCAAAGTCGTGACCGTGGATTTTACCGTGGTCGTAGCCGTGGGAACTTCCAGAATAAAAATCGTTACCGCGGTAAATTCGATTCAGTCAGGGATATGTGAGATTCACTAATGATGTTCCAGGTTCGGAAAACACGAACAGTCCCCTAAATAATCAATAAACACATTACAAAAATCCTCCATTTCAATCTGAACCTTAGTAGTTTCATAACAACACGCCCAACTTTAAATACTAAATTTTCATCCTTTCTCATTGATAACTGAGCAGACATATGTTTGATAAAAGCGGCATGTATTGAAAATAATGTCTTTGTTGATAAGCGAAATATTAGGAAACTAAGTGGTATAGGCCAGGGTGTAGTTAAAACTGTCGGTATAGTGAAAGCAGACATACTCGTTGAAAATATAAGTATGTATATCCGTAAATTTCCATGTAGTGGAAGACGATTTTCCTATACCAAGTGCTGGTATCAGATCCCCTACACCCAGGGATCATTAGATTAACTCACAAAATCAGAAAATACTATTACTGGAAAAACATGACCCAAGACATAAAGCGATATGTCAAGTCATGTGATAGGTGCAAAGAGAATAAAGCATGTGTGAAAAAAAGGAGGAGTTAAGGATTACTCCAACTCCAATAAAGCCATTTCATATTGCCATAGTAGATACTATAGGCCCTCTGCCTACATCATCCAAAGGCAATGAGTACATTGTTACTATAGTATGCGAGCTTACCAAGTATCTAGTTGCAATACGTATTGCAGATAAAAAGGCTACTACATTCGCAAAGGCAATATTTGAACAATTTATTCTTGTTTATGGTCCTATGAAAGAAGTTAGCACGGATCTAGGAAGGGATCTACTACTTAATGTTGTTCATAAGGTTTCTACTGCATACCACCACGAATCACTAGGTACTGTAGAAAGATCTCATAGAACTTTCAACGAATACATTAGATCATACATAAAAGCTGATAAATCTGATTGGGATTATTGGCTTTGTTTGTTTGTTTATTGCTACAATACAAGTCCATCTACTGTCCACGGGTACTGTCCTTTTGAATTAATTTTCGGTAAGCTGCCGGATACTTTTGATTTCGTAAGTAAGGACGAAATAGATCCCCTTTATAATGTTGACGAATATGACAAAGAATTAAAATATCGCTTTCAATTCGCTAACCATAGTGCACGAGAATTAATCAAGAAGAGTAAATTTACGAGAAAGACAACACACGACCAACATGCTAAGCCACAAATAATTCGTTCTACTGATGTAGTACTAATAGAACATGAACCTAGACATAAGCTTGATCCAATCTTTAAGGGTCCATATAAAATAAAAGAGGTTAAATTTCCCAATTGTATGCTTATTGATAAAAACTATAAAGAAATAATTGTTCATATGAATACGATAAGAAAAACAAGATAAATATAAGTTAAGTAAGTAGAAGTAAGGTACATATGAACGAATTTGTTTTAATAAGCAAAAAAAAATAAATCATTAGAACTTATAATAAATAAAAACAACGACATTTATAACACACTATAATAATTCGATTGTATTAGTTTAAAGTTTAAATAATTACTATATGTTTTTTTCTATTGTCGAGTTTTTCTTAGGTTTAATGGTTATTGTAATCATTATATCAATAAATATACTATCATATGTTTTAAGAAATCATCCAAACCAACAGTATCATTTATAACTATGATATTTTCTAATGTTATTAGATTAAGAAAATAACAACGTAATCTTAAATTAAGGAATGTAAGGAATCTTTTCATAATGATCAATAAATAAGAAAGCTGACGCATTGTTCTCTACGATATGATTTAATAAATCATATTTCCAAAAGGAGAAGGTGCAGTAAACCTGATATGTATCATATTGCGTCTGGCCCCAATTTACAGACGTAATCTAAGCCGCACAGTCTGGACGCTTGGGAACCAACCTTATCAGTAGTTCTCAAGAGTTTTGGCAATGTTCACGTGATCACCTGGTTGTGCTTGCATTGACGTTTGGCAAGCGTGAGTAGACATATGGAATAGAGAACAGTGCAGTCACTATCTACTATCAAAGTTGAATATTGGCGTTCTTTACTATAAGTTCTTCACGAATCGCGTTTACCTGTAGTTTGCTTGTCTGTTTTTTTAAAGGTCCTGACTCTTGAGACTGTCTTTGTAGTCAACCTAGTCCTCTTCTAGTCTGGGCGCATTATTCGTGGAGGTTCGTAAAGGACACACGTGGTTAACAGTTCATTAGCCTACCCCAGTCAGTGTTTCTGGGATTCCTAAATTTCCTAACCTGGTTGCTCTCTGTGTTAACCGTGAAGGTTATCAGTCCATGGTCCGACAATGACGGAGTTTCTTAAACTTAAACTTAAGAGAGCTGGAGTTACAGCTAAGAGTAAAGTCTAAGACTTCTTGTATGTTGCTGGTGACGATCCCACTATATAATATTCTCAATGCATGGATTGTTTTCTATAATAAAGTCAAAAAGATCATTATCTCTGTCGTTAGGTGCTTCCCCAGACTGTGTTGTGTGAGTTGCTATTCCAACCTAGATACAAATGTCTTTTTAAGTTGGTCTCGAGGCCATTCTCCGTATACGTTGATGTCAATATCAGCGGCTGACTATTTGAAGATAATACGAATTTTTAATTAAGCTTATTACAAACACACAATAAACTTACACAATCTAAACTTAAAAACTAATGCTTTACCTAGTTATAAGGATTGGTGCGAAGAGACACCAATTTTACAAGCCGGGGACAGTTGATATTGATACAAATAAGATATCATATTGATACCAAAAATAAGTTAGTGGAGATAGAGCAAATCTGCGGTTTTACGACCGTTTTCGAATGTCTCAATGCGAATGAGACTGAGGTGATTGGGGTATGGAGGCAAGTTGTTTCTATCAGACCAGGCAATATTGAAGAAGGGACGAGCTATTCGAGGGCTTAATGGTTGCAGATTTGGATAAGGAAGAAGGACCACCAGGTCCCCTGCTAGACGGAGCCACACCTTTCCCGCGACTCAATCTCCAGAACAGAAAAGGGTTGGCATTGGGGACATGCAGGGCTGAGCTTGTGGCAACTTTACTTCCTTCCTCGTAGCCACGAGCGCTCGCTTTCAGGATTGGGAGAAGAGAAGCCCTTCGCAAAAGAACTACGCGCATGCTCTCATGAAGAAAACCCCACTGCGATAGAAAAAAACCAATCGGGCCTCAAAAACAAAAACCGAGAATGCCAAAAAAAGCATAAAAAGGAGAAAAAGAAAATTAGAAGGCACCGTGAACACCGATCCAAAGCTATCCTCATAAAGCCAAAAGGAAACGAGAAGTACATCGATGTCCTCAGAAAAATCAGAAATAAGGCTAGTCCTGATGATACGGAACCTATCGTAAAAACTCTACGGTAAAAACGAAATCTGGAGGTGTCCTCTTAGAACTCGTATCCGAAACAAAGGACAAGGAGGCCATCAGGAAAGCTCACAAAGAAATCCGAGAAGATAGAGCAACTGTCCAATGTCTGGAACCGAATATATCGCTAGAGATCAGAGATTTAAATGAGCTGACCATAGAAAAAAGAAGTCCAAAAAGCCGCCAAGAAGAAAGCTACCGATCTCATCTAGGTTGGAATCACATGCAAGAACAGAACCTCTGTAAAAATAGTCATTGTTAAAGTTTACTAGTTAACTCTGGAGCCGCCCGCGAGATTCTAAAAGCCGCTACCATAAGAATAGGATTATGTCAGTGCAGAATCCGATAGTATTAGACAAACTATACTTATTATCGATGGTAGGGACTATCGATAGTTCTCCACCTCTACGCTACAGGGCATATTTTGCCTTAAAATGTAATACAAAGGCTTGTATCAGCCGTAATACAGCGTATAACAATTTCAAAATCAAAACATGAGCATATTCAAGGTTTTCACCATTTGATACCCAGTTTGTACACCGCTTAGAGAAAATAAATTGTAGACGGTCATCACGTGAGATAACTATATTTTGCAAACTAGGTGGCGCTGTTTGCTCATAAAATTACGATATGTGTGTTCTGGCAACATTTAAAAGTAATTAACATGTCAGGTTCACGCCTCAGCTATAACGCACTTGAGAGTACTAAAATCAACATAATTGTCCAATATAATCAAATATTTGTGCATAAGTAGTAATGGAATCTATACTAATAAAATATCCACCAGAATTGTTCTAGCGTATTTTTTTTTAATCGGCACCGACGAATTTACATGTAAGACTTATTAGGAGTGATTGTTCATTCGTTGGCTCTATTTCCTCATTCATTTCATGAAAAATACCTAGAAAAACGTCATATAACCATAAGTAAGGCTCAGAATATCTGGTGTTATCCGAATAAGAAAATTAATTCATGCATTATCCAAACCTATCACGGTCATCCGAAATATTCATCAATGCCCCAAATCTTCTGAAAAAAATCTTTTTCCCCTTGCTACAACCAACGTCGGCACTTTGGATGAATTTTGAACAAACAAATCTTACCACTGCCGTTCTGAAGTATGGTTGTGTTCTTGGAACAGGATAAAAAGGCCATCATCATATATGTTGGATATCAAATATAATATCCAGATAATAATCAACGCCCCAACTCATCAATGATTCTATTCGAATAAGGAAATGTAATGTTTTTTCATCGAAATCCGTCTCGGATATCAGAAATATTCATACACTGTTACCCCATAATCAATCCACCATTACCATATGGTTGTGTTCTTGGGTAAAAAGGCCATCATCCCATATGCTGGATATCAAATACAACACACAGATAATAATCAACGCCCCAACTTATGAATGAATAGGTTCTATCCGAATAATGAAATTTAAAAGGCCATCATCTAATATGCTGGATATCAAATGCATTACCCAGATCCAAACCCATCAATGAGTAGGTGGTATCCGAATATGAAAATGTAATGCATGCTTCATCCAAATGCGGCTCGGATATCCGAAACATCCATACAATGCCCCATTTCAGGTTGAATAATAACAGGTGATATTTAAGCGTATATTCGCTTAATTTATAAGTGCACAAATATAACGATCTTCGGCGCTTAATAATTTATCATAAAATTTTGGCAGCACCGACGATATTTGTGACAATTCTGACAATCAAGGGGTGCAATCGTGTAAGTTGATAGCTGATCGTTAATGGGCAAAATCTTCGGTTTGCGATTGTGTAGCGTGACCATCACAAAGCAAAAACACCTAATAACTATAAATAAATATAATAAAAACAATTTTCATCAAATGAAAAGAATCGATTACAAAACCTACACGGAATGTATAGCAGAGACACTCTGGGTATAGCAAAAGTTTTAAGCAAAAACATTTTAAAATGGTCTAATACATCAACCACACCTACAAATTTAAGACACATACAGCCACCTAAACAATGAATGAATAAATTCAGGAATCAACGCACAGAAAATAATGATCACAAGCATTATTTTTATTTCATAAGCGGCGATAGATAGGATGAGTAACTTAAGCGGATATAGGATATGTTGTTAGTGTATTTTACATGCAAATTGAAATTTAAACGTATATATTTGTTTGCAAACAAAAAAAGAATAATCAAATAAATAAAACCATTCCACAGGAAATATGGTTGTGTTCTAGGATAAACAGCCCCGCATCAAAAGAAATAGGAGGCAGGAATAGATTCATTCCGTTATCGAACATTAGTTCTTTAGAAAAGATGCTCTCGATCTCAAAAGTGAGAAACAATATTCAGCTGCAAATTTAAACCAAAAGTGCAGTTTAAACACAGTGAAACCCGTCACAAAAAAAATCATATTCCTCTTGCCACATCTCTTTATTCCGAAAGAATTTTAATCAAGTAAATCTACCACCGTCATTCTGCAGCAAGTATGGTTGTGTGCTTTGATAAAGTCAATACACAAATAATCCTCAACGCTTAAACTCACCAATCAGTAGGTTGTGATTAATAATGAAATAAATGATTAATAATTCATGCATTATCCAAACCTATCACAGTCATCCGAAATATTCATACACTCACATCCCAGAATCAATGCCCCAAATCTTCTGAAAAAATCTTCTTACCCTTGCTACAACCGGTCGGCATTTTGGATGAATTTTGAACAAACAAATCTTACCACTGCCATTCTGAAATATGGTTGTGTTCTTGGAACTAGGTAAAAAGTTCATCATCATATATGTTGGGTATCAAATATAATATCCAGATAATAATCAACGCCCCAACTCATCAATGATGCTATCCGAATAAGGAAATTTAATGTTTGTTTCATCGAAATCCGTCTCGAATATCAGAAATATTCATACACTGTTACCCCATAATCAATCCACTATTACCATATGGTTGTGTTCTTGGGTAAAAAGGCCATCATCCCATATGCTGGATATCAAATCCACACAGATAATAATTAACGCCCCAACTTTTGAATGAATAGGTTCTTAAGCTCACCAATCAGTAGGTTGTGATTAATAATGAAAGAAATTTTGCTTAAAAACATTTTTCAGGATTAACAGTTAATGCAAGACTGTATAAAGCCTTAAGATACAAATTCTTGGCATCCAATTCAAATAAAAACAGTCCCTTCATGACTCATCAACATGTCTTTGACTGAACAATAAAACATTTCGCAACAGAAAAAAGAGTGCACTGCATATTTTTAAATAATCAGCTGAAACGCAGTGTGCGTTCTTTAATTCAAATTGCACACGGAAAAAATCAATAATCTGTTCCTGAGAAGGTAGTTGGGCTAAGTACCTTCTCAAAGAGTCTTATTATTATGACTTCGTAGACTGTCGTAAACGAGTAATCTCGAGTAAGTCATTACACTTTTCCTTCGATTATTGTCCAATTGTCGTATCGTGCCGGAATATAACCGAATATTTATGATTTCTTACAGCAAAATAACTGTGGCATAACATAATTGACAATGGGAAAAAACATTTACGGTCAAACAGCAGTAGGTTTAATATTTACTACTTATATTTATATTAAACTTTATATTGAAAACTAGGTGACGCTGTGTTCTGGTAGAATTGCGAGATATTTTTCTATTTACAAGTTAGGTTCGTGTCTCAGCCGTATAACATACATGAAAATACTAAAATCAGGGGAAGTGTGCTAAATGTGGTGTGATGTAATACACCAAAGTGCTGTTTTTTACTATTAACCGATTTTCTGATATCCTGAGAATGGATACAAACTAAAAGTTTTTCTTTACTAAATTGGGTACAGGAAAAATCTATGTGGGTAGGCAAATGGGTGCAACGTCGTATATCTTGTGGCCGTGGCTCACTTAGACCTAGATGTTGGGCCCATTGTACCCTTGATGGAGGATATGTTACTACCAGACCTTTATAATTACTAAAACCATCCGGATTAATAAAAAAACTTTATGCAAAGAAGTGTCTTCCCAAGAACTGTTCTATTTTCCTTTCCAGGACCGGGCATTCGCAGAGCAGATGTTGAAGAGATTGCTCATCTCTGCAGCTCCGCAGTGATGTTGGTCTCTTTTTGCTCAGCGTCGTCCAAAAAACCATTGCTATTTCTCCAATTTCCAGATTGAGTCAAGGAGTTCTGTTTCTATGCAGGGCTCCGTCCTCCAGGTTTCTTCTTGTGAATCCAATCGGACTGAGTTCGTAATGATTTCCCCGAGATCAGCTTTTTCGCTTACGCTTGAGTGCTGTTTCGTACATAACCAATTTAGGTTGGAAAACGGTGCAATAGTCCTTTAGTCCCAAGGATTTCTCGAAGAGATCACAGATGATCCATACTTTTCATCTACTGCTACCAGTGGTTCTTGCCATTGTTACCGGACTGGGTAACACAAGTTGGTCGTTATACTGTGGTGCTGTACATCCTTTGAGTATGGAAGCGTTACCGTATGAATTTTCCCTTCCAGGGGCCTGGCAGAGCCGCCCCAGTCAGAAGGATGGAGTGTCCGGTGAACTAAGTCAATCAACACCAAGACTCAGTGGTGGTGTGAGCAAACAGCAAACCGTGCCGAAGGTTTGAATGGTTGAGTGATAAGTCAACCGTGAACGAGTTCCTTCAGGTGCACTGCCCAGAGCCTGTCGTAAGTGTTGGCTGTCGTCATAGTAGACCTGGCTATGCTATGACGGCTACTATATACACCATTTACTCGTGGGAGCACAACTAAAAAAATACCCAAAACGAACAAAAACAACGCAAACAACAACAATAAAAACGGGAAGCATACTTGAGTACAAAGATGCCTCCTCAGATCAGTTATCGGACACTGATCACAAGACTGGCTGCAGTTCAACTGCAGAAAGTGAGGCTTCAACGGCAAAGAAAGTGACACAGCACGTAAGACATCAACGTGCAGTCAGAAGTGCCAGGTTCCAACTTAAGAATCCTTAAAAAAATCCGAAGACAGTTGGACAGACAAGGACAAGGACACTTTTCGCTGGGCGAGCAATCTTTTAGCAGAGGTTAAAAGCAAGCCTGCAACAGGCATGCCCCTACCGAAGCAGAAGACTGCTAGCAGTGCATACAATGATGCTGCCGGAAAGAAGGGAAGGTCATCTGAACACATCAAACCGACCGGGATGGAAGGGCGGCTAGCTTCGCTCGCTAACAGGATTCGAACCCCTTTTTCTGCAGAGTTTAACCCGCGCACGCGACTTCGTAGCTCCACTTAGGGTAGGTCGCCAACTGTCAGGCAGGCGCAATCATACAATTGCTGCATACAATTTGAGGAGATATCAAGTGTAATACACGATCAAGCCAAAGAGCGTGCCAATAGATCAGTATGGGCGTCAATACGGCAGGACTTGGGGTCCTCTGCCACATTATACACAATAGTGACGAGACCCATAATCACGTATGCATCGTTTGGTGACTTAAGGTCCTGCAACCAGAGATGGCACAAATGCCACTTTTTTGGAATAACTACACTTCTTATGTCTGCTACTCATTGTGGTAGTTGTTGTAGTATACGTAAGAAAATGTAGTAGACGATGAATCAATGTCAAAATGTCGTCGAGATATCAACTTAAGGTCTGTTCAATTGTGCTTGGATGTAAAGAATGTGAAAACATTCTAAAAACACTGTAAAACCTACACGTAACAAATGTAGATAATCAATGAAAGCAATCGGGCGCGTAGTATATTAGAATAACTACGCGTAATTCATCGAGTCGGTTACCTCATGTAGTTTACTCCGCCATCTCTGTCCCAACAGATAACGGTAAACAATTCCAGAACTTGCAAAGAATTGCATGTCTTGGTATAACAGGTGTTATGTAAACATAACCCAAAAACCTGGAAGCTATACTCGATACATATATGCCATCAAGCTGCAGCTATATTATGTACAAGCCAGACGACCTAACGGGTCCCCTTAGGATAATCAATTCAATCCCTGAAAGAGACATGTTTAGTAAAAAGCCGGACGTTATGGTCAGACAGTATTGTTTCCGCAGGTTATTTGAGGTTGAAAGATTGGATCCTGGGCATGGGACCAATGGTGTACCAATATTAGACTCCAGAAACCTGGTTTGCTTCACAATCCGATCAAAAATGGATTTTGGAGTTGGAGCTGAAGTCTTTGGACCCAACACAAGGATTTCCGTATTTTCCCTATTCGAGTCATACCCTTCTCTTAGTGCCGGAATCCACGTCAATAAGATCTGCAATCTAGAGGGTATCTGCTCAAGATTATTAGGGGCGCTAGAATTCATATACTTTCAAGCAGCACATAAGCATAAGCGTCCAACCTAATGTACTGCAATCTCTTAACACATACAACCAAGTAAAGCGGAAAAAGGGTTTCAATTTCAATTCAATGTACGTAGAACAGTTGCCTTCAATTTTGAGTTTAACTTAATACCCATATTCACCAAATTTCTTTTAGTGCAATTATAATATGGTATTCATAGCGTAAAAATACAAGGGCTCGTGTCATGGGGAAAGTAGTACAGAACAAGGATTGAAGCAATATTGAAGTGAAAATTATAACACATTCCAAAAATAAATAAATATGCTTTCTTCAGGCAGTTTTTGTTAATTTTTCTGATTACGTTTCATTTCAATTTGATATTCACTTTACTCATGATATGATAGGGAAAATAAATATATGTAATCCTATTTAACCATTCAAACACAAAACAAACAAATAAAAAAAGGATTTATATTGCTCATCCTTTACCTTACATCGCCAAAACTTAATGGAACTCCACAGACTTTCTCAGAACATTTTAAATATCTTGGCATTACATTATATAGAAAGTTCAATTGGAAACTAAACTCACTAGAATGAATAAAGAAAGCAACCACCGCACTTTATGCGTGCAAGATGGCTTTAAGTAGGAACTGAAAACCCAAGATTATGATGGCGTCGTGGTGTGGTGGTCGGCACTGTATAATGCCAGGTACATAAAGATGATAAAAAGGGTGCTAAAGATGGCGTGTATATCAATCACAGCCTCAATGCGCACATCACCAACCGCAGCGCTCGAAACGATATTACACATCACTCCTGTAGACATAGAATTTGCAGCCAAATCGGCGCTGAGACTAAAAGCACTCACGCTATGGAGCAATCAACGCACAGGTCACGCCAGTATATTAAGCTCATACAGTTTTACCGAAGAAGCCACAGACTACTTAACGCCGATTTTAGACTTCGATCAAATATAAAACCAGAATACCGGTTAGACAATTATGCGAGACAAAATCGGTACTGAACATAAGCAACGCCAAGGAAATCTACACAGATGGTCTAAGACCGGGTATGTACTCGGAACAGTTCCAGATCAGCCAGATTATAAGACTTAGAGATTATTGTAGTGTCTCCCAGGCAGAAATACTGGCTTTTCTTAAAGCCGCTGAATGGATGTTGATGATGACGACATCAAACGAGAGCATCGTCATTTTCACCGACAGTCAAGCAGCAATTATGGCACTCAAGTCACAATTTTTAAGGTCAAAATTAACAGTGCCTACATGCGAAACAAGTATGGCCAAACCTGGACCTACAAAGAACCACGGCCATACTCAGTCTATGCAGGAGAAACCTAAGTAACCTAATTGGAATCCTTACAGGACACTGCGCAATGGACACGCCGCAAGCCGAGGATTACCATACAACGACTTCTGTAGCAGATGCATGGATGAGGAATAAGAGGAAAACCCGTCACATCTACTCGGCAACTGCCTCGCACTGGCCTCCATTAGGAAAGAGACCCTGGGAGAATTCTATATAAATGAACTAACTGATAAGTTATTTTAAAGTTGTAAAATTAAAAAAATAATTAATTCCAATAAGCCCAAAGAAGTTCAAATTCGTACTTGATACAATTTATAATTAAATATTAATGTATGATTCTCATGCTTGTGACTAATAAGTACATGTAATGTATGCAACGGATGCATTACAAGCTTAATATATACACTTAAGAGAATTTCGTCCCCCCGACTTAGACGAAGTCACGGCAGCATAGAGATTGTGGTGGTCGCTACTTAACCTCGCAGCCTGGGTTCGATTCCCGGCCGGTATGACCAAAAATAATGTTCACGGTCCCATTTCTTTCGAGTCATTGACAATGCTCAAAGAGTAATAACTGTATAGAAAAAGCTTCTCAAACTTGGCCTTTCGGGGTCGGCATAAAATTGAAAGTTCCTCCCAATCGTGAGAGAACAATAGGACGCATAGCACGAGTGGTTGCTGAGAAACTAGGCCCTGGCCCTCTATGGGCTGTAGTGCTACCCATATTATATTATATACATAGAGGTGAAAGAGAGCAAAACGATACACCTATATGTCTTCAAGGAAGGACACACATCATCGCCTATTTGGCCACCATAAGTAGATAAACTTTTGAGCTAGAGTTCAAAGACTTCATCTACATACCAAGTAAACAGAATGATGACTGTCAGTACTGATATTAAACGCAGAATAACTCTTGTCAATCGCTGTTTCTCGAAAGACCAAGCTGATGAAAAAGTACAGGTCTCTTCGGGAGAAAAGTATTCTGTTCATTATTCATATTATATAATAAATTTATATATAATAAAAATAATAATCATAATTATAATAGTAAAAATAATAATAATATAAATAATATAATCAGAGGCGCTACTATTCCCATCGGCATAGGTGGGGCCTGAAGTTTAATGACAGGTGGTCAAATTTTACAAGGGTATGTTTTTTGATGTTAATAAAAAATTAAAAGAAAATGGAACAAAAACCATTTTCTTGAATATTTTTACTAAATTAGGAATGAATGTAGAAGCATAGACTCCCGTAAGGGGAGGAGAGAAGCCTATGTAGAAGCGTAAAATTTGTCCTAGGATAATATTTGCAACAGCAAAAGCTGAAATAATGTGCACAGAAAGTATTTCTATCCAAAACCAACTTTGGAGGGTGTCCAACTTCCCAGGTTTCACTGTATTTTAAAATACATTTTCATCGTATGCATTATTTAAATACATAATCTGAAATTAAAGCGGAGCCATAGAGTTTCCATTTTCTTGTAATCATGACTTGTTTTCTGCTTGCTGATATTTCTCTCGCACATGTGATAAGAACAACAGATTGATCTATTGATCAACAGACTAAGTCTACTTCGAACGGCGATTCTAAGGTACTTGGTATAGTACTTTCACTGCATTCCGACATTTGGTGCTGCAAAATATTTCTTCGTTCTTTACCCGCGAATCAACTCTGACTTTATCAGTTTTTGTGTCTACATACAAATACAACAATTTTTTTATATAATCATGCATAAACAGGCACTGTTAAACTTATTTTCTAAACATTAATACAAACCCTTTTCCACGCGTGTTCAATTCCTACCGATTGGGAATAAACGGACAAAATGCATTGACATCAAAATATCAGCGATAAATAGAATCAATCTAATAACCTAGTTCTGTTCATCCTTCATATATGAACATCCGTATGAAAGTTCAATCCGATTTAACAAAGGAAATGTAGCTATGTTCTCCTTTCTATATAATATTACATGTAGTGATAAAAAAAGATTTTATTTGAAATGTTTTTTTTGCTGTTGGTTTATGGAAATATTTAAGACATTGTGAACTGAAATGAAAACCAACGAATCGATTGGGAAAAGGGAGAACAATCATTTTGGTTTCTTAGAGTTTGCTCTTGAAATGGATCTCTTTGCCATTTAACTTTTCTAATTGGGTCGAAATTCCTTTCTAACAAGGACCAAGTTGCTGGAAATGTGTCTGTTATTTTTCGTTTTCATATCCAGAATACACGCTGATGTCACCTGCTTGGGTAACAAAGTAAGAATATAAATTTAATAACATTATATATGAATGTATATACGGAGATAATAAACATTCACATACATAAGAGCTGATACAACCACAAACTGTATATCAGCATTTATACGGATGGTAGCAGCTTCTGAATGCGCAGTCGTCTGCTTTATTCTCTCTCATGTACTCAAAACATCAGCATGATTTTGGTAGGCGATGTTACCTACCTACAACATTTCGTTTATTCATTATCAATTTAGCCATCGTTCGCATCCGTCCTTAGTGAAATTTTGATCACATAAAACATTTATTTTTTTGTATTAAAGAAAAGAAATGACAAAAGCAAGGATTCAATAGGATTGATAGTGTAGTATATTGTAAAAATTTTTTGGTTTAGTTCCAATTTCGGTTGCTTGCAGTGGATAAAAGGATGAGGTATAAATTCAAGTTCCACATCCCTTAGGTATCAGATTAAAAGCGTATATTAATCCTGATACCATAGACACAATTCTATAAAATGAAAAAATTGTATTGGCTGGCTCAAAATTTTATTTATTATCACCATTAGACCTAGACTAATGATATAAAAAATTATTTTATTCAACTATTTTTTCACAACAGAATGTAGAAGTATTACACAAACCTACGGAATAATTGTATTTTTGTACTACATCTACTACACAGTCTAGTACACTACACAATCGGAACATTATAAAATGTTTCCGAAATATAACTCACCCATAAACTGCGCGGTTTTTGTGAAAACCTAAAATAAGTTATTAAATTACTTCTCAAATGTAACACAATACACGAGCACTAGATTTTTATCACATCATTATTATCTACTTAGAAGAAAAAGATAATTAATACTTCATATGAAACGGACTGTGCTTACTGTAGTTGACCATTTTTTACTACTCAGCTAAAATCAAATATACAGCTTTCTTTGCCGTATTGTATGCCTGCTACAGAAGATACTAAAGTTTTCCTCCATTCATCCGTTTTTTCATCTGGTTTTCAATGCGCTGTAAAGCAGTAGCATCCCGGGCGTTATATTTGGCTAACTTGTCAACTAGAGGCAGTTCAGATATTTAATTCTCTGGACACCTAACTCGACTCAAGTTATGATTACCATTATGTTCAGCGTGTTTAAATCTACTTTAAGAAGTAATTGCTTATTAGAAACCTAATAACTTAAGTATGAATTTTGTTAATTTGAAATTTGAACTAATCTCCTAAAAACTATGAAATCCCACTTAGGTGATTATGACTTGTGGACACTTAATTGTTGTTTAAGTGTAACGAACCTTCTCCCCCGTTGAATGGCCAACGACGGCTTTCTGAACATATCCAAAATACCAGGTCGAAGAGCACTTCTTCAAGGCTAAGTCTAGACATAAGAATAATGAATTTAATTTATCTCAATTCTACCTATTGACTTCTAAAATATAACACAATACACGAACACTGGATTTTCATAACACTTTGATTGAAAATCTTTAGTATAATTTCAGTACTTAAGTCTAGAAAATTTTACACATATTTTAAAACGTCTCAATTGAATAATTTTGTATCTTGTTGGGAAGCTCATTAAATAATTTGAACGTTTATATACTGAGGAGTTTTGTGTGTTTGTACTTAACGTTCTTGGTAATCTAAGATTATTCAAATTTTTTAAAAAAATAATATGATATATTTCGGCATAAGGTTATTCCTAATTTTGTTTAAATAAAAAACAAGACAGTCAATACAATTATTTTCTTGCAGTCAACCAATTTAACGAGTTTAACATATTATTGATTGCAATAAATCTGTTACACCTTAAAATACCAACACTGGACGCAGAATGTTTTATTTGGAATGGCATGTCGAAATAGAGCAATGCTCATATGGGATGAAACTAGTATGACTTACTGACTTTACTGCCCCAATTGCCACACCAAGATAGTTATAGGAAAATCCCACGTTAATTTGGGGATAGAAGAGATTTTTAGTATATTCTTCGTCCAACGCACACGACAACCGGGAACAGACTCAGCATGGTTCATTAAGGGAAAAAGATTTGAAATGCTTGCAAAAGGCAAAAACAGAAGTTACTACTGATGACAGCATCTATGAAAAATTCCTGGTTTGACAACGAAGGAGACCACTCTCGCTGCTTCATCAAGGTCAAAAGCGACTCTACTCTTTCACTCATTATGAAACTCACGCAAAATTCACTGGACGCAGAATGTTCTAAAATTTCATAGATCCTTTGGCATACGCGGGTGACATTGACGTGATTGGTCGAACATACCGAGTCTTGAATGAGGCGTTGAAACGGAAACGGCTAAAATGCGTCTGGCGTAAACAAAGAAAAAAAAAGAAAGGATATAAAACAGAATATTAGAATGGGAAGCTACATCTCTACCGAAATGCATGAAGAATAACTAATTATATTCTCATGGACACTTGGTTCCTATCCGAAGAGCTTACGACTGGCTCGAAGTCAGTGAAACAACGCAAAAGAGAACATTGGCGTTTAGTAAAGTGGTTGACGTGCACTAGCTAGGTACACCATTAACTACAGTGAGTAGTGACATGCAAAATTTAGAAGGAGAATCGTTGGCGTTGGTGAAGTCTGTTTCTGCACTTCCGAATATACCCGATCATAACAGAAAATCAGAAAAGTGATTCCCGCAGTATTTTTTTTTAGCTGTAACTAATAATTTCGGATTCGAATTTGGCACCCTCTAAAACGGGGGACATTCCATTACGAAATCAACTATGTCTCCGTCGAACACAAGCGCCAACGATTTGTTGTTGCATTCTCGTTCAGCAGATCGCTTTAAGTCACTTTCCGCCAACGATAAGAAACGTGTGATATAAAGGCAAGTATGAACGGAAGAAAAATGCAAGCGAGGAGCCATACCAAAAGTTGCTGCAACGCAATACACAGTAAGCGTATAGTATCAGACAGAAGATGGGTGTAAAAGCCTAAAGAAATGGTCTCTCAAAAACCATCGCAATCAAAGAGGCTAGAGACAAGCATTCTATAAGAATGACAAGAGTCTAACCACAGACTTTAGAAAAGGGGTCCATACAAGAAAAGACCAGCAAAAATATCTTCTCTAACTTTTGTACATATGAAAAAATGCGGTCTGTAAGTTCAGCCCGCATAAAACGAAACTTGAAAATCTTCGACCCTAAAAAATGCACAAAAAAGTGTCTCTCAGTATCGAAAGCAAATAGTGCACAATATGGTGGACTGTGCTCGAAAAAGCTGTCAATCGCAATCTTCTTCTAGGCCGAAACTTAAGCTAAGAGAATGAAGAAAAAGGATTGGAGACAAATGAGGTGGGAATACTTCAACGATCTAGACGTGCACATATCCTTTGATTACAGAGTCATTGTATCTTTCTTCGTGCTGAAACAATAAAAGTCCTTTTATATCGGGGATGTAGTCAACCGTTCATACCCCAAGCTTTGATCCTATCGATCACTAAAATACAAACGCCTATCTCTTGATTTGAACATCATGCGGTGGCCAGGATGATGGGACATTCCAGGAAATGACGAAGCTCAAGAGAGATCAACATTTTTCCAATTTTACCATACCTCTCGTTACGGCACAACATAATTTAATGCTAGGCACAAGAAAGTTCACTAATAGTAGACGGTCTGAAGGAACATGTGTTTGACAACGAAGCAAATATGATCTACTCTCAAATAGTGCTCAGTACGCTATCAAAGTGGACTCTTATTGGCGTTATAACGAGACACTTTTGAATTGGAGCAGGGTGGGACTGAAGCACACCTGATCTTGTGTTATTCTGCCCTCTCTATTCATGGGAAGGAGAAGGGCCATTTCAATGTCAAATCGCTTTTGATATATAAGCTAAGGTCTGATTTAGTAATTATCAATATTCATCTAAGTGGACGTAAGTGTGGGGGTTTAATTCTTTTTTGTCTTATTTCAATTCGTTTTACTTACTATTTATTTTAACAAACCTTTTACTGATCCTATACGGGTACTTCTAGTTATTATAATATTAATTTAAGTATGCCTTTCGGCTTAAACTATTTCCATTACCAAATTCAGTGAAATCACTGCTATTATTACCTCTTAAAGGACATATAAGAGGAGAGAAACTAAAGGTATTTTTTTGAAAAATAGCATAGACGAAGGCTTTGGAAGGTGACTACATTCTCTATATATATACATTTAAATATATTGTCGAATACAGATCCTATTTTCATAAAGTGATTTATAGCAAGTTTGTGGCTTTAGTAGTATTATTATATTATTATATACATATAATAATATGGGAAACTTTTATGGTATGTCCACGACCCGTCTAAGTTATGTACATAATAGGGTACAATAGATCTTAATGGTCGCAGTACAAGTGTCTGTATGACACACCCCAAAATATTCAATTCAATTCAAAATGTGTACATAGCTTGTCGATCACTCCAAGCCAACACTACTATTTATTGTCTCCTAACTCAATGAATCTACTCTGAATAATATAATATATATAAGAATGCGGAGAAGGACGTCATATACAAATGGTGTATCAGGAATGGGCTTTCAGTTACCCTTCTGAAAACAGTAGTTGTTCTCTTTACGAGATGGTGGAAACTCAAAGACGTCATCATACCTTTCTCCGATGAAGCCAGATACTCGATTTCACTCTAGATAGGAAACTTGTCTGGAAGAAACACATCGAGTCGATGCTGTCAGTTTTCTCGCAGTATAAGGGATTTCTCTCCTAGTTATCGGTCGTTTGGTACAATAAGCTTCCACATAAATACGTAACGTAATACGTATTGAAAGCAACATTTCATTAAGCATCAATGAACGGTCTGTCTCTGCTCCTGAGAGTGGTCTTTGGTACAACAGTCACTGGAGTTTCGAGGACCTTGCGGTCCGCATTGCATTTCACCCAATCACAAAGACTTGTCGGGGTCCCGGATTACCACGGGATCAGAGAACATATTCTCAGGACCTGAACCTGCGCTGGCAGTACCTGCATCCTTGGTTACGGCTTCCATCGTTGGGCCTATCGGATGCTCTCCAGGATGCAGATAGACCAAGCGCATGCTCCCTAATGTCTGTAAGAAATCCGTGGCATTCTTGTTATCTCTAGACAGAAGAGGCTGCAGACTACTTACAGGAGTATTAACGGGGGAGACACTACACCAAAGCCAACAAACATCTAAGCGTGCCTGGCTTAAACGACGAAATCCTCTGCGACGCCTGTGGAGAAGACGACGACGCTGCAGAGCACTTCCTTTATCACTGTCCGCCTTTCCTCTGATTAGGTGGCTGAAGTGGTGAGAGCTGATGATGTAGGCTGGGAAGACCACGAAATTACATCAAAAGTAAGATGCTGCTTGACAGGGCCAGTTTTGAATCTGAGTGCTCCAGTGTACTGTTTGAAATGCAAACGAGCCTTCGGGACAACATGGGGCATTAATCCACGGGTGATACACCGACTATGTACCATGATAGTAAGACACATCCTAAAATATGGTTCTCTATTCTGGTGGAAAGCTTTGCAGAAGAAACATCATCGAACGCAGCTTGCAAAAATCCTAGGAATAACATGTTGTCTTATAACACCACCAACGCCAGCACTCGAGCCTAAACTATTTCCTCCCATTCCGGGTGCAGGCCGAAGACTCATATGTGACTTGAAAAGTCAAAGGCACAAAGAGACGGCTGCATAGTAATCTTAGCTTAAGTGGCTGCGATACACGAGGCAGGACTTGCGTTGAGAAACACACAACATAACCAACAAATCGCTCTCCATTTTTTTCGATAGGCAATAAAGTAAATAGCATCGAACATTATAACATCGAATCTGGTTAGGTTCCGCATACAAAACTTTAGTGAGATATTTTTGACGAAAACTGTGACCTTATGCAGGGTACCAGAGTACACTGGCATCCAGGAAAACGAAAAAGCGGACTTTCGGATGTCCACTGGATATGATTTCGTTTTGCTTAGCATACATCGCTGCAAGATTACAAGGAGTCTCGGTCCGATATATTTAGAAAAAATAAAGTTATATATGTTCAAAGTCAAATCGGATCTTATTAGGCTCCGCTGCCCATTCTAGGGTTAAGGGCCCAATGGACCCAACAATTTGGTCCATGCCACTTTCGAAAAGAATTTGCATGTGTAATATAAAAGTTTATACCTAAAACCACTTCCCTATATGAAATCAAATTCTTTTCCCGAGTCTTTTTAGAAACTGGAGGTTTCTGAAACTTTCAACAAAAATTACATTTAAAAGAAAGTCACTGATAGTCTACGACCCGAATCAAAATAGATAGTCACGCAGATTTTCGAGGATTCAAAAATAGTCGACAGCTCTATTGTGTTGACTAGATTTCTCGTACTTCATGCGTTCACTTTCCATTTGAACAGTAAAAAGCTTGTCAATCTTGTATGCGATCACTTAACAGATCTCAAGTAGTTTGCAAATCGACAATAAACCGACAACTATATTTTCAGACTTAATTTTTATTTGATACATAGTATTGAACTGAGACTAATGCTTTATGTTTTGCAGTATTTCAAATTCTAATACCAGCCCTACGATTCCTTCATTCCCACTATACCTTAATTTTACACATTTAAAGCCGGGAAAATATTAAATTCAAGAGTCGTTCTTCTTTTTCCCTCTTATTACTTTGTGTCATTCAATATGCTAAGAAGAAGCTCATAATGAAAACAGGTAAAGAATGCGTTATCTTCAATTTGCATATTGATCTCATTGATGTAATTGAGGTTCGATTGTATCATATACTAATTATGCATGTGCATAAATATATATCCTGTATTTTAACACAGAGAGTCAATAAAGAAATCATGTTCTTTGTAGAAAATCTGAAGATAAGCACGTGGGCTTATCGATTTTTGCAACTTGCCGCAAGTGCTGTGTGCTAATTTAAATGTCTCTAAGGGTAAACAGAGCATACATAAACAGAGAAATGTGTGTGGGGCGTTGAATTATACTTCATGCACTCAAAAATGTGTTATTATTTGCTTTGGTCTTTTGCGCAAAGGATTTATTTGAGTAAAAATAAAAATGTGTTTGCATTAAGAAAACGATGATGAATGGGACCACCAATTTCTTTATGTATGGTTCAGTAAAGTGGTCAGTTGATACTAAGGATCTTGAAATTATTGCAATTAGGTATGGTATATTTGTATACATGAAAGGATTTCCCGCAGTTCTTTGGCAGGTCGACGAAGATATCAACTCAATTTATCCTAGCCTTTTATCATGAAATCCTGACTGAAGTTCTTTTTTTATTTATTTATTCGTCTTACATGTTACAAACTTGTTTTAGACTACTTCAGCTTATAGCAAAAACAAAAAGAAATTACAAATTTCGTATGTACAAATTTATATTTTCGTCTGAACAAATACAAACATAATGAAATCATTATTGCAGATTTGTATTCAAGTCTGGACATATTGAAATCTATTGCATGTGAATATATGTACATATGTGAATATAATCATTTTAATTTACGCAAGCCGCAGTTATAGGATCATTGCGCACATAGTTCGTTCTGTAACTAAGAATGTACAAATAGTGTTCTCTAGGTCGAAGAATGCGAGACGGGACACATAATTTAAACATATATAATAATTGCGAACTATATATATGGCATCTTGTCCAAAATTACAGAATAATAGATCCTTTTCTGCGCGAGAGATTTTAAGCCAATAAGCACACATCTTTCTTCATATGAAGGCATGTCATTATTCCAATTCATTTTCCTTAGAGCGAATTTTGTGAAACGTTTTTGAATTTTTTCAATGTGATGTAAACAGAGACTTTAGTATTGAAGGATCGTGAAAATCTTTAGAGTTACGAAACAGAAAGCCAAGCATGGACTTAGCTTTGCCAATTATATATCTATATGCAATGAGAAAAAAGATCAATTCAGGATCAAAAATTACTCCTCAGTCTTTTTGATTCTTGACTCTTTTCAAAACAGATCCTTGAACGGTAAAGTCAAAGACAATTTGAAGTCTTTTTCTACAGAAAGTTTGACATGAGCATTTATTTATGTTGTAATGAAAGTGGTTCCAAGTGCCATTTAGCCTTATTGAGATCTCATTACAGTTTTAACGCATTATTATGAGACCTAACGGAGTTGCAAATTTTTAAGTCATCCATATATAAAAGACGGTAGGATGTTTATTTAAACGATGGCAGATTGTTAATGAACAGAAAGAATAGGAGTGGTCCGATATGGCTACCTTGAATGACTCCCGAGAAATTATGAATCTCTTTAGAGAGCTGGTCCAATCTGCACATACTGTCTTCGGTTTACCAGGCACCCTCTAATCCTACTTAAAATATTGAAATGAACTCCGAGAACTTCGAGTTTTTTTCAAAAGAACATGATGGTTGATTCGGTCGAAAGCTTTCGAGAAATCCGTGTAAACACACTCGACCTTTACATGCTTTTCAATATTACGAAGTTGTCATTAGTGATGATAGCTAAATTGGTCGTAGTTGCCCTATCACTTATAAAACCATGTTGCCGTTGACAAATATGATTGCGCACCAAGTTATAAAGCCTATTCTTAACAACAGCTTTAAATATTTTTGGAGTTACGTGTAGTTTAGCTATGGGTCTATAGTTTTTTGACCCAGGCTTATGAATTGGAGTTATATAAGAATGCTCAGCAATCGAGAAAATTTACCCGTCTCAAGAGACATATTAAATATTGTCTTGAGAGGGTAGACTAGGCTATTCTTGCACGATTTAACAAAAGTTCCCAACAAATTTCCTTTTTCAGCTAGGTTGCTGAGATATTGAAGACTAAAAAGTTTTCAAACGTTATTTCTCGCAAATCGAGAGACGCGTTTGGCATGAGTAGTAAGTATTTAACTGAAGGGGAATGTATGAATGGTATCGATATAGATGTATGTAAGTAATATAAGTACATGCACATTTCAATTTAAGGTGATTTTAGTATGAAACCGTCTTCACAAGCTGATTTTTCTAATTTAATATAAGAAATATTTGTTTTGGAATATGTACTGTAAAAGTGATTAAAGTTCAATCGAACTCCAGAGTCCCAGTACATAAAATACTAACCCAATGAGGTCTTATACAACAGGGCAAACCTGATAAGAGTGGACAATTTCCTGTTGAAGTTGATTCGAGGTCACACTGTTAGAGCGATGAACTCGGTCAATAACTTGATCTCGGGGGCTTACTACCCCAATTCACAATACCACGAAAGGGTACGTCACAATGGCTTCGTCCCCCCAGAAGCTTTCCTGCACCTAGACAAAAGTGGATTGATACAAGATATAAATGCGGTACCGCTCATCTACCACATCGCCAGATCAATTGTGGATGGGCGACTCAACCACGACCGTTCCGTCGCACAACGAGCTGAGGAGGGTCTCCTCCGGTTCAGTACGGCGGTCTCAAGACGGGATGTTCGGGATGTTGCTAGGCAGCACCAAAATTTCTGGTGGCTGGGGAGCGAAGGAACTCCAGCGTCGAACCCTTTAGATCCGGGTTAAAAAGGGTATTGCGTATCCCCGAATGGGGGAGGTCTGTCTTGCAGTGATGTAGATGTCATGTTTCATGTAGGTCTATCTTGCTGCATCCTATGGCCGACTTACACATATTAGGGTAGATTTTTTGGGTAGTTGTAAGTTGAATAAGAAAAAAAAAAGAGAGGTATACACTTATGTACACATGTATGTACTTTTGTGTATGCATTGTATATACATATTAAATATATGAATATGTATATATGCGTATATAAGGATATATACATATGTATATATATATATATGTAAGCTTAGCATAAGGTAGTGTAAGTTATTTTTAAGGTAGTGTGTAAGTTAGTATATAAGCTTTTAATAAAACAGTTCTGTTATTAAGTTTTTTGATACATTTTCTTAATTTAAATTGTCATTCAATATCTAATGTTTAGCGTTAATAGATAGTTTGTTAGTTTAGGTCGAAAGACATAGAATAAGTATAAGTTTAGCTTAGAGTGCCCGCCGAGGGCCAGTAAGTTACATTTAGCATTATTGTTCGTCTAACTAGTTTTAAGCATTTTTGTCTAGTATTTAAGTATATCATGAATTCGCAAATAAAAATGAATTAAAAAAAAAAAAAAGTGATTAAAGTTCAGATTCTACTTTCACTCATTCTGAAACCCACCAAATGCAGTTGAACAAAATACTCCAAGGAATTATGTTTTTTATTTTTGTATTTATTTTTAAATTGATTTACAAAACTTAAGGTATACTTCTTCTTTATTTGGACCTGGGTCTCAACCTACAAGCCTCTTAAACTAGAGCTCGAGTACACTTCACAATTTCACAGACAAGATGAGGTGTTTGTGGCGAATATCCTTAACCTTCTATCGGACAAGAGTGTGGACTAAGAATGACAAATATACTTAACCTTCAATCTGACAAGAAATTAGCATTGTATTTTAGAAACGACAAATTCAAAACCGTCTCTTCTCCTTTATTGGGCGCTACATTCCGGGGTGGATCTGGGCCTCAACCAACAACCCTCTCCAACTAGCTTACGCCTGTTTCGTACGCCCAGTTGGTTGAGGTCCTTCTCAAACTGGGTGCGCCTCATTAGACGCGGTCGTCCTCCACTCCGTTGTCCCACAGGTTCGGTGCCAAAGAATTTTCGGGCCGAATAAATAATAATAATTTACAGCTCTCACCTCTTCGAGTCACTGATAATGCTCAAAGAGTATTCCTGTCTAGAAAAAGCTTCTCAACTTCAGCGGTCGGAGTCGGCATTAAATAAAAAATTTAAATTAGTTCAGGACTTTTTTTTATTAATATTTATTAATATTTATATCAATTTTGTATTTTACTTGATAATAATCGAAGTCTTGATAACTCAATTTTTTTTGTGGCAAGTGTTGGTTCGAGTTATCGAAGTTCGACTGTATTAATAAATTTAATAAAAATTGAAAATTGCAATATTAATTGAATTATGTAAATGGCCATAAATAGAAATATGTATGTTATGAGCATAATAAGCAATAGAAATACAAATACAATTAGTTTCAGTTAGCATGATCTAGACGAAATACCGTGAGCCACCTAGGCTTCACTTGCAGTTCGTGAAGCGGTTGGTTCATATTTTGATGAATCGATAAATATGTGCAGCATTGTTGTGCCAATATCGTTTCGAATGTTAGCGTAGACTAAGGATTTGACGTAGTCTCAGAGCAAATAATCGACTAATGTCATGTCGCGACGCTTGTATGGCAAGTAGCGACACACCGTGTTGTTGAAACCACAGGTCGGATATATGGATGTTGTCGAGCTCTGGCCACAGGAAGTCGGTTCAAATCGGTCTACCTGAAACCATTGACGACAATCATGCCCCTTACATCATTTCGAAAGGAACAAGATCCGTAAAAGGCACCAAACAATCAGTCTTTCTGAGAAAATTGATGCTTGGTCGAACACTTGTGGATTGTGTTCGCTCAAATAATGGTAATTTTGGATGTTGACATAGGCTCTGAGCCTGAGAATAGGGTCTCGTGCGTAAGGATAATTTTTTGACCAAAATTTGGTTTTCCGGCCAACATTTCCACCTACTAATTAGCGAACAGTAGGTATTGTTTTTAGTTAGCCTCAATTTTTGCGTCAGCAAAATCTAACTAAGTCAAACCGTAAAATAAGCCCGGTTGATTGTCTGACGGTCCCCAATTCCGCTGATCGCCGCCGAATCGACACCTCTGATACCGGCGGATACAGTCGGGTTAAGTTACCTTCTTTACGAACAACAATCTCTGCCTAGTTGGTAGCTTAAGATCCAAGGAGTGTACTCCACTAAATGTATCCACAGCAACCGTAAAACGGTGTATGATGAAATGAAAAACCTTACTGAATAGTTTGGCATCTGGTTATTTAACTTTAACAGTTGCTGGAGCAAACGAATTGGAATAGCTATCATTGTTATTCCTTCACCATAACTACATCCAAGAATTTCAAGGAGTTCTTGGGTGTAGTACTTTTTCTGAAACATCGTCTTGTCTGATTGTGAATTAAATATTGAAAAAATAAAACAAAATGTATCCAATGATGCATCTCTATTGTTTGTTTAATAATTTGATTGCATTGCCACATTAAGTTATTCAGCACCTGTAGCAGTTTATTACATCAAAGACTTAAAAAGGGGTAGTTTGGAACCACCTTGTTCATACACCGAGCAAACTTCTCAACAGTTGTAGACATATTGGCATTGTAAGTAAATTAAGTGCTCCCGCAATTGCTATACATAAGTTGCTAAGGTTCGATTATCATAAAGCCAACAAACCAACCAAAAAAGTTTTACATATAATGCTAGTTGACTTGAATTTTAATTACAAATGTTCACTGAGGTTAAAAACAAATTAATACGTCTTAAGCTAAATTTATCACTTCGTTATGGAAAATCCTGGTCTTAAAGGTATACCTGCTACATTTGTATACAAACAATTTCACCATTGTAGGTACTTATGTACATACACAGGTTGAGGGTGGTGTATTGAAATATTCCTTTGTGTATACATATTCGTATACATTACGTACGAAGCCATTTTCAATGGAATTTTTTTTTTTGTTTCTTGAATCCTGATCCGGATTGTGTCTCCTTTATCGTTACACCAATACCAATCAAGGGCGTGGAGTTGTTTGTGATTTACTTCAACAAGAAATATATAGTGATTCACGTCGACCACAAAGCTTCTGTTTCCCCAATTACATTTGTTTCCATTCAGCGCATTCATATCTTCTCGAACCACTGAAATATAACATGCAACCAAATGCGGCATCGGTATAGGAAGATGAATTTAGAATTCAGTTAGCACATACGTATTTGTATATATAAGTTCATATGGATGTATATATGAGTGGATCACATTACAAAAAGCCAGCATTTTTTCTTTTTTATTTGCAAAGAGCCTTTTAGCAAACATTTGTGTGTATATATGTTATGTAGGACTGTGGTCCCAAAATAGTAACTTCTTGTGAAACGGTCTCGGGGATTTTTTGCATCAGCATGCATTTTTATATTTTTTCCAATTTGGAAATTAACCATATAAGAGAAAAGGTAGAAGATATTCCAGTCGGTAACGGTAAAGGAAAAACGCAAAAGTCCGACGGTCGATTTGCAGCACTATGCCAGGATACCTAATGGGCTGTTCGAGAAATGAGGTGGAAAATTCACTGGAAGAGACAGTTGGTTGGTTGAAGTCAACATGTCAAGCGGCTGAATTGAAACAAAAAGTAAAATCAGTAGCATTGAAATTAAAATAGGCACAATTATAAAATTGTAAGCATGCGGTAGCTTTGTATATACCAACAATATACACAGACTACTAATGCATAAATGTGTAAATAGATTTGTGATGAAGTTATATTTCCATCTAGGGGGATATGCAAGTATCTGTTATTGTTTATATGCCAAACTTACTAAAACCAATGACGTCACATTCATCATCGATTTATCATAATAATGCGTATGAACAATGTTCGTTTATGAATAAATACTTAAAGTTAACGTTCTCATACTTTGAAAGGACATTCAATCTTCAAAAAATATTGGTCATCAAAGTGTTAAATACATTTTTTATTCTTACGTATGTACCTCTCCACGCCGTCGCTTACAATAATATTTAGTTGTGTGAGGCTCAGACACCACCTTCTAAGCCGTCACATTTTCTGAATGTGACCGCTTAAAGTCAAATGAGTGAATTTCGTTCGTTTTCTCCATAGAGCAATCATTTGTATTCTCATTCTCAGCGCATGGTTTAGCGAGAATTATTTTTAACGAACTTTAAATAAGTTAATAACTGAACAGAGCATATTTCTCCGTCGGATTTTTTTATTACATTTAAATTGTTCTAAATGAAATTGATAGTTGTGTTATATTAATTCAATGAACACAATTTACCGAACTTGAAAGAATCAAAAACACTCTTTATAATTCTGAATAGTTAATTGTAGTCTAGGAAAAAGTTATCATATATTGGGTGTGCAAATGTACATGGATACAAACGTACATTACATGTGCATATGTATATTCAACGAGCTACGTCCATTTTTCTATTCCCTCTACATTTTTACTTATGTGATTAACATCTTGTACACTTACTTTTGAGATGTGAATTTCGCTTAATTTTCTGGTTTATGACTCGTTATGCTTACAGTTTTTGATATACCTACATATATGTACATACTAATTAACTTCGAAAACTGCGGTTTTTTCTTGCAGTCACGTTTAAAATTATTTAGATTATATTCAGAACGCCTGCACTTTATCCTATACACTCCCTTTTGTCGTTGACTGTATGTAAATTGTCATTCATATGAGTCGCGAACTTTCAAAAACAACCAATTGCCAGCAAATATACACTTCTTGGTATGGAAGAAGATGGTAATTAGATTATAGAGTTTTTCTATCGACTAAAATCTCAACAAAAAGTAGTTCAAGTATCCTTATTAACGATTTTAAGTTTCTTCTCCATACATCAATCATTCTCTTTGCGAACCGTCAACCTGAGGTTGCAATACCCCCGACAATTACTCTCTGCGAATAAAAAAATTGCATATGAATGAAATCTCGGAGCTTGCGAAGTTCACAAATCGTAGTGAGCTCATATGAATGGCCCTTAACTGGAAAATGGGTGATTTTTCATGCATAATCATGCGGCTTTTTGCCATGTCTCTGGAAATTTAAACCATTAAACTTTTGGGACTAAGAAAGAAGATCACTTGTGATAACATTAGATAAAATTAACCGCATTTCTGAAGAGCAGTCTGGATTGACCTAAGATCGGGAAAGTCAGGTAGGGCCAGGTCTGGTGATTACGGTGGGTGCATGAGATTTCCCATCCACAGTTTTGTATATTTGTACCAGTTGATCGTGATGTTGCAACATGAGGACGGCCATTGTCATGATGGTAAACAACGCATATTTACATATCTAGACTTATACATATGACGTTCAGTTTGATAATTTTTGTTTATGTCACTCCCAACGATCATACCAGTACTTCTTACGTTTAGTATGAGTCATCAGTGAATAATGCCTTCAAACCTTCGTCTTCAAACTTTAACACTTGGCCATGCCATTCCTTGTTTAAGTCATCATCTCTGTGAACCTCCTTGAACACACGATGACTTTCAGTGGCGCTTCTTTGAATTTAAAGGCAAAGCTTCCTACATAAATTGCTGTGTTTTTGCACATGAAGTAGATTATAATGAATCTTGGCGAATTCATAAATACTGACAACAAAAGTCCTGCAATGAAGCATTCCATTCACCTACATTATGGTTCAATACTACGTAGTAAAATTCATTTCTCATTTTGTAAACCAGTCAATTTCAGGTTATGTATCCAATATATTTAGCTCCAACATAAACATTGACAAATGGTATTGAATAAACACGATTTTGCATTTTGATGAGTGGTTATTGAATTTTCAATGCGATTACGGACATACCTTCGAAAAAATGTCCATAAAATAAAAATATTGTTCATATGCACTATGTTCCAGAAAAAGCAGTCTGAGTAGACTTTGAAGAATGATTTTGTGTTTGAGAATTGTTTCAAACATGATTACTTACTGTGATAGAATGACTCGCATTCGTTCAACCGAAACTGTGACCTTAGGAAGTTGAATCTTTCCGTGCAGGACGCTATTGTATAAGGCTTCGGGTATACACTGATGGCTCAAAGACGAGCGCTGGTACAGGAGCAAGGATCTTCTGTGACATCTTAAAAATCCCGGCATTAGGCAGCGTTTTTCCAGATGAAGTGGCTGCCATAGCGATAATAATAGCATCAGCCATTCTGACATTGAAGCTGGTTGAATTTTACAGACAAAGCGTCAACGGGTATCGAAACGTACTGGAATTCTAAGTAATGAAAAGGCGGACATTCTCGCGAAGAAGGACTCGGAGCTTGAAGAATCCTTGTTAATCTCATACGCAGCCCTGAACAAGAAGAAATCAACGTCACTGATCGGGTTTAATTGCAGGGACGTACCTACATTTGGAATAGATTCCGGACACTGTGCCATAGGTACACATGTAATGCGACTGAACATGCCGCACGACGATTTTTGCAGAAGCTGCAGAGACGCGAAAGAAACAGAATCTATCCAACATCTTCTCTGCGCAGCCCTACCAATAAACAGAAGGAATTTTCTATGAACACAAAATCTGGCTGACTTTTGAACTGCAGTAGCTCTGCCGGTAGCTTAGCACTCCAAAACATGGGCACAATTGACCCAACATGTTGGTTTAAGTGATCCTTGGCCAGTAGGTCGTCAGGGAAACCAATTTACCTACCTATCAAAGCTTTTTTGGTGTTTCAAAGGGCCTGTCTGGTTTGTCTTAATCTCTAAAGAACACTAGAGTCATAGTACAAAAAAAAAACAAGCAAACATCCTCACCTTAACCTGAAAAGACTGGACAATTTACCTTGGGTCCAATGCTCAATATCATAAGAGAGTATGTTACAAACGCTTCGTCCCTACGGGAGCGTTCCTCCATTTGGCTAAGCACAGTATTCCTCATCTTCCATATTGCAAAACTTGCTGAGGACAGTCTTTTTTGATGATGATTTTCAACGAGGAATTTAATTTAGTAGATGTATAAGTGTTGAACGGATACTTACTGTCAATAGATTATTTCTCCAATATTTTATTATTATTAGTTTCTTCATTTATAAATTATCAAAAGGTTAGGTCGAATGTTATATATGAAATAATGAGTTTAGCATAGAGTCCCCGCCGATGGCCAGTTGGTTATTATAGTAATATTGTTCAACCAACTAGTTTCACAACACGAGTGTTTGAAGTTTTACCTGACAAAGAATTACGTATGTGTGTATGTACGTATTCGCAAGAGTATGGATAGAGCACTTATATTTGCCGATACCACCAGGACCGCCTTGTCATTCAACGGATTAACTATTAACTCTCAAGTCTTAGCCTATGATTACTTTATTAGGAATGATGTTCCATTCGTCAAAAATGCTCTAATCATATACATTTCATTGGAGACAAACGACGAACTTAGACTTCTACCTTTTTTCTTGCAAAAAATTAGATAGTAAAAACTCTATTGATAGCTCTCTTCAAAAACTCTATTTGTAATATAAAGTAGGTTAGATTGAAGTCTATGAAGACTAGATCAAATATGAAGTATTACAGAGATAGCCGACTTCACAGCTGATTGCCCCCTAGTCCATCAACGAATTTGATTGCCTTTTTGACGGATATTCATGAATTTTTGACAGCTATTCACGAAATAACGTAAATGCCGTTTTCTGATTGGTCAATTTGGTTTATGAACACGTTATAAAAAGCAGTTGTCAAAAATCTTAAGGGGAAAAAGAGGTAGAACTCGGGCATTTCTACAATACTTCATTTCTGTCACCACTTATTGTCAGAAGGCGGCAATATAAATATAATATGACTGACGAACTGCAGTCTTAATCTAACATGATAAACCAAACATATATATGTCTATCGATTTATATCTTATCATATATCTTATGTGTCAATCATTAGTTGCGTATTTAGGGGTTGAATTTATTGTGAAAGAAATCTATAACCCTTGTTTCGATTTGCTTAGTAAATCCAAGGGGAATTTAATTTGCATCTTGTCACCTGGATCCCATTCTAAAGTGTTACAAATTTCAAAACAGTTCAATTGTTAATGTATGCAGTGTATGGGGTGGCTAAAATAATAAATCCCATTTTTGTTAAGGAAAATCTTTCAGAATATTTGAAGCCAGAAAATATGAATAGTTATCCACATTTGACCTCTTTATTTTTGAATTATTTTGTGTCATAAAAAATTCTAGGAACAAAACTCAATTAGGAAAATCTAAATGTTATACAAATATGCATATATTTATAATGTTTTTCTTCTATATTATAATATTCTTCCTATTATAATATCTATGGATTTAATGTTTTTCAATTAAATTCAGTTCGATTGCTAAATTAAGATTATTAATTTCAAAACCTTAAAGAGATTCACAAGGTAACCAACAACAAAGTTAGCAATGCATATTTTATCTATATCATGAACACAATTTTTTTTTTCAACACTTCCACCAAATCCTATTTACTGCGATTTTCAGCAGTATACAGATCTTTTAAAAAAATTTGCAGAAAAATCAAAACTAACGAAACATGCGCAAGGCCGAATGAAAGTAAATTTATTCCGTTTGGTATACAACACTATTGACTGTTAGTGATCGAAGTAATATGACAGGACTTATATCGCTTCCTTTCCCTGGTGTACATCGTAACACGGTATATTGTGCTAATTGAAATACAGGAAACGTTTTATTTGTGATAAGTTGGTTGGATTATATGGATATAGTTTCTGGAGCTAAAACCCAAGGCTTCAAATTCCGACAAGGCTACTTGTACATTGCTGCTACAAGTTCAATTGTAATACAATAAGTATTTTTGAACATGAATAGATATTTGTGCATCATGAGGTACAAAACACACGAATTCATAAAACAATAGTTTCCCATATTTACATTAATTATATCCTTTCTACGGACACCTACAAAACCTTATACATACTCGAATGTAAACATTTAAGTAGCAACCTACTTACCATCAATAGAGAGGAACAATATTTAATCGATTACTAGCATATACCTATTCACTTAGCGTACACATCTTAAATACTTCTTAAGTATTTGAATAAACAAGATAGTTCATTAAAAAATAAGAAAAAAAAACGTTTATGGGATTTATTTGGTTTACTTCAAAGAACACATCAAGTAGCCCGAAGCTGTTGAGTCCATATCAAAACTGAAGTAAACAAAACATCGCCCCTTTGTATTTCAAGCAATAATTGAAAAATGAAACAAGATGATTATTTATTTTGACACCATCCCTAGCAAATTGATGGTGGTTATAAGCCACTATAAATGTTATTACATATCGATGAAATTAAATTACATACACATTATTATGGATGTCTGACACATTTTCGCTTTGTTCATTGGTCAGAATTTAAGAATACAGGACTTAGACGAGAATCAATTCCTATGCCCTTCAGGTATTATTTTCAATAAAAATTAATTTGATTAAATTTCTGTTTTATTTATTCATTTTATTATAGTATTTATATTATTTATTATTTTATGTGTGAATATTTGACGATATATATATTCTTAAAAACAGTTTCAAGGCATTCATTATTTTTTTGAGTACCACATTTATTCGACTCACGTCTTGAAAACTATAATTAATGAATACTTCACCCTTATATACTTCTACCCAAACATTTAGTTGAATGTACTCACGAAGAATAAACAGCACTGAACCCACATAGTGCACAGAATCCATCCAAAACAATGAATCAATTCAATACTCCTACTTGTTTGTAACATATTAGATTTAAATGTTCTTCCAAATATTTATTAACTTCATACTTAATAATATTTGAATGTAAAAACCTTATTTGGTTCACAGCCATAGAGCTGTTAAGAAGACTCCTTGAACTGCGCCAACTATAGAGGGAACATTCGTTAGTAATCTGAGAGATTCTCACCAGTGTGGTTTCAGGCCGGGGAAGTCCACCATCGACCGAATCTTCACATTACGGCAGATCCTGAAAAAAGCCAAGGATGCAGATCGACACCCACCAACTATTCGTCGATTTCAGGGCCGCATATGACAGTGCACACGGAGACGAGCTACATATACCATGTAAAGTCAAGTTTTGACATTCTTGTTAAATTCGTCTTGTACTAAAGGATGACGATGGAGGATTCTCACTGCTCCATCAAGTTTTGCTGATCAAAACAATTTTTAAAGAAATACAGTCGAACTTCGATAACTCGAATGAAATTGGTTGGCAATAGCACCAAGTTTGAAATTTACATGTAATTTGACTTCGATAACTCGAACGTCTTGATAACACGAACATATTATTTGGCGCGTACCTTCGTGAATATTCTGAGCGGGGAGAAGAAGAAGAAATTCCTCTGATTTTCAGAACTGAATAACCAAACGAAAGAAATGAGGGAGAATTCAACTGAAAATGGGATTTGAGGCGTGAAAAAATACCAAGCAGACCTTGGAGCTTCCCACAGATGAAGATATTTTCGAGATATTTAGATTCGAACCCAAATCTTCTCAGTGCGACAATAAAGACGACAGTGACAGTAATGTAATAGGGTAAGACTAGGCGATAATATTTATTTTGCGTTTATATCATGAAACAACAAAAGATTCTGTGTAGCTACTAACCTACCTACAATGGTTTAAATTCCAAATTTTTTTAAAGACCAAAATAAAAAATCCGCCCTCTGTCATGTGTACAGACTATTTTAAATAATAATTATGCTCCTCTTCGTTTTATGTGTTATATCGCAAATAAATAAATATTTATATCAATTCTGTATTTTATTTGATAACTCGAAGTCTTGATAACTCGAATTTTTTTTGTGACAAGTGGCGGTTCGTGTTGTCGAAGTTCGACTGTAATTATGATTACAAAACAATCCATTCAAACAGTTTCACTTGAATTTGCTGAATTTTTCTTGGGATGTAGATATGTACATACTTAAGCTCAAATCAATATACTCACATAAGTACATACATACAGACGTACATATTGCTCGATCCACAATTCAAACTGAAGCGCGAAACGCAATCATTACTCATAAGTCATGACCACTGTGTGTGATTTGTTTGTCGAGTGTTTAGGGGATGAAATGAAAGTGCGGGACACATCTGAGACTGGTAGAGAGTGATCAATCTCAGAGGGGAATTTTCGTGTGGAAATTAGCTAATGTTAAATCTGCAAATTTCTTAGAAATCGATATATTGACACTTATTGTTTATTGCAACTTTTATCCACTTTGGAGTTTAATGTCTGCGAAGTTGAGTTCCAAATCAAAAATCCTAAGAGGAAATTATACCGAAATTATAAAGCTTCTGTTTGGTAGGATATGTGTAAGAAATCAGAGTGTCCTTAGACGAGTTATTCTTGCATAGCCATCTTCAATAGAATCAAAAGAAACTGGCCCTATATTTGTACTCGATGAACTAGGATTTTAAATATTATTTATGCAGATGTAATAATGGAGGATCCATGCTGGAACATTAATTTTAGATTTTTATTGAATTAGAATAATTATTAATTATTGATTGACTAAAGATCTGCATTATTTGCTGACGAGTCTAAATCACATATCGCCATTTGTATCACAGAAGCGGCTAAAATGGATCCGGCGGTTAACGAGGGGAAAACGAGGTACATACTGTCTTCAAGAAAGAAATACAACGTCGACGTCTTCGATAGATCCTCACAACGGCAGGCATAATTTCGGATTTTTAAGGATTTCGTCTACCTCGGCTACGCAGTAAATAGTACAAAAATACCAGTACTGATATCAAATGCAGAGTAACTCCTGCCAACCGGTGATTATATGCCCTAAAGAGGCAATGGAGTAATAGATCCAACTCTCCAAGAACTTTATATAAAAATCCGGATACTCCCAGTTGAAGAAGTCATTGTCCTTTTAGAGAGAAAAGTTCTGCGTGCAATCTTTTGTCCTGGGTGCGTTGACGATATTTGGAGAAGAAGATTCAACCATGAACTGTACGCGCTGTGCACTAGTACAGTGACATCTACAGATCCAACGCAACTCAGTTCCTGCCCCAAGAGTTTTGGACTCCGAACCTGTGGGATAACACAACATAGGATGCCCGCGATTACGTTGACGCACCCAGATGGAGAAGAACCTCATCCAACTTGGCGTGCGGCGTAGGAGTTGAAAATGCAATTTGGTGGAGGACCAGGTCCACTCCGGACTCTAGCACGAAATAAAGAATAATAATGGGTACAAAAAAAGATCTTTACATTAAACTAATCTACTAAAATAAATGTCAGATTAGAATAAAATAACTGAAAAATAGAGCTGTAGACTGAAAACGGATGTTTTTTTTGCAAAGCAAAATTCCTAATGGAAGTTCTTAGATGCACATTTATTACTTATTATTAAATAAATTCGAGACATTCTGTAATAGATCATATTCATTAGATTAAAACTACAAACGTCATAAATGGTTAATGCGAATATCATTGGACCAAAAGGAAGAATTATGGAAGGCCAAAAGTCACATTATTTCGCTCGGGGACTGAGGATCTAAATATAACTGGTATAAACAAAGAACTTAATCTAATCGGTCGGTGGATATTGTCAACATCTTCACCCTATTAAAGTGCACTGATAATAGATACGATCTGCATTATGGTGGACAAGACTTACGCTGATGGAGAAGAAAGGTACCACAACTTTGAGAAAATAAATACAGTACAAACTGGATTTACGCAACTAATAGAAATTAAGACAGTTGCTATTTCTATTTTTCAATTAGAAATAGGAGTCAAAACGGCTATGTTTGTATAGAGAAAATGGCAAAGTGGTAAAAAAAACACATTTTTGAAACGAAAGCGCAGTTGAACAAAGTTTTTATAAAATCAGATAACCAATAGTTAGAATGGATACGTATAAAAGCAAAGAAGATTTTCTAAAGTAATTGAATATTTTACTATTGCGAAAATCGAGGAGTTACGCAAATCGACGTTTCCGTAAATCTAGTTTGTACTGTATTAGAAAATGTCAAAATTTGGGTTTAGTTCCTATAATTCCTAAAGTTCCGCCGACTCCGAATGGCGGAGTTTGAAAAGCTTTTTCTAGACAGGCGTACTCTTTGTGTATTGTCACTGGCTCGAATTAGGTGGAGCCGTGAATTATGAAAGTGGCTTAGTTTTGAATTGAACCAGACACTAATTATCTAATTATTATATTTTTTTAACTACATTTGTGAACATGTACACATTAACATTCGACTGTAAGGTAAATCATGGCTTTCCAATCAATTTGAGATTTCAAGGATCCGACGAAAAACCAATAATACTGACTTTTTATAAAGATATAAATATCTATTGACATAAATAACCATGGTCTACAGACATTTTAACCACCTTACCTCTTGTTATTATGGGCTTATATCGGCGATGATGACAATCTCTTACTTATCAATTGTTTCTTAAGCACAAACACCGCTTTATTTCTTTTAGTAGTTAGTTTTTTCGCTATCCTTTATTGAAATCAAATTTGTGTAGACGGATGTACATTTTCCACGCCATTATGTCATTCTGGACGTGATGAGCTATACCAAAAAAAAACACAATATCTGCTTGTAATTCGCATCTGCGAATTCATCCGCTCATTCATTCCTCATATTCTTACAAATTTGTCAACGATAGCTTTAATGTGAACTCTCCTTTCCTTTCCTATTCTAATGCCTGCATGCTCCTTGATCTAAAATAAACGTGCTTAAAAACCTAAAGGGCATGGGCACATGTACACAACCCACAAAAGCGATATTCACCTTTTGAAATAAATCCCTGAATGGCGTAAGCAAACCAAAGGACCTGCACGTGCACCTTAGTCCCAGTGGGAAACTTTACTTTGTGCACGTGTGCAGCATTTTCACGTCATAATTTTAACGCAAATGAGACGTGTGCATACGTATGTACAACAACAGGAGCTCTACTTTTCTAAGAATTAATTTGACTTCTCTGAAATCTGATTCGGCTTGCAACAGGGGTTGGTAAACCACTCGACTCTTACATCTCATCTAAGTACGACCCATTTCCATTCACTAAGTACTACATACATATATAAGAATGGTACTTGTACATGGCTATGAACAATTTTTCATACGAATGTAGGTATGCAAACAGCCTAACAAGGAGTTTTGTTAAAAATTTTTTTTACAAATTTTCTCATATTTTTAGAACTCTAGATTCATTTCATCACTTCCTAGAGCTACTGAACTTTAAAAGACCTCAGCTGCCACAGAAACACTTTGCAATGAATTTATTTACTTAAGGGATTCAACATGATGCCAAGAAATAAGAAGAAATCCATAGTAGCTACGTAGCCTTTTTGCTGCGCACTCGTACTTATGCAACGACATTGAACCATGTTACTGGTCAATTATCAATTGTTCTGTGACTACGTATTCAATAGAAATATATTGTTGTCTTTTCAACTTTGATACACAACACTTATATTTCTCCATGGAAGTTAATCCGCTTCCGTGTCCCTAATGTTTATGGACCAACAACTTAATCGCAAAACCAAGTGCGCTCATCAAACAAAACGTATCGACCGCTTCAACCCTCCCCCTTTCAAATTTTCTAACATATTGTCAGCCGTATGCTAAAGCCCAAAGGGATGAAATCCCGTGAAATCAGAAACCAGGAACCATAAAGGAACAAGATTTCACAGGATTATCCCAATTATATGGGTGCAATGAACGAATACTGACACAAGCATCCAGCTGAATGGTTTTCAATTTTTCAGGGGGTAGTGATTTTACTTTGTATTCATGTATGTAACAAAAATCGAAGCAGGAAAACTTTTTCGGAAGCAAGTTCCGGTGTCAATTGTCTCACTTGCAGATCTATATACATACAGTATGTATATGTAAGTATGTACGTTTAGATAATGGTCCTTAAATGAAGCATACATTTTCTTTTTTGAGATCTATATAATACTAAGTAACATTTCGCAATGCGTTTGTCTTAAAAGTCATGCAGGTGCATCCGGCAGGAGTTTACATATTCGCCGTAAGATGTTGCCAGAATTACGATTTTTGGAATTCATATTTTCAACAATCTTTTCGTTCGAAATACTTTTATGTCTCGTTATATGTTAAGTAAGAGCAAAACAAATTTCCTTTTTATAAGATCATGCATTTTATAAATTTCTTGCAATCTTAAGTTGAGTTTTTAAAAATAAATCCAGATGCACAGATTTTAACAAACTGCATTTCAGGCCACAATAACTCAAATACTCACGCACTTGGAATGTTAGGTCTACAACAACTATGGGGACAGATAAATAGCTTAGTTGCGCTTTAATCAGTAACAATGCAGTTTTCCAGCCCGTAAAAATACAACAAATTGTCTACTTATCACTTAACTGTACAATGGTTATTCATAAATTGCAGAAAGATTAGATTTTTATGCTTTGCCGGGTTACAGAAATATCACATTATATAGAATTTCCCTATATACCTTTAAGCAACCGTAAAAGTTTCGGTTTTTAGCTGCACGTCGTTGCAAAGAGTGTTAATTCGCTCATCTTGCGGAATTTTATTGCTGTTGAGCTTGGGATCGATTAGCTATGAATTTACTTGTTCGGTGACAGAATAAATCTAATTCTATGAAGTTCTCAAAACTTAAAAACATATGTGTTCAGTGATAGTGATAAGTCTTTATCTAAGAGATTTGTAAATAATACGTAAATCAAAAACAGATTATCAATTTAAATTAATAACTCTTATGTGCGTTATTTTATTTATTTGTTAACGTAATGCAATTTTTTTTAAATTGCTGGAGCTGCTACCAGATGGACATTTTGGATGTCTTCGGATTGTCATTCGGATGTCTTCAACAGGGCAATACTTTCTTAAAGCTCCGACTCGAAAATATGGAAAATATGGGTAAATATGGGTACGACGAGATGAAAAAACCTGTTTAATACATCTCCCCACAGTCGACGTTATATTTCTAAGCTGCTGGCGCATGCAAAAAAAGTACATAATTTTTGTTTACAGTCTGCAACACACCACTTCCGCTGCAGTAATTCTTTTATTATGCTTTTCTTGACTTGATCGAGCTGTCTTCGGGTTGTTATTCCTTCTAGGAGAACTAGCTTAGGTTAGGTTAGGTAGGAGGGCTGATAGTGCATTCACCAGCACACTTAGACCATATTGGTCCATTGTGACCCATAGTCAGACTACTACCACTGATTGACCACTTCAGTGACAGTGCCGGTTTTGATCCCAACGACAAATGGTGACTGGACCAGATTTGAAAACCAGATAAAAGCGTATTAACTTTGCTTTCACAGGGATTCGAACCGGGGACTCCAATAACCAAGGGCTGGCACTTAACCCACTGCGCCATCCAGTCGTTTGTCGTCGGAGAACTAAATGCAAGCTAACTTACCAAATTTGGCGCATCTCTCACTATTTTAAGACACCTCGGATGCAGTAGCAATTTTACTAGTCGTTTTAGTGCATACCAGTTGTTTATTTTCATGCTTGCACTTTGGGTGTACATTCGTTAAAAAGCTTATATATTAGTGTAGTACTTCAGGAATTGCCAAAATGATACCGACATACCCCCATTTTGTTCCTTAACTCCAGCAGCGGAGTTGTATCGGTCCAAGATAGGTAAGTATTATTTTTTTTGTTTCGGCGATGTTAACTTACCAACAAATTGTATGGTATGGGCACCTGAGGGCAAAATGTCTAAACGAATTCAGAAAGACAATACTCCCGAGGAGGTATGAAACAACACTTCAAGACCGATACAAAGTCACAATATTCAAACCGAACAATAATTACTGCCATTTGCAAAGGTCATACAATGTTCAAACTTATCTACAATATATTTCGTAAATAATAGGAAAAAAATAAAAAAATAAAAGCATAGCTTTGCTTATTACTTCAAACGCACCAGATCGATTTGACTCACATAATGCAGCTGTGCGTCGCCCTGGAGGACTGTCTTCTAAAGCTTGATAGAGGAAGACTTTATGAATAGAATAAGCGGGCCATTGTAAAATGATGACATTTCACAAAGGACAGATCACTAAGGAAAACGTCCACAAACCGAGGAGTATGCTTAGGATATTTGTTTACCTTTTACTTAGGGCTTTGTTGTGGGTAAGGAGGACGCCAAATGTATCTTCTCCCATCTGAACTGAACCGAAATGGCCGGAGGTATCATTTTCTTGGTCTAAATACTGTCCGCCGCTGTGAAGATAACGGTATTACGGGTAATTGATCAAGAAATTTTAATCAAAACAAAAAATTAATTTCCTCAGAATATTTCAAAGGAAAATTTAAACTGGGCACTAATTTAAGTAACGTAAGTCATTTCTTGCAAATGTTGCGTGCAAAAATAAAACTTGGAAAAAAGAAGAAAAAAGTATTACTGATATGTATTGTTGATACCAGAAGTTCTTCTCAAGGATAATGCCAGTTGGTCGATGTCCTAATTTAAAATCTGATAAAGAAATACACATATTTCATGCAGCTAAATTACTAATTAATATTGTAACTCCTTGCAGTATAATATAATATATAAGTATAAGCGTATTGACATGAATAGCCAGTGTACAGTGCTATAATCCCCATTTACATCCTCTTAGTGCCGTGGAAGATTTACTAACCCGCTCCTGCATATTCCCCTCCAACTTAAGTCTATGATAAGACCCAGAAATTTTGACATATACTACATACGAATACTTTGATCAAATGTTTTCTCAAGTGACGTACAGAACCTAAAATAACGGTACTTTATACAAATAACCAGACAAATCAGTGTATTATATTCTATAGAAATAAGGAAGATATGATTAAAATTGTATGAAAATACTACAATTTCTTCCGCTGAAAACGAATATGTTATCAGAAAAGTAAGTATTATAATCAAATGTTTGGTGTTTCTAATTACGTAAACTTGACGAGTGATCAATTTTAGAAAGGAGAACATTAATAGAAGCTGTGTATACAATTGACATAATTCACTTTTCAATTGTATACAGTTTTTTAAAAGGTATATGTAACTGTGGTCAGCTCACATGTTTATTAATTGCGAATAGTTGTCATCGATAAAATGCATTAAAAACCATGCTACCCACTGCAAGTTGCCACACAGCACAAATCACCAAAAACCACCTGGCATCAATATTTATTTCAATTCAAGGGTAATTGCCTCTAAGGCCACGGAGAATATAATCAACATCCAATGTCGATGAACTCATTGAAGGTAAACTACATAATGTGTTAAGTTCACATTTGGATAACAAAGTAAACAAACACTTTTAGTGAACAAAATTTATTAAATCCATTAAGATATTGATTGATATTTCACGAATACAGACATTTATGCTACATTTCACAATCGCTTAGAGCTTTCATAATCTCTTGTGTACTTGTCTTGAAGCTTCCCAAACTTTGCTTAGTGTCAAATGTTCATAATACGCATATATTAGCAATAACCTTTGACTACATAGGTTTAAGTTTAGCTTAGAGTGCCCTCAGAGGGCCAGTAAGTTAGATCCAACAAGTAAGTTAACCTAGTTTTAGACATATTATTCATTGCACTTTTCATGAATTGTGTTGTACTTAAGCCCGTACGACACTAACTTTTTTCCACACTTTTAATTCAGCTTGGCAGAAGAGAATTCAGCTACAGAAGAGGCAGTCATTTTTTTTTTTTTTTTAGAAACAGACAGATTTTTTTTTTTCGGAGGATAATATGCGCATTATCTGTACCGTGGTCTGTATCTTTTTGGTTTTCAAAAAGAAAAAAAATGTTCCTGTCTGTGGCTGAGCAATATAGATGGGCTAGATTTTCAATTAATTGTGTTTGACATTTTTTATGTGTATACGCAGTCACACTTAACGACTGAATTTAAAATCAAAAAGTACAAAATGTAGTGTCCTTCGGTCTATTTCCAATTGAACCATAACATAATAAATTAAGACAGAAGCAAAACGAAATAACAAACGCTGAAAAATTAAAATCAACAAACAAAAATTACTACCGTGTTTTATGAAAACCTCACCAAAAATGTCACTACTTTACCAGTTCAATTAGCTGTGAACAAATTGATAACTTTGTATTGGCAATGGAGTTCTCTTTTTGCACAAATTCGTAGTTTCAAATGGGAACAGAACAAAACAGAATTCATAAAAGATCTGATTCCCAGTCACACGGGCTTTCATTCCAATGAATGAATATATTATAAAGAATGTGTTAATAAGGGATTGACGATTCTTTGATTTATGCGGCTGATGACCATACAGAAGATACAACGCGTTCAGAAGTTCGAATTTCTTGATCAAACCTATGATTATGGTTCCGTGTTCCTCATCAGAAATTATACGAAATTCAATAAATTGAATGCTTCGAGTAGAAATCTGTGGTTTGCCAATTCCAACCACAGTTGGAAGACTAAAATTCCATAGATATACTATAAGATAGGAGTTTGACATGCTACTGAAGACATTCTCTTGCTACTCGTCTCTTCCTCTTTCTATGAGTAATATGTCTGAATATTCTGCCCTACCGTTCTTCAAAATGAGCTTCCGAAATCCAGTAGCTAATTGGATTCGTAAAAACAATTCTAGGCATTGATTTGATCGAAACAGGATGTGAGAATATTTTGATTTTGGAAGAAATAAAAAGGATCTGGATTCGTTAGCGTGACAATCCATTAATTTCTGGGAAAACGTTCGAGTTTATTTTTTTCTTTTTCTTCTTCTGGTTTCGGCAATGCAGAGGTTGCTGTTTGTGTGGGCCTCACGAGATCTGGAAGTGAGTTTAGGAATCCTAATATACATACTTATGTATGTACGCAGCAAGAGGATTGGTACCTCTGGTGAATGAAATACAAAAACTGTATCCAATATAGAAAGTGTGATGTGATTATATCAGACGAGAGTAGGAGACACCTAAATAAAGAACAGATAGAATAAAACGAATCAAATCAAGTATACAAGTATTTTCACGATTTCAAAAGTTATAAAAAGGAACATTATTTATATCTTCTCACACAGAATGTAAAACAAAAGAAAATTACGGAATAAGTAAACTTACAAAAATTGCCAAACTTATTCGTCATTAAATAAATACCAGTTGAATAACATATCGAACGCCCCCTTTAGCATCAAAGAGCAATGAGTAGATAAGGATGTCATAAGAAAACAATATAAGTCTATTAAATGTTATGGAACGATCTCTGATATGTATTTCTGGTTATTTTTCGGGGGTTTTTTAATAAGAGGATTAAGAGCAGATCAAATTCGCTGAATAAAGACGAAGAAGAATATAATTCCTGAATTTTAAAGTTATTCTTTTTCGCTTTTGTAAGTGATGGTTTGTGATACTATCCAAGAAGTCTAAACTGATAGGTATTAAATTGTATACCTACAAACACACTTACTAGGTGTATTAAAAATACGCACACTTAACAAAATAACAAAAATATTAGTATGTACAATTTTAGAATTTTAGAAACTAGACAAAAATTAATAAATTTATATTGTTATAAAAACAATTTTACTACATACAGTGGCCACCAAAATATGATATCAAATTTTAGTTTTGTTTGGTTTTTCATCTTCCTTGTGGGTCGCCGTGGCGTAGTGTGTAAGTGCGTCGACTCCTACGCAGAGGGTGCCAGGTTCGATACCCGAATTTACCACCTTTCATATTTCACGGATCCACCTCTTTCGAGTCACTTGCAATGCTCAAAGAGTATTCCTGTCTAGAAAAAGCTTCTCGAATTCGCCGTTCGGAGTCGGCATTAAACTGTAGGTCCCTTCCACTCGTGCAAGAACAATAGCACGCACAACACGAGTGGTTGCTGAGAAGCTAGGCCCAGGTCCGCCTCGGACTGTAGCGCCACCCATATTATATTTTATTATTATAATTGTTTCCTTACAACGGTTTGATTGTTGAAATTCAGATCTGTTCTATCTCATTTAATTACTAAAAGAAAGAGGAATCAATGAAAAATATCTTACAATTACAACGGCTAAAATAAAATAAGAACCATGCGGGTCCAATGTATCCAGTTTTGTACGTTTCTTTTTTGTGCACTTACCGTTAGCTCTTAACTGGGCTTATAATGCTTTATGACATATTACATCATTCTGATCTTGACATCACAATGAGCCTTAACTGTCTAACTGTCCAATTTAAAAATTTAATTTTTAAATTTTTTGAACATATTGAGAACCACGTCTTTTTTCTGTCTCAAAACGGTCGTTAACTATGGGACATAGCACAGAAATTCAGCATATCAGATATTTCATTATATACAATTGAGACCGTTAACAATAAAGGTGGGTGCCCAAAACTGTTGATAACCTTTCCTTTTTGAGATCGGTATGGCAAAAACGTATGCTAAAACGCCAAAACGCCAAAAGCTATTGCGAACATTACGCGAGATGACTTTTAATTGGAAGCTGGTTAGAATCGGGATCGTGTCCACGATACAAAATAAACAGTAATGTCAGAAAAAAAATATAAGAATATAGGAAAAAAAGTATAGACCCGATTATATTTCATCACCTAACATATAAGCTTAACTGCAGTGTACTATAAAAGAATTATCAAATCAACAGGTCCAGTCCGAAAGAAACTGAAAATTTCAATCAAATCCGTCGTAAGGAAACACTTTTTATTGATGAAAAACCAGAAAAACTTAAATGATGTATCCAGTTTTGATCACCACTGTGCATATTTTTCAATTATTAGCCATCTGTATAATTTATTATTAGGATGTGAAAATATTGGATTATTCAATTTCTTATTGCATTATCAAATATATAGAATTTTTTATATACAAATTACGTATCTAAATTTTATTATTTTTTTTTTGACAAAGAACGCAGTGAAACACTTGGTGATTGACAAGCTGGGATGACTACAATCCAGGAATATTTATTCCTATTATCAATAGGGGATGTCTGCAGGAGCATGAGATATAAATGGTCATCTTTTGAGGTCCCAATCCACAAATCAGCAGCTGTGTTCGAGTTAACAGTGCTAAATCAACACCTTCGTGGCGTTGGACTTGACCAAGGGTCGGGCTTATCAACTTGGGTCGCATGTTCCACATTAGGCGAGTTGAGTGGAAGTCATATTTTTTTTTGCAGAATTTGTATCCTCACATCCTCCCGGACGGAACTCCCCCACGTGTTCAATATTATTACCCGATGCTCGGATGAAGGTTAACGTGGACAAATCAGAGCTTATGGTTATTTCTAGAATGCCTACACTCTTCATGTTAGTGGAGTACAAATGAAGCAGGCGAAGAAGTTTAAGTGTCGCGGGGTCATCTTTACGAGTAAGGCTGGATCAATTTTGAAAGAGCTTGGAAGATTTGTAATTTGTAAGTCAAGTTTTTAACTCAGTTTTTGTTCCAATTCGCACCTAAGATCCTAAAATTTGTGACCGAAAGAATTACTGCGTGCTGTTGGCTGTTTGGGGTTACTCATCGTGATAGGGTGAGAGACATGGCGTTGAACAGGTGAAACACTGCACCCTTCGAACTGAAAATATGGCTTGGAAATATGTAGTGCGTGCTTAACCCAACGATCCCTTAAGTAGATTATGCGATCATGATGATGATGTCGAGTTTAATATTGAATTTTAATGTATATCATTAAAATATATGTAATTTAAACTCATTAAACATCATATTTTCTTCTTAAGGGAGTTTTCGAACTAGCGATATTTCTGAAAATCTGTGTCCAACATGTTCCACACTACACACGCCAAGTTTTTCGAGATATTTGTTGACTTTTATACTTAAGTGTCATTCCTTCGGCACACACAATGCTGATAGAAACCTACTAGATTGCTGACAAATACTTAGTTTCGAGCGTTCACACTTATGCCTCCATAGTTGCAGCGAAATTATGAACAGGTGCATGCGCCTAACCAGATCACCCCGAGCCGATGCTGGAAATTTCTAATGGCCTCCCTTCTGCACCAGGAGCTTCGTTTGGAAAAGGTTTGAACATCGAACATTGAAAGATGAAAATTGAAACATTAACTAAAGAAGGTAAGACGAAGACTTTTAGAAATTAATAATAATTAAACTAAATTCCAAATTGAATTTTTGCAAATTGTTGACATTTATCCTTCTTCCCTATATTTACAATGTAGGTATGCATAAGTCTAAGAACCTTCTTTTAGGTACAATATACCTATATGAAAATTTGTTCATTTTAAAATGCAACAAAGTCGTGAACATTCAAATCTACAATTAACAATATTGGGAATAGACAACATGTATCCACAAGTTCGTTTTAGGTAAATGTCATTCACTGCTAGTCCATATGTCATATTCTCCCACGATAATTCTCTTAAAACTGTTACACTTGATTAATTGAATTACACACTCATAAACGTACATAAAGATATTTATCAATCCATATTTGTTTATGCACATATGTCAGGAAATGTTTATTTTTATAGTTCAAGTCCAAGTAACACTCATAAGTAATCGTAGGATGATTGTCAATTGAATCGTCAACCGGTGAGTGGTGACAACTCAATGAGTTTGACGAAAACCGAATATGACATTCATTTGATTCAGAATCATGATTTTATCTTCAATGAACATTGATAATTATCTACCCTTAACCGGAGGAGGTTTATTTTGAGGGTCGTGACACATGCTTTTCCATGAGGTAGCACAATAAACACGAGCGCACATGATACTTATCAAACTAAATCAACTATTGCCGACACATGTATCCGTTTATTTTCTGTCATGACTTTTGTTAAGGGTAACCTTCACAGATTTAAGTAAATTGTCCCGCCTGGTGCTTAATTTCACCGCATAACAAGCAAAATAATCAGCCTTATGAAACGGGGGTTGGTTTTTCACATTCGTTTTGTATGTGGTCCTCTCGAAGGAAGTTCGTTTTTATATCTCATAAAATCGGGTTAACCAAAGTGCTGTGGAAAGTTGTATGATAGTTTGTGAAAGCACACGCCTTAATACTCCACATAAATAGTTTGAGGTTCATTTAAACTAGACATATTCCACACTATTTTTATTTATAAAACATATTTTTAACTCTATAAAACAGCATTTATCGCGATTTTTTTCAATTGTATAACGATTGTGTTCATGTTCTTTAATTTGGAAACTATATGCTATACAAATACAGACGTAATACAATCGAATTAGGTTGTAATTATAGGTATTAGGGAAATTTACTATAATTTACTATTATTTATTTACATACTTTTAACATTTTACTTTTTATTCAATGTTTTTAACCAAAAAACAAACCAGGTAGCTTACACAATTTAGTACAAAGCACATAACACATCTTCCCCTGGACAGTGCAGCCAAACCCCTCGTTGTGGTTGAACGCCTTCTAGAACCCCACTCTTTTATTCATGGGATGCAATGTTGATTTCGTATTTACTTTATTTCATGTTTGTAATTTGGTGGCTATACAGATTTAGAAGCAATTTTCACTTTTAAAAATAAGCGCTTAAGCTCGATATATAATTTTGCGTTGAGTATGGGCCATAATAATATTACCTATGGTAGCCCATATTAACAATATCGGGCATTTTCCAATTTGTTTTAAATATATAATTTTTTATATTATATTAATTTGTTTTTTGCAGCACTAACACTACTATAATCGCAAATACAAAGTTGTGCGGAATAAAATGGACATTTTTCATGTAACTGTGCCCTTATGTCTCAAATAAGAAAAAAATTATTTTTATGCATTTATATGAATTTATAATGCAACATTTCACCTATTTTTCAGATTAAGGGTTTTATTTTAATGTTTGAGAACAAACTATAATATTAATCTTAATAATCAAAAACCATTTTATTTTATTTTTCATTTTCCCCTTTTATTTTTCTCGCCTCTACGTCGTTGATCTTGCATCGAAGGATAAAATGAATTGAGAACAAGTATAATCAACTATCGCAGTCATAATTATGCTATCGTTACTTTTCCTACAACATTTACCTCTGCAACTAAGTTTTTTTTTCATTATTTCAAAAATTAAGATTTTCTTTACTGTACTATTTTAAGAAAATATAAAACACAAGCTTCTTTATTTTGTATTTTTTAATTAGTACACTTTTATTTCGAATTTCGGCAAACTTCTGAAAAATAAAAATCTTTTGTCGTTTGCATGTTGTCAGATGAGTCAGTTTCTTGCTTTTTTGGAAAACAACGCATTGCTACCAGAAAGTCATCCGATATCCTCAAAACGTACAAATATGGGAAAGCCTGCACTCCTCCCTACCATATGATCCAAATAAATAATTAGACGCTACGTCAATCTTCCGACCACCTCGCTGAGCTTATAATCAGTTTCATGTATTACTTACTTCCGTTGATACGTATATTTCCTAGAGCTAATTTCGAATGTTATTCTCTCATCCCCAGAATGATTCAGAATGACAACTCATATTTTTAAGGTTAAGGTCAATATTATTTTACATATATTATATGTATATATATAATACCTATTTTACATTACACAATATTACTGAGAGTGTTCCTGTTATCTGTCCAATATTGTCATGGGAACTTTACGGTCTATTTAAATTTTCTTTTCAAATATACTTGCAAAAATTAAAGCCAGGCTTAAAATCGAGTAATGCTATGCCGAACTGAAGTTTTCAAAACTAGAAAATATCTTTGGCTAAGTTTATTTTTATGTTAAAAAATGTATAATTTTGGTTTGGATACAAGTTTTTATTTTAATTAAAATGTGTTCTAAAAATCAAAATTTGGGAAATGACGACCATGTGTGTATAATTTACAAAACAGCATTTACAAAATTTAGATTTTAATAACCCATATAACCTCAAAAAACAAACACAGGTTTCCGCTATGATTTATTCTAAGCAGAATTCAAACAACATTTGAAGACAAATGAAAACATGTGAAAATCGTGTATTTTACCTTTGTTTCTAATGAACGACTCTCATAATACTTCCGTGCACTATTTGCAAGACCGTTTTTTACATTGGTTAGGTGGAGGACCATTAAAATTTATTCAAGTGGAAGTTTAACGATGCCGACACGTGACAATACAATACGTACACACCCTTAATTTGTTTACAAATCACTTCAAATCTGTTATACGCACGGGTACTCCATTAAAATACATAAACCATAAGTTGATATACCCGGGTGGAAAAAAAACAAAATAATGCATGGGTAGTAGGAGGAAGCAGTCAAGTTAGTTTTATTGTAATGACACACCGCTGGGATGAACTGTCGACAGTTATGTATATTGTGTACCCGTGGGAATCAGTCATATTATCCTAATAAGTCGATTAATTATTTGGTCTGGAATAGACAACTAGAACTTTTGTATTTTAGGTTAAGTTTGCCATATTGGTTTGCGTTTAGGGCCAAAACACAATGTCTGTAACTGAAAGTATAGTGCTTCATTTCATCTTAAGGATTTTTTACATACTTCATACATACATCTTTAGTAAGGTGTATGTTCCATTAAATGTGTAGCAGGGAAGAGCAAGTCAGTTTCTGTACAAGCGGTCTTCTACTTGATGGAGTCCAATTTAAGGAAGTCTTATGATGGAAACATTCGTGCCACGTTACCATACCGTTTTCGTTCACAGAAGCAGCTGCTCAACATTGAGTTCATCGCACACTACCCAGCAGCACTCAAAAGCTCATCTCGGCGGCTTGTACTCGCGATTTTATTCTTTCGGAGGTAAAAACTACTAACTTGGCCAAATTTGGCATCTTATAAAGTGTTTCAAAATAACCACTACTTGGCTAATCCTACAGGAAAGCTGAGTTACTCCTTCCATACCATCATTCATAAATAATACCCGAGGCACATAAACTTCTCCACCTGCTTCAATAGCACTCCACTTGTAGAGTGCATTTAACAGGCGAGGACGCCTGTAAACTATTTCTATAACATCAGCCCGTTTCAACCCCTTTCATCCTATAACATCAGCTCGTACGGCCAAAACCTATCGAGCGCCCGCTGAAGATCCGCCTGCGAAGACGTGAGGTTAACTAAGTCATCTGCAAAAAGAAGATGACTTGCCTTCAACTCCCCCAATGTAAAACACCCCCATTTTGGCGGCCTTGCAATACCATATATATAATGAAAAGTGGAAGTGACAAGCTGCACCCTATGCGAAGTCCAATGACCACGGCGAAATGTGTTATAGTTTGTGTGTAGATACTGAATGACCCTCAGAAGGGAATCATCTCCTGCAGAACACTCTATAATTATCCTCGAGGAACTTAGTTGTATACCTTTTCCAAATCTACAAATGTCTGGAGATTGGGTGAGCCTCACATTGAACTATTGGTCCATAGTGCTACAACAAAACAGAATAAACATACTTGCAGTCCCCTGTAGCTTTATCTAAGCAAAAAGTTCCAGTGTGGGTGATAAAATGTATAGCTGCTGTGGTTTCACGACAGCCAGGTCATTTAATGGTTGACATAGAGTTTTATATGGAATTTTGGCAAATGCCGGGTTTCTTCCACACCCGTTTTTGCAATTTCTGCATCTTGTTAGTGTTTAGTTTTGGTGATGTTATATTCAGGCCAGAAAATCTCGACTTTGAATCAGATTTTGTCATCTTCCATGCATTGTTTGCTTTTTCTAATAGTTTATTATCATATTCATTAAAGAACAATAGTAAATTTACGGTCGAAAAGCATGGGCTGTTCGTAATCCGTATTAATATTGGCAATATTCATGGCGTTACAATTCTTGAAAGTTCTACATTTAAAATTGTAGTCATAGTACCGACTTAGCCGCAACGCCTTGGGCAATTAGGTTAATATGAGGTAAGTATGAAATCGTGTTTAGTTATGCTCTATTTTGTATTTTTATTGTTTTTAAAGCCCCCGTTGTTCCAGATCTCGAAGTTGATCGGTTGAAATGTATAGTACAGAACTCGTATATCCTGAATGCAATTTTCGGTATCCGTAATCAGAAAACAGTATGCTCAATGCATGTGACCACGATCAAACTAGTGATCTCAGCTGATTCCACATCTTAAACCCAGATTGCTAAGCTCATCGTTACCGTAGAATAGGAATAGGCCCGAAAAAGATTTGAATTTCACTGGCTTAGTTTTCAAATCCATAATATACAATACAGCAATAATAAATTATTTTACTCAAATAAACGTCTATATACATATATGGTGCTTGGTTTGCTTTTCAGAGCAATAAAAAAAATATGTAATACATCAGTCAAGCGAGAACAACAGCATGAGAAAAGAAGCTAGCCCAAGGCACTACGTAAACTATAATTCCTTAATGTATATATATTAAAGTTTGGAATCACACATCAACCCAACACATTAACACTCTAACCTCTCGCGTGGTTGGGTTTGTAATTTATACTTCAGGTTTATATTACACTTGTTATTACAGTCTACCCTTTTTATTTTGATTACCCACTTTTATAACGATTGTCTATTTTCATGACATAGAAGAATCGGGAGCATGCTAGACATTGTTGTATGCAGCAATTCAGGGGTTTGTTAACTTTATATATGGTTTTATGGTTTGGAACTTATATGTATGTGTACACGAAAAAAAATAATTCTAATACGAATTCTATTTATTACTAACTAAAGTATTTATGCCTATGTTCATTATAAAAGAGTGCAAACCTTGCACTTCCGCTCATTTCTTTAGGTGGCGCTACAGTCTGACCTAAATATGAGCATATGATATACAGGAATCAATCGCTTCAGTAACAATCAAGGTTAATGTCTGTTTTTCAATTTCAACCTTTTAATTATTTAATGTACATATTTATCAGCCCAACGACCTTTGGAGAGTCTGAGCTTTTGCTGGAGCATTGGATATGTCCGAGTAGTCCTCGAATTTTTTCCTCGCGGACTACATCCACATCCTTGTAGAGCTCGTAGAATCAGCGGCTGTGTCTCCGCCATACACCATACTCGCAGACAAGTCCAAGACTGGCAAACGATGTGTTTTGTAGAGTTTGATTTGGTCCTTCAGGCCAGGAGTCTTGAACCCAGTTGTTTCAGCAAACCGAAGTAGCATCGGTTGTCAAGGCCGATTCTACGTCGGATCTCAACTAAGATGTTATTCACGTAGGCAACGTTTGCCACGAGGTAGACCAACTCCTTTTCTATCTCAAAGTTGTAGCTATCGATCTTGATGTTTTATTCGAGGTGATGTGTTCACCGTCGTACATCCATATTCTTATTAAATCGCAATTTCATATTCATATTAAATCGCAGTTCAAAACAATACCAGACATTATGGATTATATATATTATAGGAATATAGAAATATTTCACTGGATTCGAGGGCAGCCATGTCTGAATTGGATTCAAGGATATTCGTGTAGCAGCTTACCTCAAACGGTCACAATTAACACAAACTCTTACTAAATTTGGGTAACTTGTCTTAGTGCAGACAGCATGCTGACTTGCGTTCTAATCGGAAACATTTCTTCGTTTCCAACAATCTGATGATTCAAAAAGAAATGATGTTGATGTGACGATGTTCACAAAGCTCGCTAAAGTGTGAAAGAGCACACAATCGCAGTCGCACAGAGAGATCAGCATTTTATAGAAGTTTTAAGTAAAGGGTGATCAGAGCATTTGTTATGTTTCAGCAGCTTTTAAAGTTTCCGCGGTCGGAATATTCAGCAAGGTTTGTGTGTCGTCAATATGGCTTCAGTGGGCTGGCAATTCGTCGCCCCGTAGAACATTTTGAGCGTAATAAATGTTCTACTTTAGATCGTAAGCCACCAACCAGACAGACATTGGCACGGATGAGCTCGCCAGAGTGTCAAACCGGCTTATTTTGCGTGCGCCCGCCGTAGATTCGGATTATTTCCAAAGAATCATCTTCTCGGGCGACGACAAATTTTGTTTAATGGGTATGTCTAAAAACAGAATTGCCGCTGACGATGTGGCGGTGGCCGTATTTGCAGGCGTTCTGAATAAAAACAGAATAATTATCAACTTCTTTTTTAATTAACTTCCGAACTTCACAAAATTGATGGATGGATTTAAGACCACTTTCCGAACGAATGGGAATGACATTGATATTTTTTTTACATAAAAGTCATGACATCAGCAGCTTCAACGCGGTATAAAACCCGGCATACAATTTTTGTAATCCATCCACTTGGGATTCTCTCTCTAGCTCTAGAATACTTAATTTATGCTAGGAATGAATTTAATTGACCGAAGGTTTCCCGGATTACAGAAATCATTTACTTCTTTGGGTAAGGGTTGCACAATAGCAGTATTTTAATACTCCAGGTAATGTGCAGTGGGGTCGCCGTGGCGTAGTGGGTTAGTGCGTCGACTCCTACGCAGAGGGTACCAGGTTCGATACCCGAATTTACCACCTTTGATAATTCGCGGCTCCACCTCTTTGGATTCACTGACAATGCTCAAAGAGTATTCCTGTCTAGAAAGAGCTTCTCAACTTCGCCGTTCGGACTCGGCATTAAACTGTAGGTCCCATCCATTCAAGAAAGAACAATAACACGCACAACACTAGTGGTTTCGGTAGAAGCTGAACCCAGGTCCATCTCGGACTGTAGCGCCACCCATATTTTATTTTTATTATAATGTACATTATTCAGAGAACTATCGCAGAGGGTAGTGTACATGTGTACGGTTTTGTAGAGAGATCTTGTGGATTCCTGCAGACTTGTTCTTTATCAACGATTCGCAAATTGTTGGAAGCGCCTTCGATATGAACGGGGGATGAATCCTTTCTGGGACGATGATATATTTTTTTGAATAATTCTTGCCATCAACACAAATATGACCAAAGATTGAGCAGAAATTTTCTCTCGAAAAGACCAAGGTTTTATTCATCGGCTCTTGAGATTGTCCACGTTTTCGCGACATGGAACAAAACACAATTTATCAAGGTCTATTTATATGAGCTTTGTCCTTCGAGAGATGTCTCTTCTACTCAATTGTAGTCAATCGGTATTGAAGCAGAGGTAGACGAAATCATTGACGATATGGCGAAGTCGTCGATGATGTATACTTCACTGAAGACATCATGTACATGGTTTTGCCAACATTAACAACTAAACTCCAACGCCAGCAAACGCTTCATTCACGGTTCATCTACATATGCAGACTGATGTTAAAAAATTCACATGACCTCGTGACGCATTTATGGATGAGCGAGAATTCTCCAACGTGATCCTGGATAATCTGACGAATGTGGCTGGAGTGTCAAAACTAGACATGGCGTCATATAGCTCGTCTCTATGCACGAGTTATATAGACGCATTGTTGTTGGGCTATGAGTAGAGTTGCCAAGACATAATTCACGCGGCATTGAAATCGACGAATAGTCGGTGAGTGTCCCACTGCATTTATTGAGTTTTCGTTTTTCAATATCTGCCGTAGCCTGAAGATCTGAACGATGGTGGACTACCCGATCCTATTGGTGAACATTAGGTAATTGATGCAGTCTTAAGGGCATCTTTATGTATCCAGCAATGATACTGAGATTCAACTAACCGGCTAATTTCCAGTTGCAAGGTTCTGCGCCATCCGCATTAATCGACCTCAGTCTCAATATCACTATCTAGACTTCGTATCGGTAGTGGGACGGTATTGTCTTCTATCGTCCACGTCCATTGTTTGGAGTGGAACAAGACGATGACCTTACCTGTCATATTATTGTTATCAAAAAAACAAATGAGATGTCCTCATATTGCCAAATTTGGAAAAAATATCGCAGCTGAAAGTTGCTTACTAATATTATATTCGTCAAGAACCGTCTGCTTTTTATTTCAGGACTGAATTCGCAAGAAGACTTGGAAGAAGCAAGGCTTAGAACAAATCAAAGCTGTGTTTGAACCAAACACTTTGTAGAATAAGAATGACACCATGGGATAATGTATTTGATTAAAAGGAGTATTTTTTTAATGGTCTAAAAAATCTAGTTCGCGGTATACTTGATAATTAATCGTCGCACTGATTTCACAAATGCTTGAAGGTTACACGATGATAGATGATGGTAATTAACACCTTTTCGGTTATAACTAGCTGTTAAAATATGTACCTATGAATAAAAACGGTGATACCACGGATCGATCCAAACTTTAAAATAGGAAAAGAAACGAGCAAATGTGACTTCTTATAAGTACAAAATAACATAGTAGCGACTTTTCAGTTTTTAACTCGATAGACGTCAAAAGCATCCTCTGATGCAAAATCACGGCAGAGAAGTTTATGTTAAGAAAATGTTTGAAGTCCAAGTCATGAAAATTAAAATTTTATTATATATTACCTTTTTTTATTTTTATTTGTTACCATAATAATAATATGGGTAGCGTTACATTCTATAGAAGGCCAGGGCCTGGCTTCTACAGCAAACACTCGTGTTGTGTGTGCTGTTCGATAACGAGTGGAAGGAACCTACAGTTTTATGCCGACTCCGAACGGCCAAGTTTGAGAAGCTTTTTGTAGATAGTTATTATTCTTTGAGCTCTTTTACTTTTTGGAGGTGGGACCGTGAACATTATTTTAGGTCGTACCGGTCGGGAATCGAACCCAGGCAGCGAGGTTAAGTTGCGTAGGGGTTGACGCACATACCCACACGCCACACACGAATAAATGACGGATGTCTCTAACCACCTGTGAGACCGCTCAGATGCTGTTGACCAAGCTTAATAATGCAAGTGCATAAGTAATGCAAGTTTAATGATGCAACGGACAAACTCATTCAACGTGATAAAAAGGAGCTTGGGATGGTAGTTTGAGCACTGTCTGGCTATAATCATCTGAAGTATCACCAACAGAAAATTGGACCAACCCTTCTTCCCCAGCATATGTCAGTTGAAATATGTAACACTGGAACACAGAACCTCCAGGAACTTGAAACAAATTCCCTGTATTCTCTAGTTCCAGGTTTATTAGGATTTCAGGATGAATGTACACCGCACTAACACGGCGAGGCATGATTAAAGTGTTAAGAGCAGAAATTCCTCCTACGAGCATCACAATGAGTTCATCAAGACGTCGTGGCTTACCCATTTACCTACCTAACCTAAAAATGTGAGTTAAATTTAAATTACAGAAATCGAAACATCTCTAATTTGTAAATTTGAATTATTTTAAGCTAACTCTTGTATTGAAGACATTCATATCCTTTCGATTCCATAAAATGATGATACGTGAGACGAAGATAAATTAAAAATGCGTCGGGTGAAATTCCTGGTTGCCATGAGAGCCATAATTGGCTCAAAAACCATATGTGAGTATACCTACGTCACGATTCTATTTTATGCGCAGGTTTCTACTTATTATAAAATGGCGAACATTTTGGACATTTTTTGCACAAAGTTGAGCTTTAAGACTTGATTGATGTTATTTTCATTATTGAGTGTCCCATGTCTCAACAGCGATGTTTGTTCTAATCAGAGGGCCAACTCCGGCAATAAAGATGCCAAAGTAATGAAATGGGGTTACTGGATGGTAATAAATTACCGAACTGGATTCATGTTAATCTGATAAAAGCTATGTTAAAATCAAATTAGGAGCAATATTTATAAATGTAGAGTCATTGTTCACATATGACTAATATCGAAATCAATTGTATGTGATCATTTGTATGTGTTATATTATTGATGGTTTTTTGAAACTAGGCACAATATATTTGTGTCATCTAAGTCCGTATTCCGAAGGTAAATTCCATAACAGTCATCCATTGCCTAATGATTCACACGTATCTTTATACTTATGGAAGATAGACATGCATGTACGTTTGTTAAATTTCTTTAAACTCCTCTTCTAAATAGACTATGTATATATCAAATAAAATCAGAACTGAACGGCAGAAAAAAAAAAACAAACTTTACTTTCAACTAAAGATATACGACGGATAAAAATGAAATCTTTTGTGTATGCACTGACGGTGCATTCATATACGCGTATACATTTAGTTACAAAGCATATCCGAAGCTCCAATTATTTGGTTTGAAATGCCTAGCTATAGAGGTAATCACGAACATTTCTATGGTGCGTTTCATTCAATTACAAGCCCAGGGTAAGCAGACATATTGAACCAATCTTTCCCCTTTACCAATCTACGTAGGTCAATACCCAAGTACCTACCTGCGTACATACTTACATATATACATACGCTCAAAACCGACTATGCAAACAGTTATTATTTAGGCTTCGAGTTCGGTGTATGTAGGTGCGTACCGAAAGAATCTACCATTTTCCACGACATCGTTGTCTATGTAGGAATACCACGGTAGCTATGGCTACTGATCCATCTTTTACTAAAGCTACACACGTTCTTTTATTTATTGTCTTTTTCTGTATTATTATTTATTCAGCTTAACAAGCACATTGTTCGCCATTGCTGTATGTGCTCAGTAAAAAGCTGTACATGCACATGGATT